>CP126895.1:107305845-107970845 GCA_030440675.1 Furcifer pardalis | reverse complement strand
ATGAAGTCTCTACCTCAGGCAGCAGTTGTTGAATGGCCACAATAACAGCTCCTCCTTCCCGCCCACCCTCCTTCCATCTTGGTTGGAGGCTACAGCTCTTTATGCTACTCCGCATCCCATGTGGGTACACACAAGATATACATAATTTTGACTAATGTGCTTTTGTTATTGTATTATTGTTCCATGGTTCTTTTTCTTAATGTTTTTGTTTGTTTGTTGTTAAAATCAAATAAAATTTAGGAATACATGAATTCCAAATAATAATAATAATAATAATAATAATAATAATAATAATAATAATAATAATAATAATAATAATAATAATAATAATAATAATAATAATAATAATAATAATAATAATAATAATAATAACAACAACAACAACAACAATCTATATGCTTTCCATTTCTTGCTTCTCAGAAGGTGGACAAATACAGCAGCTACCCACTGTATCACAGCACCTACGAGACTTATGAGCTGGTGGAGCGGTTTTACGACCCCACTTTTAAGAACCACCTGGCGGTAGCTCAAGTGCGGGGAGGGATGGTGTTTGAGTTGGCCAATTCAGTCATTGTTCCCTTTGACTGCTGTGATTATGCCCAGGCACTGAGCAGCTATGTGAGCATCATTTACAACATGTCCCTGAAACACCAGGAAGCACTGAAAACATACAGCGTATCCTTTGGTATGTATTGCCAGTCACAGGGCTGGCTTCAACATCCAATAGGGAGCACCAAATCCTTCCCTGTCTCTGTTAGTCTTGCTATCTTCTATCTTGATTGTTTAAAAACACACCCTCCCTCCCTCAGACAGTTTGGGGGGCTGGATGGCCATTTTGCCCTTCCTCTACCACATGGCACGTCCGGGTGTGGTGGGGGCAGTGGGGGCCCCACATGAAATGGTGTGTGGGCCACATACGGTTGAGATTCCATGTCTTAGATTATATTCTCTTGTCAAGGAAGTACCAGTAGTATTTTTTTTAAAAAATATCTCTGCAATGTATGACCAAGAGTGGATATTGTCTCCATAGAGACCATCAGCTTATTTGCACACAAGTTATCCTGAAAACATTTCTTAAAACAATACACATACAGTAAAACACCGATTAACGCAAAAACTTGGTTCCACAAGTCTTGGTGTTATCCGATTTTTAGTGTTATCCGATCCATGTTAAAATCCTATGGGATGGATCGGATAACGTTAAAGCTCCATAGAGATACATTGTAACCGCACAGGCTTTAGCGGTTGTTATCCGATCCATCCCATAGGACCTTAACGTTATTCGATCCAATTCTCCTCCCCAGATTACTTAACGTTATGCGATTTTAGCGTTATCCGATCCAATCGTTATCCAGTGTTTTACTGTAATTTGTTTTACCTTACCATGAACATTCTCCATTATGCCTAATTCATAGCCGTGAAGACACCTGCCTAACCTGTTGCACTTTGCTAACATAATACTTATCAGAAATTCCTGGTGATTCCTTGTCTTTTTATCTTCTTTGGTAGACCATTTTTTGTATGGGTTTTGCATTAGAGCAAGCCTCTACTCTGTTAGGATTGCGGTGATAGGGAACTTTGGCACTCCAGGTGTTCTTGGACTTCAATTCCTAGAAGCCAGGACAGCACTCCTATTGATCAGGGCGTCTGGGACCTGAAGTTCCAGGACACCTGGAGTGCCAAAGTTCACCATCCCTGGCTTAGGGTGTCATCTTCAGAGGGAAAACCATTGCCCTGTGATAAATAGGCACCACATTTCATCACTTGGGAACATGAGTTCCTGCAGCCAAGATGGGAATGACAGCTCCTTGATAGTTACTGCTTTAAGCAGAGGCCACAATATTGGACTGGAACTTGTGAGATTGAGTTTCAGCTCCCCACTGAACCATAAAATTTACTGAATAGCATTAGATCAATTACTCTCTGTTGGCATGACCTATATCACTAGTTGTTGCAAGAGTAATTACTGACAAAGAAGAGAACTGTTTGTTGAAGGACAGGGAAGTCATAAATCTAATGGACATGTGCCTCCAGGATTGGGGGAAGCGATACAGTACTCTGTGTTTATCCATTATCTCCTTACATCTGGTAAAGGTAAAGGATGCCCTTGCTTGAAAGCCAGTTGTAACGTTAAATATTTTGTTGCTTTTTTTTATAATGTGGAGAATTATGTTGTAATTTTTTGTAATGTTATGTTTGTGTTTTTTATTTTAAAATTTAATTAAAAATTTTTTTTTAAAGTGCATATAAAGAAAGCCAGTCGCATCCGACTCATCTCTGTTTATAGCCAAATGCTCATCTCTGTTTATAGCCAAAGAGCCAGCACTGTCTGTGTCTGCAGGTGTTTCCATGCACATGTGGCAGGTATGACTAAACGCTGGAGTGCATGGAGCACTATTTACCTTCTGACCAAAGTGGTACCTTTTTATCTACTTGCAATTTCTTGCTTTTGAACTGCTAGGTTGGGAGGAGCTGGGCCTGGGATAGAGACAGGAGCTCACTCTCATCATGCAGCACTTAGGTCTCGAACTGCTGACCATCCAGTCATTAAGTTTTACTGATTAATTTGATCCATAAGGTCAAATCCCTGCCTCCCCCCTCCCCCACAGGTGTATTTGCTCAAATCTCTTTTGGAGAATGAAAATCACACCACAGGTATACATTTTGATGAGATCATCCATCCCCTGGTGCCACATACATAGAACAAATGTTTGGGACAATATTCATAGATTTCAGCAGTAAGTGTGGTCTCATTTCCTTCTTGTAGATGCTCTTTTTAATGCAGTGGAGAATTTTTCCAAAGCTGCTAGTGACTTTCACAAAAGATTGAAGCTACTGGACACCAATAAGTAAGTTTCTCTTCTCCAGGACCATCACAATTGTTCTGTCCCAGAGCTTTACATGGTGGGCTTTATGTTGAGGACTCCTTCACACTGAAGGAGTTTTTGTTTGTTTTCTGACATGCAGGTCAAAGGTTGATCAGAGACCAGAATGGGCTTTCTCAGCAACCTTGAAATTGAAAGGGAGTCATTTAGAGTTAATCCAAATAACCTATTATTGCTAATGGCTGTGTGAAGCTGTATTGTTGTGCTTGTCTGTCATCTTGCTTGACCACACCCTTCTCCCTTTGAACCTCAGAATTTGGTGTATAAAAACCATGCCTGTAAGTTTCACTCTTTGTCTGAGGAAGTGGACTTGATCCACAAAAGCTAACAATAAAAATATAGCAGTTAGTCTTTAAAGTGCTACAGTGTTTTTTATTATATTATATTTTATTTTGTTTTCTGATATGCCTGAACGACAGACTAACATGGCTGCTATTCCAAAAAATTCACACTGAAGGTTATAGAGTCAATTAATGTAAGCTGTGACATGTTGTCTGTGTGACCTGATACTTTGTTTAGGACAGCATAGCCCTTCCCATGCCTTCCCTGTATACCTTGAGGGTGACTGCTTTAATGAGATTGAGGAAGTGTGGCATGTAAAGATGCTGGGGGACAGCTTCTGGTGGTGCAGTGGTTAAACTGTTGTACTGCAACCAAAAGGTTGTGATCTTGAACCTGACCAGGAATCAAGGTTTTTTTCAGCTTTCCACCCTCAGCCTTCTATCAGTCGGTGAAATGAGTACCCAGCATGTTGGGGGCAAAATGCTAATTAACTTGTGAACTGCCCAGAGAGTGCACTAAGTGGTGTGTGGCAGTATATACGCGTGACTGCTTTGCTTTTTTGTTCTCATGATTTATTTTCAGCCCTGTTGAAGTGAGATCAAGGAATGATCAGCTGATGTTTTTGGAAAGAGCCTTCATTGATCCTCTTGGATTACCTGGCAGGCCATTTTATAGGTAAGGAAGATTATGTCAAACTAGCTGTGGCAGTCAGTTTATGGCTCTTTCTGTGTACCCCAGTTCCTCAGCTATACCCTCCTTTAATGTTATTCCTTGTTCAATGAGCTCCTTTCTCCATCTTCTAATTAGATTTTGCTCCCGCGTACCCTCAAGATCAGTTGTTCTAGTGTTTAGAAACTGAATGCCCCTTAAGATAGTAATAGAAAATGCCAGTTCACCCTTGCATGGCATTTCACATAGCTGTATCTTGCAATTTAGCTTGTTTTACTTTGGGATTGGTCCTTGGAAGATAAACACAGGCTTAAAAGGAGCCCTGGTAGTGCAGTGGTTAAACTGCTTGTACTGCAGCCAGAACATTGTGAGTTAAATCCTGACCAGGGCTCAAAGTTGACTCAGACCTCCACCCTTCCGAAGTTGGTAAAATGAGTACCCATCATGTTGTGGGCTAAATGCTAATTAACTTATGAATTACCCAGAGACTAAATAAATAAATTTCGTGTCAGAAATTTCTCTGGGTTGAAAGGATTTTTGTTGGAGAAACTCCACTCAGGGGATGCCCAAATGAGGCTCCTTTCATGTCCCCAAGATCCGTTGTGCAGCACTTAGGTATCCAGCTGTTGGATGTGAGCTGAGCATTTCAGCTAGTTGAACCTTCCATTAATCTTTCCTCCTCTCCTCCCCCCTTTCCTCCCCCCCCCCAATACTTAAAATTTCCCCCACCTCCACCCCTTTTGCTCTAAAGCAGAGGTTCCCAACCTTTTGTAGCCAGGGACTGGATCACCCTCTCTCAGTCAGCTTCAAGGGCCGGACGGCTGTTTTGCCCTTCCTGCACAATGGGTGGTGGTGGTTATTTTGTCCCAATAGCTTCAACAGGCTAGTCATTTTGTTTCTAGAATACCCTTGAAGGGGCACATGAAATTGCACTGCAGGCCGGATCTGGCTCATGGGCCTTAGGTTGAGAACTCTTGCTCTAAAGTGACTTGCATCTTTCTTTTTAAAAATTTTTTTCCAGACATATCATCTTTGCCCCAAACAACCACAACAAATACGCTGGAGTATCTTTCCCTGGGATCTACGATGCCCTGTTTGATATTGCCCACAAGATGGACCAACACAAGGCCTGGGAAGATGTCAAGAGGCAGATCTCCGTTGCGGCCTTCACAGTGAGAGCTGCAGCTGGGACTCTGGAGGAAACGATGTAAAATAGGAGGCACTGAAAACTGGCTTTAGTGCATGAAACATTTGGGATCCTGCAGACTGTTTGGAGTGTGTCTTCTGTGGACTTAACATCCATCAAGAAATTCTTATTTAGGAGACCCCAACTTTGGGGGAGATGGATAGCATGTATTCTCCTGTGTCATGGACTGACCTTGTTAAACCTCTTGCTTCCTTTGTCTATTAACAAATTGGCTTTGCTGCCCTCCAAAAGCCAGGACTCATCTGAGACAAGGGAAATGAATCATCTTGGTTCCAGGACACTGCATTCCTCTTTCTCATTCAGTTTCTGGATTAAAAACTTGAGTGGTTAACCTTTAAGGGAATCCTATTGATATTCCTGCAGTTTTTTCCAAAACCGGAACTAAACATTTGCAATAATTCACAGAGAAGATCATTATTAGAGTTTAACAGAAGAGAGGCATAACCTGCTTGTAACATGTGTTTTGTTCTAATTGAGTTCCTCATATTATTACAAATGTATGCAATTTTCCCCTTCTTTTGTGTCATGATCAAACCCTGAACTTCTTTCGTGTCTAGTGCAAAAATGAAGCCACTTTCTTTGCTTTGTCATTTGCCAAAATTAAGTCTTCATCAGTGCATGTTTCTGGCAGTAATCGGCAGACCACTAAATAAGCCAGATTCTGTATCTCCACATTCACACCATGTGTTGTTGTCTGCCAGCAGCCCCCACTTGAGCACTGGGGTACACAGAAAGAGACTCCTTGAAGAGTGTGAATACAATCTGGTGTACTCTGGGCGATAACCTTGCTGCCTAATCTTTTTAACACCAGATCAAACCAAAGGAATGCAAATTAATAACTCAGTTATCATATGATTCAATTATTACAAATTAATCCGTTTAAAGAGCCAGCGGTATCTGCGTATGCTGACATTTCCATGGTCATATTGCAGGCATGACTAGATGCTTGAGTACATGGAATGCTGTTACCTTTCCTGACAAAGCAATACCTATTTACCTACTTGCAATTTCTTGCTTTCAAACTGCTAGGTTAGCAGGAATTAGTACAGATGATGGGAGCTCTCTGTCATGCAGCTCTCGAGTGTCAAACTGCCGATTTACCAACTTCCAGTCATCAAGCTCAGAGCCAGTAGAGATTAGAACTGCTCCTACTTTATTAACATTCTATAAATCACTTGAGACCTACCTGTGTCAGCAAGCTTTTAAAGGCTTATAAGATCATTAGAACTGTTGGATGTTGACCCTGGACTGTTTTTAATAAATAAATAAATAAATAAATAAATAAATAAATAAAATATTACCCACTGGTGGACATCAGCAGGTTCACACCAGTTCACCAGAAATTCTGGCTGGCCCCACCCATCCAAGTTTTGAAATAAAGTAGTCCTAATTCGGGTGCAACACAGAGCTTTCCCCCTGGCCATGCCTACCACACCATGCTCACAGAGTAGGTAGTAATTTTTTTTTAAAATCCCACCACTGATATTACCTTCTTTTACTGCTGCTGATAGTGTTTTAATTTGAATACTGTTATGGTTTTAAGATGTTTTTATGTCATCTGGCTTTGTCTCTTGTGTTTTTATTGGCTATTATGGGATGATGATGATGATGATGATGATGATGATGATGATGATGATGATGATAATAATAATAATAATAATAATAATAATAATAATAATAATAATAATAATAATAATAATAATAATAATAATAATAATAATAATAATAATAATAATAATAATATAAAATGTATATATACATTATAAACCACCCTGAGTGGTGCTTGCACCAAAAGGGCAAGGTATAAATGTAAATAAATAAATAACCACTAAACCACTACAGACTCCTGACTGACAGACAGCTGACACTTAAAATATTCCCATAAAGTCTCAAGACAATGCATGATTTGGTACATTTTGGGGTATATTGGGACATTTTAAATGACGGCCTCCTAACATCACTTGGAGTGTTACCAATGTGTGTAAACTCAGGGAGTAGATCCACGGGGAAGTTTGTGTGTGGGTTCATAAGACACCATTATGCCAATGACTTGCATCTGAGTCTAATCAATGGCCCCACAGCTGGTTCTAAAAGGTAAATGCTCTAAAGTACAGTGAAACCTTGGTTAACAAATGGCTTGGTTAACACAAAAATTGCATAACAAAAGTAAATCCATAGAAAATAGTGGCTCAATTTACATATTTTTTTCAGAAATGATTAATTGGTTTTCAATGCATTCCTATGGGAAACCACATTTCAGTTAACATATTTTGGTTTTCAATGCATTCCTATGGGAAATTACATGCAATGCATTCCTATGGGAAATTCAATTTAAGTAATTTTCACTTTAAGGAATATCTTGGGGAACACATTAATTATGTTAGCCGAGGTTTTACCGTACAGGCTTTCTGGAACATAGGCAGCAAAATGAAGTTTACTCATGTTCTTCTGACCTACTAAATTACCCCTTGAAAAAAATATCTCAGTTTGCATCCTTAGTCATAAAAATAACAGAGCCTCCTTGAAGATTTTGGTATTTTTGAACCACAATTTGGCATACCATGGTAACAGCAGCCTTGTGTTGCCTGCTAATCTTTCTCACACTAGGTCAGGCAAACGGAACTGGAGAATGAACTCGCCAAAAGGAAGCTTCAATTTGGCAGTTTCATGTCTGGCCTAGACATGGAAGAAGTAGCCCTCTACTACATTCTGACCAAACCTGTTAGTCCACATTATTCTCCCAGACATGTAATTTATGAAACAGAAGCCTTAAAAGTTAAACTGTCTTTTACAGGTCAATGAAAAGAAAAGTATAGATTTGTTTACTTATTGCAGTTGAAGCTTCATGTGTGTTTGTGTAAAAACCTAGATTTCATAGATGAGACTTGATCTCACTTTGGCTGCGGTGGCTCAGTGGTTAAGAAGCTTGCCTTGTTAGCTGGAAGGCTGGCAAGTGAACAGTTCAAGACCCGGGTAGTGCATGACGGCTTGAACGCCCGTCTCTGTCCCAGCTATTGGGAACATGAAAGGAACCTCATTTGGGCATTCCCTGAGCGGAGTTTCTTCCGCAAAAATCCTTTCAACCCAGAATAATTTCTGACACAAAATTATATTATTACAGTTGTACCTCGCTTAAAGAGCATAATGCATTCCACAGGATTGCTCTTTAAGTGAGTTTGCTCTTTAAGCGAAACACCATTGTAAGTGACCGATTGTGGGGGTGATTGCGAACCCCGATTTATTTGTTAAGCGAGTTTTTGGTTGGTTTTATTTGTTAAGTGAAGCGAACATTCAGAGAAAATGCTGCTCTTTAAGCGAGTTACTCTTTAACCGAAGCGCTCTTTATGCGAGGTTTGACTGTACTTCAAATAAATTCAGGCATCAATGAGGTGAACTCATTTAGCCTCTCTCCCTATTAATAATAATAAAAGCATGCTGTCCAGTCAATTCCAACTTACAGTAACCCTTTGCTCTAGGTAGAAAGTACTCAAAATTGATTTACCCTTCCTAAGGCTTTGCAACCTATTCTTGATGACTGGAAGGTCTGCAGTTCAAGACATGAGTACTGCCTGATGGAAGGAACTTCCATCCCTGTCCCAGCTCCTGCCAACCTAGCAGTTTGAAAGCAAGAAATTGCAAGTAGATAAATTGGTGCCACTTCGGTGGGAAGGTAAACAGCATTCTGTGTACTCTGGTGTTGAGGCATGCCTGCCACATGTCCACGGAAACATCTGCAGATGCTCTTTGGCTTTAAACAGAAATGAACATTGAACCCTAGTGTTGGGTATGATTGGCTTTCAAGCAAGGGCGATCTTTATCTTTACCTATGTAATATTATAAAGGGGCTTTTGTTGTTGTTATCCATTTCACAGGTTAATATTAATTAAAAGCCCAAACTACATATGATTTAGAAGATCTGTTCAAATCCCTAAAGATTTCTTTTTAAAGCCTTAAATACAGTTACAATGCAGAGGGAGAAGGATTTAACCTTTTGGCTGTTTGTCATCGTCATGTGACATCAAGTCAGAACCCATTTATAGCAACCCTAAAAGGGCTTTCATGGTAAGTGAGATATTTAAGGAAGGGCTTGACCAGTTCCACTTCTCCAGTGAGTTTTCATGGCTGAGTAGGGATTCATATCCAGATCTACTATCATTCTATCCAATACACCAGGATTTCTCAACCTTAGGACTCCAGGTGTCCTTGAACTTTATTTCCCAGTACTGGGTTTCTGGAAATTTAAGTCCAAAAACATTTGGGGACCCAATGTTTAAAAACTCTGCATCTACACCATATGGAGTATCTTGAATCTTCAACCCCTTTGTTTTCCCCAAAATGTTCCTCTTGGCCATCAGATTGGATACTCGTAATGTCTGGAGGGTGGTGTGCAGCACAATGTTGCCATTTAAAAGTGTATTTTTATGTTTTCTGTGTCTCATGTGAAATGAATGAAAACAAACCCAACATTTTAAAATAAAGGTTGCAGACCCATCGTGGCGCTTCCATGAAGAATAACACACACACACACACATTTTAGTGTATTTTTATGCTTTGTGTTTCTTGTAAAATTTATAATCAAATAAAACTGAATTGATAAAATAAATTAATCCAACAAATCAAAAGGTTGGAGAGGAATCACAACTTTTTATTTCATTATTAGTAATGCTACCGTTAAGTTAATTCACACGACATGTCCTATCTGATCTGGCTGGTTTGTAAGCATACAGTTATTGACCGCTATGATAGATTTCTCTAGCCTGGAGAAGGACCACAGGTGTGGGTTTCTGGCAGGTGGAATGAGTCCTGTGATAGTGGGATAAGTGTCAGCTTTATCCTTATTTATTTATTTAGTTTTATGACATACTTATTTAGTGGTTTTGTTTTATTTTGTTGTTTGTTTTATTATGTTATTTTATATGTGCACCTCCCAGAGTGGGAAATATTCCAAATGGGCAGTATAAAAATGCAATCAACTAACCAATAAACAATAACTTGATTGGTGGTGGTGGTGATATAATAATAATAATTAGTAATGCTACCGTTAAGTTAATTCACACATGTCCTATCTGATCTGGCTGGTTTGTAAGCATACAGTTATTGACCGCTATGATAGATTCCTCTAGCCTGGAGAAGGACCACAGGTGTGGGCTTCTGGCAGGTGGAATGAGTCCTGTGATAGTGGGATAAGTGTCAGCTTTATCCTTATTTATTTATTTTGTTTTATGACTTACTTATTTAGTGGTTTTGTTTTATTGTTTGTTTTATTATGTTATTTATATGTGCACCTCCCAGAGTGGGAAATATTCCAAATGGGCAGTATAAAAATGCAATCAACTAACCAATAAACAATAACTTGATTGGTGGTGGTGGTGATATAATAATAATAATTAGTAATGCTACTGTTAAGTTAATTCACACATGTCCTATCTGATTTGGCTGGTTTGTAAGCATACAGTTATTGACCGCTATGATAGATTTCTCTAGCCTGGAGAAGGACCACAGGTGTGGACTTCTGGCAGGTGGAATGAGTCCTGTGATAGTGGGATAATTGTCAGCTTTATCCTTATTTATTTTGTTTTATGACATACTTATTTAGTGGTTTTGTTTTATTGTTTGTTATTTATATGTGCACCTCCCAGAGTGGGAAATATTCCAAATGGGCAGTATAAAAATGCAATCAACTAACCAATAAACAATAACTTGATTGGTATTGGTGGTGGTGGTGGTGGTGGTGGTGATGGTGATAATAAAGTACATACATAAATACATTTTAAAAGTGTGTGTTGAGCTTTTCTGTGTCTCTTGTGAAATTAATTAATTAACCATTTAAAGGAATTCTAGATTTCTCGCCACCTTCTTGGCTCCGCTCCCACCCTCGGAAGTTTGCTCTACCCGGGACGGGCGGCTCTCCTGCCTGCTGTCCGGGGAAGGGGGCCGGCCGGCCGGGCGCTACCCTGGGAGGGGACGCCTCATGCATGCCTGGAGGGCCGGTCCACTGCGACTCGGCACGGCCGCCGCTCCTCCGCCCACCAACTCCCCGGGGGTGGCCCCGAGGGCGGAGGAGCGGCGGCGGGACGAGGGCGCCGGTAGGTAGACAGAGCGGCCCTCCTCCTCCTCTTCCACTCCTGGCCAGCCGTCTCGGGTCGCAGAGCGCGCACCATGGCCGGGCGGCGGCGGGCGCTCCTTTGCAGCTGGCGGGGCGGCCTCGTCCTCCTGGCGCTTTTCGGGCTGGGTGTCTTGCTGGGTGAGTGGGGAGACATTGGGTGTGTGTGTGTGTGTGTGTGTGTGTGTGTCCCCCTTGGGTCACAGATCGGCCAGTGGGGTCCCAAAATGCCACCTCCTCCCCCTCCCCTCCCAGGTCCCCCCTACTAGTACCCTCCCCAGGGGTTTCCATTACACAGCCTGGAAGGGGTGACAGTTCTTAGAAAAGACGGTGGCGTCTAAATATTATTTTCTCAATTTTTTTTTAAATCAAGAAATGGGTTACTGGACATGTTAAGATCCTGAGGATTTACGTGTGAAGGAGGATTCTTGGAGCAAAGAAACGAGGAAGTGGACTGGATCCATGAAAGCTCACATCCATTGAAATAGAGCAGTTAGTCTGTAAGGTGGCTCAGTTTTTATTAGTATTAGTGGTAAACTGTTCTGCTCGCTCCAGTGTCTAGTCATGCCTGCCACATGGCCACGGAAACGTCTGTAGAAGCAGACGGCATTGGCTCTTCAGCTTTGAAACAGAGATGAGCACTAAACCCTAGAGTCAGATACCACTGGGTTTCGAGCAAGGGAAACCTTTACCTTTACCCTAATGATAAGCAAGAGGATAAGGCACTTAATGCATCTGGAGGGTGATTTTTTAATTAGTAGTAGTAGTAGTAGTAGTAAGAATCATGATAATGATAAATTTCGTGTCAGAAATTATTCTGGGTTGAAAGGATGTTTGTGGGAGGAACTCTTCTCAGGGAATGCCCAAATGAGGCCCCTTTCATGTCCAAAAGAGCTGGGACAGAGACAGGCGCTCAGTCCATCATGCAGTACCCGGGTCTGGAGCTGCTGATTTGCCATCCCAACAAGGCAAACTTCTGAACCACTTGCGCCACCGCAGCCCCTTATTAGTATTATCCCCTGCTGTGAATCTAATTAGATCTAATTAGATTCGCAGCAGAGGATCGATTGGTATGAAATTAACATTTCAAGCCCTAAGGGGCCTTTCAAATACCACATGACCTAAAATAGCCCACTTTTTGTCCCCCCCCCTGTGACTTTCCGTGACCTTTGACCAACCCCCGCTCCCCCCAAATCACATGGTTTCTCCGGTTTCCCTGATTTGAAGAGAAATAGCAGAATCTTGGTCGACCTCGAGCCTAAGGACGCCTGCCTCCCCACCCCTGAACTCCCACCTGGCAGGGGCTGGGGGTTAAAAGCCAGGCCGGCTTGAGGGGCCGGGGTCCTGCCCAGAGCCTGAGGATGCCTGCCGCCCCACCCCCAGACTTCCACCTGGTGGGGTTTAAAAAAAAAAACTGGAGCCACATGACTTCACACCGAACCCCCTCCCCCCTGTGACTTTCCGTTACTTTTGGTTGACCCCCCTCTCCCCTTAAAATGGTCATGTGGTATTTGAAAGACCCCCCAACCAAGGACCTAAAACTGTTAAGGTCAAATAGCCAGGGCTGTCTGCATCTGTAGACATTTCTATGGACATGTGGCAGGCATGACGTGAGTGCACAAAATGCTGTTTACCTGCCCACTGAAGTGGTACCTATTTATCTACTTGCAATTTCTTGCTTTTGAACTGTTAGGTTGGCAGCAGCTGGGACATAGACGGAAGCTCACTCCGTCATGCAGTATTTTATTTTATTTATTATTTATTTATTTATTACACTTGATACCCCGCCCCAATCGGGAGAACCCAACTCTGAGCGGCTTACAAGACACCAAAAATAAAAGCAAAAACATAAAAACAATTTACACCAATAAAAGCATCAAAGTTAAAAGGTCATCAAAATTTAACCACAAAAGTTAAAAACAATACACAGTCCCACTACCAGGGTCTCAAACTGCTGACCTGTTGAACGTCCAGTCATCAGTTCAGCATCGTAACTACTGAGCTACCACAGTCCTACTACTCTCTCTCTCTCTCTCTCTCTCTCCACCCATTGCATCAACAATGCCATCTAGCCACCTCATCCTCTGCCACCCCTTCTCCTTTTGCCTTTAATCTTTTCCAGCATCAAGTCCTTCTCAAGTGAGTCCTCTCTTCTCATTTGGTGACCAAAATACTTGAGCTTCTACTTTAGTATGTGTCCTTACAATGAGTAGCCAAGGTTGATTTCCTTCAGGATTGACTGATTTGATCTCCTTGTAGTTCACAGTACAGTACTCTCAAAAGTCCAAATATCCAGGGAGTCCTTTAGGTATTGCTCCAGTTCTTTTCTTCCTTCCTTCCTTCCTTCCTTCCTTCCTTTCTTTTATCCTTATCCTTAAAGCAGTTTAAAAAAAAGGGTTCGCAAGAAAGAGACAGGAAATGACAGGGGCTGAAATCCGGGAGTTGCTAGTCCCCTTCTATTCAGCACTAGTTAGACCACATCTAGGATACTGTGTCCAATTCTGGGCAATGCACTTTAATAAAGATGCAAATAAATTATAGAGCAGGTACAGAGAAGCAACATGGATGAACAGAGGACTTGAAACCAAGCCATATGAGGAAAATGCGCTAAGCACTATGGAGTGGTATATAAGTGAAATTGCTATTGTTATTCTCTACCTAGAAAATCCCAAAAGGGGTTGCCATAAATCAGAATTGACTTGATAGAAAAGATAAAAGACGCCCTTGCTCGAAAGCCAGTGGTATCCGACTCTAGGGTTCAGTGCTTATCTCTGTTTATAACCAAAGAGCCAGTGCTGTCTGCATCTACAAATGTTTCTGTGGACATGTGGCTGGCATGCCTTGACGCTGGAGTACACTGAATGCTGCTTACCTTCCCACTGGAGTGGTGCCTATTTATCTACTTGCAATTTCTTGCTTTCAAACTGTTAGGTTGGCAGGAGCTGGGGCAGAGATGGGAGCTCATTCCATCGTGCAGTACTCGGGTCTTGAACTGCTGACCTGCTGGCCTTCCAGTCATCAAGTTCAGCATCTGAACCACTTAAGTCACTGGAGTCCTTAACAGTACACAATTATTATATTCTAGGAGTCAGGTTAGGTAAAGGTAAAGGTTTCATTGAAAGCCAGTTGTATCCAACTCTAGGGTTCAGTGCTCATCTCTGTTTCAAAGCCAAAGAGCCAGCACTGTCTGCTTTTGCAGACATTTCCATGGTCATGTGGCAGGCGTGACTAGACACTGGAGCGCACCAGAACGCTGTTTACCTTCCCACCAAAATGGTCCCTATTTATCTACTTGCAATTTTTTTGCTTTCAGACTGCTAGGTTGGCAGGAGCTGGGACAGAGATGGGAGCTCATTCCATCCTGCAGTATTTGGGAATCGAACTGCTGACCTGCTGCCTTCCAGTCAGCATCTTAGCCACTTGAGCCACTGAAGTCCCAGGAGTCAGGTTAGATAGAGAAATAATCTTGACCTGTCACAAGCAGAACATGGCCAAGGTACTCTTTTTGCTGGTGAGTCTTTGGATCCCTTGGCCAAGCGCTGAGTATGTACTAGCATCCCCTAGACCCCATTGCATCCCATTGTAGCATTGAGAGCACATTATGTTTTGTTCATTCACTGTCATGGGAAACAAAGGTTTCAAAGCTTCTGTTCCTCACTTCCCTAAACAAGGCAGTCTTTGCTGAGCAATGGACGTTATGTAACCTTTCTGGTTCACGGAGGGTGGTGTGGTGGTGGCTTTTTTGTTTTGCATGTGCCTTTGTGTGCAGATGCACAAAGAAAGCAATTTGGAAATGGGGGAAGAACAGGAGAGGTGGTTAGAGGAAGGTGGTAACCTTTTATTGCTCCATAGCAGCAGGTCAGAGACACTGTGTTACACCAGTAACTCAGCTCTTTCAAGGAACAATTCAAATGCCTGGTTATACTTCGGGCACGTTCTGTATTAAAATGGTTGAATAACCTCTGACTCACCAAACTTGAGCATAACTTTGAAGCTTGAACCTTTTAGAGACCAAGTGCCCAAACTGCAACCCCAAACCCACTTATTTATTGCAAAGTGCCAACATAGCAATAGGGGAAGAAGGAAATGCTTCCATTGTGCTGCTGGGCAGAGGTGAACTTTGTGCTGGGAGAGGGAGGAAGTGCTCCCATTGGGCTGCTGAGCAGAGGGGTGGGTGAACTCAAAAGATGGGTGGGAGAAAGCACTCCCATTGGGCTGCTGGGCAGATGGGTGGGGTGAACTCTGTGCTGGGGTGACTGCACGGGTGTTCACAGAGAGGGCTACGAGTGCCACCTCTGGGATGCATGCCATAGGTTCGCTTTCACCATCACTGGTATAGTGGTTAGCATAGGAGTGGAGAAACAGTACCCTCCAGATGTTTTAAACCAGGGATATCCAAACTTTTGGGCCGTGGGCCAGTCACATACTTGAGCAGGCTCGTCACATGGTTCCCCCCACCTGAAGTGGAAGTAAAATGTGCAAGAACATGCACAAAATTTTGCCGTAAATGCATTCATGGCTGTCATAAATGCATTTAAATGAGTCTGTGGCTGATTCCGGCAGTGGCTGCTGCGGGGGTGGCTGGAGCAAGGTCGGGGGGCAGATTATTTGGTGTCTCAGGCTGGATTCAGTCTGCGGGCCATAGATTGCAAACCCCTGTCCTAAATCAATGATGAATCACCTTTATGGATCTGGAGGGAGCCACTGGGGTAGGGATCTCCCCAAATGCCAAAGAATGGGAAGAAAATGAAAAAAATGTTTTTTGAAAAGCAAGGAAGTGCTGGTGGTCATTAAATGATCCTATTTGATGAATGATTCGCCACTTCTAGAGACTTCCAGAGGTACAACTAATCCTTCTTTCAATTAGTAATCATAGGTCCCATAATATCATTGTATAAAAGGACATGGGAGTTTGAACTGATTTTTTGTTGTTTTGATGGTTGCAATATTGCAGGCTGGTGTGTGAAACCGGGTAGCCAATCTCCTGGCACATTCAACATGTTTCGAAATGCAAGAAGGCAACTTTTAGCAGAAATGAAAGCAAAAAATATCCGGGAGTTTCTCCAGTAAGTTTGCTGTTTTCCTTAATGGCTGTTTAAGTTGGGAAAATCAAAGATGGGAATAACCAGAAATGTCTCTTTAAAACACATAATATAATACATCGTGTAATTTTATGATGCTTTCCCATTTTCGGTGCTCATTCTAGCTCTTTTACCAAGCTCCCACATGTGGCAGGGACGGAGCAGAATCTTCACCTGGCAAGGCAAATCCAGTCTCAGTGGATGGGGTTTGGCTTCGACACGGCCAAATTGGTTCATTACGATGTCCTCCTTTCCTACCCAAATCAAAGTGTTCCCAACTATGTCGCGATCACAGATGAACATGGAAATGAGGTAAAGAGAGGGATGAATGTTCTGTGTGCGAGCCAAACGGAAAGAAAAAGGGCAGTGGGGAAGATTTGTGAGTGGGTCTCAACTGCATTATATCTCAAAAATGAAACTGACAACTAGTTAGATTTAAACGACTGTTTTGCTTTACACCGACTGCAGTGGCTTAGTGGTTAAGATGCTGAACTTGATGACTGGAAGGTTGGCAGGTCAGCAGTTCAATACCCGAGTGCTGCACAATGGAGTGAGCTTCCGTCTCTGTCACAGCTCCTGCCAACCTAGCAGTTTAAAAGCAAGAAATTGCAAGTAGATAAATAGGTACCACTTTGGTGGGAAAGTAAACAGCATTCTGTGCACTCTGGTGTTTAGTCATGCCTGCCACATGTCCATGGAAACATCTGCAGATGCAGACAGTGATGGCTCTCTGGCTATAAACAGATGAGCACTGAACCCTAGAGTTGGATATGACTGGCTTTCGAGCAAGGGCGACCTTTACCTTTACCTTTGTTTTACAAAGTTTGAGGTGGACAATGAGCTAGAGAGCCAATGTGGACATCCCAGGTTCGTATTTCCACTAAGCTGTAACACTCCCTGGTGATCTCAGATTAGTTATTCTCTCTCAGACTGGCCTACCTTGCAAGATTGTTGTGAAAGGGTAGGAAAGACAGTCACTCACCCTTTTGGAGGAAAGCTGCAGAAAAGAGAGCCACATATTATAACATGAATGAGCTCACAGAAAGAAAATGGAAAGGAGCCTGCTTGAAATTGGAAGAATGACATTCCAATAAAGAATAAACTTGGGCAGCTTTTTAAATATCTGTGAAAAATTACTCCAGCAATCTCTAATAGTGTTTTTAATGTATTTTATTTTGGACAGATTTTCAACACATCACTGTATGAATTGCCTCCTCCAGGGTATGAAAATGTCTCCGGAGTACTTCCACCCTATAATGCTTTTTCAGCACAAGGCATGCCCGTGGTAAGGAACACAGAAAGGTGTTTGTGTGAACCTTAGTCTTTGAGGACAACTTGTGGAAACAAATTCAAAACTGTTATGAAGAGTTTTAAACCCAAGACCCTTTTAATGTGTAGGGTGTTTGAAAAGTCAGAGGTTAGGAGTTGGACTTCCTTCTATGTCTCCTTGACAGGGTCTGGGTTTGACGATCTATAGCAGGTTTCTTCAAACTTGGCTCTCCAGATGTTCTTGGGCTTCAGTTCCCATAAGCCCTGATCAGCAACTGTGCTGACTGGGGTTCTGGGAACTGAAGTCCAAGAAGACCTGGGGAGCCAAGTTTGCAGACTCCTGAACTATAGGATCCATTCCAGCTCTGTAGTTCTAAGATAGCGGTGATGGTAGCAATGGAGATGATTTGTTGGAGCTATCATTAGGGGCAGCCCCAGGCACTATCATGGTACAGTAGTCTATGCAGGTGCTTATCAGTGCATGGTTTCTTGTGCCCAAGAAATGAAGAATGCAGGTGTTTTTAAATTAGCTGCTCAGAACAAGAGTGAAATATTCTCTGTGCAGGAATGTTAGAGATTAGCGTTCCCAACTATACCCAGACAATTTTTGCTTCCCTGTCTTGAAAAGGCAGATCTGGTGTACGTAAATTATGGTCGCACTGAAGACTTTTTCAAACTGGAGCGGGAGATGGGGATCAACTGCACGGGAAAGATTGTCATTGCCCGATATGGGAAAATATTCAGAGGAAACAAAGTAAGTAGCATCTTTTTTTTGTAATAGTAGCCGTGTTAGTCTGTGGTTCAGGCATATCAGAAAACAAAACAAAACAAAATAAACAAAATAAAATAAAAAACACTGTAGCATTTTAAAGACTAACTGCTATATTTTTATTGTTAGCTTTCATGGATCAAGTCCACTTCATCAAAGAGTGAAACTTACAGGCATGTTCTTTATATACCAAATTCAGGGGCTCAAAGGGAGAAGGGGTGTGGGCAAGACGGCAGAAGGGATGTGGGCAAGATTTGATACACAGATTGCTATATGATTCTATATTACAACTTTCCTGCCAATTCTCTTTAGTAAAACAGAAAGAAACCAGGTACAGGTGTTTGTCCCCCCCCCCCCCCCCGACATGCAGGTCACAAGTTGATCAGAGACCATAGTGGCCTTTCTCAGCAACCTTGAGATTGAAAGGGAGTCATTTAGAGTTTATCTTAATAATCTATTGTTGCTAATGGCTGTGTGAAGCTGCATTCTTGTGCTTGCTTGTCTGCCGTCTTGACCACACCTCTTCTGTCATCTTGCCTACACCCCTTCTCCCTTTGAGCCCCTGAATTTGGTATATAAAGAACATGCCTGTAAGTTTCACTCTTTGTCTGATGAAGTGGACTTGATCCACGAAAGCTAACAATAAAAATATAGCAGTTAGTCTTTAAAGTGCTACAGTATTTTTTATTTTATTTTGTTTTGTTTTCTGACATAGCATCTTTTTGCTATTGTTACTGCTATTACCTGTTTGCTTGCATGTCTGTTTGCAATGGGCAATGCCTTTATTATGGACAACCCCATAAAAGTGCCAAGCTGGTGGACCTAGTTATTGGGTGATGTTATCCAAGCACACATATGACCTCAGTCACACGTATGACCAGCACATTATCTAACATTCATTGCTGTTTTTGTGATGTTGGATCTGTGTGTAGAAAATGGAAGAGAAATGCTGGCTTTTGACTTCTCTACACCTCTAAATTTGATCAGCGGTGTAATAAAGCCTAGACTTGCAGGGTCAAAGTTCTGGGACCTTCTGGGCAGTAGGGATTTGCTGCTTCTTTAGCCTTTTGTGTTCCCCATGAGCTTAGCTGCAATCCAATCAGTTGCTGAAAAAAATATAGATTTCTCTAAAGAGAGTGTTATTGCCAGCTGTCTCTGCCATAATGCAAGGTATTTGGCGATGTCCAAATGTGCCATCCATCCAGCTACCTTTCTTGTATTGTGTGCTTTACCACTTACAATGCATCACAAAAAAATAAATATTGTCTGCTACTTGGTCTAATCCATGTGTCCTATGCTAAATCAAGTGCGCTGAATCTAAATCTGAAGTCCGATTCTGTCAGGGCATCAGGATCTTATGTTAGCAAATCTCACCCTCTTGGTTAAGTTCTTTCATTGATCACGTGGGGTATACTTCCCACAAACGTAGCAAAGATTGTCCAGTTTATTAACACAGCTGCTCCTACTCATCTTTAGCTCAAAACAGACTCACTAAGGCCTAGGTGTACAAACCAATAAAATGGTTTCTCACTAGAGATAAGCCCTTGGTCCATCTCGCCTTACACAGTATACTGTATATACTCAAGTATGAGTCTAGTTTTTTAGCCTCCAAAATGAGATCCAATAAAAAGGGACTCGTCTTATACTCGGGTCAACGACCCCGAGGGTCCCAAAACCATGGTGGTGCAAATTCAAACATACATTTTTTTATTAAAAAAGCACTAACTTTACTGTAAAAATTTGAAAATATACCCACATAAATGTCTGAATAAATTAATTGTACCACATTTTCATGTATTTTAATTACTGAAACTCACTAGCAGCTGCTGCATTTTCCATCCCCGACTTATACTCAGGTCAATCTATTTTCTTAATTTTAGAGGTCCAAATTAGGTACTTCAGCTTATATTCGGGACAACTTATAGTCAAGTATATATGGTAACTATTTCTGATGTCAGCTCACTGACTTACCCAGACATGCCCAGTCACTGCTGGAACATGCATGCCACCAGGGTACATGGTTCAGCTGAGGTAGCAGGAGGCATAGTGGTAGCTAGTACTGTTATAATGTTCCCATGTAAAAATACATTACCCAATTACTGACCATTTGAACAGCTATAACACACCTTAACATCTGTACATGATAAGCAAATTCTAAGTTCAGATTTGGAACTGATATCATGTAAATACAGTTCTACCTCGCTTAAAGAGCATAATGCGTTCCACAGGATTGCTCTTTAAGCGAAACACCATTGTAAATGACCAGTTGTGGGGGGGATTGCGAACCCAATTTATTTGTTAAGCGAGTTTTTGGTTGGTTTTATTTGTTAAGCGAAGCAAACATTCAGAGAAAATCCTGCTCTTTAAGCGAGTTACTCTTTATATATAAATATAAAATGCTTTTCCTTGATCTTAGAATTGACAAAACCCATTTTGAAAACCGATTCTCACTGTTTGACCAATTTGCAGGTTAAAAATGCTATGTTAGCTGGAGCAAAAGGAATTATCCTTTACTCAGATCCTGTGGATTACTGTGCACCTGGAGTCAGTCCCTACCCAGATGGATGGAATCTTCCTGGAAGAGGAGTCCAGCGTGGGAATGTGTTACATCTCAATGGTGCAGGGGATCCACTTACTCCTGGGTATCCAGCAAAAGGTAAGAAACAATAATGCCTTCCAATATCCCATGCTTATGTATAACCATTATTATGGTTATCTCAAACTATGCTTGCTTTTTCAGAGTACGCCTTCAGGTATGAGGCAGATGATGGAGTAGGCCTTCCCAAAATCCCAGTTCATCCCATTGGTTACCATGATGCTGAAATATTGTTAAGGTACGTAGAATCCAAAAAGGACTGCAGTGGCTCAATGGTTAAGGCACTGAGCTTGATGACCAGAAGGTTGGCATGTTAACAGTTTGAAACCCGAGTGCATGAAAGAGTGAGCTTCTGTTGTCTGTCCCAGCTCCTGCCAACCTAGCAGTTTGAAAGCAAGAAATTGCAAGTAGATAAATATGTACTGCTTTGATGGGAAAGGTAACAGTGTTCCATGCACTCCGGCATCTAGTCATGACTGTTCCATGACTACGGAAACATCTGTAGACTCAGACAGAGCTGGCTCTTTGACTGTAACCAGAGATGAGCACTGCTTCCTACATTTGGACACAACTGGCTTTCAAGCAAGGGAGACTTTTACCTTTACTATGTAGAAGCCAAGCTGGCTGGAGAGCTCAGTGGTTTAGGTATTTGTCTGTGGAGCCAGAGGTTGGGAGTTTTTATTTTATTTTGTTTTGTTTTATGCGATTTGTATAGCCCAATCGACGAGCGACTCTGGGTGGCGTACAACATTTCGACTCAGGTACATAAAATCCCCCAACGTTTAAGCTATAAAAACCCTTAAATTCCTAAAACACTGAAAGAATACCTCCCACCCGCACCAATTAAAAATCTTGTTAAAAAACTTGTTAAAGCATGAGTTCAGTTCCCAACTGTGAGTCCTGGGAGAACAGCCAGCCTGTGTAGCCATGAGCAAGCTGCATAGTCTCACGACACCTTCAGGAAAGAATGTTAAACCACTTCTGAGTGTTTTCTACCTAGAAATTCCCAGAAAAGAGCAGCATGTATCAGAACCAATTTGGTAGGTAAAGGTAAAGGTTGTCCTTGCTTGAAAGCCAGTCATATCCTACTCTAGAGTTCAGTGCTAATTTCTGTTTATAGCCAAAGAGCTAGCGTTGTCTGTGTTCCGTGGACATGTGGCAGGCATGAATAATCATTGGAGTGCCTGGAATACTGTTTATTTTCCCACCAAAGTGGTACCTATTTATCTACTTGCAATTTCTTGCTTTCGAATTGTTTGGTTCAAAAGCTGCGGTGGCTCAGTGGTTAAGAAGCTTGCCTTGTTAGCTGGAGGGCTGGCAAGTCGGCAGTTCGAGACCCGAGTTCTGCATGATGGATTGAGCGCCCATCTCTGTCCCAGCTCTTGGGGACATGAAAGGCGCCTCATTTGGGCATTCTCTGAGAAGAGTTTCTTCTGCAAAATTTCTTTCAATCCAGAATAAATAATTTCTAACATGAAATTATTATTATAACTGCTATGTTGGCAGGAGTTGGGACAGAGGCAGATGCTCATTCTGTCATGCAGCACTCGGGTCTCAAACTGATAACCTGCCAACCTTCTGGTCATTAAGTTAAGCATCTTAACTACTAAGCTGCTACAGTCCCTTAATATGATAATACACAATTATTATTATTCAGTAGAATCCATTATCTTCTCGCACTGAACTTTACTGAACAAGCTTGTTCAATATTGTAACACAAATTAAATATGTTTTTTAAATTGGCATAGCAAAACAAATCAAGCAACTGGCATGTCAAAACAAATCAAGAGAGAGGTCTGGAGGAAAGTAGTTGAATCTAATTGATTTGATTTGACTAATCACATTTAAGAACTGCCTTTGCGGGTCACACTAAGCTAAAATGCTGTTGCTTAGCATAATAGGTTGTTGTTGAATTAGGCCCATTAACTAGTGGGGATTTGGTGATTCAACTCCCCTATAAGTTCTATTGATCCAATTGGGCTTTCTCTAGTTGTGCCTTGCTGTGCTAAACAACAGCATTTCTGCCTAATTGTGTGTTGCTGTTTTTTGTTCAGTCTGATATTTTATAGAGAGTCCTGGTGGTGCAGTGGTTAAACTTCTATACTGCAGCCAAACTATTGTTGAGTTCAATCCTGATGGGACTCAAGGTTGACTCAGCCTTCCATCCTTCTGAGGTTGGTAAAATGAGTACCCAGCATGTTTGGGGCAAAATGCTAATTAATTTGTGAACCACTCAGAGAGTGCACTAAGCCGAGGGCACTAAGCTAAGTGCACAGTGGCTGAGAACATCGCCCCTTCCTCTGGGCCAACAACAACGGCCTGAGGGGAGTTAGTCTGTGTTCTGGTTTGGTTGTATTTTGTGAGGTTATATTTTATAATTTTTATTGTACTGTTGCTGTTTTGACTGTAAGCCGCCCTGAGTCGCCTCGGCGAGTGGGCGGCAATATAGACCTAAATAAATAAATAAATAAATAAATAAGCGCTATGGGGTGGTATATAAGTGTAATTGCTATTGCTAAATCCAGGATTAAGCAATAAGGCGTCCTGAAGAGCTCATTAGCAGGGTTTGATATTGATGACCTATATACTAACAATGAACCATCACTGGTTTAGACTAAAATACGTTGGCTTACTGGCTGGCCAAATCTCAGTTGAGGAACATTCCTTCAGCCAACCACACCCTTTATCATGATATTCTACCATCTGGTCTCTTTTTCTATGTGTGCGGTCTTGGCTACCAATTAGCAGTTAGCACTCACGCCTCAACATCAAAGTGAAAGGGAGACATCATGTAGGACAAGCTTGTGATCCACCCACAAGCTAGCAGAATGATGAGTTGGCTGTATCTCCACACTTCTTATCCAGGAATCACTGAATTAAAAAGTTAATGACTGCTATTTTAAGTGGCATCACAAACTTTGCTTGCATGGATTTTCCTGTTGGGCAGGTCCATGGGAGGCCCTGCGGCACCAGATGAGACATGGAAGGGATCTCTCAACGTCTCCTATAATATTGGGCCTGGATTTTCAGGCAAGCACTCCACAAGGTTAGTTTGCTCTCTTCTGCCATTTTGCTGCCACTCTCTGTGCCCCTGAACAGCCCTCCCCCCTTCCCAGTATAACGGCTTTGTCTGCACAATGTTGTTGACCCTGGTTCTTCTGAAGTTATTTTGAGTTCTCCTGACTTGTTGTTGTTGAAGATTTGAATAGATCCATAAATCAGGATACTATATTTGGCTTGATGTACTGGGGTGCACTGGGTTCTTTCTCCCTTCCCTTCCTTCATTTCAATCAGTCTATAAATCCAACCAGTGAGTCAGTCAACGCAACAAATCAATCAATTGTCCGTTTTCATTTCAGAGATTACTCTGGGTTGAAAGGATTTTTGCAGGCGATGTCCAAATGAGGCTCCTTTCATGTCCCCCATCATGCAGCTCTCGGGTATTGAACCCAACCAACCAACCAATTAATCAGTCAACCAACCAATCAACTGATCAGTTGCCCATCTGGGTATTGTACTTTGGGCAGTTTACAACACAGAACGCATACAAACAAGAAAATAAAACAGTACAAAACAGTACAAAACCCATCTGGTGGCAACATATCAAAAGATCACAACCAATCTCGATGTATTTTCACAAACCCATCATGCACAAAAAGTAAATCCTCAAAAATAAAAAGGTTTAATATTTAATCTTCAAATTAAACTGGACTTGATCAGTCCTAAGTAGCTGCAGGAGGCAGTTATTTAAAAGCCCCCCCCCCTCCCCAGAACAAGAAGGTCTCCATCTGTTTCTTAAACTGGTTTTCCCAGTCCATACACATCTAGAATTGCCACCACAGATCACTCTTCCCTTTTGCATGCCTTCTCCCCACCTACTCAACTCTCTCTTCTGTGACTTCCTTGTTTCACACCTGTCCATGGTGTCCACTTGAATGTAGATTGATTGGTACTGAAGGCTGAAAGGGAACAATATAAAGCAGCTTCATGGGTCCTATTTCTTCTCCTCTCTCCTTCTCTCCCCTCACCATCTATGCATGTTCATTCCCCAGTGTCCACTTCTCAAAATTCATTCCATTCTGAATTTGTCAAGTTCTGACTGCTAGATGCACCATTGACCGAAAGAAGCCACTTAAAGAGGCAATTCCCTGGTATAGCACTTAAAAGGATGAATGGGTTTAGATTATTCTATGACTAGTACAAGACTGATACCTCTCACGGCACTGGGATCAGTGCTAATGTATCTGTTGCAAAGCTTAGGAAAGTTGTGTTTTTGGAAACACAACCCCCCAAAGCCGTGATGACTAGCCAGACTGGCTGAGGGTTGTAGCTCATCTTTTCTAAAACGTGGCTGATCAATGTTTTCTGTCATGAATCTAGTTCAGTGGGTCAGGCTGTTCTGTTACAAGTTATCTTGCACCCTTTTTCTTCTTCCTTAGAAAAGTCCGCATGCAGGTTCACACAGTCAACCAGGTTACACGAATATACAATGTTATCGGGACGATAAAGGGCACAGTGGAACCTGGTGAGCAACGCCCTTCACGATTGTTGATTTGAAGACTTTCCTTATGTTCCTATTATGAAAGTGGATGTATTTAGGCCAACCTGGCAAATGACTTTAAAATATTTTGGGTCCTTTAGGTATCTTAACTTTTAACTCGCAGAAGCCCTAGAAAATATGTTAAATAGAACTGCCTGAAATCTGCACTAGGTAAAGGTAAAGGTTGCCCTTGCTTAAAAATTAGTTGTATCTGACTCTATGGTTCGGTGCTTATCTCCGTTTACAGCCCAAGAGCCAGTGCTATATGAATCTGCAGATGTTTCCATGGTCACATGGCAGGCATGATTTATATACTGGAGTGCATGGAATGCTGTTACCTTCCCACTGACGTGGTACCTATTAATCTGCTTACAATTTCTTGCTTTTGAAGTTCTAGATTGGTAGGAGACAGAGACGGGAGCTTACTCCGTCGTGCAGTACTGGGGTCTCGAACTGCCGCCCAGCCGACCTTCCAGTTGTCAAGTTCAGTGTCTTAACCACTAAGCCACCACAGTCTCCTGAAATCCACACTAGTAAAGTGGAATTAGCAATAAAATTAGAAATAAAAATTCAGCTAGAATTAAGCCCTCTAAATCAGTGTGGATTTGATGAGTCAACTGCTCTATACATTCCATTAATTCAAATGGACCTTTTAAAGCTAAGACTTCCTACAACATTTCTAGAGCACAGTTTGACAAAGTAAGTGAAACTTGACCTAGAGTGATTGACCCAGTGAGTTTTATGGCTTAGTGGGGGCTGGAACCTGGGTTTCCTACATCCCAGTCCAGTTGCCTATATATACTATACTAAACAGGCACTTAGTAAGGCAGGAGGAAAATAGCCAAAACCTCAGTTTGGCGACAGTTCAAGTTTATTGGGACACTAATATATTTGGCAATAGTAACTATTTTAGGACACATCTCCAATTGTAATATACATTATTAATGGTTTTTGGAAATATGCAGATAGAATGGAATAAGAAAGGGATTATTTTTATCTTTGTAGCACCTTTGAAATTGGTTATTGTTTAAAAATGGGAAAGAGATTGGAAATTTTAACTGGATGCTTGGTATAAAGAGATATGGAATATAGCTATAAATGATAAATTAACATGTGAATTAAAGCTAAAAAGGGAATTAGTAAAAAAAAACCCACCTGATTTTAAAGAAATATGGGGAGGATTTTCAGAATATGTATTCTTGAAAGGAAAAGGAATAAAGTCAGAGCAAGATGTGCTATGTTTTTAGAATGAGGCTACAAAGATATAAATAAAACATAATATAAAAAATAGTTAAATTAAGGTTTATAATGTCCCACTGGTGGTGCGTGCATATAGTAGGTTTTGTTATTATTTTGTTAAGACTTTTGTTTGTGTTTATGCGTTTTTTTGTTATGAAATTCTTTTTAACTTGCCTGCAATTTTAAGACTATAAGTACCTTGTGACAATTTCTTTTGTTTTAGGTTTCAAAATCTCCTCTCCCTCTCCACAAAGGATAATTTATGGCAGGATTTCTTAAAAATAGAATGATGAGACTTTTTGTGAGAAAAATCTATAGCTGTCCCATTGATAGAGATGTTTGGAAATAAAATTCAGCATTGATCCCCTCCTTATATACTGTAAATTATATGTTATTTTAGGATGTATTTATTTGGTTGGTTTATTTTTTATTTGTTGTGTGTTTTATTATGTTATTTTGATATTTGTTTGTATACTGCCCAGAATGGGAAATCTCCCAAATGGGCAGTATAAAAATAAAATATATTAATAAAGCATTAATGTGTAATGAACATAGTATTCTATTACAGTATATATCTATGGATTGATTCTAATAAAAGATGTCTCTGTTTGTTTGTTTGTAATAAGGCTTCTGGTATAAAAACTTCCCCATCACACTTCTTTGCTTCACCTTTTAACTCTTCAGGTGTTGAGGGAGATACAAGGTTCTTGCCCTGACACTTCTAGTGGCCTCCACTGGCATTATTTGGTGTTCTTGTAATATTTCTTTGATGTTATCTCTTCACCTTCCTCTGAGTCTGCTTTGTGGTCTTTGTCCTTCTCCTCTCTTCGTATATGTCTCATATGGTATGGAATTCCAAGACATTCTCTTCAAATGGGCAGTGCACTTTACTTATTGTCTCTGTATGCAGTTTAAGATTGGTTCTATTCCAACTCTTTCCCTTATAACCTCATTCTTGATTTCATCCCTTCTAGTCCTCCCCATCACCATTCACCCCTATTTGCTGAAAAAGTTTCTTATCAGAATTACTGAAGTAAGTTGTGCCAGGTAATTCTGATTTTGGATCTAATTATTTGAACCTCTTGTACTCCTCTCTCCTTTTCATCTCTTTCCTTAGACAGGTATATTATCTTTGGAGGCCACAGAGATTCCTGGGTATTTGGTGGCATTGACCCAACTACAGGGGCAGCTGTTCTTCAAGAAGTTGCTAGGAGTTTTGGCAAGATGGTGATGGAAGGTAAATGAACAGCAGAAACTATAAAGAGCAGTTGTGATAGACTGGGACGTACCTAGCTGAACTTCACAAGTTTGTACTGTATGCACACAAAAAAGTGGGAATGTTTGATTGTCCACTGCAGTCCTTTATGACTCAAATGATCATCAAGAGATGTAGGTCGTTGCTGTCATCATCTGCTACTTGTGTCTGAGTATACATTCCCCCCCCCTCCCGAAGGTTTGAGGGAAAATGCGATTGGCATGAATTTGTTTAAGGTGGATCTCAGCCTGTCATGAAGTGGCCGACACACTGTTTTCACGAAGGCATCTCCTGCAGCATGTATGAAATGAGACATGCAGGATTTGCCACTGGGACTGCAATGGACTGCTGCAGCCTTGAGGATATTAACAAAGTGCACCTTCACAGCCAGTCCATCTGGCATGGCCTCTTCTGTATGCATTTTAAGTTGGCTGTAGTTTCAGTTGTGTTATTCAACTTTTACTCAGTGAACATAACCAATTAATGGAATACATTTGTACCAACTTAACTAAGAGTAAGTTGCATGAAACTTAGTAGGATTTTTGGTCTGATTACACATGGTAGGTAGGTACCACTGGTCTTCCTAATCAAAAAACAGTCTCTTTTGTGTAACTTCAATTCTGTATGTGCAGGTTGGCGGCCTAGAAGAACAATAATTTTTGCCAGCTGGGATGCAGAAGAATTTGGATTATTAGGTTCTACCGAGTGGGCAGAGGTAAGCACACATTCCCATCGTGAACAGAAATGCTGAACCCAGCAGGTACTGCTTGTCCTATGCTCAGAGCCAGTCCTACTGTCAGGCAGAACGATGTAGATGCCTCAGGTGCCAAGACATGGGGGGTGGCAGGAAGTTCCTGAAGGATAGAGCTCTTATGAATACCCTGTGTCTCTAAGGCTAACCTGCTGCGAGAAGGCCAGTGTTGAACTAATATTAAACTAGAAACCTGGTTGGCTTCTGGTAATAATCTCAGAAAGCTTAGTTTAGCTCTGCCTCTGTAAATAAGCCTAGCAAACTGAACCCCATCAGAAATTTGTTCTGGGCCAGGACAATTGGGAGGACAAAGCTATGTCGTTTGAACAACCCATAAAGTGCTTAGAACTCAAAGTCAATGAGTCAGAAAATTCAATAAATATTTTCCCTCCACTTCAGCCTGTGCCCTCTGAGACACTGGCTGTTTTAAGCAGTGCTAGATTTGAGCTCCGTTAACCAATAACCGTGTCTGTTAATACTTCTTTTTGTAAACCACAGGAGAATGCCAAGATTTTGCAGGCACGGGCTGTCGCTTACATCAACACAGATTCATCTATAGAAGGTGAATTCTTCTCTTGCCATTTTCCAAAATTTTGAAAGCTGGTCTCTTTGGGTTTCATTCCCATGGCACGTCTGCATACATGCCTTCTAGTCTGCCTTCCAACTGATTTTGCCTTAGTTCACTTTAACTGACCACGCGCATTGTCTATTTGTGAAAGCTTCTTAGCATTGCACACCTGCATATCAAGTCCACTTCTTCAGACAAAGGGTAAAACTTACAGGCATGGTTTTTATATACCAAATTCAGGAGCTCAAAGGGAGAAGGGGTGTGGTCAAGCAAGATGACAGACAAGCAAGCACAAGATTGCAGCTTCACACAACCATTAGCAACAATAGATTATTCAGATAAACTCCCTTTCAATCTCAAGGTTGCTGGGAAAGCCCATTCTGGTCTCTGATCAACTTTTGACCTGCATGTCAGGGGGGGAAAACCTGTACCTGGTTACTTTCTGTTTTGCTAAAGAGAATTGGCAGGAAAGTTGTAATATAAAATCATATAGCAATCTGTGTATCAAATTTGATAATGTCCCAGAAACCCTTCAGTAATATTTAGTCCCCTGTGATGGGTATCTAACAAATGGATGTATTTGATTTCTGCTGTCTCCTTTTCAATCCTAGTTTTGTAATTTCTCTGTTCCAGAATTGCAACTTTCAGGTCTTGGATAGAGTGTCCAGTTAGACTGAAGTGGTTTGAGACAGGTTTCTCAATGATGCCATTCTGGATATCTGATTTGTGTCCATTAATTCTTTTGCGTAAAGATTGTCCTGTTTGTCCTACATAAAGCACAGATGGACATTTTTGGCAAGAGATGGCATAAATCACATTGGCACAAGTAAAACTGTGCTTCTTTAATGTGTGTGGTGCCGTTGGGTCCAGTAATGCTGTTTCCAGAGGGAATGTGGGGGCATAGTTGACATCTGGATTTGCAGCAGGGTCTAGTTCCCATATCTGCTCCACTTCTGTGTTGTCTGTTGTGTGTCAATAGTTGTTTGAGATTGGGGGGTTGTCTATAAGCGAGTAGGGGTCTGTCACCAAGGGCTTTGGAAAGTGAAGCACTCTTGTCCAAGATGGGTTGGAGATTCCTCATTATGCGTGTGGGGTTTAAGTTGAGGGCTGAAGGTAACAACCAGTGGTGTGCAATTGCTTTCCCTTCTGGGCTTGTCTTGTAGTAGATCACTCCTGGGTATTCGTCTAGCCGGGTTGATTTGTTCTTTAACCATATTGGATGGGTATTGTAGTTTGAGAAATGCATTTTGTAAGTCTGTGAGCTTGGCATCTCTATCGTGTGGGTCTGAGCAGATGCGATTGTACCTGAGGGCTTGGCTGAAGACAATGGATTTTGTTGTGTGTTATCTGTGGTGACCAGAGTTGCCCCATGGCAAGACAGTTACCTGGCCCTCTTGGCTGTGGGACCCACTGAAGAGTAGTCCCCAAAAATGTAACTTTTGCATGCTTTGATGAGTCTGAGAAAATAGTGGGAAAGATGGGCAAATAGTTTGATTCATTAGAATACTATTTCCATGGCTAAGGAACTATGGTAACAGGGGAGACCAGGGGTTCTCAACCCACGGCCTGTGGGCCGGCCCCTGCCCCGGCCCCTGACCCCATCCCACTTGGCCCGTTGCTGCCTCCGTCGCACCCAGAATTGGAAGCAGATGCATTTACGTTATCCATAAAATGCACCCATGTATGTGCAAGTGTGCCCATGGCTGGCACAAACGTGGAAGTGGGTGCATTTACACCAGCTGTAAATGCGCCCACCAGGTAGTGGTCCAGTCCACAACACTGTCCAGGGACGTGGTCAGGTGCACAACAGAAAAAGGTTGGCTATCCCTGGAGTAGACCATACTCTCAGTTAACTGATCTGACAAGTTGACAACCCTGAAGAATAATGGCTTTGGGTGGTGAAGTCCACAGGGAAAGGAGATTAAATCCCACTTGAATCCATCTTGATGGAGGGCAGCAGCTTCATCATTCCTGGCCTGGGGCTGATGAGGACTTCGTGTGCCAAAAGGGTTCAGGACCAGAAAGTGACTCACAGAACTGGATCAGTCATGCTGCGATGCAGAAGGCAAATGGAAGGGCACTGCATTATCTTGTCCCCAGGACAATCTTCATGCCTGATTGCCATGAGGATAGCCAATACAGTACTGTATTCAGAATTGGATAAGGCACTTGAAGAAGAAGAGGAACTTGACCTCTCCTTAAGTCACTTGGAGGACCCTGAATAGGCTGACTGGTCTGCTGGTGGATAACAACATGCTGTGTGAATGGGGAGAGATACAGAATCCGGTTCATTTGCTGGTATTCTGATTACTATTGGAAACATGTACCGATAAGCAGTGGCATAGGGCGGGTTTCAGTCGCCCAGGGCCCCAGGCCAAACTCGCTGCCCTCTCCAGGCTCCCCCCCCCCAGGTAGGAAAGTCCTACCTTTGGGCTTTGCTGGGCTAGGAGGTGGGGCAGCCGCGCGCCTGGGACCCTGACAGCGCGGGCAAGGCCCAGGGTCTGGGGTGGTGTGGCGTGGGCCCAGCGGGGAGCCCACCATCGGCATCCCAGGCACACGGTCACCCCGCCTCCGAGCCCAGCAGCAGCATCTCATCTGCCTTCAGCAACAGCGGCACCCATGAAGGGAAGCCGGCAGTCGCCGCGGCCCAGCGCCCGCAGCCAGAGGACCTCCCGCAAGGCCTGGCCAGCGCTCCTCCGGCCATGGGCACTGGGCTGCAAAGACCACAGGCCTCGCCCCTCTGGGCACTGCTGCCACCGAAGGCGGATGAACTGCCGCCGCCAAGCTTGGAGGCGGGGCAGTCACACGCCTGGGACGCCGATGGTGAGCTTACTGCTGGGCCCGCACTGCCCCAGCTCCTTGCCTGCGCCGTCGGGGTCCCATGTGCACGGCCGGCCTGCCTCCAAGCCCAGGGGCGGCAGCGGCACCCAGGAAGGTGGGAAGCGAGGATGGTGGTTGTTGCGGCCTAGCGGCCAGAGCAGTGCTGGCCAAGCGTTGCCGGGGGGGTCCTCGGCCTGGCCAGCGCTGGCCCGCGGCAACTGCTGGCCTCACTTCCCGCCTTCCTGGGCGCCGCTGCCGCCGAAGGCAGATGAGCTGCTGCTGCCGGGCTCGGAGATGGCCGGCCATATGTCTGGGACCCCGATGGTGGGCTCCCTGCTGGGGCCACCTCGCCCCAGCCCGGCAGGTCGTGCAGATGGGGCACCTGGGGAAGAGGGAGATGGAGAAGTAGGAGGAGTGCCCCTGGTCTCCACTGCACCGTCGGGCAAGTGTCATCCAGCCCAAGGCGTGGCCCAGGGCGCCGGTGGTGACAGAGGGTCCCGGCACCCACCCTGGCCACCAGGAAGTCCAGGGCAGCAGCGTCGCCGCCTCCGTTAAGTGCCATCCGGGGTGGGCTGCCCCCCTCGCCTCCCCTCACTACGCCAGAGCCACTAAGGATTTGATTTTGGCCAACAAAGCCAAGAAGGTGGCTTCATTTTGGCAGTTTAAAGTCTGACCTGGACACAAAAGAAGAAGAAGAATGGCTTCCTTTTAAAGCCAACTTTACAATACTGTACCTGTAATTACTTTTTCAAGAAAGAGACCTGTTAGCACTGAAAGAAAGAAAATCCTATCTACAGTTTTATGTTTCAGGCAACTACACATTAAGAGTGGACTGCACTCCTCTTCTCAATCGGCTGGTGTATAATCTTACAAAAGAGGTACAGACTCCACCCACCCACCCCGGTTGTCCTAGCTCTCTCTGCTTCCAAATGCTACTCTTTCTCTTTCTTGCCTTCCTCTGTATCTTATTCCATTCAAATATGTAGAAAGCTACTTACAGATCTAAGATTCTAACATCAAGTTTTCAGATCCTTAACAAAATCTTCACTGGAAAAGAGTTCAAAAATTCTCAAAATGGCCACTAAAAAGATATTCTTTCACATTCCGCTCCCCTCCCTTTGAAGGCAGGAAGACCCAGAGAAAGTCTTCCCTGATGGATATCTAAGACAGACTATACTGTCTTAGCAGTATGTAGTTCATGATGTAATTGTTGCACACCACCCAGAGTCGCTTGCCGAGGGGGTGGCATTACAAATGTGACTAATAAATAAATATTATATAATAAGTAGGACAAGCTTATGTAGGAGAATGTAGGCTTTCAAAAAGGCACTGTGGTGGCCAAGTATTTGAGATACTGAACTTGACAACTGGAAGATCCGCAGCTCAACAGTTCGAGACCCGAGTGCTGCACAACAGAGTGAGCTCCCATCCTTGTTCCAGCTCCTGTCAACCTAGCAGTTTGAAAGCAAGAAATTGATACCACTTTGATGGGAAGGTAAGCAGAGTTTTATGCACTCTGGTGTCTAGTCATGGCTGGCCACATGACTACAGATATCTCTGCAGATGCAGAGAATATTTGGCAAAAAACAGAGATGAACACTGAATCCTAGTGTCGGATACGACTGGCTTTCATGCAGGGGAAACGTTTACTTTTAAACTCCTCTCTTTTTGGGACCTGTCCTCTTAACTCTGCTTTATTTTTTTGTTTGGAATACAGTACCTTGAATTTCTTAAAATAATAAAGGTGATAAAAACAATTTGGACACATTTCTCCCCACCTTTTTTCTCCTTAGATTGCAAGCCCCGATCATGGATATGAAGGTAAATCTCTCTATGAGAGCTGGCTTGTGAAAGATCCTTCCCCAGACTATGAGAATCTTCCCAGGTGAGATAATATTTATTTATTTATTTATTTATTTATTTATTTATTTATTTATTTATTTATTTATTTATTTGCTCAATTTTATACTGGGACAGCATCCATACTCATATCCCCCAATAACAATCCTGAAATGCAGGCAGTTGTGCCGAACAGGCCTTTTGTAATGGTAATGGCTCTCAATTACCAATTTCTGATGAAGCCATTTTCTGAGACTTCACTTGGCAGAATAAGGATCATTCCCAAGTACACAAGTGCGTACTGTTTTTAGGAGGGGGAAAAACATGTTTTGTTCCCTCAAAGTTAATGTGAAGCTCAGAGACACATTCAAACTGGGGCTGTTCAAGAAAACCTCAGGCAGATTGTAGCAGATGATGCCATCATCCCTGAAGATAAAAAATCCTGGTGTTTTTGACCCTGAGAGTATTGACTCCACTGTATTATTATCTAGCCTGTGTACAAGTTCTTAACTTGTTCTTACTTCTGGATGAGTGAGCCATTAAAGTTCATATGCGAGAGACACATGAAACTTTCATAATGCCACATTGCTTTAAAGCAGTGTTTCCCAACCTTTGGTTCTTGGACTTCAATTCCCAGAAGCCAAATTCAGTATATTGGCTGATCGGTGCTTTTGGGAATTGAAGTCCAAAAACCAAAGGTTTAGAAACATTGCTTTAAAGCAGGGGTTCCCAACGGGCTGGATCCAGCCTGCAGTGCCATTTCATGTGCCCCCCACCCCTCCAATGGCATTCAAGAAACAAAATGGCAGCCAATTTGAAGCTTTTGGAACAAAATGGTCTGCCCCATTGCGCTGACAGGTCAAAATGGTTGTCCAGCCCTCAAAGCTGACAGAGAGAGTGACCCAGCTCCAGGCTTGAAAAGGTTGGGAGCCCTTGCTTTAAAGTAAGGCTGGCCAGCTTTGTAGGTCTAAGAGATAATTTTAATTAATTTTAATTAAATTTTCATACTTATATGCTGCCCAATCAGGGAACCCGACTCAGGGCAGCTTACAAATAATTAGTGGCTGTGGGTCAGGTGTCCCGTGTTAACTAAGAAGTTACCATCTTTGGTTCTGGATGGGGCTAGTTTGCCCCAAACAGACCCGGTGCACAATTTGGGGGTCCTCCTGGACTCACGACTCCTGCTCAAAGAGCAGGTGGCAGTCGTGGCTAGGAGGGCTTTTATACAGCTTCATGTAATATGCCAATTGCGCCCAGTCCTCGACAGGGACTCCTTGCTCATGATCATCCACGCTCTGGTCACCTCCAGATTAGATTATTGTAATGCGCTCTACATGGGGCTGCCCTTGATGACCATTTGGAGGCTGCAGTTGGTCCAGAATGCGGCTGTCCAGCTGGTGTTGGGTTGTGGGTGTTATTCGCATGCATCCCCACTGCTCCAAGAGCTGCACTGGTTACCAGTTTGTCTTCGGGTGCAATTCAAGGTGCTGGTTATTACCTTTAAAGTCCTATATGGTAGTGAGCCAGGATACTTAAGAGACAGCATCTCCCCAAGGTTATCTGTCCGTCCCACCAGAGCGGACAGGAGAGGCTCCCTAGTGGTGCCATCTGCCAGAGAGGCACACCTCTCTGGTACTAGAAGGAAAACCTTCTCCGTGTCTGCCCCGGCACTTTGGAACCACCTGCCTTTAGAGCTGCGTTTCCAGACAGGCCTGTTGGCCTTTAGGAAGGGTGTGAAGACTTGGCTGGCAGGGCAGGTGTGGGGCAGTGATGGTTCATTGACCCCACCCCCACTGGTTTATCTAACACCTCATATCCACTCTCTCCCTTTTAATGTGTGCATTCCCAAAAACACAAAGGAGATTTGTTTTTAGCCTGTTTAATTGCTATTTTAACTTTTTAGCTTTTAATCTGGTTTTTATGTATTCTCACTTTTGTGACTTTTATGACTTTTTGTAATCCACCCTGAGTCACCTGTACAAGTAGGGCAGAATAGAAATTTGAATGAATGAATGAATGAATTAATAAGACAATATACCCAATAACTACACAGTAAATGATACAGTGACATGTAGCAACAATACATAGTTTACAATGTCATGTCAATAATACGTAGTAAATAATACAGTAACATGTAACAACACATAAGTTACGATGACAAGTCAATAATACATAGTAAATAATACAGTGACATGTCACAGCATTACATAAGCCACAATGTCATTGTTTTCTATGGGCTGCGCACCGGGCAGGCTGGGCAAGAACAGTGGTCCATTGGGCAGCAGTGAAGCATTCTTTTAAGCCTGCCATCCCGGGCACAGCTGAGTCCTCTCTCCCCTGGCCGGACAGGGTGAGAGAGAAAAGGAGGGTCCGTTGGGCGGTGGCGGAGCATTCTTTTAAGCCTGCCAGCTTCATTTTGTCTCTTAAGGATCTGTCAAGGGGCATCCCCCCATCAATTACTGCCAAAATTCAGCAGTAATTGAGGGGAAAACAGACATGCAAAAGAGATTTGCTTTAAACAAGGGTTTTACATATTTGTTCCAGCGCAGTTTGGGAAGAAATCAAATAATGCTAGATAATGTGTAAACTAGTTCTTATCTTCCATATATATATCTGCTTTCTTTTCTTTGGCATGTTAAGAACAGATCATCATTTTGATTCTGTATTCACTCAGGTTTATCTGGCAACGTTTGAAGTGTATGTACTCAATTTCAGGCCTCATTTTAAGTAATTTTCATGCTTTCAAAGGTCATGTCCTTTGCTCTTGACTTGACACCACAGCTATTTAGCAATGACATTGCTAGAGGTCTAACTATACATCTTTGCATCCCTTTCTGGGCAGGATAAACAAACTTGGATCAGGAAGTGATTTTGAAGCCTATTTCCAGCGGTTGGGAATTGCTTCGGGCAGAGCACGGTATACTAAGAATAGGGTAAGCTGATAATTTTGTCCTAAAACTGACAACATTATCTGTGAGATTATTTCTGGATGGCTAAAACAAGACTACCTCATTCTCTTTGCTGCAGGACTCTCCTATAGGGTTTAAGACTGTTGTAGGTGTTCTTTCTTTAGAAATAATGAGATGACTTAATACAACTGAAGATTTAATGTAACTTTAATAGAAGTGCAATCTATGAAAAGTTGTTATTAATATATGATAAGATTTAAAAACAATGTATTTTATGTATTCCCTTATTCATTTGTATTTACTTTTATCACTTTTAAATGTTTTTCTTTACACTTAAATCTACTTTTACTGTAAAACTATAAAAATAAATTTAAAAAAAAGGAAAGGATCCTGCCAGAAACTCTGATACTAGTTTCTGATATTAGACTAAGATGGATGAATGGTTAGACTTGGAAGAAGGCACATTCTGATGTCTCTGGGCTTTTCCTATTGTGATATCTGGCTTACCGTGCTGTATTTTTCAAAATAAATTGTTGGCCAAAATTTTGCTTACATGACTTACTTAGCATACGTCAATTCACCACTGAAATTTATGTTGATGAAGCTAACACCATTGTAAATATGTACTATAATATAATAATTCTTCTTCTTCTTCCTCGTCCTCCTTCTCCTCTTCTTCCTCCTCTTCCTCCTCTGTCTTTAAGGTTCCACAATGTTTTTTGCTGTTTACTCTCTGATACACTTGCACAGACTAACACAGCCACCACTTCAAAAATGTCTCCTCCTACTACTTTTGTGTTATCAGCAGTTACATTTACATCCTACAATTCTTCAAAGAAACTTAACAACTCTCCTGTTTATTCTCTCATATCAGCCCTGTGAGGTACGTCATGTTAAGAGAGTGAGTCATGCAAAGCCACTTCGTTCCTTGGTAGAAATTTGAACATGGATCTCTAAACTCGCACCCTGGCCCTTTCTAACCACTATGTCATACAGTTTCTTCTAATGCAGAAGTGATGCAATACTCAGGTAGTTTGCATATTGTTTGCATGATGTGGATATTGCAATCTTTGATTGTTTGATCTCCTTGGCAGAAAGTGGACAAATTCAGTAACTATCCTGTTTACCACACGATCTATGAAACCTTTGAGCTGGTTGAGCGCTTTTATGACCCTGCCTTCAAGAAGCAGCTTGCTGTGGCTCAAGTACGAGCTGGGTTGGTCTACGAGCTTGCCAATTCCTTGGTCCTTCCTCTCCATTGCCAAGATTATGCAGATGCTCTAAGCATCTATGCAAATGGAATCTATGATTTGGCTAAGAAGCACAACACTCAACTTGAGATGCACAGAGTATCATTTGGTGAGCATGACTTTAGTGCAGTTCTCGATGTGTATTAGGGATGCCAAACCTATAATTTCCCATATCCCAGTGATGGTGAACCTTGGCACTCCAGATGTTCTTGAACTTCAATTCCCAGAAGCCCAAGTCCCTGTGCAGCAGTAAACCCATTCATGTGAATTCACAGAGGACTTGGTCTTCTGGGAATTGATATTCAAGAACAGCTAGAGTGCCAAGGTTCACCATCACTGCCATATCGTAAGATTTCAGCATCAGAACTGGGTGCAAAATACTGTGTGCAACAAAGAAGCTTGTGAGTCACAGTGACAATATCTTACTCCTTCCCTTGCCCCAACTAATATGAAAAACTCAAGCACATGCACCCTCTTCAAATTTTGCTTCTACCTGTCTTTTAGATGTCCCAGCACTGCACAAGTGCAGAAGTCTTTGTGTTGAGTCTGATAATCTGAAGCCCTAGCTGAGACTTTGTGCTGGAGTGTTAGCCTTGGCACTTGCTGAGAATGCATAGAAAATGTGACACCATTTCCCTCTTCTGGGAACATCCTGGGATTGTGTAGTTTGGTCAAGGCTACACTGGTTGGCTCTTCAATTATAATAGGTACAGGGAGTAATTGAATTTCCAACTTCTGTCTCTGCAAGCAGCTATGTCATAGGTCTAGTAGTTCTTAAACTTTGGTCTTCCAAATATCCTAACCAGTACGGCCAGTGGTTAGGAATTCTGGAATTTGAAGTCCAAAACATCTAGATGTCCTCTGTTGTAAAACACTGGTCTAAGCATTTGGCTCACTGTCAAACTAAAAAGTAGAGACATCACTTTGCCAACAAAGGTCTGCATAGTTAAAGCAATGGTCTTCCCAGTAGTAATGTATAGTCATAAGGAAGGCTGGGCACAGAAGAATAGACACGTTTGAACTGTGGTGCTGGAGGAGACTCTTGAGAGTCCCCTGGACTGCAAGGAGATCAAATCAGTAAATTCTGAAGGATTGACTACTCATTGGAAGGACAAATTCTAAAGCTGAAGTTCAAGTACTTTGGCCATCAAATGAGATGAGAGGACTCACTTGAGAAGGCCTTGATGCAAGGAAAGATCAAAGGCAAAAGGAGAAGGGGGCAGCAGAGGATTAGGTGGCTAGATGGCATTATTGACACAATGGGCATAGATCGGCGTGGGCTACGGAGGGTGGCAGATGATAGCCATGGAGTCGCAAAGGGTCAGACTCAATTGTGCAACTGAACAACAAACTGCTCTTGTTCTCAATATATTTTCCTTTACAACCAAGTTCTACCTTCCTGTAACTGTAACTATTCATTCGATGTATATCTCTCTTAGAGAGCATATATTTACCCTCATCTCTGTGGCAGAGCGTCAGGTGTTTGTAAAATATCATCACCTTCCCCTTCAATCTTCTTTTCTCCAGGCTAAGCAGAACATTTCTCCAACCTACTTTCAGGTTTTCTACAACCTTATCTTTTGAATCTATTCCAATTGTTCTAAAGCAGTGTTTCCCAACCATTGGTTTTTGGGCTTTAATTCGCAGAAGCCTAAGTCAATTCCCCAAAGCACTTATCAGCCAATGTACTGACTTAGGCTTCTGGGAATTAAATCCCTCCTGTGGGGCCTGGGCCCCACTTTGGGAAACACTGGTCTAAAGTGTTAATAAAAATAAACGTGGCCCTCCAGAAATTTTACTTCATAAGTAATGCTACCTAGAGCAGTGGTGGTGAACCTATGACATGCGTGCCAGAGGTGGCACTCAGAGCCCTTTCTGTGAGTACCCATGCAGTCAACCCAGCACAGTTTTCCCTGCCCCTCTGCCCAGCAGCCCAATGGGAGGACTTCCTCCCCTCAGCACAGAGTTTGCCCTGCCCCTCTCCCCAGCAGCCCAGTGGGTTGGAGTTTGGACACTCGGTCTTTAAAAGGTTTGCCATCACTGACCTAGGGGTGTGGAAGTTGCATTTCAGCTTCTGGAGAACCGCCTCTCCAATGTATCCTTCTTAAAGTGTGGAAACTAAGGTTGCTGGGCACATAGACAAGATTCATTTTTCAGAAGAAATTAAAAAAACCCCACTTAAAATGATATCTTTCAATACACAAGGCTGGAAACTTTGCTGCCGAATTTGTATTTTTTCCTTTGCAGATCCCCTCTTTTCTGCAGTGGGTAATTTCACAAAGGAAGCAGCAGACTTTCACCAAAGACTGTCACAGCTTGATCAGAATGAGTAAGTGTGGCTTTTTTATTTTAGAAACGCTTTTGAAACTAGCTTCAAAAAGCTAGTTGTGTTAAACTGAAGTACCTGTACAGTCAAACCTCGCATAAAGAGTGCCTCGCTTAAAGAGTAACTTGTTTAAAGAGCAGATTTTTCTCTGAATGGTCGCTTCGCTTAACAAATAAAACCAACCAAAAACTCACTTAACAAATAAATCGGGGTTCACAATCCTCCCTACCAGAAGTCACAATTGGTCACTTACAATGGTGTTTCGCTTAAAGAGCAAATTCGCTTAAATCCCATGGAACACATTATGCTCTTTAAGCGAGGCACCACTTGTAGTTCTGGGGCACCTTAAGGACTTACTAAAGATGCCCCTAAAATACTTTTTGGAATTAACTTTATGTTACTTGTCACAGCTAAATAATGTACGTGTTGCAAATCACACCTGAAAAATATTTTTGCGGTTATTAGTTGCATTAATAGTTGCCCAAAAGTAATGAGTTACATTCATTCATTCATTCATTTCATTCATTTATTTGATTTGTATACCGCCCTACTCGATACAACCGACTCATGTATAGGTAATTTTTTTGGTAAGTTATGTCCAGTAGTTAGCAACTAAACTTGTAGTTCTGTAGATGAGAAAGAATCAAGCATAGATCAGACACCATAGGTTGCAGGCAGGGATGTTTAATATGCTTTTAAAAGTCACTATTTATTTGAAGTGTAGATGTTCTGTACAGTAAGTTTTTTATGAAACATCTGAGAAGAATGAAAGTCACTAGTCGAAAACATCAGGGGAAAAGGTGTTGTTGTGTTTCTTTATGTTTTCTCTCTATGGCCACTCAAACTCTGGTCTGAAAATCCACTATCCAGAGTAGGTGATGGCTTAGTGGTTAAGATGCTGACCTTGATGACTGGAAAGTTGGCAGGTCAGCAGTTTGAGACCTGAGTATTGCATGACGGAGTGAGCTTCCATCTCTGTCCCAACTCCTGCCAACTTAGCAGTTTGCAAGCAAGAAAATGCAAGTAGATAAATAGGTACCAATTTGGTGAGAAGGTAAACAGCATTCCGTGCACTATTTCGTCTAGTCATACGCAGACAGCACTGGCTCTTTGGTTATAAACAGAGATGAGCACTGAACCCTAGAGTTGGATACGACTGGCTTTTGAGAAAGGATGATCTTTACTTATTCATTTGCACTAGAAGTACTCATACTCATCCTATTCTGATTATGTAAATAGTGCCATCAGTAATGGGAAAAGTAGCTTGATTGCTTTCTTGCTCTAGACTGGCTTCAACCCTTCTCTAACCCCTCCAACCCATCCCACATAATGCACACACACCTCATAAAATTATACTCACAAAATTATACTCTAGATCTGGTGCTATGGTCACAAAAAAACAGGATTAACTGACAAGTAAGAATGCCATTCCAGTGAAGTGAAAACTTGTCTAAATACACTAGGAAACTTTAAAGATTAGGATCTGATGGGGTTGCAGAGTTGTGCAAGAGAGTTCTGGCCAGCAGACTTTAATATATGGCAGGACTGTTCAGCTAGCTGCATTGTTACTTGAAATGAAACTGTGGAAGTGAGAGTGACGCTCTGTAGTCTGTGAATAGTAGATGAAAGATGAAGAGGGCCAGCTGAGAGATAGAGCACCAAAAATAGGCAGAGTGAAATTAATTTAGGGTGACTAAATATATAGGAACTGCAAGCTGGTTGGGATGTTAGTAACTCCTATTTTAGGAGCCTATGGGAAGAACTGCATAACAGAAGCCACCTAACCTTTTCATGTTGTCTTCATCTTGTACAGCCCCATGGTGCTGCGGCGCACGAATGATCAGCTGATGCTTCTAGAGAGAGCCTTTATCGACCCTCTGGGTTTACCAGGCAGGCCATTTTACAGGTAAACAGTCATAGTACAGCAGGGATAGGTAAGATTTGAACACAGCAACAGCAGTTAGACTTATATACCACCAAGGATCTGTGGTGGCTTAGTGGTTATGACAGTGAACTTCATGACCGGAAGGTCGGTAAGTCGAGACCTGAGTGCTGCACAATGGAGTGAGCTTCCGTCTCTGTCCCAGCTCCTGCCAACCTAGCAGTTCAAAAGCAGGAAATTGCAAGTAGATAAATAGGTACCACTTAGGTAGGAAGGTAAGCAGCATTCTGTGCACTTTGGTGGCTAGTCATGCCTTCCACATGTCCATGGAAACATTTGCAGATGCAAACAGCACTGGCTCTTTGGCAATAAACGAGTATGAGCACCAAACCCTAGAGTCAGATACAACTGGTTTTTGAGCAAGGGCAGCCTTTACCTTTACCACCCCATAGCACTTAGTTCACTCTCTCGGAGGTTCACATGTTAATTAGTATTTTGCCCTCAACATGCTGAGTACTAATTTTACCATCCTCGGAAGCATGCAAGGTTGAGTCAACCTTGAGCCTTGGTCAGGACTGAATTCAGAACCTTCTGGAAACAGTACAGCAGTTTTAAGCACTGTGCCACAAGAGCTCTTCATCCAACCCCACTGGTCCATTACTGCACTCCCTAACCTCTCTGTTCCAAAAACATTCCATTTTAAGGAGGATCATGTTCAGAACAATCCTCCCAATCCTATTGGATATTTTTAACCTTCAGAGGGTATCATCACACACTCCACCCTCCCCTAAATATATTTTTGGTTAATATAGGCCCTGTATTACCCTAGAGCGGTGATGGCTAACCTTGGCACTCAAGCTGATCAGCAGGAGTGCTGACTTGGGCTTCTGGTAATTGAAGTCCAAAAATAGCTGGAGTGCCAAGGTTCGCCACCAGGACCCTAGGGTGTAAAGGGTGTTAACAAAAACACATATTTACAGAACACTATATTACTTTATTAAAAACAAATAAATAATGCAAATTAGGCTCTTATCCCCACTTTAGTTTTAGTTATATTTTAATTTTATTATTGGTGGGGGCTTAGACTAGTATGGTGTTGTTGGTTCTTTTTTTATTGAGCATGAATGGATGAAGCAGATTATCTAGACCCTTTTCAGTCAGGATTCAGGCCCGGATATGGTACGGAAACTGCATTGGTCACGGTGGATGATCTCTGGCGAGAGCGGAACCGAGGTCATCCGTCCATTCAGGCTCTTCTTGACTTCTCAGCGGCTTTTGATACGGTCGACCATGGTATCCTTCGGGAAAGGCTCCGAGGAGTGGGGATCCAGGGCACTGTGTGGTACTGGTTTTCCTCATTTCTGAAGGGTCAGACCCAGTCGGTGTGGTTGGAGAGTGAGAAGTCCAGCCTGAGGCCCCTTTGTTATGGGGTACCTCAGGGCTTGGTACTCTCGCCTCTCCTATTCAACATCTACATGAAACCGCTTGGTGAGATCATCCACTCCCAGTCATACATCTTGGTCCATGGTGATCCAACTGATGCAGTGGAAGTCCTTTCCAGGTACCTGGAGGCTGTCAGGGTCTGGATGGGGGACAATGGGCTACAACTGAATCCTGGCAAGACTGAGGGCTTGTGGGTCAGGGGTCCTGCGTTATCTCGGGAGTTACCATCTTTGGTTCTGGATGGGGTGGTTCTGCCCCATACAGACCCGGTGCGTAATCTGCGGGTTTTCCTGGACTCATGACTACTGCTCGAAGAGCAGGTGACAGTCGTGGCCAGGAGGGCCTTTGCACAACTTCGTGTCATTCGCTAGTTATGCCTGCTCCTAGATCAGAGCTCCTTGCTCATGATCACACACGCTTTGGTCACCTCCATACTTGATTATTTTAATGCGCTCTACATGGGGCTGCCCTTGTCGACCATTCGGAGGCTGCAACTGGTCCAGAATGCAGCCGGCTGGGTGGTGATGGGATCTGGGCGCTATGCACTGCCTCACCGCTGCTTTGGGAGCTGTACTGGTTGCCAGCATGTCTCCGGGTGCAATTCAAGGTGCTGGTTATCACCTTTAAAGCCCTACATGGTAGTGGGCCAGGATACTTAAGAGACCGCCTCACCACAAGAACATCTGCCCGTCCCACCAGAACGAACCGTAGAGGCTCGGCCAGAGAAGCGCACTCTCTGGTACTAGAAAGAGGGCCTTCTCTGTGTCCGTTCCGGCCCTATGGAACCTCCTGCCAACGGAGCTGCGCCTCCAGAGTTGCTCTTTTAGGAAGAATTTTAAAACATGGCTGGCAGGGCAGGTGTGGGGTACAGGTTGCACAACGCCCCAAGCCCATTGGCTGGTGTGAGCTCCCTCTCTCTTTTAACTTCTCTTTTAACTTTTTTAATTTTCAAGAGTGAGTTTTAACTTTTTGATTTTGTCATTAATATGTCTATTTTAAATTTTAAAATAATTTTTTAAATTTAAATTTCTTGTTGATGTTTTTATATACCGTATGATGTTAAACCACCCTGAGTTGCCTTGGTATACAAATTTGAGTAAATAAATAATTGGATGACAAAGTGAGCTCCCATCTGTCCCAGCTCCTGCCAACATAGCAGATCAAAAGCAAGAAATTTCAACCCAGAATAATTTCTGACACAAATTATTATTATTATTATTATTATTATTATTATTATTATTATTATTATTATTATTATTATTATTATTATTATTATTATTATTATTATTATTAATGGTTTAAGTGGGATTTTTTTTAAGTTCTGAAATGTTTTGTGTATTATGATAGTTTGATTGTAGCTGTATATTTTGTGTTCTTTTTGCACTGTTGTTAGCCACCCAAAGTTGCTTAGGCAAGTGGGGCGTCATAAAAATTGAACAATTAAATTAAATTATTATTATTATCATCATCATCACTCATTTAGCATGAGTGCTGGGTTTCTTTTTTTTGGGGGGGGGTATAAAAAGCAGGATACACATTTAATAAATTAATATATCATCTTTCAGCAAGGCTTATGTGGTAGCTACAGCATTACCTGTGACAAATGAATAATTTTTAAAAATAATACAGTGTGTTTCAAGACAATTATTCCAATATTTCAGATTGTTTTATTAATGTTCTGAGGTTGAATTGCATTTTCTGAGGTTATATTTTGTTTTTATTTAGATCTTTAAAAATCATCCTGGAAACTTTTGTTAAAGGGTACAGGTACCCATACAGTAAATATACAGTACTTCAATTTGCTCCTCTTGCAAGAATATGCCAATTTTATCTATGCCTCTTTGCCCAACAGGCACATTATCTTTGCTCCAAGTCGTCACAACAAGTACGCAGGAGTGGCCTTTCCTGGGATTTACGATGCCTTGTTTGACATTGAGAACAAAAGAGAGCAGCACAAAGCTTGGAAGGAAGTCAAGAGGCAGATTTCCATTGCGACTTTCACCATTCAGGCTGCCGCAGGAACACTGAAAGCTGTAATATAGGACTATGACTACAGATGGTCCATTTTCACTCCATGGTTGTGGCACTGATCATCCAGATAGAATTTTCAATGGCAAGACCGTGATTTATGAAAAAAAATTCTATACTACAGCTGGTGAACATTTTGCTCCAATAACAAAGCATAAAAAAAATGCAGGATGCAAGATATTTCTGGACTGAAAGCTGCCAACTTACACTTTTTCTATATTCGATATAGTTGATAAAAGAAATCCAACATCTGGAGTCATATATTGCCTACCTCTTTCCTAGATACATTTGTCTGTGATGGCGAACCTTGGCACTCCAGATGTTCTTGGATGGGCATTTTACTTCCACTTCCAGGAGCGACGAGGGCAGTGCAGACCAGATGAATTGCAGTAAACCCATTCATGTGGATTCACAGGGGGCTTGGGCTTCTGGGAATTGAAGTCCCAAGAACATCCGGAGTGCCAAGGTTCACCATCACAGTAGTAGGTGACGAGAAAGCCCCACCCCTTTTTTAGCAGAAGGGAGACAAAAGTGCAGCCATCATCTCTCTTGAAAGTGTCTCAACTCCTTTTTAGGTTTAGCTGTCAGATACTTATCAAAACGATTTGACATTTTCTGCTCCTGGGTCTGCCCAAGATTTACAGACTTCCAAAATGTGAAAGTGTTGAAACATGGCTATTTTATTGAAGGTGCAGATTCCTAGTATGGTGTAATGGATAGAATACTAATGTTATCCAAGTTCAAATCTCAGCTCAGCTATGGGAACTCATCAGTGCATGTATGGAACTGTTAAAACCACTCCTGACATACCTCTTATTTTGAAGGTCCTATTCAGGTCACATTTGTTTCCAACTTGAGAGCATAGAAGAAAACAGTGCAGGAAAAACTGCTTGTAACCTTTCTAAAATATGAAATTACTGCAGTACTTTTTTTTTATTGCTTGCCCACTCTTTCTTGTATCATACAGTTTGCCCTGGTGGTGTTGGACTCACTGGCCAAAATCCTATTGATAAGCATAGTAAATTATACTAAAATAGGCCCATTGAATCATTTGGGATTTAGTGAGTCATTTTTTCTGTAAATTCCATTGATTCAAACAGGCTTATTCTGTAAATTATTATGCTAAAGTTGCATTTTGAATACCGATTTGAATCAGTGAAGTTTATGAAAGGTTGGCTCATCAAATCAACACTAATTCAATGGGCATACACTAGTTAAGTCAAATTTTTATGGTAAGCAACTGGATTTGGACTATTCTTGCAATACTTTGTGTTAGAGGAGAGTACTGCTCATCTGCCAGTGAGTTACTTATTCTCTAAGTAACATTTATGCTACCTGGCCTTCATATTTATGGATATACCACTTCTTGACACTGCTGATTGGATATTTGCAGTATCACTTCAGGGCTGCAGCAAAGTGATGTCCTTATCCCCCCTTAGAAAAGAGCCATTGACTGATGCTGCAGTTGTTCCAGTGCTGCTTTGGTCTTTTTGCCCTCTTTGCCAATTGGGAATAGGGATTAAGAATGCTGTATTAGGATGAGGACACCATGTTCTCCAAATCCTCACTGAAACAATCATTACCTCTTTGCCTAACCTACCTCCTAAATTGTGTGATGTCAGGCAAGAGAGGATTTATGCTGGACCCAGAGAAAAGATTGGGCAAATAGTAGTAAGAAACAAACACTCTGCATAATCTTACTGTTCAGCACCTTGTCTCCAAGCCAAAATGAATGCATAGATTTTGATCCCCAAATGGATATTTGATGCCTGCCTTCACCTTGTGGTTGTGTTAAAATGCTAAAAGGATCCCAAGTTCAGGAGATTACAAGGTTTGCACTGTCTACTTTGTCAGGCAATTCTCCACTATTTCAGACAGAGGACATGGATCTCTGGTATGAAAATTATTTTCCCTTCACCAGATTTAGTCCTCAATACCTGATGTTAAAAAGGTGATGGTTCCAGAGAGCAGTTCCTTCAGCATATCTACTTTTGACAGGTAGTGCACACTCATGACACATTGCTAACCTGCCTCAATCCACTGCTGAAGTTAGCATGGACTAAATTTAACAGGTTTCTAACAAGATACAGTTTGTCACCATTGTAGAGCACTGAAGTGGAAGCTGTACAGCTGTTTTCAGCTTGGGACTCACCGTTTATAATTGAATTTCTGATTAGAATGCCACCCAGGGTATTGCCTACTTTCCCATACATTTATCCTATCATTCTTACTAAATTGTTTAGTGCCATGATTTGCTCCTTGACTCTTCTGGGTTCACAGACAGCCCCTATTCCATAATGCTGTGTGAAATAAGACATAGCTCACTACATTTCTTTTAAAAACAATCAGTTTTTGGGAAAGGGTTCCACAAGGCAGAATGAGAACAGCCAGATGTATGTTAAAGGTATCAAAGGTAGAACTAAACATTCAGTAGGGGTATGAGTAGTGTTACGTATTGTTTATGTAGGTAGCAGGAAAACAACAAAAAATATTATTTTTTACTGGTACACAAGGAAAATACTAGAAATCAGACTTTACTGGGGTTGTGTAGTGTGTAGTAAAAAAACCAGGCAAATCCTTAATGCTGTAATATTCTGCTAGTATTTTAGAAATAAGCTAAATGAAACCATTTTCAAGTTAACTTTATTTCATAAATTTGTCAAAAGGTCTGGAGGCATGAGACCTCTAAAATTCAACAAAAGATAAAACAAAACATCCATGCAGGAGGAAAAATAACAATGAAAAAACAGTCAATTAAAAAATTTCTAGTGTTCCAGACACCTGTTTTTGCTTCAAGTTTTCATATATAAATGAAGTTCATTGTTTCAATATGGAGAAAATTCAAAATTAACTTAATTACTATTAAAAGTTCTTATAATCTCATGCTATAATTTAAAGCAAATACTTGCATTATTACACAGGATAAATTGGTTTCTTCTTCTGTAGGCAAAACTAAGTAATGATTGCTGAAGCGGTGACTTTGCAGTGTAACATTTCTATAAAGACGTCTCAGTGCAAACTGAATGCCAATATGAACATGTGTTGTGAAACAGATGGGACATGCAAGTCTGCTATAAGCTGATTACAGTTATATTTTCCTGGGAAAGTTATGCACCTGTAAATGTGAATGATCTGGTTCATCATGCAGCCTGTCAATATGTTGAGGACTCATATAGCAACACCTGTCAGAACAGCTGAACTAATCCTACACATTTTGTAAAGAGCTTAGTCAGCTTCTTGTTTTTGCTGCCTGCTTGAGACAACAAGAAGAGTTGTCAAGCCTTGACAGCCCATGGGATATGACAGCAGACTATGTTGAGTCTAATGGAACTAAAAACTGAAAGTCTCAACTGGATGTCTGTAGAGAGCTGTCTTGGTGCTGACATCACCTGCTTATCCCATAACAACTGGCTTATTCACACAGCAGAGACAGGAGGAAGTTACATGAGCCTCTGTAGTTGTTAATGCTTATTAGAAGCAGGGATGACTAAGGCTGGTGTGAGAGGAATCATTCTCCTGCAAGAACATGTAGTCACTTCGTCCCAACAACTGCTTGTCATCTTCCTGCTTCTGAACAAATGGTGGACTAGTTTACAGGCTGTATGAACTGGACTTAGTCTTTGCCAAAACAATGAGCCTTCCATATTAAGTGCTAGGTAAGGGTAAAAAATGGATAACCATTTAATATACTGAAAGCAATTTGGTGTCTCATTTAACAGAAGTCTGAAGAATAAGCTGAAGGGGTCAACCTACATCTAACTCGTTTCACTGTACTTTATACACAAATATCTACACATAACAATAGATTTCCAAGAATCAGATATTTTATGTAGTTTGTTAACTACTTTAAATGTAGTAAAGCTCACTTTACGATTAATTCTCTTTTGAAGAGGCAGCTTCATCTTCATCTGGTAATAAAATTCATCTTCAAGAGTGCCACCAGCATTAAATATTTTTTGGTAACACTTGATGATTATCGCTTAAAATGCTTGGAGACTCAAACCAAACATTCAGATCTCAGTTGTACAGAACACCAAGACAAATACCACTTTCTGTTAAGTTTGCTGGAGACTGGCAAGATCCCCTGGTACATTGCCACTGGGGAACCCAAAGGGGCTGCAGCCTTACCACTCATCCAGCTTCCACCAGTCCACAAATGCAGTAGCTCTACTAGGAAAAAGATTGGAATGCTACTCATCTGCCACATCACTAAGTAGCAACAAATTTAATTACAATACCTTTAAGCAGTGACTTTGAGGGCAACACACAAATGGGCAGGAAGCACTGCACAAATGATCTCTATGTCTCTAATCTTTGATTTAGGACAAGAGACACGTGACAGTTTAGCATGCAAAGCAGATCGCTCTGGGTGCGAGAATGAATCAGGTGCAGAATGAGAACAAAACAGTAATGCTACAGCCATGAGAGATTAGATTTTCCTATCAAGAGTCTGGAGTAGGAAAACAGAAACTGCACCTATCTGATCAATTTCTCACTCCAGGCATTTATCGCTAGATTTTAATTAATAAAATATCTGTCTTCTGTTGCAAAGTTTAGAATTTATATGCTTCAGTGCCAGACTAATTGCGGGTTAAAATCAAATACTCTTTCTACACTTTCAATAACATGGCAGAAAGGCATCTCTGCAGACAAGAAGAGTATCTGCATTTTTGGCATGCAATTGTGGTTATGTGGGCAGAGCTAACCAGGATAGAATGCAATGAAATAGTCTGTGAGTCATAAATGAAATGTTCTTGACATGATCCTCAGTCACCCTAAGGGCATTTGAGAAGAAACTTACTGAGTTGTGAAGAATGTCAGAGTGACTTTAAAAACAGACTGTTAGAAGTAAAACCCTAAGATCATAAAATTGTACATGTACAATCATATTCAAGACCCCAAGAATGCCAGCAAAGAGGAATGTCAAATAATCCTTAAGGCAAAGCAGCTAAACTTTCTATCCACAGACATATAATTAGGATATGAAGATGTGAGACAGACTGCTGACTAATTCTGATTTTGGGGTTTGCAGATAATACTGCTAAATCCTGCTTACTTGCTTAAACAAATTTAAAGGCATGTGTTCAGATGAGCTTACTGTTCTCCCTAACAAAACTGCACCAGATTACAATCTCCACTTTATTACAAAAGTATAAAAATTAAATGTTTTTCCTCCTTCAAAGGTTACACACCAATTTCTTTGTGCAGAGCCAATGCTTCAGTGATGTCATACTTCTGCAGAACTTTGTTCCATCTTCAGTAAGATGTTCTTTTTTATATATTAACTATATCTGACTGCTCTTTGGCAGTATGAACAGGCATCACAGATACAGATGTTTGTGTCAGTGAAAACAAGGTAAGGACTTGGGCATGACAGCTGTTCCTGAAGCAGAAGTTAACCAAGCACACCTCTCTAAATGCCACCTTGTAGGATTTATCAAAATTGTGGCTCAAGCCTACCTACTATGGACTACTGATAGTTATGTTTCATTTTTATAGGGAGGGGACAGAGTGTAAATGGGCATTCCCAATAGTCACACAAGCACAAGTGTCAATTCTGCAGATAAGGGTTTGAATAACAGAACCAATGATCTGTTGCAGTATTGAAAAACCACTCTTAAGTTAGAATGGATTGTTTTTAAAAGGTGGCCATATATAAAATCCTATTACAACAACAAGTCACCACTTCAGAGGCAACCACGGTACTTGCCCAAATTTCATGCTTGCACTGAAATGTCTTCCTGGTCTTTATGTTGTAATTTGGACATTGGGAGTTCCAAGCCTGCCCACAGCATGGGCTCAGCTTTCCTCATAGTGAGCTCAATCTTTGTAGCAGTCATATTTACATAACTCCTTTTCACATCTATTACCTGCAAGGAAACAGGAGCATTCAATTTCAAAAGTAAACTGTATTAGACAACAAGAACAAAACCAAATTTACTGAACCCACTATAATAATAGTAAGTTCACACATTCTGGTTAAAGACAGGGAAGTTGTCAATTTCTCCACAGTGAAGTACACCCCACATTACAGGCTGCATTCCCCTTGATGAAAATCCATTTTGTTGTAAATTCAATATAATGCTAGTGAAGAGAAACTGAGTAGTTCACTGGCTATACTGATGTTTCATTCTTATTAAGTTACTGGGATACACAGAAAGACCCTCCTTGAAGACTGTGGTATTTTTGAACCACAACTGGGTGTATCCCAGACAATGACCACATTATGATGGCTAATCTTTTTCACACTAGGTCAGGCAAAATGAACTACAGAATGAATTCACCAAAAGGCGGTTTCATTTTGGCGGTTTCGCGTCTGGCCTAGACACGGAAGACTAATTTCATCAAACAGGAAAGTATACCAAGTTGCCCATACAGACATGTAAATTAGCCTTCGGTGTTACAGTAATACCTCGGATAACGACTGCATCGGATAATGCTAACATCGGATAACGATGCAAAATTTCTAAAGAAATTTTGCATTGGACAATGATCTGTCAGCGTTATCCGATGCAGTCGTTCTTAGCAGCAGGGTGGCTGGAAAGTTGAACGGGGTTCTCCGTTCAGCTTCCCAGCCACTTTGCAGCTGCAGAGGCAGGGGTGGGGTGGCTGGAAAGCTGACGGGGGCCCTCCCCTGTCAGCTTCCCCAGCCACCCCACAGCTGCAGACATGGGCGGGTGTGGATTGGGTCTCCCTGCAGCTGTGGATTGGGTCTCCCGACCTCCCTGGACCTGGCAGGGGGGGTCAGGAAGCCCAAAATGGGTAAAAAAAAGTCCGTGTTTTTCACTCATTTCGGGCTATCTGCCAGCTCCAGGGAGGTCGGAGAACTCGATCCACACTATTTCCAAAGTTCCCCCACCTCCCTGGAGGCTGTAGCAAGCCAACACGTTGGATTCGAATCCTGACGTTTTGGCTTGCAACAGCCTCCAGGGAGGTGGGGGAACTTTAGAAATAGCACGGATCAGGTCCTCTGATCTCCCTGGAGCAGGCAGGCAGGTCAGAGAGCCCAAAATGGGTAAAAAAAAACCAAGACTTTTTTTTTACCCATTTCAGGCTCTCTGACCCGCCTGCCTGCTCCAGGGAGATCAGAGGACCCGATCCATGATGTTTCTGGGCTTTCCCCACCTCCCCGGCTAGTGCAGCAAGTCAAAATGTCAGGGTTCGAATCCTGACGTTTTGGCTTGCTCCACTTGCCGGGGAGATGGGGGAACTTTGGAAACAGCTTGGATCGGGTCCCCCGACCTACCCAGAGCCGGCAGGGGGGGGGTCAGAGAGCCCAAAATGGGTAAAAAAACCAGACTTTTTTTGCCCATTTCAGGCTCTCTGGCCCCCCCCTGCCAGCTCCGGGGAGGTCAGGGGACCCCATCCAAACTGTTTCCAAAGTTCCCCCACCTCCCTGGAGTGTGCAGCAAGCCAAAATGTCAGGATTCAAATCCCAATGTTCTGACTTGCTGCAGACTCCAGGGATACAGGGCTTTTTTTTTACGTTGAGTGATCAATGCAGCGCACAACGTTAAAAACCAGATAACAACGAGACTTGTAGAACCAAGTCTCATCGTTATCTGAAGTACCAGTACAGTAATACCCCGGATAACGATTGCACCGGATAATGCTAAAACCGCATAACGACGACAAGTTTGGGGGGAAGATTTGCACCGGATAACGTTCATTTTAGCGTTATCCGATCCACCGTCATAAAGAAGTAAAGGAGGCCAAAGTTCCTCTCCCTGCCACTTCCCTCCTTCTCCCCCCCCCCCAGCCGTTTGGGAACTCCCCACCCCCACCCCACTGCCTGCTCGGCCGAGAGAATCCAGCCTCGCCCTGCTTACCTTGCTCTAGAGAACCAATCACATCTCTCTATTTCCCCCTTCCCTGTCTACAGGAAGTGAAACAGAAAAACTTCCAGCTGGCTGTCAGCATGCAGCAAGGTAAGCAGGTCGAGGCTGGATGAGGCTGGATTCTCTTGTGGCTGAGCTGCGCATGGGGGGTGGCTTTAAAAGCAGGGAGGTCTCTTTCTTTCCCTGCCTGCCTTTAAAGTGGTTTGTCCCTGAAGTCAGGGCTTTTTTTCTTAGTGTTGTTCGATGCATGCATCGGACAACGCTAAAAATCGGATAACGTCATGACTTGTGGAACCAAGTCATAACGTTATCTGGGGTATTACTGCATATTCTTTTTCTAGCATGTACCCCTTCACACGTATCAGATTATGAAAACTGACAAAATCTATACCAGAAAACACTGCAAAAACCTCTGAATTATTCTTGACAATACTTACACCCCATAAATTCAGATTCTGGTTAAATTCCTTATCATGTTCAAATACAATATGGATATTTAACTGCAAAAGAAGAATATATTTATGTAACAGTAGACTATTTTTCAGTATTTTTATGTGTAACATTTTCATATTCACCAAGGGATGGATGCTTGCTAGTCCTGCTGAACTCTAATAAACCTTTTTCCTGACATTTAATAAACAATTACAGTGCTAAAACTTATGTTCAAGTGCTTTCTGGATGGAACATAAGAATAAATAGTTAAAGCACACAAGAAAAATAACAGACACCAGCACAAATATTCTACTTGATAGCGTTGAGCTACTCAAGGCCCTATCCTATTGCCTGTTAAAGTAAGGACATGCACTCCTCCTTAGCCTCAGATTGCTAATCCCCAATTAATGTAGGACAGAGAATATATCACATGTGGAGAATACAGCCTTCTACTTCAACAACATTTTATTTGAAATGAACGTTGTGCATAAGTTCTGACACATTATTTCAGCATTCAGAATGGTAGCTGAGTTAGTCTGTATAGTCATAGACAATTGGTGAATTTAAATGTGAACCAAATCCACAGAGGAAGTTGTCTAGAAATGGACTTGACCTATGAAATCTCACATTAAAATATATAGTTAACCTTTAAAGTGCCACAATGCTTTTGCCTTTTTTTTTTACTTTATTTCAGCATCACAAAATATGATTGCCTTAGATGTAACTGGGTTATTACCTTTTCCTCCCAGCCTGAAGCACTACTGGTTTGCCTTTATCCTTCCTTCAACTTTGATATTTCTAAGGTTATGGATACCATTTCCTCCACCCAGTTTTGCTCTTGACCTTCTTTGAAACATAGGAGACACAATGCCCTTCCTTTGGAAGAGTGAAGAGGCAGCCAGAACTCTCCATAGTTCCACCTTGTCTCGATGAACTAGAGTTCTTATTTTCTTTCCTATTATAACCTCTCTCACTAATAAACACTAGACTTATTTTGTTTGTGTGTGATTTCCCCCCAAAAAGAATTCCAAAATTAACAGCTGCTGCTTGCTCTGCCACCTAGAAATACTACCCTATCCTATGTTCAATACCCAAGTACATTATATGTTGAGACCATGAAGTAGCTAAGTTAATCTGTTTGTGTAACAAAACAAAAGGAAGAAAAGAGAGCTGTAGTACCTAAAAGACAATCAGACTTATTTCAATGGCTAGGATTCTATTGGTGTCTGAATATAATTTGCATAACTTGTTGTGGATAACTTGTTGTGGCTAACAGTTTGTCAGCCCCCATTTTCGTTTGCAGAACAGAATGTATGGTAATGCATGAAGATGTGTCTGCACCTTATCAGTTACCCATAACACAGCTATACAAAAAAAATGTTTCCTGGCATGAGCTTTTGCAGTTGTTTTATACTAATTTCAGGCTGCCGATTACAAATATGATCTCAGATTTGCTCTGTCACATCATAATTTTATGCTATTGTCCAACCCAATTGTCATTCCTGACTGCATGTTGGTGCAAGTCAGTTATAGAATTATAGTGATAAAATTAGTGACTGGTCAACACAATTTTTCTGGCATGAATGATTCTAAGGTAATTTTGAGGTGCTGATTCCGAATCTGGCATCCATTTTTTCCTTAGCACATCAGGTTTTTGAGATCTCAAATATTGCAATATACCTACGAACAGCAAATTTATCATATTTGTCGAGCTAAACAGACATACGGACCTAATCTACTAATGTTCTACTACTATCATCCCAAAAGCAACACCTTACATTGCTTATTTCAAATACATAAATTAGCCCTTAATTTTAAAGAGCAACACATTTAAGTTTAATCATTTCTATGAGACATGACATGTATTTCGAACAGGAGAACAAAACAGTAACTCACCCTGGTGCTATTTGCTTCTACACGGCTGAGCTCAGGAATTGAATTCTTAGCATAGATTGAAATGATCACTTCACCTCCAGTTTGATGCCAATCATGCCTGCATGGAACCACTTTTTTGCCCTATAAGTGAAAACAGTTAAGCACTGAAAATACCATTTTAATCCGTGTATAAATACTTTACTGCTACCAATTCTCTGCAGGAAGACAAAGACCGACAATGGCAACCACTGCTCCAAACAGACAAGTTATTTAAATAAAAACTCTCAGGAGAAAACACGAAGGAGAACATCTAGAGTTGATGACACCCCTCACATCTATCTAGGCAATATGCCACTCAAAAAAGCTGGATGGTAGCTGTCTGGATAAGACATTTGAACAAATGGAAAGAAAATCATGTGGTTTTACTTATTAACATATCCAGGGGATTTATCTGGATTGAGGTTCCTGCAACATGGAAGTGCAACCAGAGAGCTCCTCTAAGCGCTCTTGATCTAGGAAACACATTGAATCTTCCTGTGCTACTTTTTTCCTGATTGCTCGATAGTCTACCACCAACCTTGGGAGAAAACAATCAAGGAAGGCTTAGGAACATGTTTTATTGATATGAATAACAGACAAACTGAGTGGCATAGGGAATATGACAGAAGAGAGCCAAAAGCAAAATCCCACAATATTCTACAGTGGTAACATTTTAAAAGGTATGAAGTGTCTAAATCAGGGGTAGGCAACCTATGGCCTATGGAACCAAATCATCCAGCCCACACCCTTGCTCCCGCCAGAATTGGCCACGGACTTGTTTACAGCAGCCGTAAAAGGCAGGGGGACCACCAGTCTGGCCCCTCAACTGTCTGAGGAAGCATGACCTGGGCACCAACTTAAAAAGGTTGGCGACCTCTGGTCTAAATAGACAACTGCTAAATTTTAGTTTATCTCAATACAGTCAAACCTCGCATAAAGAGCATCTCGCTTAAAGAGTAACTCGCTTAAAGAGCAGGATTTTCTCTGAATGTTCGCTTCGCTTAACAAATAAAACCAACCAAAAACTCACTTAACAAATAAATGGGTGTTCGCAATCCCCCCACAATTGGTCATTTACAATGGTGTTTTGCTTAAAGAGCAATCCTGTGGAACGCATTATGCTCTTTAAGTGAGGTACAACTGTATATAAATGGTTCTTTAAACACTGCTCAAACAGGCCACTTATTTCTTCTCAAAAATGTGTCACTTCATCAAAGTTCTTACTTTAGAGTACAAGTGAGATGAAAACTAATGTATATGTTGGGGTGATGGTCAGAGGCCTCATACACAATTCATTCAGTTCAAACATGCATACTCAAAATAGATAAGGAAGTGCTGAGGTGACTTATGTTATGGAATTCAAGGAACGTTTCATTTATTAAGTTACTTTTAAGCATTTTTATGTTTTTGTAAGTTAAAAGGTTGAGAAACTGTTTGTGCCTTGTTTAGAACCAGCTTTTCTGAGTACATACCAGCCACATTCCAGAGACATTCCAAAACTAGGTTTAGTGCCCCTAGTGGACAATACACATCACCTGAGTTAGAGACAGAGGGTTCTCAAACTATATTTGACCAACAGTGAACTCAGCTTTCACAGTTCACTTGCTTAACAGCAGGTCATTAACCTGACCATCTAGTTGGGAGGGGGAAGCCTAGGAAGGGATCATCATGACCCAGACCCAAACCTTTACACCTGTCATCTGAACTCTTAGATCCGGAGATAGAGGATGATGGGAGACCCAGGTAAGGAATCTGGCCCCCACAATGGAAGACATCTAGGGAAGATACCTGTGGAAAACATAAACAATCCCACGGGAACACACATTCCTAAGGAGGGAGAAAGAGGGGAAATTATGTATAACGCCCCCCCCCCCCCCATTTTACCTAGATAGAGAGGAACATCTACAATACAGCAGTAGCCTGTGATGGACATTGCTTTATCAGAACATCAGAGGGACTCTTAGACAATATTCCACCCAAGATATGGGGCCATCAGGCTGTGGCTGGGAGATAGCAAAATCTTGCCAGGCTGACTAAACACTTAGCCGAAATATCAGCATCAGCTGGACTCTGTCTCAGAGCTTGAGATGGAAGAACGTAGAGAGAAGTTTGCTCTTTGTTATTTTCTAAGTATTAGAGTTAGAGTAGATTAGGCACTCAAATGAGGTACGGTACTTTGTTATTTTCTTAAAGTAGTTTTAGATGCAATAGCTATATTTCTTGTTTGCTTTTTGAAATGGATTATTTCTACAGTTTCATCATTTCTTCAATAAATCTACAAAAGGCACAGATGCATCTTTGTTTTGTGAACCTGTGAGGAGCGAGGTTCATGCAGTGAGATAAGAAGGGGGAAGCTAAGCTGAGAACTGCTACTTTCCCACATAAACTCTTTGTGAAGTGTCAGGACAAGGAGACAGGATAAAAGGGAATACTGGCTCAGACTTGCTTATAACAGGACCCAGGCTGGACTCTGTGTGGGAGTATTTTTTCTCTCTCACTGCCTGGAGGTCTGAGTGAGGCTTGAGTTTAAAGCAAAAGCATCCCACCACTGTATCCCTGAAAAGGTGGTTGCTCAAAGCCTCGTGCTGTCATCCTTGAAGGGGGCTTTTGGCTGTGGACTGATACCGGGGTCGAAAACAGCCCTGCCCCCAGGTAAAACATCATCTACATGGATGGCAGCATCGAGATTGGATCTATGCCCATGACCTTTGTTACATGGTGGGATTGGATTCGAACTTGTGATATCTATTACAACTTACAGTATCCTTCTTAATCCATGCATGTGTTCCTGTTGTACAGCCCTCCTGAGACAAGAAAGTATTAAAGTCTGAGGTTTTCCTCTTACAACAGCTCCAGTACTTCATCCTATGCATAAAAAATGTAAGAAAGAAAAATGAGATCATTAATAGCTCAATCTCAAATTTCACCACATGCCACCTATGGAAATATTCTCTTTTGAGTGTCAAAGAGGCATACTGAATGTAAGGAAACTATGTATATTTAAATGATACTAACCCTTCATGAAATATAGGCACACCAGCGTGGTATGTACATATTTCCTCCATGCTGTATAAACCTTCAAATGTCTAGGAGAAATATCAATACAAAATTAATTTCTTATTAGCCAATGATATAAATTATAGTAAGTAACAACAACTAATAGAAGAAGGAAATATCTGTAACACTCACCAATATTATTCAGTAATTCCCACCCACCTTCAGTTGAGATAGCTGCTTACTTAGCAGATCTGTTCTTCCCATCTAATTGTCTGGTCCATAGGAATGAACAGTTGCTGTGTACCTTTCTTAAAACATAATTCCCTAACTTTGTGCATTCCAAGTTTGGGGTTTTTTTTTTAAAAAAAAAGCCTCGTCATCCCTGACCACTGCTCAGGATGGCTGTGGTGATCAGAGTTCTACTTCAAAAACACTGTAAGAGTACCAGGTTGGATAAAGCTGCTCTAAAGTAAGTACTGTACAACGTTTTAATAACCACAAATGATCATTAAGTTCAAAGGCAAATTTATGCTATGCTGTACAACAGGGTTCCCAACCTTTCTGGGCTGTGTGCCGGTCATATGGTTCCTCTCACCCAGAAGCAGAAGTTAAACACAGCTGTGCAAAACACTACTGTAAATGCACCCACAGCTGTCATAAACACATTTATGATAGCTGCAGATCATTTACAGCAGCATTTTGTGAATGCACAGGCACGTTTTACTTCTGCTTCCAAGAGCGGATGATTTTGTACTGCAGGCCAGATCTGGCCCACGGACGGTAGGTTGGGAACCCCTGCTATATAAAGAAAATCACAAAATTAAACTAAACAAACAAGCACTCAATTAGCTGGCAATAACAGAATAAAAAGTTGCAACAAAGGAATAACTTTTGCAATTGTAGCATATCTACATGCAGGTGGAATGTGAGATCTTTACCTTAGTACAGCCCGCATTTTTACACACAGTACCAATCTTTATTTCACCAGTATCATCTTCTGTAAAATAAACACACTTAGATTTACATCAAAGAAAAGTAAATATTATGAACATTTTCTACTGCATTAAGATATTTTTAAAAAATGTATCGGGTTGTACATTCTTCCTCTAATCTCAATGAGAACTCCAGTATATGAAGACTTAGCATTAAGATAATTCTTTCATATACAGTGCCTGTATTTCCTGAACTATCTAAGGAGGCCAGTGATCTTTCACTTACAGAGATCCAACCTAATGACAACCATAAAGTTACTTCTTCTCAGTCTCAAAATTGACTGAAAAACAGCTTGGGACATACAGTACACTAGAGCTAGTCAGACAGCTCAGCTGAAGAGCAAAGGGTTAGGGGTTTCATTCCACACTGTGCTACCTAGGCAAAGAGCCATTTCGTGTAATCTTTACACAAGCTATACAATTCTAGAACACCACTAGAAGAAGGAAATGGACTTTTTCTGAATAAAACCTGGCAAGGGATGTCACAAGTGAAAATCAACTCAATGGCACACAATTATGCTTCACCAGCTGGAATTTAAAAGTAACCAAGTACAAGTCAAACCTCACATAAAGAGCAGAATTTTCTCTGAACCAACCAAAACTCGTCTAAAAAATAAATCGGGGTTTGCAATCCCTCCCCCCACCTGAAGTCACAATTGGTCATTTAAAATGGTGTTTTGCTTAAAGAGCAATCCTGTGGAACACATTATGCTCTTTAAGTGAGGTACAACTGTAGTAAAATGCAACAACTGGTTAGAGTAACTTTTATCCCATCTATTTTTTGTTTGTAAAGAACTCTATTTGGCCAGTAGCTGATATTTGAGATCAGTTTAGTTTGGAACACTGAAAGCAACAAAAATGATTTACATTGTAGCTTTTATTTCATGTGGATTCTGTAACAAAACAGGATTCTGGGGGAGTGGGGGTGTTAAAATGTCCCTTATGACTGAGAGTTAAACAATTAGATACAGTACAGCAGAAAAGTCCTTGGAAGAATGAAATATTAAAGAGAACGATTTAGCACATTTCTTTACAGTAGAACATAGAATCTAAGTTGCATACCATTTTTTATTTCTTTACTTGATGACAGTTTCAACTTCTCTAATGCTTGCTTCAAAGACACTGATACTTTCAGCTGCAAACAACTCATTGGCTCATCTGGGCTAAAGAACATACAGGAGAAAGTTTGCATCACTTTTACTATGAATAGAATATTAGTTTCAATATGTTTATGAAGCCTACTAAAGCACATCCTGCATATGGATAAAGGGGTACTTATTTTTTAACCCCTACCTTTTCCCTTGTGACACCCAAGGCAGCTTATGAAATACACTGAGTAACCAACAGAAATTTAAACAGAATTACAACAAAACAATACAGAATATATTAGCAGAGTAACACAGATACATAGATCCATAGAATAAGTGACTTGGAAGGGACCTATGGGGCCTTAAGGTCCAAGCCCCTGCTCAATGCATGTATCAAAATCAAAACAGATCTGACAGATAATCCACTTTTCTCTTGAATGTCCAGTGTTGGAGCACTTACCTCCTACCAAAGTAATTTGTTCTATTGTTGTACTGCTCTAAAAGTTAAGAAGTACCCCCCCACCCTCATATTCAGCTTATATCTGGCTTCCTGTAGTTTGATTCCAGTCATTACATGTCCTGCACTCTGAGATGATCCTCTTTATGACTATCTTTTAAGTATTTGAAGAGTGCTATATCATATTCCCTCTGTCTCATTTTCTCAAGGCTAAACGTGGAGTACACCGAAAGAGCCTCCTCAAAGAGTCTGGCATTTTGAACCACAATTGGGCATACCCTAGGCATCAGCCACCTTCTGCTGGCTAATCATTTTCACACTAGGTTGGGCGAAATGAACTGCAGAATGAACTCACTAAAAGGTGGCTTCATTTTGGCAGTTTCACATCTGACCTAGGCATGGAAGCAGCAGCTTTTGTTTGAACTGATTAACACATGTGATGAGCTAAAAAGCTCCCATCCCTATTCAAATGATGGTTCATGAAATGAACTACTTTGTCTTGTTCAGCTATGTTCTTATATATTGTTTTCCTCTTTTATTCTTTCTTTTTGCTTAGCTCTCTCCTCCTTGAACTCAGAAGACAACGTGTTCTGGGAGTGACTTTCCTACTGTGTTTTGAGTATATATGTCAAATTTATGCACACTTATTTTTCTGTGTAAAAACTGTGTATCTCAAAAATGAGAACATATATTAAATTGTAAAATGATCACATACAGAGCAACCTCATGTTGTGGATTATGTTATTAGGTCTTTTAGTAGTATTTTTCTTGTACACAACCTAGTTCCTTTGTCGGCATCTCCATTAGAAAGTCTGTCACTGTTGAGATAGAGCTTTCATTGCTACAACTCATCTGGATGCATGTTTTGTAACCTTTGCCTATTCATTTGGTCACAAAACCACACATCCATTGCAATATATCCTAAAGCACCAATGGGAGACTTCCAGATGTTAGACTCCAAATCTCATTTGCTCCAGACAACAGCCACTGATCAGGCTTGTCAATGCCATGGTCCCTCTTTATCTGGAGGACAGATATTCTATTTTTTCTTAAATGTTTATGTGCAGCATTGTGTAAGCAAGTAGGAAAAAGACATTTCAATATTAACGTTACATGTAAATACTATTGAAATACTAAAAAAGGATTATCAATATAAAAGAGAAGAAATAGTCCTATCAATTGAACATAGCTTTGACATAAATGTCCAATCTACTTCCAATACCTTGGCCTCTTAATGGCTTCCACTGGCTTTGGTGCCTGAATTATGTGCTCCTGAAATCTGGGTTTCAAGTCAGCTAATTCTTTGCGCTCAGAGGTAGTTTTGACTTCAGGTTTGACAGGTTCAGGTGGCTTCTCACTGTTATGGAAACCCTTGGTACAACCCTGTTGTAAAACGAACATTTATTAATACAAGTAATCTGGTTTTATTCCATTAACGTAATTTTTGAGATACTAATTACAGTAATACCCCGTATAACGCGAGTACCGTATATCGTTAAAACCGCATAACGTTACAAGATTTTCGGAAACATCTTGTATCGAGTAACGCGATTTTAACGTTACACGATACAGTCGTTCTTAGCAGCAGGGTGGGTGGAAAGCTGAACGGGGTTCTCCGTTCAGCTTCCCAGCCACCCTGCAGCTACGGAGGCAGGGGTGGGGAGGCTGGAAAGCTGACGGGGGGCTCCCCCATCGGCTTACCCAGCCACCCCACAGCTGCGGAGGCATGGGCGGGTGGCTAGGGAAGCCGACAGGGAGTCCCCGTCAGCTTCCCCAGCCACCCTGCAGCTGTAGATCGGGTCCTCTGATCTCTCTGGAGGTGTTTCTGGGCTTCCCCGACGTCCTGAGCCAGTGCAGCAAGCCAGAATGTCGGGATTCGAACTCTGACATTCTGGCTTCCTGCACTGGCTCAGGACGTCGGGGAAGCCCAGAAACACCTTGGATCGGGTCCCCACACCTCCCTGGACCCGGCGGGGGGGTCAGAGCCCCCAAAATTGGTAAAAAAAAACGTCAGTTTTTTTTACCATTTTGGGGTTTCTGACCCCCCCCCCCCCGCTGGGTCCAGGGAGGTGTGGGGACCCGATCCAAGGTGTTTCTGGGCTTCCCCGACGTCCTGAGCCAGTGCAGGAAGCCAGAATGTCAGAGTTCGAATCCCGATGTTCTGGCTTTCTGCACTGGCTCAGGACGTCGGGGAAGCCCAGAAACACCTTGGATCGGGTCCCCACACCTCCCTGGACCCGGCGGGGGGGTCAGAGCCCCCAAAATTGGTAAAAAAAATGGACGGTTTTTTTACCAATTTTGGGGTCTCTGACCCCCCGCCGGGTCCAGGGAGGTGGGCAGACACGATCCAAGCTTTTTCTGGGCTTCCCCGATGTCCTGAGCCAGTGCAGCGACCCAGAATGTCAGGATTCAAATCCCGACATTCTGGCTTCCTGCAGCATAAAAGAGGGTGGGGGAAGTTCAAAATTAGCGCGCATCGGGTCTCCCGACCTCCCTAGAGCTGATGTGCGCTAATTTTGAACTCCCCCCCCCTCTTTTATGCTGCAGGAAGCGAGAACGTCGGGATTCGAATCCTGACATTCTGGCTTGCTGCACTGGCTCAGGACGTCGGGGAAGCCCAGAAACACCTTGGATCGGGTCCCCACACCTCCCTGGACCCGGCGGGGGGGTCAGAAACCCCAAAATTGGTAAAAAAAGTCCATTTTTTTTACCAATTTTGGGGGCTCTGACCCCCCCGCCGGGTCCAGGGAGGTGGGGAAACCCGCTCCAAGCTGTTTCCAAAGTTCTCCCACCTCCCTGGAGGCAGCAGCAAGCCAAAATGTCAGGATTCAAATCCCGATGTTCTCGCTTCCTGCAGCCTCCAGGGAAACAGGGCTTTTTTTAACATTGTGTGTTCAATGTATCGCACAACGTTAAAAACCGAATAACGACGGGACTTGTGGAACCAAGTCATAACGTTATTCGGGGTACTAGTGTACTGGTAATCTCAAGCACTTGATAGTGAATACCATATACAGTAAAACACCGGATAACGCTAAAACTTGGTTCCACAAGTCTTGGTGTTATCCGATTTTTAGTGTTATCCGATGCATGTTAAAATCCTATGGGATGGATCGGATAATGTTAAAGCTCCATAGAGATACATTGTAACCACACAAGCTTTAGCGGGTGTTATCCGATCCATCCCATAGGACCTTAACGTTATTCGATCCAATTCTCCTCCCCAGATTACTTAATGTTATGCGATTTTAGCATTATCCAATCCAATCGTTATCCAGTGTTTTACTGTAATACAAATTTAAATCTATTATTTCTGCATCTATTTCTCACAGCATAAGTTCCGCAGTCTATATGGTTTTAATGTAACTATGTGATTTCTAAAAGAACATTCCAAACTTTGCACAACAACAAAAATACTACTACTTGTGAGCCATCAAGGCATGTCTATCCTATGATTTAGAACTCCTCTTTGCTCAGCAAAAAGAAAACTCCTTCATAGGCATGTTGTAAACAAGTACTTATTTTTGAAACTTGTTCTGCTTAACCACAACTGCAGCAACCAATAGAGTACAGTATAGTCCTCTTTCCAATGCCCATCAGAATGTTGGAGAAGGAGTGGTTAATTTGGTGAAAACATATTTAGTGTCAACTTTATAAAAGGAATTAAAAACTGAAATAAATATTTTCTCCTAAATTTACAAATGTTTTTAAGCCATGATATTTGAAATAGTTATTGGAAATGTCAATTTTGAAGAGAATCATTAGTTTTTATGTCAACTGAAGAATGAATTAGTCAAGACAGGTTGAGAAACATTGTAGTGGAAAAAATTAACCTTAGCTTTTCTTTTTGATAAAGCTCTCCTGCTATGAAGCGACTCAGTCATGACCTACAAATCAAGCATCAACTCCATCCTCTAATTTTAAAATCCTTATAATACCAATACATACCACAATGCTTAGAAAGTCAGAGAAGTCTGTGGTTCTTCTTTTACAGCATGACCAACCCTGTAAAACACACACAATATGAAATATTTCATTCATCTCTAACAACTGCTAACAGCAGCTAATAAGAACTAAGAAAAACAGAAAACCCAGAACTAATTCTTTAACCTTAACTAAGTTATTCCATTCTTCATTCCCATCACATACCTCATTCCCTTCAACAACACCTACGTATATATGTCAGCTATGTCCTATTTTAACTTTAAACATATTTAGTAATGTTTCTCACCATGCTATATAAAAATAAACAATTACTTTCCGCAATAGCAGTGACCTTCATTGATGGCAAATACCATAACTCTCAAATAATTACATCTGCACACCTACTTTAAGAGCATCATGAAATACTGGTACTCCTGGGTGATATGTACATGAGTCTAAAAGAGAGAGAAAACAGGCACATTAGTCAAGACATAGAGCAGAATCTGGCTAAAAAACATCTAACATATACAAGGTAGGCTGCAGAATCCAAACTCACACCTACAGTTTCATTATACATACACCATTCTGAGAATACCCTAAAATGTATCCAAAGTCTCTCCCAAATAAGTAATCAAACAAAGAAGTTCTGAGAGGAATTTTGAAACTGACAACACATATACAGTAATACCTCGGATAACACTAAAATCGCATAATGTTAAGCAATCTGGGGAGGAGAATTGGATCGAATAACGTTAAGGTCCTATGTATCGGATAACAACCGCTAAAGCCTGTGCGGTTACAATGTATCTCTATGGAGCTTTAACGTTATCCGATACATCCCATAGGATTTTAACATGCATCGGATAACACTAAAAATCGGATAACACCAAGACTTGTGGAACCAAGTCTTAGCGTTATCCAAGGTATTACTGTACATAGTTCTACTACTCAATATCAGCTCTTTGCCGGACATATTTAGGCAAAATATACTTCTATGTTAGGGGTTCTCAACCTTATTATGATGTGGGCCTGACCACACACCCTGAACAGCTGAGTGAGCCTGACCATGCCACCCAGAAGCAGATGCATTTACGACAGTCACAAATGTGCCCACTTCTGCGTTTACAACAGCCAAGAGTGCATTTATACATGCATGGGCATATCTTACGGCTGACGTAAACACATTCACTTCCACTTCTGAGTGCGGTGGTGACAGGCCAGATAAAATGGTACCACAGGCTGGGTCAGGTGCATGGGCTGTAGATTGGGAACTCATGTTCTATGCCATTCTTGCTTGACAACTAACTTCTGATGGATCACTAACTCAGACAGAGCACTGCAGATTTCTAAATTTACAAGAGATAGCAAGGATTAGTTCTGAACACTGGAAATACTGCTCACTATTATGCTGTTCATTATTCAGGACCTGTTCTAGACCATATTATTATTATTATTATTATTATTATTATTATTATTATTATTATTATTATTATTATTATTATTATTATTATTATTATTATTATTATTATTATTATTATTATTATTACAGTAATACCTCGGATAACGTTTACCTCGGATAATGCTAAAATCGCATAACGTTAAGTAATCTGGGGTGGAAAATTTGATCAAATAAAGTTAAGGTCCTATGGGATGGATCGGATAACACCTGCTAAAGCCTGAGCGGTTACAACGTATCTCTATGGAGCTTTAACATTATCCAATCCATCCCATAGGATTTTAACATGCATCGGATAACACTAAAAATCGGAAAACACAAAGACTTGTGGAACCAAGTTTTAGCATAGTTTTACTGTATTATTATTATACGCAAATGACCAATTGTGGGAGGGATTGTGAACCCCAATTTATTTGTTAAGCGAGTTTTTGGTTGGTTTTATTTGTTAAGCGAAGCGAACATTCAGAGAAAATTCTGCTCTTTAAGCGAGTTACTCTTTAAGCGAGGTGCTCTTTATGCAAGGTTTGACTGTACAGTAAAACCTCGGATAACGCTAAAACTTGGTTCCATTCCTATGGGAGCCTGCACTTCGCTTTACAGAATTATTGTTTGCAATACATTCCTATGGGAAACCACACAATGCATTCCCATGGGCGCTTTGTAATAAGGAATTTTTGCTATAAGAAAAACCCCACAGAACAGATTAATTCCGTAACCCAAAGATTAACTGTACATTTGTCAAGGATTGGTTGAAGATCACTTATGTTTGTTAAGTCTCAGTTGTGGGCTGAAGGTGACAACTAGTGGTCTTTGACCATTCTGAGTACAGTCAAACCTCACATAAAGAGCGCCTCGCTTAAAGAGCAGAATTTTCTCTGAATGTTTGCTTCGCTTAACAAATAAAACCAACCAAAAACTCGCTTAACAAATAAATCTGGGTTCGCAATCTCTCTCCCCCCCACCCCCGGTCACAATGGTGTTTCACTTAAAGAGTAAACTCACTTAAAGAGCAATCCTGTGGAACACATTATGCTGTTTAAGCGAGGTACAACTGTACTGAATGACAGAATGAGCACCTGTCTCAGTCCCAGCTCCTGCCAACCAAGCAGTTCGAAAGAAAGAAGTTGCAAGTAGATAAATAGGGACCACTTTAAATAGGGATCTTGAGGACATGGAAGGAGCCTCATTCAGGCATACCCTGAGAGGAATTCTTCCAGCAAAAATCCTTTCAATCCAGAAAACACCTTCGTGTGCTTCTGACATGATAAAAAAAAATTAGTACACAGAACCATAAGTATGGCAAAACAGATCGAAACACAAGATTGCAGCAAATAAGTCTAAGGAAAATTACTACTACTACTTCTACTACTACTGTTAGGAAAGGATATGCAGGACTGAAACACACTATCTTATCAAATGCAATCACTCTTAGAGTATAGACTTCACTGCCCTTCCCCCTGTGCCCACACCAATGGCCGGGGGAAGAAGGAGCCAGGGTAGGTTGAGGACTTCGCCGCCCCTCCCCCTGAGTCCCCGTCAACAGATTGTATTGTAATGTATTGTTTGTAAGCCGCCCCGAGTCATTACGGCGAGTGGGTAGCAATATAAATTTGAACTAATAAATAAATAAATAAATAAATATGTGACAATTAGATATGACTGTAAGATGGCTACTTTTTTCCTGCAGTGGCACACCCACTCTCTCTTACTACTTGAATTTCATTATTCATAGCAAATTAGCAGGAGAGTTACAACATAACCAAAGAAGAATTAGATTCACTAATTTTTATTCGGATAAAAATGACCCATATACCAGCTCCAATTCTGCTGTAAATTTCTTCAAAGTTACCAAAAAGTAGTCAAGGGAGAAAAATTTAATATGGTAAAGGAAAGACTGCGGCAAATCCCCTTACACTTCAATGTGGTGCAGCAGTGACCCTGGCCGTCCGACAGCCATGGTGGTGGGAATGTATTCCCTTGCCAGATTCAACCATGCCATGAAGGTATATCGGCTAGCAGTCCAGAATGGTTCTCCATTCTGGAACCACAAGTCAGCTAAGTGGGGCTGGGTACTCAGGCAACGAATCTGGCAATTGCATTGCTCTAACACAGCCAACTTCGACATGAGCCAAGCCAGGGGTGTCCTTGTATTTAAAATGGCTCAAGGAACATTGAAAACACAGGCCTCCATGTGCCATCGGACCCTGCTAAGGTAGCTGTAGGACCTCTCAATGGCGAGAGCCCGCTAAAATCTCATGGGAGATGATGCTTCAATCTACCACGTCAAACTAGACATATGAAGTATGGATCAACCAAGTAAGTAAAGGAGAGAAGAAACAGAAGAGATTGAAGGGCTGGGGCGTCACATTAGTCAATCACATCTTAATTTATAGAAGGAACAGTTCAAGAATTCACCATGTCTGCCTATCTAGATCACAGATCTTCTTGAATAAATCAAGCCTTCCCATGGGTTCAGGAGGTAAGAGATGAGGGGAGTAATTGGTTTGGAAGAAAATGATTTCTCTGTTGTCCTCAGAAAACTACAAAACTGGAGTTAAGGTGAAGGGCTAACAGTCATCTCACAAATGTCATGAAGACAAAGACATAGAGAAAAATAAAGAAGATGCAGAAGATTACAGCTTGCTCGAATTAAATGGGACTTAAGCTATTCCTAACATTACCACATCAAACTAGGTGGGTTCTATACTAATTTAATTCTCCATCTCACATGGAGAACATGTAACTTTCCAAGTGGTTTAACATTTATATATATATAAGTTGAGAAAAAGAATCTCACAGTACCAAATACTTTCCTTCTCCTTCACCCTAGGAAGCAATTAGAGATCAATAAGGGCTTTATAAAATGCACATTCCATTGCTGTTACAATCAGGCTGTTTAGACCTCTTGATTTCAATGGGATATTTAATTTGGACTAAACAAATGAAAACAATATCAGTTCAACTGTGTTAAGAATATTAAGAAATTACCCACCTGTTTTTCCCCCCTGCTAGGGCACGCTGAATAAAGAACTTTTATCTTACCCTTATGCCAAAAAGTCTCTAGAACTATTTTTACAACACAAGCATCAAGACAGTTCTGACTCTCAGGTTTACATTCTAAAATATAAACCACCATGTAGAAAATGCAAAGCACATTTGGTGTAAATTCAGTGTTTATCTCTATGACAGGAGTATCAGCCATCAGAAGTCGCAGAGAAGGGTGATTCGCAAGTTAGGCCAGGTATGATGGCCAGATGTTGAACATTAAAGGAAAGGTAGAGACAGTGAACTGCTCTTGACAACCTTTCAAATTTGCAGATCTTCCAAGAGTAAAGTGGAAGAACTACTGTAATTTGCTATCATCTTTATTCAATAAAAAAAAATCATGTCCAGATCAAACTTTGGACTACCTAAATGAAACCAACTTCTTCGCTTTGTCATTAGTCAAACTTAAGTCTTCAATGATGTATTTTTCTGGTAGTAAATGACAGACTAACAGCACCCACTTGAGCATGTAGGTCTTGCATTTAGTGACTCCAACCCTCAGCCTATTCATTGGGGAGGTTGAGTTCCTCAGCTGTGTCCTCCTTTAAAACAAAGCCAAGCAATCATACTTATATACCGCCCCATAGCGCTTCATGCACTCTCTGGGCAGTTAACAAGGTAATTAGGATTTTGCCCCCAACATGCTGGGTACTCATTTTACTGACCTCGGAAGGATGGAAGGCTGAGTCAACTTTGAGCCTTGGCCACGATCGAACTCACAACCTTTTGGTTGCAATACAACAGTTTAATCACTGCACCACCAGGGCTCTTCTTTAATGCTATTCTTTGTCCAATAAGCTCCTTCCTCCATCTTCTAATTTGGTTTTGTTCTTGAATGCCCTCAAAGAGTGTTTGCTTTTGCCATAAAGCTCTTCAGAAAATAGACAATAACTTTCCACTACAGAAAGTACTAAGATCAAGAACCTCCACTGCAAAAGAGTTAACCAAGGTACACAAGAAATAAGTAAACATTTCTACATATGTGTGGCTATGTAACAGTTGTAGGCTATGTATGATAGTGATAAAAACACTGCAGACAGATCATCCCATTAAGAACCATTTAGAATAGAAAAAGAAGAGGATGAGCTGTCCATTCACTTTGCAGCACTACTGCATTGTGACACTCAGTGTGATGTTAAAAATAAAAATGCTGGGGTGGGAGGACAGGATTCAGTTCTTTGGTGGGCTTTGAAAATAATTCTAAGTCAGTCACACACTCTCTGAGCCTGGCCTACCTCACAAGGTCATCCTGATACAACCACATGGTCACAGAGTTGCTGCTTTTAAGGGAGAAAGCTACACACACACTTTAAACCCCAACAGGTTTAGGTAAAGGTCTCTCTTGCTAAAAAAAACCCCAGTCTTATCCAACTCATCTTCATTTGCAGCTAAAGAGTCAATTCTGTCTGCATTTGCAGATGTTTCCATGGTCATGTGGCAGGCACCAGAGTGTACAGAACACTGTTACCTTTCCTGTTGAAGCAGTACCTATTTATCTACTTGCAATTTCTTATTTTTGAACTGCTTTGTTCTTTTATTTGTGTCAAATGCACCACCAGCATATAACATAAAAAGCTAAAATTAACACAGTGACTCAGTGCTTAAGAAGGTTGGCTTGCTAGCTGGAAGGTTGGCAAGTTGGCAGTTCAAGACCCGAGTGCTGCACGACAGAGTGAGCGCCCATCTCTGTCCCAACTCTGCCAACCTAGCAGTTTGAAAGCTAGAAATTGCAAGTAGGTAATTAGGGACCACTTCAGTGAAAAGATCTTAGGGACATTAAAGGAGCCCCATTTGGGTGGCGCCTGAGCATAATTTCTCCACCAAAAACCCTTTCAACCCATAATAATTTCGAAAATGAAATTTATTATTATTATTATTATTATTATTATTATTATTATTATTATTATTATTATTATTATTATTATTATTATTATTAAAACATCTAAAAACAAAATAAAATTAAAAAGGGCTAGATGACATTTGCCCAATATTGGACCACTTCAACAGCTTTTCCTCTTGCCAACCTAAGGTCTTCCTCAGTGCACATTGAGGGGCATCATGTGCATTTGTATCATATGGTGATAGTTTGTACTTCTCCGCATTCATACAGGCAGTCATCTACAGGTAAACCCCACCTTCTTAAGATTAGCCCTTGATCTTTCTACCCTGCACGCAGTCTATTTAAAGCTTTTCCAACTAGGAAAGCTAGGTTGGGAGGAGTTGGGACAGAGATGGGGGCTCACTCCATTGTGCAACACTCGGGTCTCAAACTGCTGACCTTCCAGTCATCAAGTCGAGCATCTTAACCACTAAGCCATTAAAGCCCTCACTTTAAATTAGTTTCAATCTTTTTTTGTGTACCCTCTCATTCTCGTTTACGGCCAAACGCCAGTGCTATCTACATCTGCAGACGTTTCCACGGCCATGTGGCAGGCATGACTACTAGACCGAACACTGTTACCTTTCGGACCAAAGCGGTAGCTATTTATCTACATGCAATTTCTTGCTTCCGAACTGCTAGGCTGACAGGACGGGGTTAGGACACCACGATACAGTAGCCAACTAACAAATGAAATCCTCTCCCGTTTCTCTTAACCGGATGATGCGGACATTCACCGCCTGACCCCTTTTTAATGTCCTCACAACAACCCGGCGAGGTAGGCGCGCCGCCAGAAAGTGAGGGAACGCGCAGAAACTCCCTCAAGGTGACTCGACGACTATCCGGCCAGAAAAAGAAATGTTTCAGCTCTGACTCTGCCGGGCCTCCAACCGAGGATTTTAACCGTCGTTGAATTGGGGGGGGAAGGGACGTGAGGGAATAAAAGAGGAAGCTTTCCGAAAAGCTACACGTGGGCCTCCAACCGAAGGAATCTCTCCTCCTCAGGCCGAGGAAAACCCCTTTCCTTTCCTTTCCTTTCCTTTTCCCACCCTCACACAACCCCGGCTTCGCGGCCTCACCTTCCCGGTTGTCGTTGAGGTCGAAGCGCTGCCCGCAGCCCCGGTTGTAACACAGCTGAGCCATGAGAAGGCCGGGAAGAAGCCGCGTCGTCCGCGTGAGGAGAAAGAAAGGGGGAGAAAAGCCGGCGGAAAAAAAAAAAGAGCGCCTCGGTTCACCTCACGGACTGACAGAAAGAGGAAGGAGGGTAGAGAGAAGGAAAAAAAACCAACCGCCCGCCCGCCTCACGCGCATGCGCGCGGACCGCTCGCACTCCCTCCCTCTCTTTCCGGAAGGAGCCGAACGGAAGGCTTCGGGAACTTTCGCGAAGCTTGGCGGGGGAGAGGAAGGAAGGGAGTGAGGCGGCCGCATCGAGAAAGGGTAAGGGGAGGGGGGGGGGGAGAGAGGGAGAGGAAGAGGGCCTCCTCGGGCATGCGCGCTGGCGAGCAACCCGCAGGATTCGAAGGGGGTGGGTCTTGAGGGGGCGGGGTTTAGTGAGAGGGCGTGGCATGAAGTAAGCCGTTTCGCGAACAAACCGTGAGGTGATCAGTGACATGTTGAAGAAGTAAAGGAAAGGAAGGGCCAGATGGGAAATAAAGAAAAGCTAGTAGAAGAAACATTCATTTTCGCATATTAGCTTTTTGCCTTAAATAAATCAATCAATCTGTTCTCTCAAAAAATAATTTTAAAATACAAAAAAATCACAAGAACTACTATACTCTCTCTGTGTGTCCCTGTATATATATGTGTGTGTGTGTGTGTATACACACACACACACAGAGTATAGTAGTTCTTGTGATTTTTTTGTATTTTAAAATTATTTTTTGAGAGAACAGATTGATATATATATATATATATATATATATATATATATATATATATATATATATATATATATATATATATATATTTCTGTCTTTCATATATATGTGCTGTTTTGTTGTTTTGTTTGCTCTGATATATATATATATATATATATATATATATATATATATATATATATATATATATATATATATATATATATATATATATATATATATAATATCAGAGCAAACAAAACAACAAAACAGCGCATATATATGAAAGACAGAAATGCCTTTCCCCCCTGTTTTGTTTACTCTGATATGCTTGCACAAACTAACACGGCTACCACTTCAAACCTAAGCTTATAAGACATACCCTCCTCATCTTTAATGAAGTGCAGTTAACTTATTCATGCTGTCAAGCCACCTCCAACCTATGACAATATGAATGAAATATCTCAAAAACTCCCGTCTTTCTTTAATAGTCCTGCTGAGCTCTTGTAAGCTATAGCCTGTGGGTTCCCTTTGGTGAGTTAATCCATCTCATATATAATATTCCTCTTTTCCTGCTGCCTTCCATCTTTCTCATTATTATTATTATTGTCTTTTGCAGAAAGCTTTGCTTTCTCATAATGTGCCCAAAGTAAGACAGTTAACTAGTAAAGGTAAAGTCTCCCTTGCTCGAAAGCTAGTCATGTCCATCTCTAGAGGGTGGCTCTAAGTCGGTTGAAACTGAAGAGAGCGGGATACAAATCTGAAATAAATAAATAAACAAATAAAACATCTCATTTACAGCCAAAGACCCAGCACTACCTGCATCTGCTGATGTTTCCTTGGTTATGAGCCAGGCATGACTAGACACCAGAGCATACAGAACTCTGTTACCTTTCCCACTGAAGTGGTACCTATTTATCTGCTTCCAATTTTCTTGCTTTCAAACTGCTAGGTTGGCAGGAGTTGGGAAAGACAACAAGAGCTCGCGCTGTTGGACAGCCCTTGTATCTTGAACTGTTGTCCTTCCAGCAATCAAGCTCAGTATCTTAACCATTGAGGAGCCACCACAGCCCTGAGCAGTTAACTACATGATACTAAATACAGAATCATCTACTTAGTCACTATATGCATCTTTAAATGTATGTTTGCATTACAGTATTCCCATTTTGTGCCCTTTTTTCAGATTTGTACTAAATCCTTGTACACCTTAAATAAAGCCCATCTGTGCTGTGAGGATTGGCAGCTGCCCATTAAGGTGCAGAAAGTTCCAGAATGCCAATCTAGGGGGTACAGCCTGGCAATGGGAGGGGGAGGTTGGGTTGATAGTAATGGAACAGTCATTCTTGGAGGAAGAACACACTCCAGAGAGGCATCTTTTCCTCCTTTATGACTGGTCGTTCTCTATTACTTTCCTTTTAAAAAAAAAAATAAGGAAAAGATGGTGTACAGAATGAGAAGCTCTACAGGAAAGGAAAGTATGATTTTGCTTCCTGTTGCCAATCTTGGGTCAAGTTGTTGAAAAGATTAGTAATGTAAAAGAACAAAGCAGATCGACACCTGGATACAGTGCTTTGCAAAAGAAAAACCTTTCTACAGTACAGCTTTCCAAACGTAATAGGAGAATAAAGAAAAGCAAACTCTTTGATTTCTCTATCAGCAAAATGGCCCACTAGGTGTTTTGAAATACAGTACATGCAGAAAATCTTAAGTGCTTATTTTTCACGGACTGCTTAACACAAAGAGACTATCAGAGCTCCGCTTTCATGCAGAGAACCACCTGTGATGTTAACCTGTCTCGAAACTTTTTCAACAATAATATTTCTTCCACACAGTGCAGTCAAGACATTCACATTCTTAAAAGGAATTTTTTAATGGGATGGCTTTTGTTAAATGGTTATCTTTTATTTTGTGCACACAACCTTGTACTTTGTTACAATAGGATTTGGATTCTTAAATAACGCATGGAAGCCTTTATGCAATTAGTTGTTCAGGCACGTATAGGGTTTTTTTTATGAGAAGCCAGATGTTGTGCTGTTGAACTTTCATGAAGCTGATAGCATACTGATAAATTTAGATGAGTGTCTTTCAAAGTGTGTTCCAGTCTGAAAATGTCTCCAAAGAGAAGATCAAGAGGAAGATGGGCTTGCTGAAGAGACAGCATATAAGGTGTGATCCATCTATTGTTTTGTTTCAACCACAAGAGAACACACATTGTTGGGTGTGAGATGTACACTTTGGGTGAGATTTTGGTACATGTTTCCAATCTAGAAAATGCCCCCAAACTTTCCATAATGCAGACAATTCTTGGTGTGTGCAGAAGTTCCCTAATCTGCTCTGTATATCAATAAACAGCATTCAGATTACTAACAACTTGCTTGGTATGCTTTCTGAAATATCCCCACCTTAGGGATTGAGCTGTCTTAGTGGTTAAGATGCTGAAGTTGACAAGTGGAAGGTCAACAGGTCAGAAGGTCGAGACCCGAGTGCTGCATGACGGAGTGAGCTTCCATCTCTATCCCAGCTCCTGCCAACCTAGCAGTTTGAAAGTAAGAAATTGCAAGTAGGTTTGGAATAGGAAAAGGAGTAAGACAAGGCTGCATTTTGCCATCCTGCTTATTCAACTTATACACAGAGCACATAATGCGCAATGCAGGGGAGGACAAATCACAAGGTGAGATCAATATTGCTGGGAGAAACATCAACAACTTGAGATATGCAGATGATACCATCCTAATGGCAGAAAGTGAGGAAGACCTAAAGAAGCTGCTGCTTAGGTTGAAAGAAGAGAGTGGAAAAGCTGGCTTGAGACTCAACATCAAGAAAACCAAGATAATGGCAACAGGCCCTATCAGTCCTGGGAAAATAGATGGGGAAGAAGTAGAAGCAGTGACAGATTTTACTTTCCTAGGGTCAAAGCTCACTGCAGGTGGTGACTGCAGCCATGAAATAAAAAGGCGAGTGATGCTTGGGAGACAAGCTATGAGAAACCTGGGGAACATAGTTAAAAGTAGAGACATCACCTTGCAAACAAAAATTCACATAGTCAAAGCAATGGTATTGCTGGTGGTAATGTATGGTTGTGAGAGCTGGACCGTTAGAAAAGCTGAGCACAGAAGAATAGATGCCTTTGAGATGTAGTGTTGGAGGAGAGTTTTGAGAGTCCCCTAGACAGCAAGGAGAACAAATAAGTTGATCCTAAAAGAAATCAACTCTGATTGCTCCTTAGAAGGTCAAATAGTAAAGATGAAGCTAAAGTACTTTGGACACCAAATGAGAAGAGAGGATTCACTTGAGAAAGCCTTGATGCTGGGAAAGGTGGAAAGCAAAAGAGGAAGGGAGTGGCCAAAAATGAGATGGCTAGATGGTATTGTAGATGTAATGTGCACAGAGCTGGGTGGGCTGAGGAAGATGGTGGAGGGCAGAAGTGCCTGGCGGGCAATGGTCCATAGGGTCTGAATTGACTGTGCGACTGAACAAAAAACAGGTACCACTTTGGTGGGAAGGCAAACAGTGCTCTGTGCACTCTCGTGTCTAGTAATGCTTGCCACATGTCCATGGAAACGTCTGCAAACATAGACAGCGCTGGCTCTTTGGCTATAAACAGAGATGAGCGCAGAACCCTAGAGTCAGATATGACTGACTTTTGAGCAAGGGCAACCTTTACCTATCTGTCCATGAGTCTGTGACATTAAATGATTCCAGATTTCTGTTTTTAAAAAGCCAGTCCCACAAATGGAGAGAGATACCTGGATTCCATTCACTGGGAGAAATGTAGGATATAAATAAAGTAAATGAAAAAATAATATAAATAAATGCAATGACTGTGACTGGAAGTGATAAAAAGTACCGTCTCTGTGTGACCTGTCACTCAAAGCCTGTACAATTGCCCATCTGCACTTACACATGCACCCAATCCCAATGTCCTAATATTTAATAAAGTTAAATAGTCTAACATGTTTACAGAGTATTCCAGAATGCAAAAAGGCTATTTATGCAATTAGTTCCCATATTAATGTGACCTGTTTGGATCCCAGGAATAAAAACAACAACAAGAAGACTTAAAAGAAGATGATGATGACAACAACCAAGAGGAAGCTGGGAGCCACCTCAAAAGGGTTTAAAACAAAATCAGAGTGCTATTGGAATTGATAAAATCATGATAGAGCAGTTGCAGAAAGTAGCAATACATGGTGTCCCAAATCTGAAAGGGATACATCCTGAGCTCTGCCATGGATACCTAAAACCACAGATAACAGTGAACCATGTATTTTACATTGCAGATAGTGGCCTCTAGTGGTCAGCTCTGGTAATGTAGCATAGAAATACACATACAGTACAGTATTTTGTATATTCAGGATGTTTACTGAATATTTTTAGACCTGTGGATAACTGAAGCCATGAATACTGAACCCATGGTTATGGGTGGGTTGGGGGAACCTGTATGCTGAGCATCCCATGAAAGTTCAACTTCAGACATTGCTGAAGATACTCATCAAAACTGGTGCACAATAATTGGGATAGAGGGGTAACTCCTCACTGCTGTTGATGTCTTAGGAAAAGGTAAGGAACTGCTGACCTTTCTCCAAACCCACATTAATGGGAGACATTTTATAGGACTTTCAATAAAGATCTCCTATTGTTGAGAATGAACTTTTGTGAAAAAGTTCCCTAGTGGTTTCTGTTGTTGGCTTGGAAGTTCCCCACCCCACCCCGCATAAATAAATTTCATGATTTGCAAACTGTGTAAGTTTTCAAAGAGGGTAATTGTTATTTTATTTAAGAATCTGAAATTGCCGGTATCTTTCCTAACAATTAAACTGTCCTTTTATGTTCTCTCTCGCTGCGTGTGCGTACGTGCTTTACTTCTCGAAGGAAAAAAAATATTTTCACTAATTATAAAGACCTTTTAAAAAGAGCTCTTTAGCTCATTCATGATTGGAATCAAGGAATGGGGGGTTGTCTTCTAAATTTCTCAGAGAAGTACTGGTATCTTGTCATGTGGACCAGTGATGGGATGACAAAAAATCTACTACCACGCCATGACGTCACGGACGTCATGGGCGTGGCCAATGGCATGACGTCATGACGTCACGGCCGACGTCATGACGTCATGACGTTGTGGGCGGGGCCAAAATAAAAATAAATAAAAAATAAAAATAAACATACACACACACCCCTCCCTCTCAGCCCACCCACCCAGACACAAATAAATAAATAAAATAAAAACAACCACCCACCCAAAACACAAATAAATTACCCACCCACCCCAAATAAAAACCCCTCGCTTACCTTTCTTGGGACCCGGCACCCCGATTGCTGTCCACAGCCGCCGCCGCCGCCGGAGCTGCCTGCACCCCTGTGGCGTCCTCCTTGGGCCGGTACCTTTTTAGCCCGGCTCCGGCCATGGCGAGGGGCGACGGGCAGCCGCGGCTGCCGCGCCTCCCTGGGCCGTCCCCATGCCGCACCGCCGCCGCCTACAGCTTCCTCCTCCGCAGCGCGCGGCAGCCGAGCTCAAAAGGGACCGACCCAAGAAGGAGTCCACAGGGATTCAGGCAGCGGCAGCTCCGGCGGCGGCGGGCGGCGGCTGTGGACGCCGGGTGCAGGCACCCGGCCCACAGGCGCCCGGCGGAGGCGGCGGCAGCGGTGTACCCCGCCGGGCGTCCCCAGGGCATGGGGCTTGTCAGCAGCGGACGGCCGAAGCAGCCCTCAACGTGCCGCGGGGAGGCGCCCCCCTCAGAGGGCTGCTGCCGCCGCCACTGCCCTGAAAGTTCTAAATGTTTTAAAAATCGGAGCAAAATGGCTCCAATTGACTGCGCATGCGCAGAAACTCAATCTGACGCATGTGCAATGCGTCAGATTGAGTTTCTGCGCATGCGCAGTCAATTGGAGCCATTTTCGCTCCGATTTTAATTTTTTTTTTCTTTCGGTCAGGCGTCCGGAACCGGACGCCCCAAAAGTGGACTCCCCTCACGGAAAACCCTCCGGGATTGGTCTTACCGGTTCCAGAGATCCGTCTAGAACCGGTGACATCCCATCACTGATGTGGACAGTCAAAACTGATTCTTCTTCTTTTTCCATTTGGATGGGAAACTGCCAAAATTTAAAACTAATCTGAATAATCTATTGTTACTGCTAGCTGTAGGAAGCATGCTTGTCTGTCATTCTGTTTGATTACTCTTTACCTCATTGCTTTGTGATCCTTTTGCTTTGTGACATCTTGACCCCTGTATCTGGTGTATATAAACCATGCCTGGGAGTTTTACTCCTTGTCTGAAGAAGTGGACTTGACCCACGAAAGCTAACAGTAAAAATATAGCAGTTAGTCTTTAAAGTGCTGCAGTGTTTTTTTCCCTAATACTGTATGCCAAAATGAAGGCACCTTTTAGGGAGTTCATCCAGCAGTTCCTTTCCCCTGACCTAGTGTGAGAAAGAATAGCCAGCAACTCAAGGTTGCTGTTACCAGGGTATGCCTGATTGTGGTTCAAAAATACCACCATCTTCAAGGAGGCTCTTTCTGTGTACTGAATTTAGCCAGTAGTCTTTTCATCCTTAGATTGTGAGGATTATTAAATGGCCTTTATTTTTCCTCTTCAGCTTTTCTGGTGCTTTGGACAATGGCCTCAGCATTTCTTCCTCTGTATCCCTTGCAATCTGAGTTATTAAGCCCCACCAGAAAAGAAAAAAAGTTCCAGTCTGTCAGAGACCATTAGCTGTTCCAGTCCTCACAAAGATGTTAAGCGACACCCTACTTGGAAGAGATGACTGCTCATTAACATCACTTTTTACTTCCTTTTCATGCTGCGTCAGTGACACTGTTAATGAGCGTGACGGTCTGTGAAATTGAACAGCTACCATTTACGACAGCAGAGTGACACTGAAGAACACGTACACCTGACTTCAAAGGACATGACACACATTATAATTTGCTACTCCTTTCTTGTTAGATATGCTCGTTTGCCCCCCAAAATAAACCCTGCAGAAGCCAGTTGGGGCATCCAGCCCTCAAACTGCAAAGGGATGATGGGTGATCATCTGATTGTTGTACAAGCCCATCAAAACACGTTAGAGGGCTGTACTTAGAGTGCCTTGATTGTCACTAAAAAAATTGGTTTTACTGAAATGTTTTTTTTTTAAAAAGCTCCTCGTACTCACTAATGGCCAGAATGTTAAAAATAATATTTGCAAGGGCATGAGGATCCCCCAGAGATCCAATACCCCCTTAAAAATATGGCCAAATTGTTTCCCACATCTTTTAGAATGCACAAGGGGACCTTTGGTGATAATACCTCCCCCAAAAAATTTTTAAAAAGATTTTTGGGGCATTGGGTGCTTCAGGAAAATGTATTTGTGCTCTGGAATAAGGCTTCTCCTCCTCCTTCCACGTCTAGGCCAGATGTGAAACTGCCAAAATGAAGGCATCTTTTGGTGAGTTCCTTCTGCAGTTCCTTTCGCCTGACCTAGTGTGAGAAAGATTAGCCAACAACACAAGGTTGTCGTTACCAGGGTACGCCTGATTGAGGTTCAAACATACCACACTCTTCAAGGAGGCTCTTACTGTGTACCCCAGAATGCTCACTAGAAATAGGGCATTTGAGTTTTCTGGCCTGCAACTCCCAGAATTCTTTGAGAAATGTTCATCCTAGGAGTTTGAGCCCAGAGCTGGCTGGATAGCTCAGTGTTTTAAGTCCTGGAGCTGGAGATTGGGAGTTCAATTCCCCACCATGCCTCCTGGGAGAAGAGCCAACCTGTTTAGCCTTGGGCAAGCTGCACAGTCCCAGGATGCCCCCATAAGAAGGGAATGGTAAACCATTCCTGAGTATTTCTACCTAGAAAACCCTTGAAAGGGTTGACATAGTTGGCATGCAATAAAATAAAAAAAGTAAAGTAAACCCTGTGGGTAATCTCCAACCACAGCAGCTGTATTCATTCCCTCAAGTACTTTGGCCACCAAATGAGAAGAGAGGACTCACTGGAGAAGACCCTGATGCTAGGAAAAATTGAAGGCAAAAGGAGAAGGGGGCGGCAGAGGATGAGGTGGCTAGATGGCATTATTGATGCAGTGGGTGTGGATCTTGGCAGACTTTTGAAGATGGCAGATGACAGAGGAGCCTGGTGTGCTATGGTCCAAGGGGTCAAAAATGCTCGGACTCAACTGTGCGACTTAACATTTATTCCCATTCAGTGTTTGGCAATTGGAAAAAAAAATACCACAAGATGGCACCCTCAGGCCAAATAAAGGAAACGCTGGCAAATTTGACATCCAAGCAAGATGCATTATAGTTTACATTGCCTATTTTTTGCTACCTCTTTTTTTCTGGGTAACCTATTGGTACACCCCTGGTTCAAAAGTATGCTTCAGAAAGGCCTAAGATTAAAGACGCAGATATCTCCCCACCCCTCCCTCCTACATTAATATATCTGTGTTTAAGGTTTTCCACATTCCATTTACTAAGAAAATTTGTGAAGCTCGATACATTCTTCAAATACCAAATGGCAGCAAAAAACTCAACCCCTCACACTGGCTTAATCAAACTGTCTTTGCTATTGCTTGGTGTGGAAAGATGAGCTTGTATCTATCATGTAGCTGTTAAATATTGAAAATATTATCCAAAGAATGGAAAGGGAAAGAGAGAGACTCTCATAGTGATGGCTAACCTTGGCACCCCAGATGTTCTTGGACTTCAATTCCCAGAAGGCCAAGTCAACACTCCTGCTGATCAGGGCTTCTAGGAACCGAAGTTCAAGAATACCTAGCGTGCCAAAGTTTGCCATCACTGCGACTAGTTCATCAATAATATTACTGAATATCCAGGGTTTGAAATCTTTAAGATTTTGGATTATTGAGCATTCAATGCATGTATGGAGAAATCCTTTTATTTTGGTTTCTCCCACATCAGATATTTTAAATCTTTCCTTCCTGAACATGAAGAACTTTGCACATCCACAACAATGGCCTGAGGGAGAAGATGCCAAGGCCTAGCAGTGGCTGAGAACATCGTCCCCTCCTCTGGGCCCACAATAACGGCCTGACGGGAGTTAGTTTGTGTTCTGGTTTGGATATTTTATGTGGTTGCATTTTATAATTTTTATTGTACTGTTGTTGTTTTGACTGTAAGCCGCCCTGAGTCGCCTCAGCGAGTGGGCGGCAATATAAATCTAAATAAATAAATAAATAAATAAATCCTTGTAAAATCCTATCAAAACTAACATTTTCATCCATCCCTGCATAGAATGACTGCTCTTGTATTTATTAATACATGTTTATCACATATTTCCTTTGTAGCCCATGAAAGTGTATGCCATCACAAATATGTTATTTTTAGGAAATTCAAGATTCATTTTTTGATTTTGGCATAGCAGATGAGGGACAGGGACTAAAAAAAACTGATTAAGAATATAAAACTGCTCATGCTTATTTCACTAAAAGATGGTTTTCTGAAACAAAAAGTTCTAATGATATGTAAATGAAAGCAGAAACAACAGAAGAGATGAGCCTTGACAATCTTAGCTGAATAATATTTCCATAACTCCAAAGAGGGAATACAACCCCTTTTACTAAAATGGAGATGCTAAGGATTTATAAAATAGTTAATTGTAGATCTGGAATTAGACCATTACACGTGCAGCAGAGTACAGTATATGATAAGCATCTTCTTCAGTTTGTTTTTCCCAGTGTAATTGGTGTTAAACTTTTAACCCTGCAGTACCTACTTTCTACCCATCAGTTGGTCTGCTGATGAAGCGCTATCCTTGTTGCTGAAACCTTAATACATTGCGGAAGATTCTGAATAAGTTTCTGATTATATATTTTTTCAGGTACATGGCATGAACTAGCCAACTCATCCCATTTTAATTCAGGAATTGAGGATTAGATTAGAGTGTATTTCATGATACAGTCCATTAAGTGTTTGCAGCTGGTCCACAGAGAATTGAAGTGTACCACCTCATACAGCTACCAGCTACCTCTATTGGGCCTACCAAATTCTTTATCACCATCACCATCACCATCACCACCATACACACCCCTGGCCAGGATCCTCACTATCCTCAGGTGATGTCTCACCATACTAGAGATGCATTATTTTAATGTCTGAAATCATATGAAAGATGCTGAAATCCACCATAAATTTGTGTAGAATCAAGGTATGCTATGAGCATATAAGGAGTGCTAAAAACAACCACAACCACAACCACAGGGGGTATAGAATCAGCCCTTACAGTTTTTGTTCCACATTAAACTGGAGCATGAACCATACTATCTATTGTTTATTAGTGTTCTTTCGTGTCTAGGCCAGACTTTAAACTGCTAAAATGAAGCCATCTTCTTGGCTTTGTCATTAGCCAAATGTAAGTCCTCATTGGTACATGTTTCTGGTTGTAACTAGCAGACCAGCAGATGACCTGGATTCTGTATCTCTCCACATTCACATAGCCAGTATCTGGCAGTAGTCTAGCACCCACTCGGTCTTACATTTAGCGACTCTGATCCTCAGCCTATTCAGGGTTTTCCAAGTGACATGGGGGAGATTGGGTTCCTTAGCCTTACCCTCTTTGATATTAGGGCTCTTTCAAATACCACATGACCTAAAATAGGCCATTTTTGACCCACCCACCCCTGTGACTTTCCGTGACCTTTGACCAACCCCCCCCCCCATCACAATGGTTTGAAGATAGAGCTATGGCCAGCCGGGTGCGAAAAGCAATGATAATTTTGGAGTCACATGACTTCACGCCGACCCCCCCCCCGGTGACTTTCCGTGACTTTTGGTTGACCCCCCTCCCCCCTAAAATGGTCATGTGGTATTTGAATGACCCCTTATTCCTTGTTAAGTGAGATCATTCCTCCATCTTCTAATTTGGTTTTGCTCTTGTGTACCCTCAGTAATGTTTGTTTATGTAATAAAGCTCTTCCTGGATCAGAGTTGATGGACTTGAGGCACATATCCATTTGAAGGATGTTGAAGGTCTTTTTCTTGCTTAGTTCTCTCAGTGTCCATTGCTACTTCACTCCTTATTTTAGGTGGAGCAATAGCAACAAGAGGATATATTTTCTCAGCTGGTGTAGGTTTGAGGAATTCTGTCACTATGCACATTGTTTATTATTGCTATCTCTACAGACATATCAACGCTGTGGTGGCTTAATGGTTAAGGTGCAGGTCAGCAGCTCAAGACCTGAGTGCTGCACGATGGAGTAAGTTCCTGTCGTATGTCCCAGCACCTATCAACCTAGTAGTTCAAAAAGCAAGAAATTGCAAGTAGATAAATAGGTACTGCTTCAATGAGAAAGGTAACAGCATTCTGTGCACTCTGGCATCTAGTAAACAAAAATGAGTACCCTAGAGTCAGACATGGCTTGCTTTTGAGCAAGGGAGACATTTACCTTTTACAGACATAGCATGTCAGTTGAATGTGACTAATCTCACTTTAGACAAATCAACATACAGTACTTTGTGTTTCCTAAAAGTACATTTAAAATGGCAGTGTAAAAGGTGAAAGACACGGAAGGACTTTTGTGGCAGAGGGACACCTTATGGTTAGTGTAAAACATGGTCTGGAAGTTGCTTTGGTTATCCAGTGAGGAGACAAGGCCATGTCTTATGGAAAGATACACAACTGTATGAACGAGACATAAGAAATTTGTTATAGACTATCTCCACCAACTGGTGATGGCAAAACCAAAGGTAGAATCCTATCACTATTTGTGAGAATGCTCCAAGCCAGTGCCTGCATGCACCCTGCAAGACTCTCGGTAGGGACTCTTTGTCTTTTGCTGGATAAGATGAGATTGACTGTGACAAATGTTACACGAAACAACAGGCTTTCACCTTTATTCATCCATATTCAGAACTACATATAGATTGCAATTCTGCAGCTTGGCAGAAAATCCAGGAGCTGTGGAATCAGGCAGTGAAAGTCTGCCATATAAGCCCATATACTGTATGTGTAAGCGAACACAAACACATGCAGGCAGGCAGAGAGAAAGACACTCACACAGAGGCTGATATCCAGGAGCAAACTCCAACTAGAGCAGGGCTGTTGAGTCAGTAGAACATACAGTGGAGTTGACTCACCAAGTCCCCACTGATTCAAAGGCCCTACTTCTATTTGCAGCTTTTACAGTTCGGCTGCTGTAAAAATAGCCTTCCATTTCCATGGGGCCCTCTGCTATTTCCATGCTGCCCGCTGGCTCCGAGTAAACAGCAACTCGGCAACCTTGCAAATTGGTTTCCATCTAATAAAAGCAGTCCCACTTTCATTTTGACAAGCAAGCCTGGAACCAGGCATGCTTTTCATTCTGATCTTGATAATAATTCATGTCCTGCTCCCTCCCAATGTGGGTTGCAATGGGAATCTAATTGACGTGGAGATATCTTTATTTTTTTTATTGCTGATTATTGTGTTGCCTCTCTGGTTTATAAAAAGGGCCTTTATTTTTTAAAAATGCAGAAATGTTGTGAAGCTATTTTTAGGTTCCAGTGCAGCAAAATGAATGAGATTCCCAGAGGATAGCTCTGTTATAACCTGTTCTACACAGGGGTACACAGAAAGAGCCTCCTCACAGATTGTGGTGTTTTTGAACCACAATTGGACATACCCCAGGCAACGGCTGCCTTGTGCTACCAGCTAATCTTTCTAACACTAGATCAGGCCAAAGGAACTGCAGAATGGACTCACTCAAAGGTGGCTTCATTTTGGAAGTTTCACGTCTGGCCTAGACATAGAAGATGAAGAAGAATAACCTGTTTCTTACTATTGAAATATTTTGTAGCACAAATGATGTACTAAAGGCTTCCTCAACCTTGGCCCTCCAGGTGTTCTTGAACTTCACTTCCCAGAAGCCCTGATCAGCACGAGTGCTGACTTGGACTTCTGAGAATAGAAGTCCACGAACAGCTGGAGGGCCAAGGTTGAGAAAGCCTGTACTAAATGATACACCCAAGTTCTTTGGATATATTCAGCTTTGAATACCAATAACCCGAAACGTGCTGTCCGGGGCGAGCTGCCCCCCTCGCCCCTCCCTCTGACACCACTGCTCTGCCTTATGTAGAAACTTCAGTTGGTGCAAAATTCAACAGCAATTTTGGAATCATTTCCTGCCAATCTCCCAGTCACATGGCACTGACAGCATAAAAACTCCACTGGTTCCTGATTTGACTTTAGATTGAGTTCAGTCAAGTGTTTTTGACACTTTGTGCTTTTGATCAGAGACAAGAACCTCCACCCTGTGGACTCCTCCATTTAGCCTCAATGATTCTCCTGAAGTAATCTATGATCAGGGATCAAGTTCTTTAAAGATATTAGGACAATAATACTCCTCACAGAACTGAGCAAAGTTTTGCTCTGAGTAATTTTTTTAAAAAAGTATTATTAAACTTTTATTGGCATTAAAAATGGAGACAAAGAGAAGAATTAACAAAATGTTCCTACTACCTCTGAGTAAATGTTGTGATTCAGTCCTCGTCAGACACTGAGGATGACCTGGATCAGGGGGTACTCCCTATGCCTACCCCAGTTCTGCCTGCACCCAAACCTGAGAATGTCCTAAGTCAGGGATCTCAGCCTGCATCTGGCCCAAGTCTGTTTTCCCTGGCAGATGATCTGTCAGATCAGAGGTCTGACTCTGAAGTGATCAGCCTGTAGTCAGGACAAAATGCAGAAGGCAGCTACACATGAGACGCAGAAAAGATAGAGCCAAGTATCAGAGAAGACTCCCAGCTGGTAGCAATTAGCTGGGAGGCTTATAAGCAAGCTTGTTGCAGTCTTCCAGTGTTGGTACAATTCTTCAGTGCATAGACTGACACCCTGCTTGACTTCAGATAACCTGCCTAGACCTTGGTCTGCTTGCCATGACCCTGACTTCTTTGCCAACCCTGATGACACCCCTGGACATCCTTCGGACTAGACACTTGGTTGAACTACCGGTAACCAGATCTTGGCTTGCTCTTTGGACTTTGCTGTCTGGACTCTCTTTGAATAGACTCTGTGTAGCACTGCTGTTCAGTGACTATGCCCGCTGGGGTGGGTGAGCACAGTAAACAGCAACTCCTCAACCTCACCTTGGTGGCACAGTGGTTAAACTGCTGTACTTCACCCAGAAAATTGTGAGTTCGATCCTGACCCAGGTTGACTCAGCCTTCCATCATTTCAAGGTCAGGAAAATGAGTACCCAGCATATTGGGGCCAAGATACTAATTAGCTTGCCAACCACCCAGAGAGTGTACTAAACGTGATGGGGTGGTATATAAGTGTAAATGCTATTTGCTGGTGTGAAGGTCATTGGATGAAATTGAACTGTGGTTCAGAGGTGGGGGAGATGTTGTATACCTACCTTCCTCCAACTTCCATAAACTCCATAGCCCCAAGACCTCACTATTGCTCTGAACTTGCTATTCTCTAGAGCTGGCTGTGATTCCACTACCCATTGAGTGATGACTGCAGACTTTACTCATAGGTATCCATAACTGAACTGATTTATTTCCAAGCTTATATATATATACATCTTGGGACACAGTTCCTAACACAGGTTTTCAGCAGGGGTTTTCATAGAAGTGGGAAAACTGGGGACAATCATACACAGTTGATTCAGTGGGCCTGACTGCAGTTGATCAGAAGCTATTACTCTGATTTTTTTAAACATTGTGTCATAAATTACTCTGGACTGAAGGGATTTATGCTGGAGAAACTCTGCTCAGGGGACACCCAAATGAGGCTCATTTCATGTCCCCGAGATCCGTTGTGCAGCACTTGGGTATTAAAACCTGAACTTCCAGTCTCTAAGCTCAGTGTCTTAACCACTAAGCCACCGCAGTGCTGCTATTACTCTGATAATTCAACAGGAGAGTTGCTTTTTTTTTTTTTGGGGGGGGGGGAACAATATTTCCTATTTTTCTCTCTAGCCACAGGTCCCGTTTACCACCAGCTGTTTCCTCCAGTCTACTAATGCAGTTTCCTACTGGTGCATCATTGGATCAGACTTGGGAGAAGGAATCAAACCAAACGGATACATATTTTAGCATCAATGCATGCAGGGATGTATATGGATCTATTAAAGTATATCTATGTCAAATGCTTATAGCAGTGATACCTAACCTTGGCACTCCTGGTGTTCTTGGACTTCAATTATCAGAAGCCCAAGTCAACACTCCTGCTGATCAGGACTTCTGGGAACTGAAGTTCAAGAACACCTGGCGTGCCAAGGTTGGCCATCGCTGGCCTACCGGTATAGAATCTTGCAGAATTCTTTCATTCTGAGTTTTAGTTATCTACCAGGAGGTGGCAATCTAGCAATGTCTTCTTTTTGTTCTTCAGGAGGAAAATCAAGCTGAAGGGGGGGGGGGAGAAAGAGTAATAAACACTAAATGCATTTCTCTTTTCACCATCTGCATTTGAAAGCTAAATATTGGGAAGACCCTCAGAATGAGCATTTATCCTTTTTTAAAAAAATCTGGGAATGTCATATTTGAAGCTAGCACAAATTGCTTCATGCTGACCTGTCGGATTTAATCGGGCCTGAACATCTTTGTCAGAGATGATAGGGGATTTAGTCACCTCGCTGGTTTGGAAATTGAGATTAGCAAACAGATAGCCAGATAGTGCCATTTCAAAGCTCTGAATTAGATCAGTGGTCCTGCTGTTTTGAAAAATGGATGGAGTTCTTGGGAAATGTGAACTGAGTTTTCTATTTAACTATCCTCCATTAGGAATGGGGCATCATAATCCCTGAGAGTCATGTTTTGTTGCAGAATTCACACAGAACTAGACACAAAACGTAGCCATTGTACAACCTGTTTTTCTTTTGAGAGAAATTGTAAAGAATGTACTGAGTTTCATCCTCTGGTTATATACAGGTTTGTTTTTTTTAAAAAAAGTCAAAAATGGCTGGAACAAAGATATGTCCAAACAAATCAATTTCTTGGTGGTTTTTAAAAATATATTTTTTTATTTTTATTCAGTGCATTTCTCTCCTACTATGGGTGGTTTTCAATTAAACAAGAAACTGAAACATAAGACAACATTAAAATGATATTACAAACATTAAAACAAAATTCAAACCTCCTGTGGCAACATAATGAAATTAGTTACTGACTATTATTCAGCCCCCATAATGTGTTCACTAAACCAAAAGAAAGTTAAATGTAAATTAGACTAAACAAACAAACAAACAAACCAGCTCACTGGCTGCTGGAAGGTGGTCGTTGAAAGCCTCCCTAAACAGTTAAGTGTTGAGATGCTTCTTAAATATGTCCAGGGATGGCGCCTGGTGCAGTTCCACAGGTGAGAAGTTCCACATTGTGGGTGCCATTACCAGGAAAGCTACGTTAATTTCTTCTTCAAAACATTTTTTTGCTGCTCTTGGTGTTTGTACCTGTTTTGGCTGTTTATTTTGCCCTAGAGGGGCTGCAGCGGCTTAATGGTTAAGACACTGAACTTGATGACTGGAAGGTCGGCAGATCAGCAGTTTGAGACCTGAGTGCTACATGACAGAGTGAGCTACCATCTCCATCCCAGCTCCTGTCAACATAACAATTCGGAAGCATGTAATTGCAAATAGATAAATAGGTACCGTTTCAGTGGGTAAGGTAAACAGTGTTCTGTGCACTCCGGTGTCTAGGCATGCCTGCTACAAGTCCACGGAAATGTCTTCAGTCACAGACAGAGCTGGCTCTTTGGCTATAAGTGGAGATGAACACCGAACCCTAGAGTCGGATATGAATGGCTTTCAAGCAAGGGTGACCTTTACCTTTACTATTTTTGCACTAGATCAGTGGTTACCAACAAGGGGTACACAGCCCACAGGGGGACTTCAATTCCCAGAAACCTAAGTCAGTACATTGGCTGATCAGTGCTTTGGGGAAATGACTTAGGCTTCTGGGAATTGAAGTCCAAACACCAGCATTTGGGAAACACTGCACTAGATGAATTATGGGGCAAAGAAAGAAAATCTGCTAATGGTCAAAATATTGATTCAAGGAAGCAGACAACATTTGTAATGATAAGGAAAGGGTCGGATACCACATCCAGACAAATCCCAAATTCAAAACTGTATTGGCCTAATTTGGATAGACTTGTCTGAAGTCCAGATTGAAGAAGAATGGGGAGTTTTTGCTCCAGAGTAAAGTGGAACCAATTTACGAATGTAGACAAAATAACTTCTGCCTACCGTTTTTTTGGTGCTGCTTCTTCAGCCTGAAACAGAATATATTCAAAAGTCCCAAATTATCATAAATATCTTGTTTTAGGGACCAGTGTACAATCCTAATATGGGCTAAGTCCAGTGGTGGGATTCAGAAGGTTCGCCCTAGTTCGCCAGAACCGGTAACAGAAATTCCAGCTGGCCCCGCCCATCCAAGTTTTGAAATAAAGTAGTCCTAATTTGGTTGCAACACAGGACTTTCCCCTGGCCACACCTACCATACTACACCCACAGAGTCGGTAGTAATTTTTTTTGAATCCCACCACTGGCTAAGTCCAATTGTTGGTCCCTACTAGATAGACACATTAAATTAGTAGGACTTAGAGAAGAGTTGGCTTCACAAGTTTCATTCATTTAATGCAATGATTTAACCCTATGCTACCATTTCAAAGTGAAGTTAATTTGCTTCTACCTTTAAAATGGCATGTTTTGCTTTAGATTTCTTTTGCTCTCCTCCTTTCCCTGCCCAGATTATTATACATTATGTATCACCTGTATAATTCGACACTAGGTACACATTATTAGTTAGATTTTTAAGTGTAAAATTCAATATGTAGTAAATTAAACATTTGAGCGCAAAATGAAATATAAGTTACATAATAATGAATTATTAATCATTAATTATAATTTATAAATTGTTAATGACATTTTATGAATTAAAGAAATAAATGAACACCTTGAAGACTTATGATTCCATCAAGGTAAATAGCTCTGCCATCGTAACAACTGTTCCACGCATCACCTGGCAGCCATCCTTCTCATACAAGTTTCTCTATATTTAATTAGGCCTTGATAGAAGACAAAAGGTCCATCACTTGAGCTATACATGAAAGCCTTACTAGTATCATGCCTTGCTGAGTTAGTTTTAGAAGTTCATCCTCATATATGCAGGAGCGGATGGTTGAGAATTCAGTGCCTCAGGAGTTATTTGCTTCAGAAACGTCACAAGTTACAAGGAAGCATCAGAGGATGAAGAGAATATAGCAGCAGTGAGGCCATTTTGTCTAGAGAGAAGCATAGGTTGAAGAGATATGAGCAAAAGCACACCTAGCATTTCAAGGCTTTCTAAGAACTAATTGGAAACAGTAGGATACCACAGAAAGACTGATTGAAAGCAGAAAATTCTTTGTGTCTCACCAGCAGAACCTCTATGGCAGTGGTGACGAACCTATGGCATGTGTGCCAGAGGTGGCATTCGGGGCCATCCCTGTGGGCACCCATGCAGTCACCCCAGCACAGAGTTCGCCCTGCCCCTCTGCCCAGCAGCCCAATGGGAGTGCTTCCTCCCTCCCCTGTTGCTGTGTTGGCATTTTGCGATATATAAGTGGGTTTTGGGTTGCAGTTTGGACTCTAAAAGGTTTGCCATCACTGCTCTATGGGAAACAAATGTAATTTCCTCTCTCACCTGCCCTTCTACATCACCTGTCCAAATCCCTGGAATCTTTGACCAATGGCTTTCTGACTACCTTGCCTCTGCATGTTTCCTGCTGTGAGATTGACTTCATCTATTCAGAGTGAACTTCATATATTCACTGGTCAACATAATCTCCTGGTCAGGAATAAAAACTAGTTTAAGATGACTCAGCCCTAGGGCTTCCTTCCTGGCATATCACACTAGTTAGACATCTTATTCTCCAGTTGGGGCTGTTCCTTGGTTCAATAAACAGAGGTCAATTCAAGAATAAGTTAAAATGGTTATAGGTGAAGAAACCAGAGTCTCCAATGACTATATAGTATTTCCCAAACTATGTTTCATGGAACATTAGTGGACTTCAATTCCCAGAAGCCTAACTCAGCACATTGCTTGAACAGTGCTTTGGGGAATTGACTCAGACTTCTAGGAATTGAAGTCCAAAACCCAAAGATTAGGAAACACTGGATTAGTACATTAGAGAGTAAGCAAAACAATAACAATTTTTTTTAAAAAAATTGTGGCACCTTAAAGACTAACTCCTGTATTTAAATATGAGCTTTCATGACATAAGACTTTGTCAGACATAAGACAATGACTCGCAGTCTCCAAGAGAGAGTTTGTATAACTAGGCTGCTAGGATCCTACTCAGTGTTCAGTTCAAAAAAGTATGCACTTGCATCACTAGGCTCCTTGGTCTTCCGCAGATGAAGGGCTTCCTCAGAAGGAGACTGCTTACTCCAGATAAGGCTTTTTCTCCCAAGGAGTCTCTCTTCACAGCTGTACACTTTTTTTGGGAAACATCAAGCTGACCTTGTGCTGTCAATCTGTGTCATGCCAGTGGGCTAAGTCTCGTCCTCTGATTTGGTTTGAATTCTGACCATCATCAACTATAGGCTCAGCCTTCAAGACTTCTTAGGGTGTAGGTTGTGCAGAACCTGACAATTCTTCCCCTATGTCAAGTCCTTTGCATTCTGGTTCGTCCTTACTGGTCCTGTTCTAGCATGATTCATTACTCTAAGCAACAGGATTTTGGCCAAATACATAAATAACATGCTGTTTGTTTATATGATCTGGTGATTAGTTCCCAGAAAGAGAAAAAGTAATGGAAATAGGCATTTTGGCCAATATATACAGTATATATATTTATAGGTACATTGGCACTGATGAAGTGAGAACCCATTCCACCTTCACATATAGGAAAATGTCCCAGCAGTAATTCATCAGGAGAACCTTTTACCATTTCAAGGATGGATTCTTGCTGACTGTCAGAGGTGTTTAGAGGTACAAAATTCCTGCCGAAGGGTAGAAAATACAGCAAACCTCTTTCTGGGCCTTGTAAATCTCATTCTCAAGAGGGGATGTGATATGCAGTCCTTTAGCTGCTCCATTCCCTGATGGCTATTCTGAAAGAAATGATGATCTTAAACACAAGAAAGCCAGTTTCCCTGCAATTCACGGTAGCCTATAATTTCCACCCCCCAGCTTTCTTCTCAGTAATGTCTGTGATATATACTGAGGCAGTAAATAGGCTTTAATCTATAGCCATTGTTAAATAAAGAATGCAGGTAACATAGGAAATAAATTGCCTCTGTCTGCTTTGAACATCATGAAACTAAAGATTTATCATGTGATCTCCCCCGCCTCAAAATAATGCATAATATATACAGCAATCAGTTTTATATTTTCTCCTCCCTTCCACCTCTGTGCTGCCTATAAGTTGTCTTCTGAATAAAACACAAGTAGAGATGGTTGAGCTGATAAAAAGGATGGAAATAACTTATCTAATACATGAGAAAGTATCGCACCAGAGATTTCTCATTTGTGACTCTCTGCCATGTAGTATTTTGGGTTCAAACACCACGTGCAACTGCAGAGTAAGTTGTAAGGCATGAAAAGCTTACTCAGTGATTACTGTATTTTCTTTCTTTCTGAGATACACCCTTTCAAAGACTAATTCTCAGATTGAGTGCCAGGTGTAAAACAAATCTAAATATTTTGGAGATTTTGCATCAGGCTTTCTTATCGGTGGTGCCAGTGGTGCCGATTGTGCTGTTTTCACTGCTTTTTTCACAGCCTTTGCCGCTCTGTTTGTATAATTTTCTGATGCTTCCCAGTGGTGGGCAGCAAAATATTTTTGCTACAACACTGTGGGCGGAGCCTACTTTGTGGGTGGTGCCTACATAATGGGCAGAGCCTACGTCGTGGGTGATCGAGTCATGCCTGTCATATGGCCATGCATACATCTGCAAACACAGGTAGCACTGGCTCTTTGGCTGTAAATGGAGATGAGCACTGCACCCTAGAGTCAGATATGACTGGCTTTTCAGCAAGGGAGACTTTGAACTACTTCCACTTGCAGGGACAAAACCTGATGGGGCAGGGCAGGGAGGTGGGCATGGCCACCCAATTATGTTCCCCCCCCACCTGAAGGTCACCCAATTTCACCACCTCCCTTCCCAGAGGCCACCCAATTTTGCTACCCCCTCCCAGGGGTGTGTGAACCTGTTGCTGCCCATCACTGATGCTTCCCCACTTTGTTTCGGCTGCTCAAACGTGCCACTGGGCAACTTCCTGCCCATTATGTAGGAACCAAGCCACTGACGCAAGCTCTGCCCAGCACTGGAAGTTGCCCAGCGGCGCATTTGAGCAGCCAAAACAAAATGGGGAAGCATCAGAAAATTATCCAAATAGAGCAATATTGCCCCCAAACGCCTCCAGCCACCCTGGGAAAGTGGCGGAGGCTGTGGAAAAAGCAGGAGAAATGACACAATCAGCACCACCACCATAGTAAGTGATGCAATGTGACTTCTGGTGGTGGTGGTGGGGTCTAGAAGTGCCCGGGTTCTCACTGAGGGCTGGATTAATAATATACACTGGATGGTTTGGGCCAGTAGGCTGTGGGTTGTGAATACCTGTTTTACATGGTCTGATCATCCTGGTTTGACAAGACTGCATTAACTGCAGCACCAGGGCTCTAGGTATGAACCAACTTCATCATTGTCTCTCCAAGCAGCAGACAGGTCATGCTGCAGCTGCTGTGACTCTGCCTTGCCTCTTTTGCTGCTGTCCTCCTGCTGATATTGCTGGACTTGACCTGGTTTGCCAGTACAGTGCCTTACTAATAGATACTACCCATTCTTCTTTGCTTTTCTTGTAAAGTCAGAGGCCGGATTGCCATAAAACAGTCCCATCATCATTTCAGTCCTTGTGTTTTGAGCTTCCCGACACCTTAAAAAGGCAGCTCCATGTACACAGTTTTTCTATTGTTCTCATTTCTTTTTCATGGCTTGCCTTCTAATTCGGAGATGCATTCAGGTGACTTATACAGATGCAAAAGTGGCCATTTCCTCTACAGATAGGTAGCTCTTAACCTTTCCACACTCTGAAACCTTTTTGTGCCCGCAACTGAATTGTTTTTCAGGAAGTACACACGCTACACTTACCGGAGATTTGAAAAATAGTAAGCCCCATTCTAGAGTGCTTTTGCCACATCCTGCCTCCTATATTTATGTACATATTTATTGATTGTGTCCTGTTGAGTAAAAATGGCTCAGGGCAAATATAGAAAATGAAAATTAGTTAGCAAGGCCAACAACTGTCCCTAGTACATCGTAGTCAAATAGACTGAATTAATTAATACTGAATCTCAGTTGCTAAGAATAAGGTTCACATGATAAGGACATGTGACAGAGAGATGCTGTCTTATTGTTTATGACCAAACTATGGCCTGTGGGCCAGATACGGCCCCCAAAGACATTCCATCAGGTCCACAATGCCCTTGACAAAGCAGGAAGTAAATCTGGATGCTTCTGCACATGTGCGGACATGTCCACACACCTGTATTCCTGGTTCGGCGCAGACGTCCTTGTGCATGCGCAGAAGCATCCATATTCACTTCCTGGTTCAGCACAGACATCCTTGTGCATGCACAGAAGCATCTGTATTTACTTCCTCATTTGATGCGGACGTCCTCGCGCATGTGCAGAAGGGTCCGTGCAGAACTAGAAAATGAATATGGATGATTTCGCGCATGCGCAGAAGGGTCCACACTGAACCAGGAAGTGAACATGGATGCTTTCACACATGCGCAGAAGCATCTGTGGTGAACCAAGAAGTGAATATGCATGCACAAACACACCCTGTTCTGGGGGCGTAGTCAGGCCCCCAGCCCAAAAAGTTTGCATACCCCTGGTTTATGATGTCATGAATTAGTTGTGCATTATCTGTTTAAGTACAACCTGAATTCCTCTTTCTCTTACTGCAGGCTTATGTAAAGAGACTTCAAACTTATCACTAATATCATGCTCAAGTGCAGAGACTGAATGATTGTCACTTCTGAATAGACAAACACATAGCTATGGCCTCCATCTGTGGCATCATGGCCAATCATAATAAGATTTAGTACTGTATTTTTTTCACAGTGTGTTTAGGTTTCTAGAAACCTCTGCGCTCAAACAGACAATCATCCGTAAGCTATAGACTTTTATGGGAACAGTTGAGTTGGGGAATGCTTTCTGGCTTCTTTGGGCCTCTTGGTGTTTTGCCCCAGTTGGAAAACTCCTTCGCAAGAAGCAGGAACTTCAACCACCCCTTTGTTACTAAAGGAACTTGACATGGATAATGGGCACTCCAGAAGGATTATTACAAAGTAATAATAATAATTTTGTGTCAGAAATTATTCTGGGTTGAAGGATTTTTACTGGAGAAACTTCGCTCAGGGAGACACCCGAATGAGGCTCCTTTCATGTCTCCAAGAGCTGGGACAAAGACAAGCTCTCAATCCGTCAGGCAGTACCCAGGTCTTGAACTTGCCAGCATTCCAGCTCACAAGGTGAACTTCTTAACCACTGAGCTACCGCAGCCCCTCTTTGGGACAAAGTGAATCTCACATGTCAGAGACCTATGAAGAGATAGGTCAGAATTTTCATTCACAGAAGAAATGCAAGGCTGCAGCAAATAATTATTTGCAAGTGAGAGCTTCTTTACACAATTATGCCACAGTTGGATATGCAATACAGTACAATAATATTGGCTTCTGTGGCAGAGAATGCCAAAGACAAGCTATTATCTTGGTTCCATAGATTCTAGAAATTCTAGCTGCTATTTTCTTGGTTCTTTGTGTTCTAGAAATTGCTGCTCCATTTGGCTTTTCCTAGTTTGGCTAAAAATTATGTTTCCACATGATTCATGACCTGTTTTGAACCCAGCTCTGTTTCTTGGACTATGTTTTCATTGGTCTACTATCTGATATGATTTTATTTAGATCAATCTTTATTATGGTCCAAGACCAGCCTAGTATGGCAAAAGCTAGAAGTTAAGATGAGGGTACTTAAAATATATTTATGAGGAGTGTATCTGCTCAGAGTTAAAGGAGTGCTTGGTCCATCCTCATATGCTCCAGCCATCCCATGCGAGGCTATTGGCTCATTTGGGATCATCTGAAATTATGCCTGGTACTGCTGCTGCTTCCATATCCATTCTGGATATTGGCTATCATCATGGTGATAGTCTTCCTGTTCTTAACTTCTCAGGACAGTTCTTCTGAGGACATGCCACCCCAGTCTCTCAGGTTCTTCAGCCTGAAGTCCATCTACATTCAGGGCCTCTATTCCCAGGGATTTTTCCTTGCAGAAGGAGTTGGATTATTCTACACTTTACATTGTTTTGTCCATTGTTGGGTCATATTGCCCTACATCGCTCCAGTTTCCTAAATCAGGGCCTTTTAAGGCCTTGAAGGATGCTACTTAAAAAAAAAAACCTATGGCAACCATAGGCAGGAAAATCTTCCCCTGCTCAGTTTACAAAACATTTTCTGTTGCTGAGGGTAAAGATTAAGACACACACATCCAAAATTCAGAACTTTAATCTTGAGGAGCTGAGTCTGTGTAATATAAAGCCACTATTAAGTGACCTCCTTTGGGGAAAGTTAATTTTAGGCCTTGCTACTAGTCTCTTTCATCTTTGACCTGAAGGATTGATTACCTGTTTCTAAAGCATTAATAATTTTGCTGAGCATCCTTGCTGTACTTCACTGCAGTCACATGTTGCTTTTTTAAACTTTGCCATCGGCAGTAGGCTAATTTAATCACTCTTTCATTAATCTGTCTTACTTACTTATGAAACCTAGATATTTAAGCTTGTGCTACTTTGAAAAATTCTTCTTGAGTCTTTTATATTGGGTAGGAGAGTCGTGGCTGTCATTCAAGCTATATGGTTAAGAATATAAAGAAAAACATGCTGGACATGATCAAAGGCCTATCTGGATCAATTCAGTTCACACAGTGACCAACCAGAAACGCATGGGAAGCTCATTATCAGCTTTGGTGTGAGATTTCTCATTGTTTGAGGGAAAAAAGAAAAGGATTAGGTTTTGTGCCCCTCTCACCTCCAAACCTCAGTGGGAGAGGTGAAAGAAACAGGAGGGAAGCTATGACTGTTGAGATGGAGGCATTATCCACATCGCCTGCTGAGTCACATTTAGGATAGGCAGGTGAGCCACAGCAGTGAGAAAGAGGCTGGTGACCAGGAGGTGAATCTTACAGCCTCTTGTTCTTTATGAGAAACTGAGAAAAATAAACTTTTTTCTCCTCATACAAGGTTTCTAGATACAAAACTCCCCCTTCCGGCAAGAAATCCCATGAGATTTCTCAGATGTTTGATGGTTATTGTTTCTGTTGGAAGACGTTCCAAATACAATCTAGGAGTGTGCAGATGTGTACACATTATTTCCACTAAGCCTTGACTCCTTTAGCTAGTTGTCACACTCTTCTTGTGGGTTTTTGAAGAGATCCAGTTGTAAAGAACACTTAATTCATGCTACTCATTGTCAGGTTTTCACTTTCCTTAATGGGTGCATTATTCTTAATGTTTTGGGTGTTCAGGGTACGTACCAGCACTCCACAAAACAACAAGGGCATGCTGCAGAGTTGATTTCAAGGTAGTTGTTGAATCTCTCTCTCCCCCCCCCCCGCCATTCCTAATAAACCAAATGTCATACGAACTCTTGCCTTTTACTGAATGAGTTTGTATTTGTACTGAGAGATGATTATCTAGGCCTGTCTGACAAGTAATTTCTGTCATAGATACAGAATTATTTTGGGAAACTGGGGTCAGTGGCAATGTAGCGAGTTTGGATCCAAAGCATGACTGTCAATGTTTATGTCCAGTGGTGGGATGTCAAAAATTTTACTACCCCACCGTGACATCATCACAGTGTGGGGGAAAAATAAAAATAAAAATAAAATAAAAATAAGCACACACACACACACACACACACACCTCAACCCACCCACCCACAACACAAACCCGTAAATAAAATAAATAAATAAATAAATAAATAAATAAAAATTACATTAAAATACACCCACCCAAAACATAAATCAACCCACCCACCCCCCAACACAAACCCATCACTTACCCGTTAGTATAAGTGCCTGGGCAGCACCATGTTGCAAGATGGATATGGTCATCATACCAGTTCTCTAGGATAATATGCCTTAATATAAATGTAAAACAGCTGTACCTCCTTAAGGGTTCTCCAATTGGAACAGCAATTGGAACAGCACAGTTGTAGCTTATTAATGAGGTAACTCCAAGACTTTGTTTAAAAACCCCAAGCCAGGCCACTAGGCCTGCCGGCTGCCAGGCCTTTTTAGGAACGGTGGTAGTATGTCAATATAGGTAAAGTATTAAATACACATTAAAATACACACAGACACACCACATCCAAAGGTGAGTCACTTCCCCTGGGGAGCAGGCTATAGGGAGCTTCAGGCTAGCAGCTTCTCTTCTTCCTCCCCACTTGGGAGGACAGCAAGGAGGCTGTGCATATGCACCAAGCACTGTAGGCGTACATGGACACCAAGTGCTTGGCGCGCATGCGCAGTGGGGGAACCAGTGAAAAGGTAAGCCCCAAAGGTGGTTCCCCCAAAAAGCTGCTACCGGTTCTCCGGGACACTGGGGAAAGTTACTACCGGTTCTGGTGAACTGGTGAGAGCCTGTTACATCCCATCACTGTTTATGTCCCATTCTGTCTGCCTAGGGTTTGTATTTAAACTTCACTCACTACCCACCTTTAGAAAAATTCTATATTGGGGAGTTGTGAGATATTTTGTGACCCCATGGGAATCCTAGCTAGGTGTGTTCACTGTGTTTAGGCAAATATGTGACTGTGTTTGGGCAAATAGGGGTATTTGTCAATTACTGTGCCAAGAGCCCAGAGACTGGGTATCTATCTATCTATCTATCTATCTAGCTAGCTAGCTAGCTAGCTAGCTAGCTAGCTATCAAGCTATCAAGCTAGAGCTACACAGAGATGGAGATGGAGATAGCATTCACTGAGGAGAATTGCCCCTAGGTACTATGGCTGTGATGGCAAACCTTGGCACTCCAGGTACTCTTTGAATTCAATTCCCAGAAGCCCAAGTCTCTGTGAATCCATACAAATGGGTTTACTATGCATACACTTCTGGGAATTGAAGTCCAAGAATACCTGGAGCGCCAAGGTTCGCCATCACTGTACTGTGGGATGTGTGTGTGTGTGTGTGTGGGTGTCTTTTCCTCTGTTTTTTTAAATCCTTCTGTTATATGTTGGTTACCTCTCAGAGTTATCTGGCCCTGAGCTTCTCAGTGCAGCAAAGAGGCAGCCTTGTTCAGTTGAGTACTGCTTTAGCGGTGTGTGCTGGCATTTATTGAATTGTCAGCAAGAGCCCCTGTGCTCCATCTGCATTGTGAAGAGCAGGGAAGGAGTCTCCTCATCTTCACCTTGCAATGGCAAGAGAAAGGCGCCTTGACAATTCCTTATGTTCCTCGCTTAATTCATTGCCGCCGCCTGAAATATATCCTGGTTGGCTCTTTACTGAAGCAGCTCTTCCTATAATACACTCCAGGTGTTCTCCTGTAATTGGCTTATACTTTCTAAACATCCTTTGTGGTCCGTTTCTGAATAAATGCACAATGTTTGTCTTTCCTGGGTATTCCTTTGCTGTCAGGCCCTTGAAAGGGCAACAGAAAAGAAACAGAATGCAGATGTCAGGCTAGAAATTGCTTTTTGCACCTCAAGCAGTCTCTTTCTTGCTTGTGCCTTGGATGGCATTTTCATTTTGGTTTCTTTTCTCATCAAGCCAAAGGAGAAAATAATCCTCAAGAGTACAACTCTTTTCAATGAACCTCCCGCAAAGCAACATTTGTATTAGCTGACAGCCCTATCATTCTATGGGCCCTCTTGTAGCCCTGTCTGCTTCTTCCCTTGAAGTCTGCAACAGCAATCTTAAAAGTTAGATTTACCTACTTATTTGCTATCTTTTTTGCTCTGCTTTTAATTTTGCAGTTTGTTGTGAAAAACAAATTGTGTTTGATGGCATACACTGTTAGGATACATGAGATAGTGTTGCAACAAGAGCAAACCGATGACTGTACCTTTAAGGCTCTGCATGTTACCCCAGCCAGGTGCTATCATTAAGGGTTTGTAGGTAGCATAAATTCAGGCAACATTCTCAGACACTTTGCTCTTTATGCCATTTTGCCTTTATGCCGTTGCATCGCTTCGTGCCATTGTGTGCTTCGTGCCACTGCTGTTGCTGTTGCCTGCCTGCTGTCTGACACTGCTGTTGCCATCGTTGCCAGCCAGCTGTTGGACTGCGTTCGTCGTTTTCCTGGTATGTTTGCCTTGCCGGACTGCAAGACAATTGGATAACATACCACTGCCACATTGTGGTGCCTTGATAAAAGACTCTGTGTTTTGAGGGAGAGCTAAAGGAACTGCTGACTATCTTCAGAGCCGACCTTGAAGGAACAGATAAGGTTTGGACTGTGTATGCTTTGCTTTACTGAAGATAGACGTTTGAAGCTTTCCAAAGACTGTTTATAGACTTTGTATAGACTTTGCTGCAACACATAGTCTGAATAGAAGACATGTGTAACCTTGCACTTCGTGCTCAGTTTTGTATATAGTGTAAATAGAAAATTCCTACAACCCAAGCTGAAAGTTTGTTTTGTGCTTTACTCAACCAAACACTCTCACACTCTGGGGTGTGGCCATAGTCAGCCACTTCCAGCACTCTGCTATATCAATTCCATCTCATACACAAATTTCGGAAATAAACTTAGCCATGAAAAAATTGCTTGACTGCTATTTTTAAAGGTTGCCCTTGCTCAAAAGCCAGTCATCATCTCCTTTATAGCCAAAGAGGTAGCGCTGTCTGAGTCTGCAGATATTTCCGTGGACATGTGGCAAGCATGACTAGATGCTGGACCACATGAAACATTGTTTACTTTCCCACCGAAGTGGTACCTATTTATCTACTTGCAATTTCTTGCTTTCAAACTGCTAGGTTGGTAGGAGCTGGGACAGAGACGGTGCAGGACACGAGTCTTGAACTGCTGACCTGTCAACCTTCTGATCCTCAAGTTCAGCATCCTAACCACTAAGCTACTGCAGTCCCAATTGACTTCTATATACCCTACTCATTCAAACGTCTTATTGATGACCCCTCCCCCTTTACCCTCTTCTCTCTCCCATTGAGTAATTCTGGATCTGATACTGAAAGATGTCAAACTTCAAGGGTTGTTTGGAGATATGGGGGTAGGGGAGGGCAGTGAGCATGGGAAGGGTTAACACTATCCTCGAACAATATATGTATTCTGCCTGCTGACTGTACACAGCAAAGACTATTTGTCCAGGACCAATCCTGATGTTATGTATGTTAAGTATCATGCTGCAGCAGTAAAGTGGGGTAGTTTTAGACAATCTTAATTTTGAAATGCATATTCTCCAAGACTTTAATTCCTGTTTAGCCCAGCAATAAATACACCTCAGTAAATGTTTAGAAAGAACAAAAATATTGTTTATTCACAATTAGGTCAGAGAAATATACATGTGCTCTGGATTCTTGATGAGAATAGTTTCAGAAATAAAAAAAGTTGAAATTAGAGTCTTTAAGTTCTTTTAGGCCTGCCATGTGGTCCTCAAAATGTTTACCTCAAATACTATATTCATGTTTCCCCTTCAAAGGCAAAAATAAAAAAGAAGAAGACAAGAGTGAGAGGCCTGAACAACAGAGCCTTAATACATGCAAAATAGGCAGTTAGCTCCTAGAAAGAAACATTTCCTATTACAGTCAAACATCAGATAAAGAGCACCTCACTTAAAGAGTAACTCGCTTAAAGAGCAGAATTTTCTCTGAATGTTCGCTTTGCTTAACAAATAAAACCAACCAAACACTCGCTTAACAAATGAATCGGGGTTCGCAATCCTCCCAACCAGAAGTCACAATTGTTCACTTACAATGGTGTTTTGCTTAAAGAGCAAACTCGCTTAAAGAGCAATCCTGTGGAACACATTATGCTCTTTAAGTGAGGTACAACTGTCGTTAACTAGGGACAAAACAGTATTAAAACTTCCTTTAGGTTATTCTTGTATTTTTGTCTCTATGGTCATTATACTAACACTCACTGCATGCTGGTGTTTCACTAAAATACTCAACAATGTGAGTGAGGCAGCTGCCTTAGACAGGAGCTAATGAAAGATGCAGTTGCTCAAGTGACTAAGATGCTGACTGGAAGGCAGCAGGTCAGCAGTTTGATATCTGAATACTGAATGACGGAGTGAGCTCCCGTCTTTGTTCCAGCTCTTGCCAACCTAGCAGTTCGAAAGCAAGAAATTGCAAGTAGATAAATAGGGACCACTTTGGTGGGAAGGTAAACAGAGTTTTGTGTGCTCCAATGTCTAGTCATGTTGCCACATGACCACAGAAACATCTGCAGACACAGACAACACTGAGTCTTCGGCTTTGAAACAGAGATGAGCACTGAACCCTAGAATTGGATACGACTGGCTTTTGAGCAAGGGAGACCTTTACCTTTACCCAGATCCACCTTCCATTGTGATGGCCACTTTTATTCCTCAGGTTATCAGCAACTTCATTAAAATGTACAGGTAACGTTAACTTAGCAAAAAACTGCAACTGTGACAGATACAATTTGCCCTATGCAATTACCAGTAGATTCCAAATCAAAGAGATTTATTCTTTTCTTGTTTGGTCTATAAGAAGCAATTCTTTGGGGAATAAACAAGAAAAACAGTATAACATAATGAAGGGATTAATGTAAGCAGAAAAAGAAGTTTGCTCTTTGCATCCTGTATAGGAAAAATCAATCTAATCACAAATTAGATCCAGGATGGCAATTTAGAATACAGTATACGTATATATAAAATGATTTTTTCAGGCTCTTTGCAAAATAGAATTTTGTGCGCTTGCATGCGCACACACATCTCTCTGCTTGTTTGTATATGCATAACGTCCCTTTGCAATTGTGATAGGAAGGTGAGTGGCATTTTTTTAAAAAGCCAAGATGAAATTCATGATTTTGTATTCATTTTTTATGAAGAAGAACGGTTCATCATCACTTGGTCTGGAATTAATTTTAGATAGTCATGCAAATACTGGAAAGAGGAAATTATTTTATGCAAAATATTACCACATATCATTTCTTGCAGTTATCCCGGTCTTGTACAACCTGATTCTTTATGGATTTGTTCTTTATACCATATTAGTCAACAATCTTCTCCTGCTGGCCCTGGGAGCAACATTTGGACATCCATTTACTTTAAAAGTCTTTTGATTAATGTAGTATTTTCTGTAATATATTGTGTACTTTTTAAAAAAAATCTTAGACTTCTAGAAGTTGTTGGTCCACAACTCTCAGAAGCCCTATCCAGCATGGGTGATGTCAAAGGATTCTGAGAGTTGTGGCCGAAGAGCAATTGGAGTTGTAGTCCAACAACACAAAAAGTTGTGGCTCACAAGTCTAAGGCAAGTTCTTTGGGGAAGAAGCTATCTAATACTAGATTTGTGCAGAAAGGAACAATGATAAGCCACTTCTGAATATGTATACAAGTTGTCCCACCATCTCTGCAGGTTCAGCATCCATGGTTTCGGATATCTGTGGGTCTAACAATATTGAATTAAATGCACGATATATATGTATGTTAGAGTCAGTGGCTCAAGTCACTAAGACACTGACTGGGAGGCGGAAAGTCAGCAGGACGGAATGAGCTCCCGTCTCTGTCCCAGCTCCTGCCAACCTAGCAGTTCAAAAGCAAGAAATTGCAAGTAGATAAATAGGGACCACTTCGGTGGGAAGGTAACAGCGTTCCATGCGCTCCGGTGTCTAGTCATGCCTGCCACATGACCATGGAAACATCTGCAGAAGCAGACAGCGCTGGCTCTTCGGCTTAGAAACAGAGATGAGCACTAACCCTAGAGTTGTATACGACTGGCTTTCGAGCAAGGGAAACCTAGAGTCCAGGGTGTGGGTGGCCGGCAAGTAACACAAGCACTGGGACCCAGGGCAACCAGGCAACAGGTCAAATAGTAGCCCTATCATGGGCCAGAGTCCAAGTCCAAAATCAAACCCAAGGTAGACAGGGATACAGGGTTGGCCTGGACAACAGGTTATAGTTCAAGTAAGTTGGAAGTGAGGTGATTGAGAGAACAGGTGAGGCAGAATGCCTTCAGAGGCTGGAGCAGGGCAAGGATGGGGTTCAAGGAGCAAGGATCCAGCAGAGCCATGTCAACAGTACACGAACCGGGCAGGATGTCTTCAGAAGCAGGAGATCTTTGGAGGCAAGAACCAGGAGCAAGGCAGGAGATGTTTGGAAACTGTGATAATTCAGAAACCAAGCAACTGCAAGTCCAATAACCTTCATTGCCGAGGCAGCTTCTAGGAGGAAAAGGTGGTATTTCTGTAGCTCATCTTCCCAGGGCTTCCAGATGGAGCTTAAGATAGTCCAGAACCTCCCCTAAGGCTCTCAGGTGGGGTCTAGCAGCTCCAGCAGGATGAGGGTCGATCCCTGCAAGTACTAGAGCTGCCTTCCAGGCTGTGGGTCTAATCTGGTTAGCATCAAAGCTATCTCCGAGGAAGTCATCCTTCAAATAGCAAAGTTGCTTCAAATTGTGACAATGTATTTCTATGTTGCATTACCAGAGCTGGCCACTAGAGGCCACTGTAAGGTAAAGGTAAATATAGGGTTGGCTGTTATCTGCAGCTTCAGGTAATTCATCCAACTTTCCCCTCCTCAAAGCCCTCTACTACAGCATAGTTTGGAAAGGTTACATTTTACAGAATGACCATACTGGATGGGGAGATGGTAAGAGCTGAATTCAAGAAGACATTTTTATTTTCTCCAAGCTGTTCTCTAAAGGCAAATCTTGGGTTACAAGACACTGCTTAACTATGACTCCCAGTTTTTTGGACCATTGGCCATGCAGGCTGTAGATTTTGGGAACTGTAGTCCAGTAAGATCTGGAGACCACAGCTTTGGAACTGTTTCTCAGGAACAAAGAGTTCTGATCTTATTTTGTGGCACAGAAGCTCAAACATGTGCCCATTCAGACATTTTGAACTGCATCTTGAATAAGCCACTGCCTTTGGCTGAACTAGTGGGGAGATGATGGGAGATGATGGGAGTGTTAAACCTCTGGAAGGCTCCAGGTTTTGGGGTAGGTCACCTTAATAAGATACAGAGCAAGGACTCACTTTGAATGAACAACTAAGACTTCACCTTTCCAGGAAAAACAGCAAAGATATCCATCATCCCTTCATGTACAAGGCACATGTAAAGACATCAAAATGACAGCCCTTACATTATTCCCATTAAGTATTGCAGGCTCATCCCCCAGAGGTGGACTTTCCGTCTCTCTTATTTGTCACTCCAGTGAAGCAAAATGGAATGAGCTATTTAGCTATACAATAAAGTAACCTGCAAGGAACCGGCTATTATTCCACCAGTCCTCCAATCCTCAATTGCTTTTTCATCACGAACAGTTCCATGCCATTATTTCACCTTAGTGACACCATAAGTGTAATTACTTTGATTCAGGGCACTGAAAATGAACAGGTAACAAATTCCATTGGCCACCAGTGAGCAATAAGTCAATTATTCAGTGGTCTTGAAACAGCTCCGAAATAGCCTCTTCCCATTTCACAAACATCATATTTACTGCAGGAAATAAACCCTTTCTTCAGAGTGAAATATGAGATCTATATATCTCAGCCCATGTAACTGTACAATAGGATCAACATAGAACTACTTTCCTTCAGTCTTTCCAATATTTTAAGTGGAGTTGCTGAGAAACTGAGAAGCTTAGTGGCCCGTATTTCTTCCTCCCCCCCCCCCTTACAAAGGATGTTTGTTTTATTATCTGGCTGTGTTACTGTGTCAGGAATGGCAATTTGAAAAAAAATAGATCAGCAGTGGAGAAGGGAAGCAGGATTTCAGAGCAGCTCAGACTGTGTGTAAGCAACATTGCTTTGGGCAAGTCAGGACTAAAACTTTAAACTATCTGTTGTTTCCTCCTGTCAGATGCTTTTGGTTACACCAAGAGCCACAATACCAGCTGTGGCCATTGTCAGTGAATAGTGTTTGCATGACAGATGCACAGCAGTTCTCAATATATTTTAGTGAGAGCCACCTAATGACAAGGGACTGCAGTGGCTTAGTGGTTAAGACACTGAACTTGACAACTGGAAGGTTGGCAGGTCAGCAGTTTGAGATCTGAGTACTGCATGACAGAGTGAGCTCCCGTCTCTGTCCCAGCTTCTGCCAACCTAGCAGTTCGAAATCAAGAAATTGCAAGTAGATAAATAGGGACCACTTCGGTGGGAAGTTAAACAGCATTTTGTGCACTCTGGTGTCCAGTCATGCCTGCCACATGTCCACAGAAATATTTGCAAACACAGACAGTGCTGGTTCTTTGGCTGCAAAAAGAGATGAGAGCTGAAGCATAGAGTCAGATATAGCTGGATTTCAAGCAGGGGCAACCTTTCTCTAATGACTTGACTAAATGAGACACTAAATGTTCTATTTTTTCTTCTTTTACAATGTTTTCTTTGTAGGAACACGAGTAGTTTATTCCCCATCAATTCAATGGTCCCCTATGGTAACACAACTTACTACTCGAAACAACAAAATTTCATCATTAAACCGTACCTGCATTGGACTGCCAACTTTGTTCATTAAACAATCTTTCTGTCTTTCTCTCAGCAAGGTTGACAGTATACCTTAGTACTTGGAAGTTATAGGTTGCACGTAACAGTTATCTATAGCTAATTACCCCCTTTTTTTGTCATTTATTTATTTATTCAAGTCTGAAGCACTAAAATTTTAAATCCAACATAATTTGACAAAAACACTAATGATCTAAAAATGTTTGCCTACACAAACTACATATTTACATATTCACACTCTTTTCTGGCAATAAAGACATAGTGAAGTCACATTTCAGAAGTAATAAAAACTGTCAGAACATGTTTACTGGTGTAACATTCTCATTTCTGATTTTAATGCATTTTAACCTCATTTCAAGAAAACTTTTAACTGGATTTTTCTCACATTTTATGACACTGTTTCCTTATTTCTAAGTGGAGTAGTGCTGTATATATTGTATATTCCATGTTTTTACAGGTACTGAATTTTCAAGGCACAGTATCAGAGTTGACCATTCTGAGCATTTCTTCCTCTTACTCTGCTTTGCTGGTGTGTTAACAGCTTTGACTTAACATGTTGGAAACACACAATGGATGAGTGTGAATAACAACATTGTACTTTCAAAATTGACATTCCGAATTCTGGTACATTTTATGATTAAGAGTGTGTGTCTTGAAACCTTTGCAGACTAGTAGAAGTATAAAGACAGAAAGACAGACAGACAGACAGATAGATAGACAGATGGACAGATAGATAGATGCCGTATATAACTAGAGTATAAGTTGGGTTTTTTAGCTCCCAAAATGATGTCCAAAAATGGGACTCGCCTTATACTCGGGTCAGTGTAAACACTCAAAAACAAGCCCATTCAAATGTCTAAATTAATTAATTTTGCCATATTTTCATGTACAATATAACCCTGCATAAAGAGCGCCTCGCTTAGAGAGCAACTTGCTTAAAGAGCAGAATTTTCCCTGAATGGTCACTTCGCTTAACAAATAAAACCAACCAAAAACTCACTTAACAAATAAATCAGGGTTTGCAATCCCCCTGCCAGAAGTCACAATTGGTCGCTTACAATGGTGCTTCGCTTAAAGAGCAAACTCGCTTAAAGAGCAATCCTGTGGAATGCATTATGCTCTTTAAGCGAGGTACAACTGTATTTTAATTACTGAAACACTCTAGCAGCTGCTGCATTTTCCACCCCCAACTTATACTCGGGTCAATCTATTTTCCTAGTTTTAGAGGTTCAAATTAGGTACCTCAACTTATATTTGGGATGACTTATAGTCGAGTATATACGGTAGATCAATAGACAGAGACTTTATTTTTAATATTTGTCCCAAAGCAGTAAAGGAAATATGTAGGCACAATAAAATAAGAGGAAAATGGATGGTGGGGAAAGATGCTAAAAATGAAATTAAGTAGTATATCTACAAGTCTGAAATGAAAGGACTCAGCTACATGTAGCAATATTCATAGAAATGCCTCCAGGAGTCTGAGAGGTCAGCTAAATCGCATACATGTACAGGTATAATAGATTTTTCTCCCCTCCAGGAATGTAGTTATAAACACCACCATCCATTTCTGTTGTCAGAGAGAGATTCAAGTGCTGAAAAGCCCCATTTACTTGGTCCTGGTTCATAAACTTTCCTCAGAACATATTAGACATTGTGTCAATAATCACTGCTTGTGTCAGCCATAAGGATTCCACAGGAGTATACAGGCAGGTAAGTCTTAAGTGCGGTAGTTCATCAATTAGTAGTACCACTTGCCACCTCAAGAAGATCTAGAAGAAGGGACCATTTTTTCCTTTTACTTGGGCATGTCCAGAGTTGTTTTAAAAAAAGTCAAAATAATCCTAAATCCTCAATCTACACTGGTTTTGCTTCAGATTATTCAGCAATGCATTGTGTTGTTCCAGTTGCCTGATAAAACCAAAAGCAGAACTAGATATAGGTGTTGACAAAGGACAAACTTTAATCAGATTAGCAACATGCGACCATTTTCTCTAGCTTTCTGTTTTTGGTTCTTCCTTGCTGCCATGATAAATAGAATCACTTTTGCATACTACAGATACATTGATATTTTCTGCTAGGATTTTCATACTTCAAAGCTTTCAAAATAGTAATGACCTAATTTTTTTCAGTACAAATGTGCTCCTTCATGAATTTCTTCATATTTGGGATGGAAAGAACTGAAGACTTAAAAATCACAGCTATCCAAGCAAAGCAATCACACTTATATACTGGCCTACAGCGCTTAGTGCACCCTCTGGGCAGTTCACAAGCTACCGGATGCTCCCCGAGCCAGTACGGCTGGAGAGGGAACAAGGAACAGCTGCGCGGCCCTGGCTGGCTTTAAAACCAGTGCTGCTGCCACCACCATTGCTGCCGGATGCTCCCCAGGCCAGTTTGGCCAAGGAGGGAATGAGGAACAGTGGTGTGGCCCCAGCCAGCTTTAAAACCAGTGTCACCACTGCCGCAATTGCTACCAGACGCTCCCCGGGCCAGTCCGGCTGGGGAGGGAATGAGGAATAGAAGTGTGGCCCGGCCAACTTTAAAAACAATGCTGTCACCGGACACTCCTATGGCCAACTTGCCCTGGAGGGAAATGGACATGGTGGGTGAAGTGGAGTTTGTCAGGTTATTTCTGCGCATTGTTTTTGATGTATTTTTGAAGTGTTTTTATGATGACTTGATATTTTGTAACTGTGATTGTGGATGTTTTGAAATGTTTTTGTGAGGTGATATCTTGTAATTGTGATATATTGTTTTGTTACTGTATATTTTGTATCTTTGTTAGCCACCCAGAGTGGCTTGCGAGTGGGGCGGCATACAAGCCAAAAAATGAAATGAATCTCCCCCCCCCCCAACATGTTGGGTGCTTATTTTACCAACCTCTGAAGGATGGAAGAGGCTGAGTCAACCTTTATTTCTGGTCAGGGTCGAACTCACATCCTTTTGGTTGCAGTACAGCAGTTTAACCACTGTTCCACCAGATAGTGATCTGACCATGGCACCGGTGTAATGTGTAATTGCTGTAAATTCAGATCACTCAACCACCACTTCGACAGGAAAACTAAATCTGGAGTGTGGTCACTGCTTCAGGTCGGGCCGTGAATTACCTGAGTCAGGCCCACCATTGAAACTTGCTTTGACCCACTCTTCCTGAGCAGTGCTTTCTTGATGGAATTTTGATGAAGGGATGCCAGCTAAGTAATGTACTTTTTGTATAGGGGCTGGTCTTAGGCATCCTGTGACCAATCTCACTGTTCCATTTAGGGCCACATCCACCTGCCCTGCAAGTTTTGATCTGCACCACACTGGACTAGTGTACTCTCCTGCAGAGTAACATTAAGCTAGCGCAGAAGTTCTTACTGTGTGTGGTTGGACACACCGACTTGTGCCTGTTATTTCCCTAAGAATATTGTTCCTGACAAAAACCTTCTGTTTGGTATTAAGACAGTGGGTCAGAGGCGTAGCTACCGCCGTATCTGTCGTATCAATTATACGGGGCCCCAGGGCCACGGGGGCCCCCAACGTGCGTAAGCAAAACAAATCTTTACCCTTCCTAAGGGCCCCCAAACAAATTTTTATACGGGGTCCCGCCAAGGCACGCTACTCTTCTGCAGTGGGTCTTGGAAGTGAGAGTTTGATCCAGGGTAACTCCCAGGTATTTTGGAGTGACACAACATTTGAGCCTGGTGTCATTCCAAGTCACCTGCAGGCTTCTTGATGCCTCATGGTTTTTCAAATGAAAGGCACAGAGTTGAGTTTTTAGGCAGTTTGGTTTCTGTTCCTTATCCCTATAATATATAGCCATTAAATTTAAAGCCTCAGTCAGTTTTTTCTCAATAGCCTCAAAGGTTATGCAGTGTGTGGCAATTGCCAGGTCATCAGTGTAAAGAAAGCTCCTAGTGGCTTCCAGCAGTGGTTGCTTATTAGTATATATGTTAAACAGCATGGGGACTAGCACACTGCCCTGTGGGAGTCATTTCTTTGAACTCTCCATCGGCTGCATTGTCCTTGAAAATTGACAAAAATCTATGGTTTCCCAATAAACAGCCTATGATTTTTGTGAATTTAAAGTCCTTTGTGATGAGGGAGACTTTCTTCAGCAAGGCTGTGTGGTTGATTGCAGTGAGATTTATAAATACAATAATACCCCGGATAACGTTATGACTTGGTTCCCCAAGTCATGACTTTATCCGATTTTTAGTGTTGTCCGATGCATGTATTGAACAACGCTAAAAAAAGCCCTGACTTCAGGGACAAACCCCTTTAAAGGCAGGCAGGGAAAGAAAGAGACCCGATCAGGTCTCTTTTTTCCCCTCCCAGCCTTTAAAGCCACCCCCACCCGCAGCTGTCTCTGCGACTGCAGTCGGGCCGGGGAAAGGCATGCCTTTCCCCCGACCCTACTGCAGTCACAGAAACTGCTTGAGTCTCTTTCCCTCCCTGTATTTAAACTACAGGGAGGGGAAAAGAGAAAGACGTGATTGGTCTCTAGAGAACCAATCATGTCTCTCTCTTTCCCCCTCTCTGTAGTTTAAATACAGGGAGGGAAAGAGACACAAGCAGTCTCTGTGACTGCAGTAGGGTCAGGGGAAAGGTGCGTGCTTTTCCCCAACCCTACTGCAGTCGCAGAGACCGCTGCGGGTGGGGGGTGGATTGGGTAGTTCTACCCAAACCACCCCACACCTGCAGACCATTGCCTAAGAATCATTATCCAGAATCGTTATCCGATGCAAGTTTTCCCCAAATCTTCTAGATACTGTGTTAGGTTAAGAATTTGTGCTGTACAATCTTTGCCAGGTCAGAAACACCGGCAACAGAGATTTTTTCCCACTGGCTAATCCTTTCAATCCAGAAGCACCAGAAGTAATAAACGAACTGAACTGAAATCCTCTTCCAGCCCTGGTGGCGCAGTGGTTAAACTCTCATACTGCAGCCAAAATTTTGTGAGTTCAACCCTGTTGTGGGCCAAGACTGACTCAGCCTTCCATCCTTCTGAGGTCGGTATAATGAAAACCCAGCATGTTGGGGGCAAAATTGCTAATTACCTGTAAACCACCCAGAGAGTGCACTAAGCGCTATCGGGCACTGTATACTGTATAGTAGCTACCTCTGCCTCGCCCTTCTCAGGATATTCATCATGTAATTACAGTTTCAGATCAATGGTGTTAGATATTTAAATGTCCTAGCGGCGGGAAAATCGCCGCTACCCATTGGTCAGTGGGCTGGGTCAAGCAGGGTATTTAATCCCCTGCTGACCCAGCCGTTGTTGTTGTTGTTACTGGCAGTCACAATAAACATACGTGTTGTTTGGTTCACCTTCAATGGCGTCCGCGTCCTCACTCCCGCGCAAGGATCTCCGGATCTAACAAATGGTATAATGCTAAATTAGGAAGTGTGTGCTTCCTTCAATGTCTGGATCCTTTCAGACATGGCCAAGAGGAACAGAGCCATTTTGCCTTTCATTGGCTCACCTGAATTTCCCTTCCTGTTCTAACAACCTGATGTCACCCTTTCAAGACTTCTGAACATATGTAGTGAGTAAACATTATTCCTCTCTTTTTTTTTTACCTTACATCTTTGTCTGAGTGGTTATTAGCTTGGCTATCTGACAGGAAGGAATTTCTTAGGGGAAGTTGCTTCAATTCTAAATCTAATCTCTGCCCTGCTTTTGTTCTGCAAATACCAATAGTTCATATCAGCTTTTTTTAAAAAAAAACCTCATGATCAAAGAATGTGACCTACTAACTGGCTGATGGAGGTGACCTATATTTCTCTGCTTCTCTGAGATCTGAGGGATGCAGGGAGATAGATCTAGAGTTTACAAAAAAGAGAGAGAGAGAGAGAGAGAGAGAAATGTTCTGTTTGACAGCACAGTACACTACTTTTTGAGAGTAAAAAAGGCACACCTGTCTTCTGAATATTTCTCATCGGAGCAAAGAGCAACCCTTTGATCTGTATGCATAACAACCTTTACATCATCAACAAAATATCAAGGAAAAGCACAGACATCCCTATTTTGAACCACGAAATTGCAAACATAAACTTTCTGTGGGCAAAGAGTATGTTAATATTTTGTGCTGCAGGCTTTTGAAGCATAAACCTTGAGACACAGCATCTCTAATGGCATTATCTAAGTCAGGTCTACTCAGAAGTAAGTCTAAGTGGCTATAGAATTCCCCTACGTTTAGGTGCATTGCAGATCAATATTGAATTCTGTATTTAGGAGATGAGGAGGAAGGATACAAATATATTTTTAACCTCCATTTATCTTCCAGTTGCCAAACAAGCAAAAATGGAATGAAAAAAGTTAAATGGATTTCCCTTTAATATACTATTTAAGTTATATCTGTTTAAAGGAGAGGAGCCAAAAGATTAGGAAATGTTTTTTAAAAGTATGAATGGCTCTCCTATTTCTGAGCAAGGACTACTTGTCCCTATATTTTTATTTTCCAGTTACATGGGTTGTTTATTCTGAGTCATCAAGTCATCTCCAGTTTATGGTGAACATCATGGTTTTAATCCATTTCAAGTTTGATCTTTTTGCACAGCAAATGACATATTAGCTCCTTTAAGAATTTTAGCTGAACGCTTGTGGTGAGGTGGCAGTGAGGGGGTAGGAATGGGATAACATTTCCTTGGTTGACTCCCATTTAATTTGAAGTCTTAAAGACTTCTCTCATTTTGGGTGCAGCCAGTGGTCTTTATCCATATAACTGGAAGTGTAACAGCCATCATTTTGGAGCTTGGTTTTAACTATAGATGGTTCAACTTTGACACAAGATAAGTGTTGGATTTTCTTTTCCATTCCAAGTTCCACAGAGCCTCAAGAAAAGTTCTACATGCAGGACCCTAAGGAGGGAAGGCCAAAGGAAGCTTTGATTCCTGGTGCCAAAATTAAGAGCAGATCAAAATAGCAAAATCGGTCTACTGATGAATGTTAGGAAAATAAACATCAGCATGTCCCTGACTTTCTCAATGACTTTGACACTCAGTGCTTTAGGCATGGACTAATACTCTTCCAAAAATATCCAGTTTATGAAATAATATGAAGGAATTGCTTTGGAGAACATATTCCAGAGGTGATACATTTTTTAAAAAAGACCCTGTTCCCTTAATCTCTGTAGCTACGATGCTAATGCAATTTTACTAGGATGTTTGAGATGTAAGGAAGGCATGTTAAATTCTTCATCCTTGCTGATTTAGGCTGTCATGATGTAACAAGACATATAACAAGAATTCTGAAAGTCCTACCAGATCCCTTACCGCCAGCTGACAGAGATACAAGGCTCGTATTTTCTGTTCAGGTCACCATAATTTACACAAAATTTGCATGAAAGGTGCAAAAATATATGCAAAGCTAGTGTCCTTTCCCCCTGGAGAAGCAAAACATCCAGACATAACACAGTAAGCACAGACAAGCTGGTTGATTGTTATGAAACAGACAGACAAGCCATCCAAGGTTTGGAATGATTTAATCCGGCAAATCCAAGGAGGAATCATCCCTATTTTGTGCATATTTTTGAAAGAAAGATCATCCTCACTAATGCAGAAAAATCTGGCAGTTCTTACATAGGAGGAGAGAGAAGAATATTACAGTTCTTCAGTCTTCCCTGCAAAGACAACCAATGCATGAATGTACATACTCTGTAAAAAGTAATTGAAATTGATGGAGATTACTTTTCAGATTAACTCAGAGCAAAAGCAAGATTATAGTTGATTCAGGAGATAGAAATCAGTACTACAAAAGAATTGTATAATGTCAGTGTTGACAGTGAAGAAACATAATTAGTTAAAGAGCTGCCATTCTTTAGTTCAGTTATAAATCCAGATGGAAATTGCAGCCAAGAAATGAGGAGACTGGGATTAGAGATATAAGAACTTGAAAAGATTCATAAACGTGAAGACATAATATTGGAGTTCAAGTCAAAATCTTTCTATAGTTTTGGTACTCTAAGTCACGCTGTAGAAATGGGAAAACTAGGCAACAAAGACAAAGATGTGCGAGATCAAACCATTAATAAACTCTCCCTAGAAGTAAGATAGGTCAGAGACTATCATACAGTACTGTACATACTTTGAATGCATTGTGGAAACTCTGAAAGCAGTAGGAAAAGAGGAAGACAGAATATGGAATAGAAAAAAGGAAGCTACTGCCTTCAGTTTGCAAGGTCTGAGCAAGGCTGTTGACAACAGGACCTTTTGGAGATAATTAGTCTATTGGGCACCCACCATATTTCAGAAGAACTGTTTGTGTAATTGCAACAGCTATTTGCAACTAATTGATGACTTAACAAGCTATTTGGGTTGCACAACTGGGTGCATGACCAAGCATGCGACTGAGGTACACCTAATCACCTAGATAGACAATTAGCCACAATTAATCTCAATAAATATGCAACCCTTACGCAAACACCTGTAGGATTCTGCCCATCCTCATTGCACTTATTTCTGAACATTGCTGGTGCCTATGGACAAGCCAAAGGGTCAAGCCTAAACATTAAAAGGTAAGTCCTAAGAAATTGCAGGTCAAATGACATGTTTGCAAACTCACTGATTCTGAAATGTTAGGGGAAAAAACATAGCAGCTGTGAGCAATTATGTTCAACTGGTAACCAAAGATCTTGGAACAACTTTGGATACTGAAATTAGTATGGAGTGGAGAGTGACTTGATCTTACTACTGTCATTATCGTTATCAAAATATTTATCTCCCATTGCCCAATGGTACATGTTCTCCTGCTCTGTAAATTCTCCTCACAACAACTTTCCAAGGTACAGTGTAGGGACTAGGATTTAGATCTCCAAGGTGTCAGTTAAGCACAACTAACCATTATACCATGCTGGCTCTTTACTAATTCAGAAGTCTTGAGCACTCAGCCAAAGGTGTCTGATGCAGGAAACAGAACAACAGAGCGCAGTGGTGGGCATCAGCAGGTTTGCACCAGTTGGCCAGAACCAGTAGCAGAAATTCTGGCTGGCCCTACCCATCCAAGTTTTGAAATAAAGTACAATAGTCCTAATTTGGGTGAAACGGAGGGCTTTCCCCCTGGCCACACCCACCATACCATGCCCACAGTGTGGCAGTAATTTTTTTTTGGAGCCCACCACTTAACAGAGGTATGTTTTGCTTCAATATCTTAGTTGATAGGGATGCTGTTCAGTTTGATCAGTATGATTAGCCTTTTGTTTCTGCACTGAGACCTCTTACATGAGAAAGCTAAAGGGCTAATATCTTGGCTGCACTGAGACCAAATGAAAACAGGTTGTCAGATCACTGGGGTATGAGAGGTCAGAAAGTCAAATTCTGAAGCAGAGTGTGGTTTATTTAAAAAGAAAGGTGGAAGAGAAATCCAGCAAATGAGATGGAGATGGGCTTGATTTATGGCTGCTCATAAGATGTGTGGTTGTGCATGCTGGCTGGCCAACTGCAACCCCATAAAAAGAGGACTAGTGCAAGATGACAGACTGGCAAGGTTATAAATGCAGGTGGGCAGCTCAGTATAAATTCTGAATACAGTACAAAGAAAATGAAAATGTACACAGGAACTTAACGTTGTCAAGAGGATCGTGGTGGATCTGAACAAAAGGTTCTTCCTATCTAATAACTGTCATTGCTGTGTCTTCCTCAGAGGGGAGTCCCAAAATGAAGTCCCTGAGTCCCAGAATAGGAGGAGTCCTGCCATGGACAACTTCAGTCACCAATGGGAGCCCTCTGGAGACCACCAGTACCAACCTTTCAATCCTCACATCTCTTTAAAGAGGTTGGAGGCACAGATGCAGGTCTCCAAGGTCCAGCAGTGTGTGCATGCAGCCCATGGACCTCTGGAGATTGCCCCACTCTGTTCGTGAGACAGTCTGGTAAAACTGGGAGTATTTGACTTTTCTAAAATTTTAGAGATGGAGTCTTAGGAGCTGAAGGAAGAAGGCAGAGGTATTTCTCCTGGCCATGGAAATTATTGTAGTCATTTCAAGTCTAGTACACTTTGCTGCTTGAGGTACAGAGCAAATGATGACCCCCAAACCATGGATGTTATGGTACATTGCCCAGAATTCAATTATTTATGCTTTATGGCATAAGATCACTAACTTCAGTATCAATGATGAATTGCTGCTGATTAAGAATCTGATGGAGGTATCTGCTCTTGCATGCGAATCATATGACCCTGCCATGGCACCCCAAACTTGCAACCTGCACTTGCTGTCTTATGTATCAATGAGGCTGGTTCTGGTAGTACAAATACTAGCAATAGTAGCTATATATTATCTCTTGTGTGCAGTTCAAAATCCCAGTAAGTAAAATTCACAAACATGCCCTCTTCTTTTAGCTGTCAGGTTGGAACCTTATTACATGTTTCTTCAACTGAGAGAAACTTGCTTTGTATTTTGAGATAATTTTTTTTAGGAAGATGGGGAGACTAGACTTGAACAATTCATTTGAGCCTCTAATGAAGATGTCCTAGAGGTCTGGACTCCAAACTTCACACGGACTGCAGCTGATGCCTTAATTAAAACAGATCCTGCTGATAACCCCTCTATTTCCTTTTACTTTTTGATAGGTGAGTATTCAGCTCTGTCTTCAGTAGAGACTACCAGGGAGAAGGCTTTGTCATCTCTAAGAACAGTCAAAGGAAAGAAGAACTTTGATATATCTATGGACTGCAAGTTGGTCTATTTTTATTTTCCCTCATTGTGTCTCTGACAGCAATGGAACCCATGGTGACAAAGAATTGGGTACCGTTTGCCACTGGGTTAGTACGGCTTTGCTGTTATATGAAGATTTTTGCAGATCTTGAACTGCAATAGGCACGAGGTTGCACTGTAGCTCATTGCTGAGCTATGGAGTCATAGTATATGAGTTATAAGTCTTTGATTCACTATGACTTTAAGTCCCTTGCCAAAATACAAATCACTGGATTCAAAAGAAGGAGTTTGTAGCAGTTAAAGTGCAACGATATTGTGGCGGTATTGTAGGGATGTATTCTGTACCTATGAATGAGGGAGCACATCTCCCTGTAAATCAGTGTTTCCCAACCTTTGGTTTCTGGGCTTTAATTTCCAGAAGCCTAAGTCAGTTCCCTAAAGCATTGATCAGCCAATTTACTGACTTAGGCTTCTGGGAATTGAAGTCTCCCTGTGGGGCCTGAGCCCCACGTTGGGAACCACTGTTGTAAATGGAGTGATTGCTGAACACAGATCACACTGAACCACTCCACAAGTGATCCAAATTAAAATGCATTGCCCTATGTGACTATGGGACCATGGTGGCTTAGTGGTTAAGATGTTGAACTTGCTGACTGGAAGTTTGGCAGGTCAACAGTTGGAAACCTGAGTGCTGCATGATGGAGTGAGCTCCAGTCTCTGTCCCAGCTCCTGCCAACCTAGCAGTTCAAAAGCAAGAAATTGTAATTAGATAGTAGGTACCACTTCAGTGGGAAGGGAAACAGTGTTCTGTGCACTCCAGTGTCTAGTCATGCCTGCCACAGGTCCACGGAAATGTCTGTAAACACAAACAGCGCTGGCTCTTTGGCTATAAACAGAGATGAGAACTGAACCCTAGAGTCGGACATGACTGGCTTACCTATGTGACTACAGATCCCAGAATCCCTTATCCCTGATTGCTGCATAGACATTCTGAGAGCTGTAGTCCAAATAAAGTAACTTTAAAGGGCTCTGGAATAGAGTCAGGATATGATAGATATGACATTGGAACAAATGTGATTGAAGAGGGGACAACTTGCTTCTCATTCTTCTGGGCTCTTTCTCTTCCTTCTCTGACATTTATGTATGAAAAAGAAACAGGAATGGTAAAACTTGGTTTTCATTCTAGTATCAGCTGTGATAATTAGAAAATAAAACAAATGCAATCCTTCCAAGCAACAGTGTCTCAGATAGAGTTGCCAAACATTTTAAATAGTTTCCCATGTTCATGCAAATTGCCGGCTGTCTTCTCTGGCTCTCAAGAAATATTGACAGAACTCGTTGCACAAATTGCCATTTTGTATCTGCAACAAAAAGTGGATATTTCTCAAATTTTTGTCACATTGAAAAAGCTCAGATGTCTTGCTGAGTTTGCACTGTGTTCAAAGTGGAGCCTCAGAAAGCTTCTATTTCAGCTAATAGATCCCCAAGTCTCCCAGCCAGCCAAAAAAAAAAAAAAAAGGGGGGGGGGGTCTGGGAGTTGCAGTCCAAAACATAACTTTTCCACCACTGATTCCAGGGAAATTTGGGGGGAATATTTGCACCGGAGAACATTCTCTCTAGCATTATCCGATGCATTGTAATAAAGAAGTAAAGGAGGCCAAAGCTCCTCTCCCTGCCACTTCCCTCCTTCCTCCCCCCACCCCCAGCAATGGGGTGCCGTACTGCCAAGAGAATCCAGCCCAGCCCTGGCCCTGCTTACCTTCAAGTCACCACAGCTGCTGCTCCCACCAGGTTCCCCAGGCAGCCCTTTGCACTGGAACTCATGGCTGGCCCAGGCAAGGGTAGCATGCACGATCAAGCCGGCCTCTGCTCCGACTGAGCCAGGCTTGACCAGCCGATTGCAGAGCACAGAGCTATGCCTCATGGCAGGTAGAGGCAGCCGAGCGCCGATGCAAGAGATCAGAAAATGAAGAGGAATGGTTGCCAAGGCAGCAAGAGACGCAGGCATCAGATAAGGCTGAAAATCGCGGAACGTTAAGACTTGTGGAACCAAGTCTTAACGTTATCCGATGTATTACTGTATCTGACTTCTAGGCCTAGGCCTCCCCGTTTCTGTTCTCTGTTGAATGGTACAATGATTCCCACATTAAACACTGTGAAGAACTGAGTTCTGCTTTGGGGGGGAAAGGCTAAGTTCTAAAATAAGATAAAAACATAGTTTGGATCTTCAGATATGAGTGTCTCATACCTTTATTTCTGGTTTCATAAGGAGAAATTCACCATGTCCCGTGAAACAGGGACTACAAGCAAAAAGGCAACAAAATAGCATAAATGTTATTTGGATTCATTATAATGTAGCATAGCACTTAGTGCAGTCTATGGGCAGTCAAAAAACTAATTAGCATTTTGCCCCCAACATGATGAGTATTGATTTTACCAACCTTGGAAGAATGGAAGCCTGAGTCAACCTTGATACCCATCAGGATCCAACTCACAACATTCTTTCTTCAGTACAGCAGTTTAACCACTGCATCACCAGGGCTCCTGATATGGTTAGAAGGTTCAATTTTAAAGTTGACAATAAAGAAATTGGTAAAGGAGAAGGTTTTGTATATCTTGGTTCAACCATCAACCGAAATGGGGACTGCAGAAGAAATCAGAAGAAGCTTTGAAGGGGTAGCAATGAATGAAGTAAAAACAATCATCAAGTGTAAGGATATGTCACTGGAAACTAAGACCAAGTTGATCCACACTGTTGTATTCCTGATCACAATATATGGGTGTGAAAAATGGATAGTAAAGAAAGCTGATAGAAATTTGTTTTGATTCATTTGATATATGACACTGAAGGAAAGATCGCAGGATTCCCCGGAACTCCGAGAAAGAATAACAATTGGGTTCTAGAGCAAATTAAGCCTAAATTGTCTCTGGAGACAAAAATGATGAAGCTGAGGCTGTCCTATTGTCCAGACAATAATGTTGGGAAAGTTGGAAGGCAGCAGGAAAACAGAAAGACCAAACATAAGATTTATTGACCCCATGGAGGAAAGGGTGTGATTGTATTTGCAAGTGCTGAGCAAAGCTGTTGAGAGCAGGACATTTTGGAGATATCTCATTCGCAGGGTCAGTGTAAGTCAGAGACAAGTTCACGAAACACCACAAGAAGAAGAAGAAGAAGAAGAAGATGATGAAGAAGAAGATGATGATGATGATGATGGCGGCGGCGGCGGCAGTAGTGGCCATGACACCTATGTCGACGACAAGTGAAGGTTCATAAATATTCAGTGAAATCACAGAAGCTCAGCCAAACATTTCTAGAAAAATAATTCATGCTCAAAGAATCTTTTTGATGCATTTTCATATGGACTGATCACCAAAGCCTATGTGTAGCAATGCACCATCACAAACCTGTTTCTAATAATAAAATGATAGTCACAGTGTGCTAAACTGGGATCCACCTGTGAGAAAATGTCATTTCTGTTTTCTCCAGCATTTGAATTTTTCAAGCAACAAGTAATGTCCATCCTGAACCTGCCGCTTATTAAATACACACTATATTGAATCATTGGCTGTATGGTCTACTCCAGGGTTTCTCAACCTTGTGCCTCCAGATGCTCTTGAACTTCAATTACCAGAAGCTGAAGTCAGCACACCCACTGATCAGGGTGTCTGGGAAGCGAAGTCCAAGAACATCTGAGGGTCCAAGGTTGAAAAACCCTGTTGTAAGGAATAAATTGCATGCACATAAATCTTCCATTGTTTGTATTACTCCTCATTTGTCCTGAATCCAAGCAGCCCAATTTCACTTGATTATTCTTTCACTTTGAAGCATCTTTGAGATGGTCCAGCCAGAATCTTGTCATGGTGGAAGACACTCTTCATCCATTTGGCAAGGTGTGTTGTTTTTGTTCTCCATAGACTTAGCCTAGTCCAGTTATGGTGAACCTTGGCACTCGAGATGTTCTTGAAGTTCAATTCCCAGAAGCTTTGATCAACAGGAGTGCTGACTTGGGCTTCTGGGAATTGAAGTCCATGAACAGCTGGAGTGTCAAGGTTCACTATCACTGGACTAGTCTCTTCTGGTTTATTATTTAGAGTTTGAGAGGTATGCAGAATATTTTTAATCCATTTTAGCCATAATCTAGGTGAGGGTTGGTGTCCATGATGTGAATAAGTTTGGGACATATTGGAAGGAGCCTCCCTGAAAAACAAGAAGCATTGTGAATGTGCTCCCTGCACGATAACATGCAGTTGGCTAATGTTTCCTGTCCAGAAGCATTGCCCCTTAAACTTTCATATGGGCAAAATCTGCAGCCTGAACTCCTACAACCCACCTTATCATTTAATGTGATTTATTCAATTTTTATATTGCCTTTCCACTAGAAAAAGGCATTTAAGGTGGTCATTGGTAATCATGCGACAATAGTGAATCAATAGAATCATAGAATACTTGAGTTGGAAGGAGCATATGAGGCCATTGAGTCTAACCCTCTGCTCAGTGCAGATCCCAAATCAAAGCAGATCTGACAGATGGTTGTCCAATTTTCATCAATGACTTCACCAGTCAATTAAGAATGAAAGTAGCAGTGCATTAATTAAAACAAAATATATCTGCCAGTTAAAATCACCAGCAACAAACTAGTCAGCTTAAAAGAAACAAAACGTGTTAGGAACAAAAAGTCTTTGACCATTTGCTTCAAAGATGGGATGACTTGATCTTTCTCACCACCCTAAGGCCGTATGCTGTGTTCCTACCAAGTCTGTATTTAAGAACGAGAAGATAGAGGCAAAGTGGAATTTAAATAGTGTACTCCTATATCATCTGGGGCAGTGTTTCCCAACCCTTGGTTTTTGAACTTAAATTCCAGGAGCCTAAGTCCCCAAAGCATTGATCAGCCAATGTACTGTCTTAGACTTCTGGGAATTGAAATCCCACTGTAGGGCATGGGCCCCACATTGGGAAACACTGCTCTAGAGCATTTTAAATCTGTTCTGTGGAAAGCAGAAACCAGGTTTAACACAACTGTGCTCTCTATTAGCTATGGGATCATGGATTGTTTCAACTGTTGTCATTTAGCATTGTTAATTATTTCTCTGCATGCCAGAGAAGCAGTGCAATCATGCCACAGTGTTATCCACAGCACAGGGCTGTAGCCAGAGGGGGCCCGGGGGGGGGGGGGCGGGGGGGCGGCGGCAAAACCCCTCCTGAGCTAACAGCCTGCCCCCAACCCACCCTGTGATGCCAATGTTATATATGTAAGGTTGACATTGTTGCCACCCCTGAAATTTTTTTTGCCCCTCCTGAAACACCCCCCCCCAATATCTAGAATCTTGGCTACAGCCCTGCCACAGCATTATCCCATGGCTGTGAGCTCTAGAATTTACCTAGCTGGCATCAATTCACCAGCAAGAGATGGAAATTTAATTGGGGTTACACTATTTGGAGAGCTGGGAAGAAGCAGTCATCAGAAAGTAGTCCTTGATACCATCCAGAATTATGTGGCTATAACAGCAAAGTAGATACATTGTGCATTTATTTGGGTGGTGGTGGTGATGTGGATTTGCATCTTTTCTTCCTCATTGGTCATTGGTTGTTGCATTTGAGTCACTTTGCTATATAGAGTACTGGTGGTAGCTGCTTCTGCTGATGTGAGAAAAAGACCAGCCCTCCCCCGCCAAAAAAAAAGCCATGGAAGAAATTCTAATGAAAATGCAATGAAAATGCATAATGCATCCTCTTACCTGTTAAAGTCCTCTCCTTAATCAACTTTACAGCTTCTTGCTGACAACCACCAGACATCTTACATTTTAAAGGCCTCCTGTAATTGAAGGAGCGATGGTTTGCTGCTTAGGGGAACATGGATACTTGCATTGTTTGTTAAAAGGATCATCACCTTGTGGGCAGAACTCATATTTTGCACACAGGTGTTGCTAGATGTTGCCAGGAACATAGGGATTTCCCATGGATTCATCCCATTGTTTATTCCAGAAAGAGTGCACAGCATAAATCCTTGGAAATAACACCTTGGCATACATATTTTCACACAAATGTCCCCATATTCAGTCTCAAGACAACAATATAAGGACCTGATCTCTAAACTAGGAGACACTGGCCAAAGTCCTGTTGATTATCATAGTAAATCACACTAAATATAGGCTGATTGAATCAAAGGGGGATTAATCTGTTGTCTCCTTTGTAAATTGTCTCCTTTGTAAATTCCATTGATTCAGGTGGGTCACTGACTATATGTTGATGTAAACAGTTAGCAGAGTGGCATGCAGTGGCCAGCAAGAGATTCGCACCTGGCAAGGTGGTTCCTTGTGAGAAAAACAGGCAAACAGATCTTGGTGCAGAAGAAAACTCAAATAGGTTTACTCAGGAAGTAAAAAGGTGCAAGTATATACAGTGCAACAACTGTAACACAAAACAGATATATTCTCTTGGGCTGCTCAGTTGACCTCACTGAGACAGTTCAGTTGTGCTATATACAAGTCCGTACAGTCCAGCAGCAGTCCAGTCCAGCAGGGTAAATGCAACCTGTAATTACAGTCAAAGCCAAAGAATTCTACAGCTTCTGTCCTCCTGGTGGAGGCTTACCCCAAGTAGTCCTTCTTTGTCCAGGAGGCATATCAGGCAAAAGCCATCATTAGGATCAGTGCAAAGATTCAGTCCTCATAGCAGGTTCTGAAAGATGCAGGAATCTTCTGCCAGACTGTCAGCAGAGGAAGGTGAGCATTAAAGCTCAGGCAAGTTGAGCATTGTAGTTGGAAATCTGCAATCCTGCTCTGACCTAAATACACTGGCCCATGGAGCACATCAGAGAAAAGTCCCAGCACCTGTGTGCCCCTGCAGTAGTGTCTTAAAGGCATCACAGAGACAATATGCCTTGCAACCAGTTGGGGTGTGAGGCTAAGATTTACATCTCCTATCACTATGCTACATGAATTACAGTTAAAGCAGGCTCATTTGAATCAAAGGAACCCAGAGAGGAGTTGACTAGGTCAGTCCCCATTGATCCAATGAGCCTATATTCAGTGCAATTTATTATGCTAAGCAACAGGATTTTGGCCTTTTAATTGTACATGGCTGTCCCATTTGATGAGTCTGTATTCAAGACCTAGGTTGATTCCACTCACCCAGCCTGACTGTTGGAATCTCCTCTCATAGAATATAAGAATATTTAATATCAGAACTCCTCTTGCTGCTGTTGAGCTATACTGAAACAACAAAATAATCCTTCCCAACAACATTTGGCATAATGTGTATAGACCTGTTCATTACTTCTTAAAACTTGGAGAAGGAGCAGAAAAGGGAAACTGCAATAGTCAAGGGATTGAAGCAATGTTTCAAATATGGGGTTGCTTAGCTTAGAAAAAGGATGTCTAAGGCTTGGAACTGATCTTGCTTGTCAGAAAGCTGATGTGGGAAAGACCCCCTTTCTGTGACTGTGGAAAGCTATGGTCATGAGTAGATGATAGTAGGCCATATGGAAGAATGGTCTAATGCAGGAGTTCTCAACCTTTTTAAGCTGGGGCCCGGGTCATGCTCCCTCAGACAGCTTCAGGGGCCGGATTGCCATTTTGCCCTTCCTCCACCACATGGCACTTCCTGATGTGGTGGAGTCATGTGGGGGGCACATGAAATGATGCCACAGGTTGCATCTGGCTCGTGGGCCCCAGGTTGAGGATTCCTAGTCTAATGAAATGTAAATAGGCAAACTCATCTTTTCTTAGGAGTTCAAATAAAGAAAGGATATAGTCCTGTTCATACCAGAGAGGTGTAGCAAAAGAATAGTAGTAATGGAATAGTAGTAGTAATGTATGGCTGTAATAGCTGGACCATAAGGAAGATTGAATGCAGAAGAATAGATGCCTTCAAACTGTGGTGCTGGAGAAAACTTTTGAGAGTCTCCTGGACTGCAAAGAGATCTAACTCAATTGTTAAGGAAATCAATCCTGACTGCTACTTGGAAGGACAAATACTTAAACTGAAGCTCAAGTACTTTGACCTCCAAATGAGAAGAGAAGCCATCATTGGAGAATATTCTGACAATAATAGGAAAGATTGAAGGCAAAAAAAAGAAGGGAGCGGCAGAGGATGAGATGGTTAGACAGCATGGTTAATGCAGTGGGTGTGGATCTGGGCAGATTCCTGAGATTGTGGGTGACAGAGGAGCCTAGTGTGTCATGGTCTGTGGGGTCACAAAGGGTCAGACTTGACTGTGTGACTGAACAACAACCATTACAAAAAAACCTGCTCCTCATTGTAATCTGATCCAGGTGTCTGTATTACTGGAATCTCCTCATGGTAGAAATGTCTGGCTATCGCAACTGTCATAATAAACACCTAAGAACCACTTTTGTCCATGACAAGGCCCACATTTATTCAGAGACAATCTATCAGGGACCACATACCAAAGCTGAACAAGATTGGAGCCAGTCGTCTTTGGTGCCAGCACTAAAAGAAAATTAGGGATGTTTTCTCCCCACCAACTCTTTTTCACTCTTTTTCTGACTGTCACCTTTTATTATCCTCTTTTTCTTTCTGCTTGTCAGTCTCTTTCTCCTCTTTCTGCTTTTCTACCCAGCAGGCTGCTGGAATACAGTCAGGTTGCTTTTGTCAGAAGTCCAAACATATTTGGAGAATAAGAGTTAGAAGATAAGAAGAGTGGACTTAAATCAAAAGTTGGAGGTTACACAAGCCACCTCTCAAGAAATGAACAGATCATGTTGAATAGCCGATCAGAGCATCTCACAGTTCCATTGCTTTCTACAAAGTTTTTGCTTTTCGAAATTCTTCAGCAGCATGAAAGCAAACAAAAGCAAGCTCGGAGGCTTGGCTTATGGAATCTTCTAGAAAAACTCATTTCCGGTGAGATGCATTGTAAGAGACCAAAGCGATTACCTTGTCAAGAGATCAAAGTTCTTATGGTCAGCAAGTAGCACGCCTAAATACCTGAGTATAATAGCTTCAGGGACTTTTCTTATGTCTATCCCACTCTCCTTTTTTGAACTGTATGAAACAAGGACAAAGAGATAAAACAGACAGTCCATTGTGTGATTGCCTAATTGAAGGATGTACAGGGCGGAAAAGAAAAGAATTCTTTCTCCCTGGGCCAATGACACAAGGAAAAAAAATATATGTGAATGCAGGAGTTCAAAGAAAACTCAAAGACAAAATTGATGGATGGAAAAAAACCCACTGATAGTTTGTTTCACTGTGTCCCATTATTTCAATCTTCATATGACATCACAAAATACTACCATGTGAAAGTAGGATTCAGCTCCACATGGACCAAAGTTGCCCATTGTATGTCAACAACAAGAAACACTTCCTATGTTCTTTGGATACAATATCTGGCCTACCAGCTGCCTGCTTACTTACTCCTACCATTTTGCCCCCTCCCCCACCATTGATGTGCCATCAAATTTTACATTGGCTTTTTCAATAACAAAAGATATACAGAGGGTGCCAAAAATTGTATACACATTTTAAGAAAGGGAAGGGGAACCTGTATTACAATTGTAATACTCAATATATTGTGGTGGCTCAAGCGATTAAGACATTGAACTCACTGACTGGAAGATTCCTGGGTACTGCATGACAGAATGAACTCCCATCTCTGTCCCAGAAGTTCAAAAGCAAGAAATTGCAAGTAGATAAACAGGGACCACTTCAGAGAGACGCTAAACAGTATTCCGTGCACTCCGGTGTTGAGGCATGCCTGCCACATGTCCACAAAAACATCTACAGACACAGACAACGCTGGCTCTTTGGCTATAAATAGAGATAAGCACTGAACCCTAGAATCCGATATGACTGACTTTCAAGCAAGGGCAACCTTTACCTTACTCATCTTACTCAATTTATACTGATAACAAAATACGAATACAAGTCACATTTGACTTCAGCAATTTCAAGAGGTGCTTCAAAGTGGTTACCATCAGCGTCCAGACACTTCTGATTATGGCAAACCAATGCTTGAGCACCGTTGAACAAAATGTCCACTTGTATAGCTGTGCATGCCATTTCAATTCCTTCCTGAAGTACCTCCAGTCTAGCTGATTTTCTATGGTACACCACATTCTTTAAGGTAGAAGTCAAGGGGTGTTAAGTCAGGAGAAAGTGGAAGAAACTCAATTGCACTTCTTCATCCACCTCAAAATGTTCTTGTGCTCCTTGAAAGATAACTGTGCTTCTTCCATTTTCTTTGACTGCCCTGCCTGTTGCATGGTGATGCTAGCATTAATTCTTCTCTGTTTAAAAAGCACCATTGAGGAAGATCAGTTCCAAATAGCTCTTATCCCAGAATGTTCTTCCTAAACTTTAATGTAAACCTCCTTTCTTTGATTCTAAACCAGTGGTGCTCTGCTCCCAGTGTGCCCTGGTCCGGCCCTACTGGTAGCAGGATTCCCCAGAGGCCACCCCCACTTGGCTGGCCATGCTCATTTCCCTACTCAGGGGGTGAGGAGAAAGAGGATTGGACTTTTGGAAGCTGCCCGACATGACCAGGCCAAGTTGCCACAGCTCCCTCTTCCTCTTTGCCCCCGGGGCCGGGGGTGGTGGTGGCGCGAGCCAGGAGCATTCCAGCAGCAATGGCAGCAGCTTGCCCCATCCTTGTTGGGCGGCTCCCTCTTCCTTCTCACCCTCTGGGCCCTGGGAGGCAAGGAGGACTCCGCGTTACAGCCAGGCTTGGCCAAGCTGCTGCTGCCGCTTGAATGCTCCTGCCTTTCCTCCCCCCCAGACCATGGGGAAAGCAGGCAGCAGCATTCAAGAGGTGGTGGCAGCAGCTTGGCCTGTCCCTGTTGGGTGGCTTCCTCTTCCTCCTCGCTCCCAAGGGGCAAGGAGGACACCACCCGACAGGGCCGGGCCAGCCAGGTCAGGCCATGCTGCTGCTTAAGTGCTCCTGCCTTTCCCCTGTGGTCCTGGGGGGAGGAGGTCCTCCTCACCCCGACCACAGCGAAAGGGGGAAAGGCAGGAGCATTCAAATGGCAGTGGCAGCAGCTGTCAGGTGACTCCATCTTCCTCCTCGCCCCCCGGGCCCCCGGGAGGCAAGGAGGACTCCGCCTGACAAAGCCGGGCCAGCCAGGCCGGGCCAAGCTACCGCTTGAGTGCTCCTGCCTTTCCCCCGTGGTCGGAGGGGTGAGGTCCTCACCTCTGGACAATGGGGGGAGGGGGAAAGGCAGGATCACTCAAGTGGTGGTGGCGGCAGCTTGGCCTGGCCTTGCCCAGACATGTTGGGTGGCACAGCTCCCTGTTGCTCCTCCTCAGGTGCTCCTGTCCCCCCCGGGTGGTCCCAGGGGGGAGGAGGAGCAAGAGGGAGCCGCGCTGCCGGACATGGTTGGGCAGGGCCAGGCCAAGCTGCTGCTGTCGCTGCTTGAACACTCCTCCTGCTTCCCCCCCCCCGTGGTTGAGGGGGGAGGTGAGGAGGAAGATGAAGAAGACATGATCCCATGCATGGACGCACTGCCGGCACCCGGGGGGGGGGCTTCTTGGTAAGTCTGTCTAAAGTTTCCTGTTTGTGTCTGTGCTCTGTCTTTTGTTTACTTTGCTTATTGCGTGACTTCCCTTTGCTTTGGGGGTGGGGGTGGGGAGGGATGTGTGTGTGTACATATGTGATGGAGTGTGTGTGCTCTGTCTTTTTACTTTGCTTTGCGTGTGACTCGCCTTTGCTTTGTGTGTGGGGGTGGGGGTGGATGGGGGTGGAGAGGTGTGTGTGTGTGCACGTATGAGATGGAGTGGTGTGTGTCTGTACATGTGGGTGTAGGAGCACCATCTTCTCTGTGATGACTCTTTAGCTCTCATACCATAGAGTCCTCTTGACATGTTCTAACTTTTCAAGGTCCTCATAAATCCTATTAACTGGACAGAGTACTCCAGGCAAAGTCTAATCAAATGCTTCTCTATAGATTTGAAAAATGTATTTTAATTTTTAATTATGACAGATAGGCTTCGGCCTGACCCTTGCCTTGGTATCTCCCCATTTCTTTCAGAGCTCCCTTGTACCAGCCTGCTCAGTGTGGAAAGCAAGACTCTGAGCGAAGGTCACCAATGTGCCGTCCTGAAAATATCTGCAGCAAGCTGGGGCTTACATGAATTGTACAGAGCCCAGAAAATAATGGGGAAAATAATATTTATATGTAAGTGGTAGCATGTGGCTCATGACTTAACTCTTGTCTTACCCCCTCTTCCAATAAACAGATGTGGTTGATGAAGTAAAAGATGTTTATTGTTCTCAAAGCATAATGTAGAAATAGCAGTTCATTTGTTGGTTCAGGATACAAGAAAATCCAACAAAACAATACTAATCAAAAAGTACAGGTAGAGAAATCCACACTCTGGCCTTCCCCCATGAAACAAAAGGAAAACCTTACTAATCTAGGTAATCATGACTAAGCTTGGGTTGGAGTCTGGACTCTCTCTTCTGAGGTGTAACTCTCAGAAACCTCAAACTTGAGTCTATTCCCAAACTCATGTGTCTAAAAGAAAGTACATGAGTTTGGCTCTCCTAATAAGCATACAGCCAATTAGGGCCCAGGGATGGTATAAACACACCTTGGTTCCCATAACAAATGTCTGGTGTTCCCAGGCTCAGGATGTTGATGCAAGCAAACATTCCAGGCCTGGAGAAGAAGACAAAACATAGGTCTGATGCTCTGAGAAGCTTCTACTAAGCACACCTGCTTGATTAGTGGAGCAGAAAGAATTATGAGGTATTTGCAAAGAAGTAAAGCTGCATTCTAAGACAGTTTAAAAACCAAAGAGACTCCATATTGAACAACTTGTGACCCATTTCATCACAGGAACTCTTTGATTAAACTTTAAGATGAACTTCCTGATTGTGAGGGCTATTTGATAGTGGAACTGATCACCTTGGGAACTTGTAGATTTTTCTTCATAGGAGATTTTAAAGCATAGGTTGGATAGCTGTATGTTGGGGTTGCTTAATAATATATAGAGTTCCTTCTAGTACAGGTCAAGAATGCATTTATCAAGAGGAGAATAGCACAGGAGTGACTGGCAAGTCTAACATATGAACCTCTGTTATCCCTTCTTCCTATTTGTTCAATGTGTGGTCCAGGTGGGAGATATATCCCAATTTAACATTCTTCACTGACTCACTTTACTTGTGGTCTCTAAATGCTCAAGGATCTTTGCTAATAAATCAACAAATACTTTGAAGCTTCTCATTCTTGACAAAAGGCTGCCCGTTGACATATTGAGACATCCCATTAATTTTTTTCATCCCTATATGAAAGTGAGTATTGTTCTAGCCACCACCACTACCATCAATTTAAGCCCTCAAAATACCCACCCAACCAAAAATCTTCATCTTTACTAAAAAAAACCTGTATAATTGACACTAAAAATTCATCTTATTTTTAATATTAAGCATTTTCCCACAAAACATCAGGGGTTTGCACAAAATGGAAACTTTCAACACAAAATGCATGTTTTTATCCAAAACATCTAGAATGGATTTTGTGTATATGAAAAACAGCACTGAAATATAACAACATGCACAAAAGCTCCTTTATTGTTGCCCAACAAAGAATGCAGAAATCAAATATTGCAAAACTTTGCATCGATATTCCTGGGGCAGCTCTCTCTTTTTCTAGCTTCTAAACACTGCATGACATAAAAATGCATCTTTAAATTAATCTGTATCTGTATACTAAAGCTAGAGTTTTCATGCTGCTTTCCATTCAGTTTTTTGATTGGTTCTAACTTTATAAAGCTGAAATCCTTCCAGATATGATCTTAGGCTTAATGAAATTTTGTGGAAAGGACCGCATGCATAACAATTTTTCTGAAACTTGTGTATATGGAATATTTTCTTTCTGTTATTCTCAACACCATCTCCCACCCACACTTTGAAAGGAAAGCTGTACAGGCAAATGTAATCTGGAACTTTGCGTCTTCCATAATAGGTTTTACACATTTATCCAACCCTCCACATTCCTGCCAATTCAAACTGAATTCAGGAAAGGAAGAAAGCATTGGATGGAAAATAGGATTTTGTTGGAAAGTCTTGATCACCAATAACTAAATTATTATAACATTATGCCAGGAGCAAATTCTGATCAATGCAGAGAAGCCATTTATAAACTCTTGAATGTTGTCAAAAAAGGTTAAAAAGAACTGAACCCTAAAAAGCATATTGTTGACAGATTTTTTACATTGGGTACTTTCTCCCTTAGTTTCCCTCAAAGGATCTTGAAAATACAGAAACTGAGAAGAAATCCCTATGCAGTACAACCCAGCATAATGAAACAACTCTGTTCCATGGAGCTCTTTGCTATGCGTTTTTTTCTGTTATGCGGTTCCCTATGAGAGATACGGGGGGAAATGTTCATTAACCGGGGTTTCCATTAAGCGGTATCCCAGTTACCAAAAACCCCACATAAAGAACATAACTCATTATGCAGGGTATTGCTATTGCATAACGAACGTTTCATTGTGTGAATTTTTCGCTATACGATGCGTTCATTATGCAAGGTACCACTGTATAAGAAGAAGTAGCCAAAGAACCATATCTGAAGGGTTCTAGGGAGTGGGCTGGTCTGCTTTTTTTATGGTGTTCCTACTTGTTGAATGCTAGAATGGCTACAGTCCCCCCTCCCTCAACATGTACATTTTGAACAGCGTTCAAGGAGTGCAATGTTTTTGGCAGGCATTCTCAACCTACAGCCTGTGGTCTGGCCCTGGCCCATGGCACCATTTCAAGTGGCCTCTGTTGCCACTGCTGGAAGTGGAAACATTTATGAGAGCTGTAAATGTGCCTGTGGCTGTCATAAATGGATTTATGACAGCTGTGGATGCATTTTACAGCAGTGTTTATGACAGGGGGAACCAACGGTCAAGCCCTCTCATCTGTCTGAGGTGGCGTAGTCTCCCCCCATGGCTTGAAAAGGTTGAGAACCCTGGTTTTTTGTATGCTCCCATATATGCCATTCTCATGCCTCCAGCCGATTAGATATCAAACAGTTCCTTTGATCATTTGGGGAAGATTTCTTTTTACATCTTTTAGTTCATCACTTAGTTTAAAATTTTTAAAGTATTTTTGTGTATGTGTGTGTTTTGTTGTTCAGTAACACAGTCGAGTCTGAACCTTTGCGACCTCATAGACCACAGCATACCAGGCTTCTCTGTCATCTGCCATTCTCCCGAGACTGACCAGATGTATGCCCACTGTGTCAACTATGGTATCTACCCATCTCATCTGGCTCAGAGGTTAAGAAGGTCACCTTGTTAGCTGGAAGCCTGGCAAGTTAGCAGTTTGAGACCCGGGTACTGCATGACAGTTTGAGCACCCATCTATGTCCCAACTTCTGCCAACCTAGCAGTTCAAAAGCAAGAAATTGCAAGTAGATAAACAGAGACCACTTTGGTGAGAAAAGATCTTGGGAACATGAAAGGAGCATCATTTGGGTGTCCCCTGAATGGAGTTTCTCCAGAAAAATCCATTCAACCCAGAATAAATTCTGACACAAAATTATTATGATTATCCTCTGCTGCCTCATTCTCCTTTTGCCTTCTATCTGTCCCAGCATCAGGACCTTCTCCAACGAGTCCTTTCTTCTCAATTGGTGGCCAAAATATTTGAGCTCCAGCTTCCGTATTTGTCCTTCAAAGAAGCAGTCAGTGTTGATTTCCTTCAGGATTGACCTTTTCTTTACTCATGCCAGATGCACCACCAGCATATAATAACATACAAAGCTTAAATTAACACATCTAAAAACAAAATAGAATTAAAAGGACTAGATGATATCTGCCCAATATCAGGCCACATCAACAGCATCTCCTCTTGCCAACATAAGGTCCTCCACAGTGCATGTTGAGGGGCATCATGTGCATTGTATCATATGGGAGGCTGTCATCCACAGGGAAACCCCACTTTCTCAGATTAGCCCTTGATCTTCCTACCTCTGCACACAGTCTGTTTAAAGCTTTCCACACAGTCCGTGGTTGTTCTTGGCCAGGCGGTAGAGAGTCTTGTGGTTCTGTCCAGTTATCTGGTAGCTCCTTGCTCACCTTCCATAATTCTAAGGCAGCCTATGGGGGCAGAAGTTGTGAAGAAGCTATGCCTTGATTTCAGTCTCTGCTTTGGTGGTTGACTGATTTTTATCTCCTTGCAGTCTATGGGCAAAACCATGCCCGCAGCCATTTTTGATCAGCAATTCACACAAATCCACAAATATTTTTGTTTTGTTTTTACTTAGACTTAGATCCTCCCACACTATGAAGCATATTGGGCAGCAAATGATCTCCAGTGGTTTTGGTCTTGGGCGAGTTCTTTGACATCATCCCAAGTCACTTCCACAGTCTTTAAATCTGTCATGAAAGTTCTTCACCATGTATTTTGAGGGTTTCTCCCTCTGATGATTTGTAGATGACCATGGAAAGTAAAGAAAACTCAAAGGATTATTTAGTGCATTGAAGGATACTTTGCTCCTTTCCCCAAATGGGAAGGGATGTGTTTTTTTCCAGATGACCCAGGCACAATCTAGTCAGAAGTCTGGATAAGGCCCTCAGTCCTTGAAGGTATTGTTGTGTCTTCATGCATTTATGCCTTCTGAAATCCACTGTTGTGAAAGTAATAATCTTCTTTGGCCACATTTTAGTCATGACCATCTCTCTTTCTGCTCCTCTTGTTTCACAATGGATACCAGCTGTAAATGCAATTGTTTTCTGGTCACAAAGATCCTAATTGCAGATGTTGTACACATTTCCCATTGAAGATACACAAATAAAATTCCGCATCCTTTTGTCTTGAGCTGGCAAATTAGTATATGGCAGGAGGAAGTCAAACTAAAAGGTGGAGACAAAAGTACCTGCTAACTCTTTCTTTCTGGTCAGATGGGTAGCACAGGATTGGAATTACTATATACAAAAAAGAGAAAGAAAGAGTGTGTGAAGCAGAGGCAAAAAAGCAGAGGGAGAGAGGAAGGGGGGAGAGGGGGAGAGAGATGATAATAATCTCAAGGAGAAACAGATAGTCCACAATTGAATGGCTTTCACTGCCAAGATAATAAATTTTCCTAGCAATTTAGGTCATAATTACTTGATTATAACCCAACAATAGCTCTTTTTATTGCTGCTGGGCTTTGGTATCTGACACTAATTTTTGCAGGAAGAAATGGCAATACACCTATTGGTACCAAGTGAGCTGGTCTAATTAGTTGCCTGGGAAAGGAAGATAATGTCTTCTTATTTCCCAGAGGCCAGCCAACCTGTCTTACTCTATGAGATAATCACTTTGTGTTTGGTGGAGAAAGACACCTTAGCAATATCTAGGATCCAAGTACGCTTTCCTTCAGGCTTGTCTGAATGTCTTGAAGGCTATTAGGATTTCTACACCATCAGCTACAATTAAGGCTTAGGTCTCACTTTGGTAGAAAATCTATATCTGGACTCTTTTGTTTCACACTGCAATCAGGGTCTACATGCTTCTTAATTAAAAGAGTAGTATCAGTAATAATGGTAATAGTGAGGGCAATCCTCTGTGCATTTAATTTTAAATATTCCCAGTCTGTCCTGTAGAACAGAGCCCTCACAAGGCGTCAGAGTTTAAAACAGGGGTTCTCAACCTATGGCCCATGGGCTGGACCCGATGTATGACATCATTCTATTTGACCTGTTTCTGCCTCCACCACACCCAGAAGTAGAAGTGGGTGCATTAACGTCAGCCATAAAATGTGCCCACGCACCTACCCTTGGCTGTCATAAATGTGGAAGTGGGCACATTTACAACAGCTGTAAATGCGCTTACTTCTGCTTCTGGGGTGTGTAGTCTGGCCCACTCAGTTGTCCAGGGGCATGGTCAGGCCTGCAGCATGAAAAGGTTGGTCACCCCTGATTTGAAACCATCATTTAGAGTTCGGTGTGTAAACAACTGACAACTAATGGAGGTACAGTGGAACCCCACATAACGAACGCTTCGCATAGTGAAAAATTCGCATAATGAAGTGTTCATTGTGCAAGGGTGATACCCCACACAACAGAAATAAAACCATTCACTATGCGGGGGTTTTGGTAGCTGGGGTATACCCGCTCAATGGGAACCCCAGTTAATGAACTTTTTTCCATTATGCGGGGTACCGCCAATAGTGCTTCGCGTAATGAAAAAATCCATATAACGAAGAGCTCCATGGAATGGAGTTTTTTCATTATGCAGGGTTCTACTGTATTTTAGTGCTGTATCTGTGTCATGTGATCTCAGCTACCTAGCTGTTGTATCAACCGATGACCCCTGACCCATTTCAAGGGTAGCCCCATGTACAGTGCATTGCAGTAGTCAATATGCAGTATAAACAAGGCATAGATGACTGTTGTAAAGTCAGGTTAAGTCAGGAAAAGTCAAACCTGGCACACAAAGCAAATTTGCACAAAGGTACTGTATATCGCAGCTTCTGGATATCTAGGGCAGAGCAGAAAACTTACCTGTCAGAATACAATTCTCTTTGTTTCAGATGGAATTCCAATTCTTGAATGTGACTTTCTGCTAACCAGCAGCACTGTCCTCTTATCAGTACAGTCAAACCTCACATAAAGAGTGCCTTGCTTAAAGAGTAACTCGGTTAAAGAGCAGAATTTTCTCTGAATGTTCGCTTTGCTTAACAAATAAAACCAACCAAAAATTTGCTTAACAAATAAATTGGGGGTCGCAATCCCCCCATCAGAAGTCACACTTGGTCGCTTACAATGGTGTTTCGCTTAAAGAGCAAACGCGAGTTAAGAGCAATCCTGTGGAATGCATTATGCTGTTTAAGCGAGGTACAACTGTATTTAATTTCTTAACTTGTGGCGTAATGTTTTTATGTGTGTTTTCATGTCAGAGATTACTCTGGGTTGAAAGGATTTTTGCAGGGAATGCCCAAATGAGCTCTTTTCATGTCCCCAATCATCAGGGCTGTGGAATCGGTAGATAAATGTTCCGACTCCGACTCCTCAGTTTTGTCTGCTTCTGACTCCGACTCCGACTCCTACTCCAGGTACCCAAAATTTCTTCTGACTCCGACTCTTCGACTCCAACTCCGACTCCACAGCCCTGCCAATCATGCAGCTCTCGAGTATCAAACCCCATCCTTCCAGTCTCCAAGCTCAGTGCCTTACCCACTAAACCACCGGGGGAGCTATGTTGCTGTAAATATTCAATAGAGCTGTGGCCATTTTGAAATCAGGATAAATGAAATAAAAAATGAAAACATACTGAAGAATTATATGGAAAAGTTATAAATACCACAGATTCCTTTGAGGAAGTATCCTTTGGTGAAAAACCTGCAATTTTTAGGAAATTAACTGAAAACAGCGCTAGAAGTGCTTGGAAAAAATGAACCACAGAAAAAGATATGATACTCATAGACCTTGTTCAAACTATATAACTATATTTCACAATCCTAACAAAATAATGTCAAGAAATACAGGAGACAAAACTATGACTCACAGACTGGAAACATTCAATATGCATTCCAATCCCAAAGAAAAGGAGATAACAAAGATTGCACTATTGAGAGAACAATCTCATTCATTTCCCTTGCAAAGCAACTGAAGCTTGGCATTTTACAACAAACACTCCTACCATATATATGGAAAGATAAATGTCAGCTGTTTAATTTGGATTAAGAAAAGTAAAAGGCAGTAGAGATTTTACTGCAAATATAAATTAGCTGCTGAAGTATACTAAATAATTTCAAATTTTCAACTTCAAGGATTACAACAAAGCCTTTGGATAATGGAAAGCTGCAGATGATGATGATTTGTAGGAGGGAGATGAAGACACGGACACAAGTCTGAGGGTGAATGAATAATAATCACCAGTCATATCCAACTCTAGGGTTCAGTGCTCATTTCTGTTTCATAGCTGAAGACCCAGCACTGTCTGTGTCTGCAGATGTTTCCATGGTCATGTGGCAGGCAGGACTAGACACTGGAGTGCATGAAATGCTGTTTACCTTCCCACCAAAGTGGTCCCTATTTATCTACAGTACTGTACAGTACTTGCAATTTCTTGCTTTCAAACTGCTAGGTTGGCAGGAGCTGGGGCAGAGATGGGAAAAGAAATAAAAACAGAACCATCAAAAATCATCTTTTGCAAGAAGAATCATATGGGAAACAACCTCTTGACTGTAGCTTTTTTTAAACTGATGGTGGCTGCCCGCCCTAGATGGGGATTCTTTGGGGTCTTAGAGCTGCTGTCTCCATGACACATGCACAGTTTGAAGAGTGCAGTGATGTCACATGGCTGTCCCGGTTTGGTGTGAGAGAATTATGGCAACCCTAGTCTCATATAATGTTGGACTAAATTCAAATGAAGAAAGAGACAAAGTTTGTAGAGCAAACTTCAATAATTTAGGATGCAGATGGCATTGTACCATTGGCAGATATGCAATGTACAGATATGAAAGTTGGGTAATGCAGTATAGTGTCTGGAAAAAAACCATTATTTTGAAATGTGATATGGGAAGGTAGCTTGACTGTCAGTCACCAGAAGGACAAATAAGTGAGTTATAGATCAAATGAAATGAAATTAATTAATCAGGTTGCTGTAACTTAGAAGTTTTTTTATGGCACATATCAGCAAAGTTAAATTCTTGCCTAAATTACATTATTTCCTAATGTGCACCTGTACTGCTTAAAATGCACCCTATCACTGTGAACTCACAATGAGTCTCCCAGTCAAGCTTGTCTATTGTTTTGATAAATTTGCCACTTCCTTATAGAATCAGTTTCATGCTGCAGTGGCTCAGTGGTTAAGAAGCTCACTTTGTTAACTGGAAGGCTGGCAAGTCGGCAGTTCAAGACCCGGGTAGTTCAAAACAGATTGAGCACCCATCTCTGTCCCAGCTCTTGGGAACATGAAAGGAGCTTAATTCGGGCATTCCCTGAGCAGTTTCTCCAGAAAAAGTTCTTTCAATCCAGAATAATTTCTGACACGAAAATATTATTATGGTGCTTTTTACAACATTCTGCTGATGTTTCTTAATTGCTCTGGATTTGGGAACTTGAAGATGTTAACAATAGCAATAACACTTAAATACTGACTGACTTTCAGTTGGGTGGGAGAGGGTCTGGCTGATTACTACAACATTTCTTAGAGAATTGCTAGCCTTTTATCCTATTTTAATGCTTTTTAATTTTTAAAACTTTTAAAAATACATTTTAAGCTCCGCCAAGTATAGGGCCAATTGGAGTTTACTCTTAATATTAATGAAGCTAATGAAGCTAACAGCCTAATAAAAAGTGGAGACATCAAACTGCCAAAAAAAGTCGATATAGTTACAGTTAAATTTTTCCAATACAGTAGTTATGTATGGCTGTGAAAGTTGGACCATGAAGAAGGTTGAGTGCAGAAGAATAAATGCCTTTGAATTGTGGTGCTAGAAAATACTTTTGAGAATCCTCTGGACTGCAAAGAAATCAAATCAGCCCATTCTAAAGGAAACCAACCCTGACTGCTCCTTGGAAGGACAGATACTGAAGCTGAAGCTCAAATAGTTTGGCCACCAATTGATGACTGGACAAGGCCCTGATGTTGGGAAAAATCAAAGGTAAAAGAAGTGGGCAGCAGAGGATGAGTTGGTTAGACAGCATCATTGACACAGTGAGTTTGGATCTGAACAGACTCCGGAGGATGGTGGATGACAGAGGAGCCTGGTGTGCTGTGGTCCATGAGGTCGCAAAAGTCGACTGTGTGACTGAACAACAAAATGAAGCTGACTGGAAACTTTGTTACAAACATACAAGTAAAAATATGAGATAAGATGGTGGAGCTTTTGCAAGATTTGAAGTAATACCAAGGCCTGTTTTGAAGTCTCTACATTGTTGAAGCTTGGAAAGAAACAGAAAATAGAAAAGATAACAATACCCTATATGCTCTCCTCTGGAATAAGAATCCTTGAATATAGATTGGGCAGAGGAGACCAATTGGCCCTATACTTGGCAGAGCTTAAAATGGTACTAACCAGAAAGGGATATAAAAACTTTGGACTCCCTCAGCCCTTAGCCCTGAACTCCCCTTTAAAGCAACAGAGAGTGCAGACAAAATTTTACTCAGTGGAAAATAGGAAGCTTCGCCATATCAGTTCTAACTTGGGCTGGCCCCTGGATTTTAAGGGAAATTGTAACTGCTATAAAGAAGAGTCTGGTTCTGTTAACTTGACTACTCAACAGATACTACCTGAAAATGAAACACCTCAAGGTTTAGTACAATCTTTTGATCAAAACAACTCATTTGAGGGGGGGGGATGTTAGCAAAGAAGATTCTTCAGACTGTATTCAGACATCAGTTGAAGACTTAACACTTGAGCACATTTTTGTAATACTGTACACCTACTATGACATGCAGTCAGGGCCTGATTTACATGAAAAGAGGCCCTAGGCTATTCCACTTATGTGGCCCTTTCACCTCCCATTTTTAAGTTTGTAAATTACATGAGATATAATAAAATACACCATTACTGTGATATATATCAATATATAGGCCCCTCTTGATCTTGAAGCCCTAGGCTGAAGCCTAGTTAGCCTATAGGAAAATCTGGCACTGCATGCAGTAATATACCTAAGAAAACCTCTATCAAACGAGGAATCACTATTAAGAAGAAAAGCAAAAATATTAAAAATATTAAATCAAAACATTGTAAAAAAAATGCAGTTCAGGAAACCTAGATTACTGAACATAAACCCACCACAGAAAAGTATTAATCACATAGGGAAATCAATTGCAAATAAGGAAACAAACTTGGAGGAACCTAACCACCTCCTTGCTAATTCAGAGGAGCATTATATCCCAACTTACTAACCATGATACTAAAGGCTTCTTCGGTGGTGAGGCTGAACTGAGAAGCTACACAGCTGTATAGCAGTTGTGACAGTTCTTGCACATATGTGTAACTTAATTTTTAAAAGCATCTATTTTAATGTTTCCTAGCTACCTTGAGTGAAATACTTTGTCACTGAAAGGCAAGATATAAATACAACAGTAAACAGAGTGGTTCTATGATGCCACCCAACTGAATTGCCACTTTTGGTCATGGTCTTAAATTCACATCTTTGACCAAATTAGTCTATGTTCAGTGGGTGAAATCCTGTTGCTTACTCTAGTAAGTCGCAATTACAGGAGAGCAATTGAATCAATGGCACTTATGGAGGAGTTGATTCCCTAAATCAGGGATCAGCAAACTTGGCTCTCCAGATGTTCTTGGACTTCAATTCCCAAAAGTCCTGATCAGCAGGCATACTGACTTGGGCTTCTGGTAATTGAAGTCCAAGAACACCTGGAGAGCCAAGTTTGCAGATCCCTGCCCTAAATCATCACTGATCCAGTGGGCCTACTCTAATTGCAACTTGCTGTGCAAACAAGAGAATATCAGCCACTGAAACAACAGAACATGCACAAACATCAACTAATAAAGTTCCCATCGAGTCAATCAAGTCTACATTTATTTGGGATTCACAATTGGATTTAGGTCTTTGAGGCTAATGCAGTAAACTTATTACTGCTTTATTAGCTGAAGCAGACGACAATGACTCCTAATCATTTAAGGGGAACTCATTTTCTTTTGACAGACTGATATACTTCCAGCTTTTCAGCTGGATTTTTAAGGACTTGTTTTGCATTTACATCGGTGGTTGCTACCCTTTCTCTAACAAGCACAAATTCATTCAGATAGATGGAGGGATCCCATATGTATCTCTTCAGGAAAAAAACACTCCAGGACTCTCAGCTTTCCTGCCTAATCAGTTCAGCAAGCTGGTCTGTTTATGAAGTTCAGCTGACAGAAAAATTGCAGAGTGGCAAACATCCTTCTGCCCAGGTGGTCGAGAGGAAAGGATGAGGTGGATGTTGATCTTGGCTCTCTCAAACAACGCAGAAAGAGGAGGATGTGATCTGGGTGTGATCAAGGAAGATGGAAAAGACACATTTCAGTGTTAAAAAAGAGGGGGGGGAGCTATTGAGCCCCTCTGCCATCTGCAGTCAGATTGTTGCCATCTGCATTAATGGGACTGTGATTTTGACCACCATGCCGAAATATTAATGAGGCTGCTGAGTAGTTTAAGCATAGCATATTTCAACACACTGTAGGGGGAGAAAATAATTTCTTCCTAAGTGCTTGGCAAGGTGAGTCTCCATACCAAACCACATTTATCAACTATTCATCTGAATGCTATCATTATTGCCTGGAGAGCCCTTCTTCTTTGGCCCATCTCTGGCATAACCTCCTGCCAAAAAGTACTCTGTTATTTCCAGAGGGGGAGGAGGAGAGAGAGAAAACACAGCCCGTGATTAACACAGTTGGCCATTATTGGTACTTTTACAGTCTTTTGGAACTACTTGACATCAAGGGCTAGCCTACCTGCTCTGCACAACTCCTCTTTGAACTTTTAACACTGTTTTACTAGGAATATATCTCCGAGGAAAAGGATTGTTCTGAGTCAAGCAATGCATGACACATCTGCCCCTGATGTGTTTTGCTTCTCAGCCACCTATGGTGGAAGTTATAATGTATAACAGCTCTATTGCATCATGTTGGCAAAAGCTAGTGTTGCATGCAACCTCATCAAAGTATTTTTAAAGTTGGAGAGTGAGTGATTCTTATTGAGTATTCTAGTGCAACCCCAGTATGCAGTTGTTGTGATCCTGGCAGATGCTCTGTCAGATCAGGGGTCTGATTCTGACAGTGATCAGCCTGCAGTCAGGGCAAAGTTCAGTAGGCAGCTATACCTGAGATGCAGGCAAGCTAGAGCCAAGTAGAAGAGAAGACAGTGGTGGGCTCCAAAAAAAATTACTACCATGCTGTGGGCGTGGTATGGTGGGTGTGACCAGGCGAAAAGTCCTGTGTTCCACCTGGATTAGGACTACTTTATAACTTGGTGGGCGGGGAAAGCCAGAATTTCTGCTGCCGGTTCTGGTGAGCCTGCTGATGCCCACCACTGTAAGACTCGCAGCTGATAGCAGTTAGCTGGGAGGCTTATAAGCAAGCTTGTCAGTCTTCCAGTATTGGTACAATTCTTCAATGCATATACCGGCATACTGCTTGGATAGTCTGCCTAGACCTTGATCTGCCTGCCATGACCCCGACTTCTCTGCCAATTCTGACAATGCCCCTGGACATCCTTCAGACCAGACCTTGGCTTGCTCTTTGGACTTTGTTATCTGGACTCTCCTTGAATAGACTCTCTGTGTAGCACCACTGTGTAGTGACTGTGACCATTGGGGTGGGTCAGCACAGCAGTAACCAGAGAGACAGGAAAGACTAGCCTGATGTAAAGGAAGTTGTTTTGCATAGTTTGCCTGTAATTACAAATAGAATTGTTCTTTCCTGCCACTGGGGTCACCCAACCCTATTTGCATGTGTTAAGGCCTTTGTTTGTTCTGGCCTTCTCTCTTTTGCTTTCTGCTTTTGAAGAGCAAATACAGTAAAGCCTCTACATACAATTTTTTTCCTGTTCCATGAAGTTATTTGTATGTTGAAAAAATTGTGTCAAAAACACACTGCATTACCAGAAGAGGCCACTGGATGTCACATTTTTTTTGTATAGTAGAACCCCGACATACAAACAGGTCGCTTACAAAAAAATCGACATACAAATAGAAATCGTGGCTAAAAAAATTGACATACAAATTTTTAATAGGAAAAATTCATCATACAAAAAATATGGTGACATCTAGTGGCCTCTTCTGGTAATCCAATGTGTTTTCAACATACATTTTTTTCAACATACAAATAACCTTGTGGAATGGAAAAAATTGTATGTAGAAGTTTTACTATATGCTGATTTTTTCCTATTAAAAATTTGTACGTCGACAAGGCTTTCTCTATGTTAGGGTTTTTCTTCCCATTGCAATATCTATCTATCGACTGCCATCTGGTTAATTCCTTCTCATTAATTCTTAAAGGTAGGTTTCCCAGCAAAAAAAAATCTTTTAGGGATGATTTTCATTTTACTTAAATCACTTTACTTAAATCAGAAAGATGGAGGCATAGGAATTCCCAGCATAAAAGAAAGAAAAATATCACAACCATACATTACCACCGGGAATACCATTGCTTTGACTATATGAATTTTTGTTTGCAATGTGATGTCTCTACTTTTCACTATGTTCCCCAGGTTTCTCATCGCTTGCCTCCCAAGAATCAGTCGCCTTTTTATTTCATGGCTGCAATCCCCATCTGCAGTGAGCTTTGATCCTAGGAAAGTAAAATCTGTCACTGCTTCTACTTCTTCCCCATCTATTTTCCAGGGACTGATAGGTCCTGTTGCCATTATCTTGGTTTTCTTGATATCGAGTCTCAAGCCAGCTTTTGCACTTTCTTCTTTCAACCTAATCAGGAGCTTTTTAAGTCCTCCTCACTTTCTGCCATTAGGGTGGTATCATCTGTATATCTCAAATTGTTGATGTTTCTCCCAGCAATTTTGATCCCAAATTGTGATTCTTCCATCCCTGTATTGTGCATTATGTGCTCTGTATATAAGTTGAGTAAGCAGGGTGACCAAATGCAGCCTTGTCTTACTCCTTTTCCTATTCCAAACCACTCTGTCATTCCGTATTCTGTCCTAACTGTTGCTTCTTGATTCATGTACAGGTTTATCATGAGGCATATAAGGTGCTCTGGTATTCCCATCTCTTTAATTACTTGCCACATTTTGTTGTGGTACACACAGTCAAAGGCCTTAGTGTAATCAATGAACTAAAAGTAAACTTGTTTCTGATATTCCTTTGTTTTTTCCAGGATCCAACGTATGTTGGCAATGTGGTCTCTAGTCCCCCTGCCTCTTCTGAACCCTGCCTGTACTTCTGGTAATTCTCTCTCCATGTGCTGCTGCATTCTATCCTGTATTATCTTGAGCATCACCTTGCTAGCGTGTGGGATGAGCGCAGTTGTTCAATAATTTGAACGTTCTTTGGCATTACCCTTTTTGGGGATTGGAACATATACTGCTCTTTTCCAATCCTGTGGCCATTGTTGTGTTTTCCAAATCTGCTGGCATATAGAATGCAATAATTTGATTCCATCATCTTTTAGGGCTTTGAAAAGTTCAACTTGGATACCATCATCCCCACTGACTTTGTTGTTTGCAGTGCTTTTTAGGGCCTTTCTGACTTCACTCTCTAGGATGTCTGGCTCAAGTTCAATTTCTTCATCATTGCTATTATCAGAGGTGTTGAGGTCCTTTTTGTAGAGTTCCTCTGTGTACTCTTTCCATCTTTTCTTAATCTCTTCTGCATCAGCTAACTCCTTGCCATCTTTGTCCTTTATCATGGTCATTTTTGCTTTAAACGTTCCCTTGATTTCCCCAATTTTTTTGAAAAGATCTCTAGTCCTACCTCTGATATTGTTTTCCTCTACTTCTTTGCACTGTTCATTCAGGTAGATTTCCTTATCTCTCCTTGCTTTTCTTTGAAATTCTGTATTCAGGTAATTGTATTTTTTCCTTTCTCCTTTGCCTTTTGCATTCCTTCTGTCCCAGAAGAGTAGCGTGCCTTGGCGGGGCCCCGTATAAAAATCTTTTGGGGGCCCTTAGGAAGGGTAAAGATTTGTTTTGTTTACGCACGTTGGGGGCCCCCATGACCCAGGGGCCCCGTATAATTGATACGGCAGATACGGCGGTAGCTACGCCTCTGTTCTGTCCTCTGCTATTTTAAGAGCTTCATTGGACAACCACTTAGCTTTCTTACGCTTTTCTTTTGGTATGGATTTCCTTGCTGCCTCTTGCATGATGTCCCACATCTCTGTCCATAATTCTTCTGGCACTCTGTCTATCTGGTCCAAGCCATTAAATCTGTTCCATACCTGCTGTCTAGGTCATATCTGTCTGGCCTAATTGTTTTTCCTATTTTCTTTAGTCTAAGCCTGAATTTTGCGATCAATAGGTTGTGATCTGAGCCACAATCTGCCCCTGGTCTTGTTTTTGCTGACTGTATGGAGGTTCTCCATCTTTGGCTGCAGAGTATGTAATTAATCTGGTTTCAATGTTGGCCATCTGGTGATGTCCATGTGTAAAGTCTCCGTTTATGTTGCTGGAAGAGAGTGTTTGCTATGACCAGTGCATTATCCTGGCAGAACTCTATCAGTTTTTGGCCTGCTTCATTCTGTGTTCCAAGACCAAATTTGCCTCTTATTCCATTTACTTTTTGATTTCCTACTTTGGCATTCCAGTCTCCTATGATAATGGTAGCTGTTCTATGAGGTGTTCTAGGTACTCATAGAAATGGTCAATTGTGGCTTCATCTGCACACTAATAGTGGTTGGTGCGTATATAGTATTTGGATTACAGTGATATTGAATGGTTTGCCTTGTATTCTGACTGACATCATTCTATCATTTTTGAGATTATATCCCATTACTGCTTTTCTCACTCTTTTATTAACAATAATGGCTATTCCATTTTTTCTGTGGTTTTCTTGTCCACAGTAGTAGATATGGTTTCCAGAGCTGAATTCGCCCATCTCTGTCCATTTTAACTCCCTGAATCCCAAGATGTCAATGCTTATTCCTTCCATTTCCTTTTTTACCACTTCCAGTTTTCCTTGATTCATAGATCTTACATTCCATGTCCCTATACAGTATTTTTCCTTACAACACTTTATTTCTCCTCCCCCTTTCCTGTCCCTCCCTTTCTTCCGATGTGATGTGTTGATCATCCTGTTTCATCTAAATTGTTTTTTGTTTTGCCTTTTGTTTAGGGTTCTCTTGGCAAACTTCCTGATGTGGTTTGCCAGTTTCTTTTATCATACATCATACATGTTATCACAGTTTAGGCTGAGCACACAACATATTTTTAAAAAACGTATTTGGGTTGTTAGCATTTCCCAGATAATGGCCACTTGTAAATTGCAATCCAATCTGAGTTTAGTGATAATGACCTATTAATGGCTCTTGACTTGAAAGGGCAACATCAGTGCATTTCTAAAGAGGCAATTCTCAGGCTGCTATAACTGAACTGACTCTCTTTATTAAGATTTTTTTTTGCCCCTTCTGGAATCTGGGTGTAATAAAGTCTTTGGCTGTCTCCAGGCACCTTTTTTTAAAAATGAAGAACAGTCTTATTTTCTGGTCAGATTCTTTACTGCTGTCTCCACTACCAAGAGAAGTGCCCAAGTTGGACGTACTTGCAAAGACTATGATAGCAGATATTTATTTATTTTTATTTATTTACTTATATTTACTATCCCGCCCCAATCGGGTAAACCCGACTCTGGGCGGCTTACAGCTTGGATCAAAATCACAGGTTAAAACTAGTATAATAATTATGTTTAAAACCATAAAAATTCATAAGAAAGTTAAAACAACACACAGGTAAAAACCGGAGCAGGAAGAGGTGGAAGGCAGTCCAGGAACAAAATGAATAGGCAGGTTGCATGGAGTAATATATACATCAGCACATACATACAATTAGAATTTAACACTTCACTGAATTTTGGAATATAGTTCTTGGTTTAGAAACCATCCCAAAAATGTTATATTAATACGATTGTACCGGATAGCGCTAAAACCGCATAACGATGCAAGATTTTTGGAAAAATCTTGTATCGGGTAACGCGATTTTTTGCGTTATCCGGTACAATCATGTGTGTGTGTGTGGGGACCCAATCCAACCCCCCCAGAGCCCGCCCGCATGATGTTTGGAAAGGGTATGGGCCCCCATACCCTTTCCAAACACCATGCAGGTGCGCGCCTGTCAAACGTGGCTTGGGGAGGATACGGAGAAAATCTCTGTATCCTACCCAAACCCCCTCTGACGCGCGCGTGCCAGCCCGCCCGATGTTTGGAAAGGGTACCGGCCCCCATACCCTTTCCAAACACCATGCAGGCGCGCACCTGTCAAACGCGGCTTGGGGAGGATATGGAGAAAATCTCCGTATCCTACCCAAACCGCGTTTGACATGCGCGCGCCAGCCCGCCCAATGTTTGGAAAGGGTACGGGCCCCCATACCCTTTCCAAACACCGTGCAGGCGCGCGCCTGTCAAACGTGGCTTGGGGAGGATACGGAGAAAAGCATTTGACAAGCGTGCACCAGCCCGCCTGATGTTTTTTTAGTATTGTTCGGTGTATACCCCGGACAACGCTAAAAACCGGATAACGACATGACTTGTGGAACCAAGTCATAACGTTATCTGGGGTACTAGTGTATTTATATTTTATATTAAAGCAAATTAAAACACAATAAAATACAGGAACAAATTCTAAGGTATTTATTTCATTCTTTGTGCCCCATTATTAATATTATATTTGGATTTGTATGCCGCTCTATTCGCCGAAGCGACTCAGAGCGGCTAACCGCATAAATCATAAAACATCATACATTAAAGATTCACATATCATATCAAAGTATCACATACATTTCAAGAAATCCCCATTACAATTACAAACTTAAAAACATCATCAATACATTTCAGAAATACTTCAAAAACACTTCGAACAGTTCACAAAAATCGCAACTCTACCCCACTCACTAAGTCAAATTCCCAGCTATTTCTTCCCCCCTCAGCCAAGCTGGCTGGGCAAGCATCCATACTGGTGTATCTGTTCTGAATATTGGCTATAATCATGGCCAGTGGTGGGCATAAAAATTTTTCCTACCACACTGTGGGTGTGGCCATGTGACTGGGTAGGTGTGGCCTGTTGGCCATGTGACTGCTCTTCGCTATAGAGCAATGGAAATAGAAGCCTCTTCTATTTTCATCACTCTATAGCGAACCCCTGAAGCCATTTTCCCCTTCATCCAAGGCTCTTCCAGGGCTCTGTTTCACCCCAAAGCACCTCCCCAACCACTCCGGAGTGGCTGGGAATGTGCTTTGGGGTGAAACAGAGCTCAGGAAAAGCCTTGGACAAAGAGGGAAATGGAGCCAGCCCCCTCCAAAGCCTCTTCTAGGGGGAGGAGGAAGTGGGTGGGGTGAGGAGGTGGACGGGGCTGGCCATTTTTACTACCAGTATACACGTACTGGTCCGATCTAGCTCATACCCATCACTAACCATGGCAATAGTTTTCCTGTTCTTAACTCCTCGAAACAATTCTTCCAAGGACATTCCACACAAGTCTCTCAGGTTCTTTAGCCACAAAGTCCATCTACATCCAGGGCCTCTCTTTCCAAGGATCTTGCCTTGCATAACAAGTTGGAATATTCTATACTTTATGTAGTTCCTTAAGATATGGCCAAGGTATTGAAGCTTTCTTTTTTTTAAATGGTCTTAAATGGTTATTGTTCTTTATCCATCTGGTGCAACACATTAGTCACATGCAGCAAATTTTTCGTTACCAACAATGACCATGTAACTAATCTGGTTAATGTGACCTTTGAGCATATCTTGCTTGATGTAATGTATGTGTCAGTATGAAGTATCTGGCTTTACATATCAAGTGGGATAAAATCTTTATGGAGGAATAATGTCTTTTGTAGTATCATCTTCCATCATGAGATGTATTTCCTTTCTTGTAAATATATTAATAAAAACTGTGCAAGAATTTCATTCCAATGTGTGCTAAAAACTTGACAGTTTAAGGATCTTTACAATCCAATAATATTGGTGATTTTGTTTGTGATAGAATTCTAATGGACTTTGTCCACCATGTTTATAAGAATTTATGTTAGAAATAATTTCTTTGCAAAGAATTACATGCTGCATTAAATATATAAATCAGGTGCAGATTTGTGTCTTTATCACTAAACCTCCTCCTATGTTCATATTTTATGTGTTCAAGAAAAACCCTCCTAAGAAATAGCTATTCTGATTTTAAGATATTTATATCTCACTGGCAAATTGTTCTTCAAATCTCATAAGCTTCCTATTCATACTGCGAGAAGGTTACTTAATGATCAAACTTGCATCTTTCAGAATCTCAGTTTGAAGTGAAATAAGAGGCCATTTTCAAGCTATAAAAGTAATACTGAAGTCGAAGAACAGCAAAATTGCCTTAATTAAACTTGTCGTTCTTATTGAGGTGGTTTCCATCCTCCCTCTGGGAGCTTTATTTTAACAACCCCATTAAATGCCATGAGGTCAATAAAGTTAGCCACGAAATAACTAGCAGTGAATACCTATATGCTTCATTGCCCAAATAGGATAATTATGGAGATGTGTAATTTGTTCTCCTTTTAAAAATAAACACGTGGAAATAAATTTGGGGTCTGCCTGAATTGTTAAATTCCCAGGTTGTCAACTATTTTTTGTTTAAGTGCATATGAAAATGTGTTCTGCAGGTGCAAATTATGTATGTGGGAAAGCTCTTCATCATCATTATTGTTCATTATTTAAAATAATTTATTTCCAAAGAACTCTGTGCTACATCAAAAATATATATCCAACAATCAGGTGTAGATTAAAATTTATATAGTACTTTGTGGGAGGAAAAACATACAAAAGAAGAGGTGTCTGCTGGATGGTGGATAATCCAGATGGAGAAGAAAGGAATGAAAAAATGAAGACGAGCAAAATTATCATGAGTGCAGAGCATGGCATCATGTGAATGCCATCCATCCCTCTGATTGATTGATTGATTGATTGATTGATTGATTGATTGTAATACTAAATTGAGAATCTAGTCATTCAGAAGCAATGCGGAAGAACAGGAATCCTACAGATTAGTAGGGGAAAAAAGAAATACAAAAGTAACAGAGTAACAGTTAAAAGTGCAACTTTTAACAAAAGGCGGCAGTGTGGAAGGGCCTACAACATTATTAGCAATTACACTAATAGCGCTTCTGCACTCTCTGGATGGTTCACAAGGTAATTAGCATTTTGCACCCAACATGGTGGGTACTTATTTTATCAGCTTAGGAAAGATAAAGTCAACCTCGATCAAGATCAAATTTAGAAAAGGTGGGAGCTTAATTATTTTTGACAAATGTTACTATTTGGGGTTCTAGCTAGTCAGTGAGCTACACCCTCTTCCAGAACATTCCTTATGATTCCATTTCTTTTCATCTGGATTTTCCACTCTTCACCAATACTCATGGGGCATTTGTTCTGCTTTTTAGTCTGTTGCATGAGTGGGCTATTTTCTGTGGTGGGCAGCAAAAATTTTTACTACCACACTGTGGGTGGAGCCTACATCATGAGCTGAGCCTATCCTGTGGGCGATCTAGTCATCCCTGCCATATGGCCATGTATACATTTGCAAACACAGGCAGCACTGGCTCTTTGGCTGTAAATGGAGATGAGCACTGCACTCTAGAGTCAGATATGACTGGCTTTTGAGCAAGGGAGACCTTGAACCACTTGCAGGGACAAAACCTGATGGGGCAGGCTTATACCTTCTGGACTGAAAAGTAAGACTCTCTCTTACCTCTGGTGCAGCAGCTGCTGGCCCGAATGACTGGTCTGGGTGTCTGGGTCATAACAGACTTTGGCTATTGAAAGACAATATTTTTGGAAATAAGTATTTTTAGTAGAGACTGGTTTGGAAATGAAAACCTAAAAAAGACCAGAATACTGCTGCTTATACCTTCTATGTAACTCCAACAGAATAAAGTTCAATGGAAAATTGCTACAATTAAGAAGCTGGTACTTGTTTTTCTTGCCTCACACCAGTTGTAGGCCTCAGTACGTGACAAGAAAAGAAAGGCATATAAGTCTGTAAAATAAATAAAATAAATAAAAATAAATAAGTGTGAACTTTTTAACATGCAACAATTCACGGTTGAAATTTGTGCTGTTGCAGATACAGTAGCCTATATATAGGGTTACGGCCAAATGTTTTAACATCTCCCACTACCAAAAAAATGATTACAGTATTTGAATGCAAACCTTTTTTTAAAACTGCAGATGAATGAGATGAGATCAGATGGAATGGGCTGGTAGGTGAGCATTCTGAAAGCCAAGTACCAGAAATAGATGGATTTGTCCATACTTACCTTTGATGTGGCTGTCATGAATTTCTGTTCATTATCTGCATTTATAGTGAGTCTAGAGGTGTGGAGGGCACTCCCATTCTTAGGGGATTATACTGATAGGCCATCACACTGCAGGTTTCTGCTGCTAATTTGTGTGGTGAAATATTTCAGTCTCCTTTCATTGCTTGCCTCATTTTTGCTCTTATCCTTGATATTTAGACAGAGGATAAATGGCAAAATCAGTAGCTCCATCATTTCATATCTGAGCAGCTTTACAATTCTGGCACTCATGCAGTCTGGTCCTGAAGCTTTATTGATGCTAAATATATCAATCTGCTCTGAACACTGGATCTGGATGTTTGTGACAAAAGATAATGGAATAGCTCAGAGATGGCAAATCAGGGAGGATTCAGACACTTAGTTGAAACTAAAAAGGAGTCCATTTAGGAACTGGAAGAATTAAGCTTCTGTTCAAGCATTTCAACAGAAGATGTCCACTTTACATGGGTTACTTCTTGTTTTTGTTCTGACGTATCCAAATCCTAATATTGGTGATCCTCATGGTGATCAACCATGAAGACTGTCCTGAGAGTATAATGCAGTGGCTTTTCTGCATCGCAGGATGACAACCATAGCACTGATCCAGTTCTGCGAGTCATTCTCTGGTCCTGAGCCCTTTTGGCAGGCAAAGTCCTCCTCAGCCCCAGGCCAGTATTGCTGAACCTGCTGCCCGTCATCAAGATGGATCCAAGTGGGATTTAATCCATTTGGGACCATCACCCTTCCCTGTGGACTTTGGCACCCAAGCTGTTAGTCCTCAGTGTTGTCAGGTTAGTTAACCACTGCCTGACAATTGACATTGAGGCCCTGGCAGTATGATCTATTCCAGGGGCGCCCAAACATTTCAGGGTTTGGGCCAGTTGCGTGGTTCAGGGTGCTGGTCACTATGGCTTAGGGGCTGGATCTGGCCCCCAATACTGATTCATCTGGCCCATGAAGGCCTCATTGCTTCTGAAAGTGGAAGTAAAACCTCAAGGTTGTCGGGTTCGTTAACTGCTGCCTGACACTTGGCATTGAGTCGCTTGCATTATGGTCTACTCTATTACCATAGCAGGATAACCTGGCCAGACACCAATGGGTTACATAGAAAGGATAAGTGTAACACAGACAGTGCCACATTTAGAGCAACATATTAAATGCAACAGTGGTGTTTGAGGAAAGACTAAAGGAATTGGGTATTTTAGCCTTGAGAAAAGGAGACCGAGAGGGTATATGATAGCACTCTTCAAATACCTGAGAGGTAATCAGGGAGTAGAGGAAGGATCTGTTCTCCATCGTCCCAGACTGCCAGACACATTATAATGGTCTGAAACTACAGGAAGGTAGATATAGGCTGAATATTAGGAAAAAATGTATTAACTGTTAGAGCAGTATGACACTGGAACCAACTGCCTTGAGAGGTGTTGAGCGCTCCAACAATGGAAGCATTCAAGAGAGAATTAGACAACCTTCTGTCATATCTGCTTTGATTTGGATTCCTGCATTGTAGAAATTCGTTTGGGCCTTAATTGTAATTGTATCTTATTTGTGCCTGTGTATAGATTTAGAAGCTCAATTGTCAGCCCCTGCTAATGCTATTAATGCTGTATTTGCTGTGTGACAAAAATAGCTAGCCAGGATGCATGCTTCAGTGGACACAGCATAACAGGACGTGCTAACCGTGAGAGGGCTTTTTGGAAGCAAACAGGTGTTTATTGTCCACTGAGGAGGAAGTTGTACCCATGGTAGCATTCTGAGCTTGCTAAATATATATTCTAAGGCAGTAAGGCTGTTAAATAAATGTGTTTACTATGATTTGATATCTATAGATATTTCCCATCTCTCTCATGTAACTGCCCCCCCCCCTTTTGGGTAACTCCCACCCTTCCAATGTAACCACCCTCTGATGTAACCACTCCCATTCTTCTGATGTAACCAAACTCCCCTTTTGATGAGATGTAACTTCCACTTTTTTGTGGCTCAGTAAAAATAGATGCCCTGCTGGGTGCTAAAGGCAGAAATTGAGAGAGAGATTCAGTTCAGACAGATCAGACTGATCACTGACTTTGCACCAGACCCAAGACTGCAGTCCTAATTCTTTCGCGCCAATTGTCAGGGCCGGACTCTGACACTGCATTAAGCAGGGGGTTGGACTCGATGTCCTAAAAGGCCCTTTCCAGCTCAGTTATTCTATGATTCTATGATTTATATTACCCAACCTCAAATACTGGATTCTTTCATTGCTGGAGCAAAGAATAACAGGGACAGTTCATCTTTGTGCTTTGGGGTATCCTTACAGGTTGGATAAACTGCTCTTCTGAACTATTTTAACTACATTTTCATGAACTTCCTAGCCAATATGGCCAGTGGTGAGTAGTCACACTGGCTAAAGGATAATGTCAAGTTCCTGTGTTCAGAACATCTATACTCCAGCCCTGAATTTGGGGGTAACTAGTAACAAATAACTAGGTCCTGGTAATTAAAAAGTGGCATATACCTATATTACAGCATTCTCTAATATGTAAGGCAAAATTAGATCACATTATGACTGCAATAAGAAAAAGGATAACTTCATTTCTTTTGCAGTGTCACTGTCACATTTAAGTTACTTTCATGCCCATAGAATGTGGTCATACTCCATTAAAAGAGGAGAAATATCACACAATGTAATATTATCCATCTGCAAAATAGAACAGCCATTTAGGCTTCTGCATTTTCTCTATATGTCTCCCCTCCCTCCACTTTTATATCCCCTTTCTTGTCATCTTTTGAAGTATATTCCTGAACTGAATGGAGGACACTCAGTAGAAATAAAGATCTGTGATCCATAAAACCCATTCATTTCCTAGAGGTAGATTTTAATTTTATTATACCGTACTATAAAATTAAAATCCCACTATTGCTATAAGGAATTAAGGGTTATCATCATACATTACAGATATTTCTTTTCATGTGCTAGGATTCCAGTGTCCTAGAAAACTAGAAGATCACAGGAACTGCTGAAAATGCAGTAACAGCTACTCATGGAATGACTTCTGGGCAAAATCTCTGAAATGCTGCTAAAATATGCTCATGCCACTGTTTTATAGGAGGACATTCCATTCACCAGATTTTAAATGACATAAAACAGTAACACATCATTTATAATTTGATTTGTTAATGGTGTTAGTGTTGTATTTGTAGTTTGTACTTCCAGATATTATGATAATGTTCACAATAATGGGTTGATGACCTTGTTTGGGGGAGGATAGCAAAGCAAAAAATACCTTAATGTATCGCTTTTTGATATTATGGCCTGTTAAAACTCATGAATCTTATCCATTGGCTTAGCTGGCCACAGCTAATGACTGTCACAGCTAGAATCATGTAGAGGGCATCAGGTTGGTTCTAAGACTGCAGTGGCTCAAGTGGCTAAAAAGCTGACTGGTAGGCGACAGGTCAGCAGTTCACGACCCTAATACTGCAGGACGGAATGAGCTCCCATCTTTGTCCCAGCTCCTGCCAACCTAGCCGTTGAAAAGGAAGAAATTGCAAGTAGATAAATAGGGACCACTTTGGTGGGAAGGTAAACAGCGTTCCGTGCGTTCTGGTGTCTAGTCATGCCTGCCACATGACCACGCAAACATCTAAAGAGCCAGACAGTGTTGGCTCTTTGGCTATGAAACAGAGATGAGCACTGAACCTTAGAGTTGGATACAACTGGCTTTTGAGCAAGGGTGACCTTTACCTTTAATTGAAAAGTGCAAATGTATGTTTCAAAGAAAGAAGTAAAAAAGTAAACAAATTCAGTAAAAATGCAGAAGCCCTTAAATCCACTCAAACAAGCTTTTGTTAGAGAATATTTGTTAGAGAAGAGGAAATGCATATTTACACCATAGTTCAAACAGATTATGTAAGTGGAACAAAAATAAATATACTAAATATACACAGATGGCAATTCACCAATCATTTACTACATAACTATTCCATTAAGCCAAACATTGCTGCTTTAAATTAAGAGTGGATTATGGCATAGTCATTTTTCACTTAACAAACACAATTTGAAGTGATGTTTTGCATGTTGGGAACATATTAAACCCTATTTGTTTGTTTTAAAAATTTACATCCTCCTTTTCTGGATTAAAATAAATGGGAAGTACTTTATAGGATCAAGCTATAATATGGTTGTTCTATTGAAACAGGAGAAGGGAAGAATGTTCTCTCCAATATACAGTGCCTTGTGCATCCTCAAAACGTACTCAAGGGCACTTGAAAATCCTCTAGAACAGGTTCTGGGTGGGTGAGTGAGTGAGTGGAGGAATCCAGTCAGCTACAAGTCAGAAATCCATGCTGCAATATTGAATCTAGGCTGTAAAACACAATACCAATTTAGATTACTGACATCTGTCTTCATAGTCGGCATTAGTGATGGGCATCGACCGGTTCGGGCCAGTTCGGGCGTACCGGTAATGGACCTTCCTGGGGATTTGGTGAGATAACTCCCTGTAAATTATGGTGATTCTAAATGACCTACTTAGTTGTGATTTACCATGCCAAATTAATTTGCGAGTAGAGTAGTCCCATTTGAATCAATGGGACGTATGGAAAAGTTGACCTACCACATTCCACTTGGTTCTGTGGACCTACACAGACTTTCTAGGCTAAGAAATGAAAGTTTGGTCACTCTCTTTTAAAGCTGTGGTGTCACTGGGAGGGATATGTCTTAGCTTGCTAAAAACACTAAGGATCCACTCCAAAGAACTGGAAAATCATTCATAGCCCATCACCTTCTGCAGCAGAATTCTGCAGACCTCAGTGCTTTTTCTGAGGAATCTTACATTGGAAAGATATTGCTTAGGGCAAGCTTTATAATAATTTTGCACAGACTGATGTCTATTGATGGCTTTGAGAATGACACTGCATCACTCCACAATCAGTCCAAATGGCCTTCTATTTCCTCATGTCATTATACTCCCATACAGAGGACAAAAAAAAGGTGTTTCTCACACGGAATGTGAGACTGCAAGATTTGCTTTCCTATTTCTTCCTTTGTAGTGACTCTCTAGCACAGGGGTGGCCAATCTTGATGCTCCAGCTGTTCTTGGACTCCGATTACCAGAAGCCCAAGTAAGCTCACTTGCTGATCAAAACTTCTGGGAATTGAAGTCCAAAAACAGCTGGAGCACCAAGGTTGGGCACCCTGGTCTAGCATATCTCCCAGATTTAACACACAGCTTAGTGCATAGAGGTATCTTAGCCTGTGGCAATCTCTGGTAATGCATCATACAGGTTGGCCCATAAGTCCCTACCTGGCCACAAAGAGAGTAGGGCTCTGTGGGAGGAGGGACAAAGCACTCCCATTAGGCTGCTAGGCAGAGGGGCAGGGTGAACTCTGTGCTGGGAGGAGAGAGGAAGCACTCCCATTGAACTGCTGGGCAGAAGGGTGAGGCCAGTGTTGGGCATCAGCAGGTTGTTTATTATTATTATTATTATTATTATTATTATTATTATTATTATTATTATTATTATTATTATTATTATTATTATTATTATTATTATTATTATTATTATTATTATTATTATTATTTACATTTGCTACCCCGCCCCAATCGGGTGAACCCAACTCTGAGCGGCTTACATCAAGGTTAAAACATAGAACAATCTACATCAATGCCATTTAAAATTAAAACTTAATATCAACTCTTTAAAAAACATAAAAAGTTAAAACAGTGTACAAGCTGCACACAGGTTTGCAAAAGCTCACCAGAACCGGTAGCAGAAATTCTGGCTGGCCCCACCCATCCCATCCAAGTTTTGAAATAAAGTAGTCCTGATTTGGGTGCAACACTGGGCTTTCCCCCCTGGCTGTGCCCACCATATCACGCCTCTTTTTGATACATGCGCACTAAAAAAATAGAACTGTGCATGTGTCAAACGGCTGCCCGGAAATACATTTCTGGAGGGGTGCCGGAGTGGTGACCGAACTGGTTGCCTGGGGATTTACTCCCCCCCCCCCGGTGACCCCTTCTGATGGGGTGCTACTGGTTCGGGCGAACCGGTCCGAACCGGTAACATCCCATCACTGCAGTCAGCATCTTAGCCACTTGACCACTGCGTTATTCCCTGCTATATTTCCAACATCCGTCTGGCCGTTATCCTGCTGCGCTAACAGAATAGACCATACTGCCAGTGACTCAACACTGATTGTTAGGCAGTGAATGAAGGGATTAATGAATGTTTATTAATTGATTAGTCTTACGACCTTATCAACAACATAACAGAAGAGTTTAAAATCTGTACAATGCAATGGAGTGTAATAAAATACAATAAAAATTCAGTAAAAATACAATAAAATACAATATGTACATACCTGAGCTACTTTTAAAGAATGTAAACTGCATGTAAACTACATGCATATCCATAGTCAGATAAGTGAATCTCCCTTGCAGGATACCCCAATTTGATTGACATATTCAATTCTTTTAGCTGATGCCTTAATTATGAACTTGGCAGTTCTACATTTACAACATTTGGAGAACCACATATGCATGTTCTTTCATGATATGGTAAGTGGTGAAAACGCCCATATCTATTCATGGAGTCTAATAGCTCAAATCTGGTTCTACAATATGCCCTTCTTAAAGGATAAGAGAGGCACATTAATACATATTTGTCAGGTTGAAATGTAATTTTGTTATCTGCCAGTCACCTAAAAGAACAATTTTTGGCCAGTAGTTCCAAGTCAGATTGCGCACTGGTATCTAAGACTCTCTGTTTAAAAATTTCCTTGGTCTGAATGGCCACTGAGAACAAATACTGAACTGAAAACCCATGATGAAAAATTACTTCACAGAGTTGATTAACCCAGGACTTGGGATGATCCCACTTTATCTGTTCAGTTAAGCACAATTTGTGGATCCTATTTGAATCCATTGATTGAATCCTCAACCAATATGAGAATGTTTTAAATACTAAAATGGCTATACACGGAGTGGAAGCCCAATTCTGCTCTGACTGCAGGGACTGTATTTGTTCCAGAAGTGGGGCTCTATTTAGACCCCACAATTCTGCCCCCGATGACAGCATTGGGACAATAGGCAGTGGTTAACTAACTTGACAACCTTGAGGACTAGTGGCCTTGGTGGCTAAGTCTACAGAGAAGGGTGATGGTTCCCAAAATGGATTAAATCACACTTGGATCCATCTTGATGGAGGGCAGCAGCTTTGCCAACACTGGCCTAGGGCTGAGGAGGACTTTGTGTGCCAAAAGGGCTCAGGACCAGAAAGTTACTTGTGTAAGTGGATCAGTGATATAGGTGTCATGAAGGCAAATGGAAGGCCACTGTGTTATATTGTTCCCAGGCCAATCTTCATGGCTGATTGCCATGATGATAGTCAATATTCAGAATAAGATATGGCACTTGAATAATATTAATATTTCCAACAACTGAAGAGGCATGCCATTCTCCATTTTCAAAGGCAACTGACCTCATCAGTCATGAGAACCTCAACAATAAGGTGTACCAGAAATCATATCACGTAATTTTACTCTCATTGTCACATCCCTTTGCTCAGGTCTGAGTGTGTCAGCTGTGGTGGATGGGCCAACTCATAATCTAGCCACATGTATCCCTTCCAGATATGAACCACATCATTCCATTTGTCCAGTTTTCTTTAATAATAGCCCAGGATCTACAAAAGGTAGTGGAATTGTGCTCAGGACTGTCTGTAATTCAAGCACTGGGTAGCCCATTTTCTCCAACTTGGTTCATGTGGAAAATAAAATAAAATATAAGTATTATCAGCAACAGGTTGGTAGATGAAACTGTGAGAATAAATGAAACTTGGTTGAGAGCCATAGGCAGCTCCATCTGGAATAGTTTACTTCACAGGGGTCATCCAACAATACATTTGCTCACTTTTATCTTTTATCTAGATGACATGGGGAGTTAGATAATGTTCAGGTGAGACTAGATTAGATGGTCTTTTGTCCTTCTTGGCTGCCTGATGTGGAGAGGGAGGGAAGGAATGGGCGAGAAGAGGAGAAAAAGAGGATTACATAAACCAGTTATTAATATCCACCTAAGACATCAGGCATACACCAGCTCAACTTACGCTGAACTTAGCTTTTGAAAGTTATTTCCCCAGGGGAAGACTTCCATTTTGGCCTAAGCTCAGCAGATAGGAAGAGCCATTCAGAATCAAAGTGTTGAAGTGAATACAATTCTCACTGAATAAAAATATTTTATACTGCTCTCTTGCAGTCTTCTTGGCTTTGCTTCAGGTAACTGAAGTCAATTAACCTGAGGTGTTCTCCAATACTGAATGTTTCTGAACAAAGTCCTTGGAAGCAAATAAATCTAAAATTATTTCTAATAGCCCGGTTCTATGTGGCAACTCTTTATCGTTCCCATTATACCAATTGGGATACCACCATACAAAATAGATAGAGGAGTAGGTCTCAGGGGACCTGGATTTGAATCTCTGCTTGGCCATGAAAACACATGATGGAAGAGGGAACTGGTCAAACCACTTTTTAAACTTCTCACTTACCTTAAAAATCCTATCAGCAGATAATATACACGTACACATCCACATGGATACCAGAGCTGTGATACTCCCACTGTCTATTTTTGCATATTTCCCACTTGACAGAACCAGTTCTGACAAATGGCACCATTGTACATGATGGTTCTACATTTTCAAGAAGGATGTCCCTTAAAACACCTCTATAAGTGTGAACTACCTCATATATTGGCTGATTTATCAAGAAGAGGAATATTAATATGTACAAGAGCACACTGCAAATAATATAAAATAGTCACCACCTCAACAGACCATAGTGGAACACAGAAAGAGCCTCCTTGAAGATTGTGATACTTTTGAACCACTATCAGGTGTGCCCTTGTAGCGGTAACCTTGTGTTGCTGACTAATCTTTCTCACATTAGGTCATGCAAAAGGAACTGCAAAATGAACTCACCAAAAGGTGCCTTCATTTTGGCAGTTTCACATCTGGCCTAGACACAGAAGAAGATGAAGAACACACCATAGAAATCCCATAAGGGCAATATCTGGGCCAGCCAAATCATTATTCCATTTTCTACTTCCTATTTCTCTTCCAGGGGCAGGACTCCCATTACCAGGCAGAGTGAGACAGTTGCCACAGGCTACCAACTTGTGTCATTAAGTGGTAAATTTAGAAAGCCAAGTACAGTATTCTTTATAACAGTCACTATAGACAACACCCCTGATAAAGTTCAAAGATATAGGCAGCTAGATGATCATGTGTTTCAATTATCCACACAGGTTTGAACCACCGTCAAATATTTCCCGCTGCATAATGGATTGCTTGCAACAATCATACTGCTCTTTGGAAAATCATTTCTCTCTTAGTTACTGTGAAGCCTGTAATTAAGCTCAGAGAATTTTAGGAGGTGGATGATGTCATAACCCCCACTCCTTAAAACAGGGGTTAAAACCTTTTTAATCCAGGGGCCGGGTCACACCCCCTCAGTCAGCTTTGAAGGCTGGATGGCCATTTTGCCCTGCCTGCATGATGGGGGGGGGGCATTTTGTCCCAACAGCTTCAAAGGGGTAGCCTTTTTGTTTCTTGAATGCCCTAACCTGGTGGGGGCCACATGAAATGGCACCATGGGCCAGATCCAGCCCACAGGCTTTAGGTTAGAAACCCCTGCCTTAGAAAGTCCTGGGTCTTTGACTCTGTGTGTCCTGACTCCACTACTATGCTGTTATGAAACAACAAAATGTTATTTCTTTAATTTCATTGCTTATTTATTGCCACAGATAAGGAGATTTGCTTGTGAAATTCTACTTCTCCATATGTCTAAACCTGGCTGGTTTAGTGTATAATGCACCTTAATTTAAGTAACGGGAGAGGGTGCCATTTGCTGCTTTACCATAAGCAACACAATAATTTTGCTACTGCCAATCCTATAATTTGTACATTAGTACATTAAACATAAACAGAGATGAGTAATGAACCCTAGAGTCGGATACGATTGGCTTTTGAGCAAGGGTGACCTTTACCTTTATATTAAACATTGAACCCCCTGAACAGGCAAGGGGTTAAAAACTGAATCATTAGTTGGTTTTGAATTATATAACAAACCCCCCAAAGAAGAAGAAGCCGTAGCCCAGAATGGACCTTTCTTCTACATGGATGGAACCCTGAGGCCATCAAAATGCCAACAACTCGCCAATAAACTTTGGCTGAGCTGGCCAATATCTTCTAAAATGAAGCCCGTTTCTATATTTTTTTCATTTTGTACTTTTGAGAAGGTGCTACTATTTTTATGTGCCCATCTGCCTATTTTTAGAAACCTGCTTCTTTGAAGCATTTTCTCAGATGGAACATTGAAGTACTTCTTAAATGGGATTCTAAAGAGGAAAGTTCAAATACTTCCTGAGTTCCTATTAAACTGTAGGTTGCACACTGAAAATGTTATAGTTTCCAGAGTATGTTCTATTTTGAAGACCAGATATATGTAAATGGAAAAAAAACCCACAGCAGAATAAAGTAAACTTGTAACACAGCTGCTCAATAAGTACAGTAAAACCCCGGGTTACAACTGTCTCGGTATAAGTTTGCTCCGGTTTACAATGGCAAATCCTATGGAAATGCCGTCCTGGTTTACAGATTTTTAATGTATTTGTTTTGGTTTACAATGATCAATTCAGGACCATTTTCTTATTTTCTAATGCATCCCTATGGATGTTTCGGGTTACAATTTTTTCAGGTTACAACGGAGGTTGTTGGAATGGACGTCTGTCGTAACCCGGGGTTTTACTGTATTAAGTATTAACCTGCTTTGGCTCCATTGATTCGGTGGGGATTTGGTGACTCAACTTCTCTGTAAATTCCACTGATTCAAGTTGGTTTATTTTAGTTGTTACTTTATCCTAGTAAGTTACAACTAAAGTAAAGCCAATTTGAAACAATGGAATGTATGAAAGAGTTGACTCATCAACTCTCCATTGATCCAGTGGACCTACCTTCCTGAAATCTACTATGGTAAGGAATGGGATATCAACCATTCATTCAGTGGGTTTACTCTAGGAAGCATTAACTACTTAGTACAGTATTCAAAAAGTAAAATTTCCTAATTCTGGTTTTAGACACTCTCTTTCTCATTGGTTTATTGTTTTGTCTTGCTGGATTTAGTCATGGCAGAGACCAGATGTTATGACTCATGAGATTGGAGGGTTAAAAGTGGGTAACTTGGATGGATGTCCTTCGGCCTGTCGATGCTTTTTTCCATGCATGTTGACATGATCTTTCTTTATACCACTTCCTCTTTGACAGCTGGAAGTCATTTCCCTAGTTACTTTCCAGCTGTAGTATCTCTTGTCCTTCTGAAGCCCCTGTGCCCACCATCACAATCTTGGCAAGCTTTAATGTGTTTGCTTATGTCCTAATTAAGTACTTTGTATTCATTACTTCCCAGTTTTGTCGCACAATTAATCTCTTCAGTGTAATTACTTTGCCGTGTACACTCTCTGTCAAGTATACAGCATCAGACCCCTGTCCCAATGTTTATTAAAAGGGGCAAACGTATGGCTAATTAGTCTGCTGAAGATAAAAATGGGTGCCTGCCCCTAAAAGTACCTCTTGATCTTTTTGGCTGTTTTCCTTTAATGTACATTTCAATCCTATAAATCCTATATCTCATTCGCTTAGTGGCATGTTTATGTTTCCTTTGCTGTTAGATTTAAGATGAATGAGAATGCAGCAAAACTAAGCATTCTCTGTGAAGCTTGGTTAGTCCAGGTCAAGAGGAACATTCAAGAAGTTATGCTAGAGGCTAAACAATGAGGTTCGATTTGAGAGTGCCCTTTCCCAGGGGTTAAATATACAGCACCTTCTCAAGTAGGGATTGGATATGAATTCTTGCTTGATTTGTTCTTGAGGCAAGGACAATTTCTTGTGGTTGCTTAACCAAAGTTTTTTGTTTTCTTTCCTTGTAAAGTATGTCTGCTTCTAACCACATAACATTTTGTGTAAACAAGTAACTTGTAAAAACTATACACCTCACACAACCTTCAAAAACTGTTCAACTTGTCAATCACAATTGCTTTGTCTCATGGACTTTTATTAATCAGAAGCATCAGATGGGTTGTTTGTATCTTTTATAAAGAGACAATCAGCCAGCCAGATTTCTGTGCTTGCTCTGAGTGCACTTTACTTTTTAAGGGCAAAGATTACAGTTTTGCTCAGAATGCAGCAGATAAAATCTGCACACATTGTAGAAAATGGGTTCTTTTGCTTTGCTCTTATACTGGAGGCAAAGGATTTACATCAAGACACAAAGAAAGACATACATACACAGCCAGAATATGAACCAAGTTGTGGAGGCTATGCCAACTTCTAACAATTAGCATATTTTTTGCCATTGCACTTACCAAATGAAACAGATAAGCACCAAACCCTAGAGTTGGATATGACTGACTTTTGAGCAAGGGTGACCATTTAGCTTTAGAAAATGAGTGTAAGTTCAACAGCATGGCCTTTGGCACGTGATGCCCCACAAGGTTCTATCCTTTCTTACTTGCCATTCAACAATTATTTGAAACCACTGGGAGATGTGATTTAGAGTTTTGATGCCACCAATATGCTGATGACAGCCCGCTCTATTGCTCATTATCAGCTAACATATAAAAAGCAATGATCTGGCCTGGTTATCCTGCTATGGTAGTAGAGTAGACCATACTGGCAGTGACTCAACACTGAGTGTCAGGTGGTGGTTAACTAGCCTGACAACCTTGAGGACTAATGCCTTGGGTGCTGAAGTCCACAGGGAAGGGTGATGGTCCCCAAGTGGATTAAATCCCACTTGAATCCATCTTGATCCATACTGGCCTGGGGCTGAGGAGGACTTTGTGTGCCAAAAGGGCTCAGGACCAGACAGTGACTGGCAGAACTGGATCAGTGAATATGGATGTCATGCTGCAATGTGGAAGGCAGATGAAAGGCCACTGCGTTATATTCTCAGGACAGTCATCATCATCATCATTAGCAGCAGCAGAAGAAGAAGAATTATAAAAGCAGCTGATACTCTTAAATATTACCTGAATTTGATAATGGGGTGGATTTAGAAGGATGTTTAGTAGAAATTAGGGTCAGGGACTGGGATTTAATCTCTTCTGAAAGGCATTGTGCTTCCCCATGACATTTCAGTTTCGTGGTTTGTAAGTACTCCTTGACTTTGAATTGTCCATGAATTCTGAGTGGTGATATAAGAAATGTTCTGGCACAACTTCATTTAAGAAACTAGTGATGAATTTTCTTGAGACAATCTGACTGGACAAGGGCAAAGCATCTTTAAATTACATCATATTTTGACTATTGGAATATACTCTACAGAGGACTATGCCACAGATATAAAGGTAAAGGTTGTATGAAGACAGTTTAAAAAATTTCTTGTGCTCGATGATTTGGCTGTTTCAACAACAGAAGATGCCTTATTGACTGTTGCTCCAACCCAACTGCCTGTCACTGCCTTGGACACCTTGATTAACCAGGCGGGACATGGATCTAATGGGTAAGCAGTGGTATGAACAGATCCAAGGAGCCTGTCCACTTCCTCAGGGACAATTGGATCAAATCAATCCCAGATAACATGGCAAGACTGCGATCCGGTCAATTGCAGACCCATAGTGTCCACACCAGGGCAATTTTCTCCACGAGATAATGAGCAAAGTCCTCAGCTGACCCCTGCCAACCAGGGCCAAGCCCCCCTCTACTGAGAAGGGACCTAGTCACCCAAAACAGAGTTGCTGGGCTATTATCTGCAGAGGCAATAAGGGTGGTGAAATACTGCCGTTTCACCACCCCTATCACCACCAGGTAGGCTCTGATAGAGGCTCTAGGCAGTGTTCAGTCGGAATCACTCTGAGTCTTCACCCTGCAGTGCTCTTGGTGTCTCTCTGCCCATTTAAGCTCCCTCAAATCCTCCGTAAACCACGGGGATGAGTGGAGCCAACGTGCGCAGAGAGGCCGTAGTGGTGCAATTATGTTCAAGGTTGCTATCACACCACCATTGCAGAGGTCAACGAGAGCCTTGGGTAAATCGTGTAGCCGATCCAGAGGATAACACTCCAGTTCCCTTTGGAATCCATCCAGATCTATCAGTTGCCGGGGCAGGTCAATTTAACTAGCCCTGCCTCCTTATGGTGGGACATTGCCCCCAGAAAGTCCAGAGTCACCAGATAGTGATCTGACCATGGCACAGGTGTTATGTGTAGTTGTTGTAATTTCAGATGATTCTGCCACTGCTCTGACAAGAAAACTAGATCAGTGTGGCCACTGTTCCTGGTCAGGTCCTGAATTACCTGAGTCAGGCCCACGGCTGCCATGGAAGCCATGAACTCCCATGCTACATCGGAGCCAGCCCCTAACAAAGGTAAATTGAAGTCCCACAAAACCATAAGTCCAGGGAACTCCAATTTCAGCATTGTGATGGCCTCAAGGAGATCAGGCAGGGAATCTGCTACACTGCAAGGGGGCAGGTACAGGAACAAGATTATCAACTGACTCTTAAGGTCCTACCGGAGGAGCAGGGCCTCACAACCCGGAACTTGGAGAGCCATGGCTCTCGCCACTCCCAATGACTCTCTGGCTACAATGGCAATGCCACCGCTCCTCCACTTACCCCATGGCTGGTGCCAAATACCGAACCCAGCTAGACACATATCAGATAAGGGAACCCCAACCTCTGGTGTCAACTAAGTTTCAGTTATGCATGCCAGGTCGGCCTGCTCCTCCAAGATTGAATCTAAGAGCAGGGGGGACCTTATTACAAACCGGCCTGGAATTCAGCAGCAGCAGCCTAAGGGAGGGGACACTCTGGACCAGCTGCTCAGGAACCAGAGATGTAGCAGGGGGCTGGAACGGGGGACAGATACTAAAAATTGGCCCTGCATTCCCTGAGTGTGGCCTGTCCCTTGGCTCCTGTAATAACGCCCCATGTCCACCACTACACCAATTTGGGCCCGAGGAACCGCACTGCCCATTCCAGACAGAGTGCTGTCCCTTCTCCCTAGCTGGCAAGGCTGTCTATCGATCCCTCCCTCCTCCCCAACTGATACCCACCCTCAAACTCTCCTGATCCTCCTTGGTGCACAGGGTGTTCCTTGGCCCCAGAAAGAGGGTCGGCGGGTGATGACCAGCCTTTCACTGCCGAAGTGTCACGGCTTCTTCTTCCCTCCACAGTATTAATCCAATAGCCCCCCGCTCCGGGCCCCACCACATCACCCAAACTCCCCAACCCCTTCAATTTGTCCAGCCCTCTGACAGTGTGTTGGAAATACCACCGGCACTTGGGCCTCTGCCACAGGCCCACCGTCCGCCATCTCTGATATGAAAACATTTGGGCTCTGCCACCCCCATGGCCAGTGTCCCATCACTAGCACTGACTGTCCATCATTCGGGCCTCTGCCACCATCCTTCTGGTGGCTGGGGTCAGACCTTTACCTTACATCTTTCTAAACAAACAGATAGTACTTCTGTGCTTTTTATGATGTTCAGACTTTGCTTCTTAAGAATACTGGACAGTAGCTTTGTGTAGAAATATTTTGCTTAAATTATGGGGAACTTAGTGAGATGGAAACATTTTTCTTTCACTCTTGATTGCAGGCAAAGAGCCTCATAAGACAACCAAATTCCTGATTGAGATGTCTCTTAAGGTTGAAAACAGGCTTTATCAATGAGTACAAGGAATTGAGTCACAATTCTCTACTTTGTTCTGTGTTTTCAAGTGCATACACAACCTCTGGTACCGGCTGAGTAGAATCACATTGGAACAAAGAAATCTCAAGCTGCTTTCTGCGAGTTACACCTGATGTTTACCTTAATTTCCAGTCAATGGACTCTTTAATGGCACAAATGAAGACAGTAGTTTGAGCAGCTCAGTCCTGAGGCTATCAACAGAAATTGTAATGCTGATGCACAGACTGGCACACAGAAGCAGTACAACATCCATGTAAGCATAGGACCGAAATTTGAAAGCAGTTAAGGCAAAACCAAGGCATTTTTTATTTGATTGGTTTTGGAAGGGGGTGTTTTGTATGTGTGTTTGTGTGGTGTTAACTGGAAAGCAAATGGCTTCCATACGTTTACCAGGAATGGCAGGAGGACCGTGGTGTGGGTGGGAGAAAAACAGAGATTAAAAATCAACAAGGCTCTATTTCATCAGGGGTAATTATTTCCCACAGTTTTATAATCTACTGAGAGACTGAACAAGCTGCAGGCAATGAAACAAGCCCACTATTTTTACAGCCTGTCCACAGTGCTTAAAAAAAAGAGCAATGGGGTGTGAATGGCATTTAACCACCAGAGATGGAGGTTCTCCTTGTCTAGCCATAAACCATTGCTTTGTGCATCAAAAAACAACTACAGTATTGCACAACAAGTCAAGGGCAGAACTTGACAGCGACTAATTACCTGTGATGAATTCTTTTTCCCAATGACAAAAGGATAACTACATGACATCATAATTGCAATTTGTTATTTGTGGCCAAGTTGCAGCTGACTTATAGAGATCCTAATACAGCTTTCAGGGTATGTGAGATATTATCTGGGTTGTTTATCGGTGCTACATACACCCTAGTCGTGAGTTTCCATAGCTGAGCAGAGATTTGAATCCAGGCCATTTAGTCTGCCACTCTACCCACTACACCACACTGGTTATCCTAACTGAAACTTAACAAGGATAAGCTGACTCCTTTTGTGGTGTCACTGTAACTTTAGTTTACCTCCATAACAGAGGTGAGCAGAAGTCACTAGATCAGTAGTTCCCAAACGGTTTTTTGGCCATGCCCCACCTAAGCATCTCTAAAATTCTGATTCCCCACCACCACCCAGTGACATATAATACTTATTATTCAAAAAGTGAAGTCCTATTCACATGGAGGAGAAACCTAAAATGCCATTAACTTGGTCTAACTCATTCTTGAATCTCCCCCCCTTAAAAATCAAATTGCCCTCCGTAGGGTGTGTGCCCCACATTGGGAACCATGGAACAAGACTCTGTATCTGAACCCAAATAAAAAGCATACAGATTGGGGTCAAGCAAACCTTTAGTTGATTTGAGTAAATGTTGTTACTGTAATGTGCTGTCAAGTTACATCTGCCTTAATAGTGATCCTATGAATGTCCTTTCATTATCAAATCTGCACTGCTCTTTTAGGTTCAAACCCATTGCATTGTTTATCGAATTAATCCATCTCATATTTGGTGTTCTTTGTTTCCTGCTGCCTTCCAATTTTGCTAACCTTATTATCTTTTTCAGCAAGTCTTATCTTCTCATGATGTGTAAAAAGTACGACACCTGGAGCTTTGTCAGAAGGTGCTTTTATACCAGTGGTTCCCGACATGAGGCCCATTCCTCACAGGGGGACTTCAATTCCCAAAAGCCTAAGTCAGTACACTGGCTGATCAGTGCTTTGGAGAATTGACTTAGGCTTCGGGAAATTGAAGTTCAAAAACCAAAGGTTGCAAAACACCTAGAATACTATAATATAATAGCATATACAGTACTGATATAATAAGTGGTATCATGGGATTGGATATATACATACATTACTGCTGAACTTATGTGCTTTTAAGACTCTTTAAAAGCCAATTGTCAATGTTGTTATCTGTTTGTTTATGTAATAATTATATCCCATTGTATTTTTAATTGCACATGCTAAATTACTTTAATTAATTGTGAACTGTCTTGAGACCTTCCATTCGAGGAAAAGTGGCATATAGATTAGTAAGTTAATTTTTTTAAAAAAAGAAGGTTTCTTATTGTAGGATAAGCCAAAGAAGGAGAAGATAAGAAGGAGAAATAAAGGGAAACTGCTGGGGGAAGAAGCAGCCAGGGCAGGTTGAGGACTTCGCCGCCCCTCCCCCTGAGCCCCCGTCAACATATTGTATTGTAATATAATGTATTGTTTGTAAACCACCCTGAGTCGCTACGGAGAGTGGGCGACAATATAAATTTCAACTAATAAATAAATAATAAATAAACAAACATTAGGAAGAACATCATGACTGTCAGAGAGGGTAACATACTGATACATATATTCCTCTTCTTTCATGAACTGATCAAACTTTGGACTGCTTTGCCATTGGTCAAAATTAAGTCCTCATCGATACTTGTTTCTGGTAGTAATCGGCAGATCAGTAAATGAGCTGGATTCTGTATCTCTCCACATTCACACAGTGTATTGCTGTATGCCAGCAGCCCCCACTCGAGCAAGTTGGCTTTACATTTAGGGACTCCAAACCTCAGCCTATTTAGGGTCTTCCAAATGATGTAGGGGAAGTTGAGTTTCTCAGCTACATCCTCCTTTACTGTTGTTCCTTGTCCAGGGAGTTCCTTCCTCCATCTTTTAATTTACTTTTGCTCTTTTGTTCCCTCAAGAATGTTTGTTCTTTCCATAAAGCTCCTCCTGGATCTGAGTCAGCAGACTTTAGGCCCATATCCATTCAGAGGATATTGAGGATCATTTTCTTGATTACTTATCTCGGCGTCTGCTGCTACTTCTCTCCTTATCTAAGGTGGAGTGATTATTGTCAAAGGTCTGGACACTTCCATCTCTACAATTCTATGATTCATGCAAGACAGAGCCAGCATATTCTTTACGGATGATGTGAAATAATTATAACAGCTAATAATAATAATTTCCTGTCAGAGATTACTCTGGGTTGAAAGGATTTTTGCTGGAGAAACTCCACTCAGGAGATGCTTGAATGAGGCTCCTTTCATGTCCCCAAGTGCAGCCCTCAGGTACTGAAACCCAACTTTGCAGTCTCCAAGCTCAGCATGTAAACCACTAAGCCACCGGAGGAGCTGCTATGACAGCTAATGATAACAAACAACCTATTTACCTTGCCCCCCCACCAGTTCAAACTCTCTAAAGGCTTGAACGCCTGAGATTTTACTGCTTTTGCTTTTTACCTTTACCACCTCTACCTGTACATAGTTTTTGAAATATTCAAGGAAGATACAGAGTTACCAAAAGAGAGAAAATCAAAAGGGGGGGGGGGAACCCCAGAGTGATTAGTGATGGATATTGCTTGATTGACACAAAGAGGCTGAAATTTGTTCCCAAAGCAATCCTAGTAGTTTTGCAATTATCCTCATCCCCTTTGCTCATTTTGCTCCTAAAGCTGGCTCATCCACCCGCCCACTCTTTTGATAGCCTCATCATAACCATTTCATAATGAAAAAGATTGCTGCCAACGTTGGCAGTTCTTTGGTCTCAAGGAAAAAGTATTAAATTGTCGAAGGAACTCCATTTTAAAGCACTGAGCTCTCATCTGAAATCTCCTCAATTAAAATAAGACTTTAAGTTTAATCACCCCAGCTTATGCCAGTGCTAAATGGGGTCACTGCTGTGAAAAGAACCCCATTTTTCTGCTCTTTGGTGGGGTTTGGTTAAGGAATACTTCCCATATTTCCAGTGTAATATACTGCTTACAATCTCCTCCTAAACAACACAGACATATGGACAGGCAAATGAAAGGTCAGCACTTCAAAGGCATTAGTTACAAATAACTATTTTTTGCATTTACTCCTTTCCCAAGAATAAAGCAAAGCAATCACACTTATATACTGCCCCATAGCGCTTAGTGCACTCGTTAGGCGGTTCACAAGTCAATTAGCATTTTGCTCCCAACATGATCTTAACTCATTTTGCCAACCTTGGAAGGATGGAAGGCTGAGTCAACCTTGATTCCTGGTCAGGATTGAACTAACAACCTTCTGGCTGCAGGACAGAAGTTTAACCACTGCACCACCAGGGCTCCTGGTAATAAATGTATTGCATAATTATGAGTATAAAATACAAAGATAGATACGGTAGCTTCATTCCTTTTTAAGTGTAAGTGTAATTATTTGGGCATATCAGAAAACAAAATAAAATAAACAAAACAAAACAAAAATAAAATAAAAAACACTGTAGCACTTTAAAGACTAACTGCTTTATTTTTATTGTTAGCTTTCATGGATCAAGTCCACTTCTGACCTTGTTATTATTTGGTTATTTTTATTCTTGCAACCTCACCCCGCTGTCAAGCGCACCCTAAACTGGGCTCCCTTCACTCTTCTTCTAGGGGTAGCAGAAGGGCAGCCAGGTGAAGAGGCCAAGGAACCAAGATCCACTCAATTTTGTATTGTTGGGATGGTTAGGTGGTGTGTCAAGGCCCTCCTTTCAGACTGCCAGGCAACAGAATTTTACTCCTTGAGAAGATAGCTGCGGTCTGAACCGCTCCTTTTGATCTCCCCTTCGCCTGTCTTCCAAGGTCTTGCAATAGGAGTACTGTACTGTATTGCAAATTCCCTTACTTTAGTAGCAAAATTATCTCGACGCTTGAACCAATAATCCAGTTCATAAAACAAAACATCCTTTTTGTCTTTTATGGAAACAAAACCACTCCTGGCTCCGTCTTCCTTTTTATTGCAGAAGCGATGAGAAGCAAAGTATAATCCAATTAATAATAATAATAATAATAATAATAATAATAATAATAATAATAATAATAATAATAATAATAATAATAATAATAATAATAATAATAATAATAATAATAATAATAATCCCATCCTCATCAAAAGACTCAGGGCAGCTTACAAGGCTAAAAACACAATTAAAACATTGATTACAATTAAAAGGTTAAAAATTAAAAAAGGTAAAAAGATTAAAAAATTAAAAAGATAACAGGGAGAGAGGTGGGGGCCAAAGAGCCAGCTGGCTGAGCTCTTTGCACCCCACACGTTCCCCACCAGCCAGGTTTTTAACCCCTTCCTGAAGGGTAGCAGCTCTGTCTGGAGATGCAACTCACTTGGAAGGAGGTTCCATAGGGCTGGAACAAACACAGAAAAGGCCCTCCTTCTAGTGCTAGAGAGGTGAGCCTCTCTAGCTGATGGCATGACAAGAGAGCCTCTCTGGTCCGCTCTGGTGGGACGGACAGATGTTTTCATGGTGATGCGGTCTCCTACGTATCCTGGTCCACTACCATATAGGGATTTAAAGCAGCGATGGGATGTAACAGGTTCTCACCAGTTCTCCAGAACCGGTACTAACTTTTTCCAGTGTCCCGGAGAACCGGTAGCAGCTTTTTTGGGGGAACCACCTTCGGGGCTTACCTTTTCATTGGTTCCCCCACTGCGCATGTGCACCAAGCACTTGGTGTGCATGCACGGCTACAGTGCTTGGCATGTATGCATGGCCTCCTTGCTGTCCTCCCAAGCGGGGAGGAGGAAGAGAAGCTGCTAGCCTGAAGCTCCCTATAGCCTGCTCCCCAGGGTAAGTGACCCACCTTTGGATGTGGTGTGTCTGTGTGTATTTTAATGTGTATTTAATACCTTTACCTATAATGACGTACTACCACAGTTCCTAAAAAGGCCTGGTGGCCTGGCTTGGGGTTTTTAAGCAAAGTCTTGGAGTTACCTCATCAATAAGCTACACCTCTGCTGTTCCAATTGCTGTTCCAATTGGAGAACCCTTAAGGAGGTACAGCTGTTTTACATTTACATTAAGGCATATTATCCTAGAGACCGGTACGATGACCATATCCATCTTGCAACATGGTGCTGTCCAGGCACTTATACTAACAGGTAAGTGATGGGCTTGTGTTTGGAGTGGGGGAGGTTGATTTATGTTTGGGGTGGGTGGGTGTATTTTAATGTAATTTTTATTTTATTTATTAATTTAATTTAATTGATTTATTTACGGGTTTGTGTTGTGGGTGGGTGGGTAGGTTGAGGAGTGTGTGTGTGTGTGCTTATTTTTATTTTATTATTGTTTTTAATTTTTCTTTGGCCCCGCCCACATCATGACATTAGCTCTGCCCACACGGTGATGACGTCACAGTGGGGTAGTAAAATTGTTGACATCCCACCACTGATTTAAAGGTAATAACCAGCACCTTGAATTGCACTCACAGGCATATTGGGAGCCAGTGCAGCTCTCGAAGCAATGGTGAGGCATGAACATAATGCCCGCACCCCATCACAACCCGAGCAGCAGCATTCTGGACCAGTTGCAGTCTCCAAATGGTCACCAAGGACAACCCCATGTAGAGCGCATTACAGTAATCAAGACTGGAGGTGACCAAAGCATGTGTGATCATGAGCAAGGAGTCCCGGTCCAGAAGTGGGTGTTACTGGCGCACAATGTGAAGTTGTGCAAAAGCCCTCCTAGCCACGAGCAGGAGTTGTGAGTCCAGGAGGACCCCCAGATTATGTACTGGGTCTGTCTGGGGCAAAACTGCCCCATCCAGAACCAAAGATGGTAGCTCCAAACAAAAAGCATAGCTAAACTTAAGCTAATAAACCCATAACACATTCTAGAAATAAAATCTCCCACTCCTGAGTTCCTAATCTAAATTTACTCTAACACACAATTTGTACTGCAAAATAAGAAAATGTGCAGATTCTTAGTATTATCCTGGACTCATCTCTACCAGGGTTAAAGTCCAGCCTTGCTGTAATTTTGGCTAAGTGTCAGCCTGGCGAGATTTAGTCTATCTCCTAGCCAGTAGCCTGGTTTGGCCCCATGGATCAAAGTTACATCTTCCAGATGTTCTCCTGATCTTTTCTCCAGAAGCACAGGGTTTTGCCCTATTTGAAGAAGCTCTCTTTAACTTAACAAAATCACGGATGTTTATGCACAATTCCCCCCTCTTCCTGTCTCCTTAGGAATTTTTTGGTGGCATTGGACTCAGATCTTGGGATAAGGCTTATCTCCTCAAAACCTTTCAAGGTCATGGCATGTTGGCAAAGTGCCAAGGTCTCATTTTGTCCCCCTCCCATCTTGTTGGCAGGGTCACCAGATGATTTTTCAAAAGAAAGTAGCAGAGCAATAACTTTTGTGTCCTTTTGAGAAACAGAAGACCAAAAAAGTTACTACATAAATTAACAAAACATTTGTAATTACTTTTCAAAAGTGACTTTATAAGCTATGGCAACAGATCATACTATAATCCAGGAAAAATTGTGTTACTTCTGTAATCGTTTTGTTAGTTTCCTAAGCTGCTACAAACTCTAGCTGGCTTTTGCTAGAATAGACAAATAGTGTAGCCCTCTGGAAATGGCTTATGCATACATTAACAATAGTGTTTCCCTTATTTTTCATATTTGCAGATTGGAAGCACCGTGTGGGAAGAGGCCCATCTAACTTTGCATATCAAGATCAGTAAGGTGCAACATGTACTGAAATGTTCTATAACAGGGGTTCACAGCCTATGGCCCTCTGGCCAGACCTGGCCTGTGGTACCATTTCATGTGTCATTCTGCTGCCGCTGCCACCAGAGTGGTGGAAGTGGCGAAAACAGCCAAAAATGTGTTATAAATGCACCTGTGGCTGTTGTAAGTGAATTTATGACACTGTGGATTAGTTTTATGGCAGTGTTTATGGCAGGAGGAACCACGTGTATGGCCCACTCAGCTGTCTGAGGGGGTGGGGTCTGGCCTGCAGTGCAAAAACATTGAGAACCCCTGCTCTATAAGATACAAAATCTAAATGTATGTGTGTAGATATGTATGTATGAGAGAGTGCATTTCTATCTATGCGTTTGTCCTTAAGGCTTGCTTAAAGGCTTCTTTGTATTATATTGATTTGCCACATATACGTGCTCTGCAGGCAATAACCTCTTTAAAAACTATCACATGTGTGGCAAGTAAAAAAGGCAGTGGCATTCGCATAGGAGCAGCTAACATAAGCAGCACAGATAGATTTGGACATAGTTAAATGTTTAAATTTGCCCACAAAAAACTCTCAGTGGCTTGTGGCAGCAAATATTAAACCGATCATCTGTAGTGCAGGTAAATTTTGGGACAACAGATCTCAGAATCCCCAAAGGCAACATTGGCTGGCTGATGCTGATACTCACATAAAGTAACTTTTCTTCCCTTTGATTTTCTTTGGGTGTACAAATATTTGCCTCCCACGCAGCTTTCATCACAAGCGGTTGAGATACACAAAAATCTGCAGCCTCGATCCATATTTGAGGATGTCTGGCATGCATTTGACTTGAAACAGAAATCAATTCTTTAATTATGTCTTATGGCTAGCAATCCTCCCTTGATAGCATCTGATGTCAGGCCTGCAATGGCAACCACTACGTGACAGCTGATGTACAACAGAACTGAATCAGGGAGGTATTAACTGTCTTCATCTGCTCTGCCACTCACAACTTCAGTGTGAAGTTTCACTTCCAAAATTCAAAACAGGAATGTGAAAAACTCACCAGAAGTCACAATTTTGCATTTGTTCTAAAGGTGCTTGAAGGGCCCATATTTTCTTACCTCTAGAAAAGTGCAGCTTGAGGATTGTAATGGTCCAGCAATTTTAGGCCTTATCTAAAATGGCTCCCACCCCATGTAGAGCAAGTTACAATAACTCAGGATGTAACAAAGGCATGTGTCACCATCATCATTTTAGAAAGAGGTGAAGTTCAAAGTTTCAGAAATGTCCTTTCGGCTGAGATGGAATTTAATATTAGTGGCCAGAACTGGGTTTGTCTGGCCAGGTTATCCTGCTATGGTAACAGAGTAGACTATACTTTCAGAGCCTCAACACTGAGTGTCAGGCGGTGGTTAACTAACCTGACAACCTTGAGGACTAACGGCCTAAGGTGCCAAAGTCCACAGGGAAGGGTGATGGTCCCAAGTGGATTAAATTCCACTTGCATCCATTTTGACGGAGGGCAGCAGCTCCATCCATACTGGCCTGGGGCTGAGGAGGACTTTGCATACCAAAAGGGCTCAGGACCAGAAAGTGAGTGGCAGTAAAGGATCAGTGATGTGGATATCATGCTGCAATGTGGAAGGCAGATGAAAGGCCACTGCATTATATTCTCAGGACAGTCTTCATGGCTGATTGCCATGAGGATCACCAATTTTTGGATTCAGAAGAATCTGAATGGCAGAAGAAGAAGGCCAGAACTGGATTGGGGGGAAATGATCTGTGTATCTGTCTTTATTCAAGTCTATATCTGGAAATTGATATACAGTCAAACCTCGCTTAGCGACCGTTTTGCTTTACGAAAAACTCACAAAACGAGCGGGTTTTTCAAAAAACGATCCGACTTGCATAGCGAAAATTTTTGCTATGCGAGTCAGACTTCCCCTATGGAAACGCTCGCATAGCTAGCATTTCTATGGTGGAAAACTCACATAATGAAATTTTTTTCACTATGCGAGTCTGACTCGCATAACGAATATATTCGCTATGCGAGTCAGACTTTCCCCATAGAAAATTCGCATAGTGAACGTTCCTATGGGGAAAACTTGCATAACAAAAAAAATCGCTATGCGAGTTATTCCCCTAAAAAACCTCGTTATGCGAGTTTTTCCATTGGAATTTTTGCTCTGTGAGTCTGACTCGCATAGAAAAAAACTCGCATAGCGAGCAGCCTCGCAGAATGAATTAAATTCATTATGCAAGGTATTACTGTACTATATAATGCTTATCCAGGTTTTATTGTTTAGTAGGAGTTAGAAAGAGTGCCCCCCATGTGACATAAATGGTTCCCCCCTTTCAAAGTGCACTTTTTTGTCACACCTGCAGAATTTCACCCACTTGAAGCTCTATGGCCCTCTTAATAAAGTGCAAGAGTTCATTGCAATCATCTGAAAGCAATTTTCAATTATGAAAATACAGTTTAAGGAAAGGAGGGGTAAAAGAGGAGAAGCAGGGGAGGTTGTGGGGATGACAAAAGTCAGGATTGATTGACGCAGTCTCACTTGTCATTTGGAATCAATTTCACACTCTTGGGGGAAAATATAACTTAGCTGGGAAGGCGATTATCTGCTGTCAGCAGGTGACAAGAAGCAGTGGGAGCCAGCGAGTGGAAAGGAATCTGACTTCCAGCAAATTATTCAGGAAACCTGCATAATTTTTACAAGGCACAATTAACCTCTTTTGTAATGAAAGCAATGTAGTTACTTACCTAGGTTTTCAACCTAGGGGGATACAAAGAACTGTATAGCTGGTAGAGATCCATAGAATCATCTATGGTTCTTCATCTTTCATGTCCAGGTCAGACTTTAAACTGCCAAAATAAGGCCACCTTCTTGGTTTTGTCGTTGGCCAAAATTAAATCCCCATCGGTGCATGTTTCTGGTAGTAGTTGGCAGACCAGGAAATGAGCTGGATTCTGTATCTCTCCATGTTGTTGTCTGTCATCAGCCCCCACTTGAGCATGTTGGTCTTACATTTAGGGGCTCTGACCCTAAGCCTATTCAGGCTCCTCCAAGACATAGGGAAGGTTTAGTTCTTCAGCCATTATTCTCCTTTAGTATTATTCCTTGTTAATAAAGAGCTGTGGTGGCTCAGAGGTTAAGAAGCTCACCTTGTTAGCTGGAAGTCTGGCAAGTCAGCAGTTCGAGACCCAGATACTGCATGACAGATTGCACGCCCATCTCTGTCCCAGCTGTTGGGGATATAAAAGGAGCCTCATTTTGGCATTCCCTGAGCAGAGTTTCTTCCACACACAAAAATCCTTTCAACCCAGAATAATTTCTGCCATGAAATTATTATTATATTCTTTGTTCAGTAAGCTTCTTCCTCCAATCTATGACAAGGGTTCTCAACCTTGGCCCTCCAGAAGTTCTTGGATTTCTATTCTAAGAAGCCCAGGTCAGCACTGGCTCTTTAGCTGTAAATGGAGATGAGCATTGTCCCCAAGAGTCAAACACAACTGGCTTTGAAGCAAGGGAGACTTTTACCTCTTCTAGACATAGTCCAGCTATTCAATATGCTCCTTACACCGTGGAGCCCAGAACTAGGTACAGTACAGTACTCCTGCTGAGCTCTGATCAAACAAATACTCTATTACTTCCTGTGATTCAGACTTCTACTGATACAGCCCACAATGTCTGTCTGTCTTTCTTTCTTTCTTTCTCCCACTGCTACATTACACTGTTGTCTCATGATTAGCTTCTGGTCTATCAAGATACTAAATGCCTTTTTGCACATACTCTTGCCAAATGGGTGAAACTAGGAAAGAAGGAAAACTTCATTTCAATATTTTTAATAAGAGCATACTGTATTTTATAAATCCATACATTCCTCATATTGGGTGTGGGAAAACTGTGAAATACGTAATAATGGGCTCAAACTAAAGGAAGCCAGATATAGTTTGAAAGTTAGGAAAACTTATTAACAGTTAGAGAAGTACAACAGTGGAAGCAACTACCTTGAGAGGTGATGAGTGCTCCAACTCTGGAAGCATTCAAGAGAGAATTGGACAACCACCTGTCATATCTGCTATGATTCAGATTTCTTCATTGAGCAGGGGGTTGGACTCAATGGCCCAAAAAGCCCCACCCAACTAGGTTATTCTATGATTCTATTATCCTTCTGGTCTGATTCTTGGAATGCTCCCATTTCATAGGATCATTCTGGATCCCTTTCAGAGTTGGAGGTGTTCTTTCAAGAGTTATCATCTGCTGTTTGGAGATCTAACCCACACATCTATGACTTAGACCCTCCCATGCTATGTAGCATATAGGGCAGGAACGGCTTTCCAACACTTTGGTCTTGGGTGAGTACTTCAGCATCTTCCCATGTCATTTTCAGAGTCTTTAAATCTGCCATGAAAGTTCTTTGCCATGTATTTCGAGAGTGTTCTAATTGTCATTTGGCATTAGGAGGGGTCCAAATTATTGCCTCTTAGGGATCCTGTTTTTCTCTGTATGAAAATATGGCCTGTCATTTGGACAATCTTATGTAATTTGCATGGCCACTCCTTCGAAGCACCTTCTCATTGATAATATGGTCACAATATCGAATCTTTGAAATTCGGTGGAGGCACCTCTGTTGGAAGACATTAAGTCTCTTGTTGATACTTGCTGACACCTTCAAAGTCTCAGAAGCATAGATGGCTGTCAGGATCACTATCGAGGCAAACTGTCACACCTATGACAGCTCAAGTAAAACCAGGATATACTTTTGGAGTTATTTTCCTGGTGGTTGTAGCTTCAGTATCTCAAGTGACACATTTAAACAGATGATAAAGAAAGAGAAGCTTTGTTGAATACCCAGACATTGTTTGCCAATGATAACAAAATCTTTGAAGAAGAAATGAGGCGTATAGAAAAACATTTGGTTTCCAGGAGCACCAAGGAAATACATCCAATTTCAACATGGAAAAAAAAAAGGAAAGGAAAAGAAAAGAAAGGAAGGGGGACAACAGATAATTATTGCATATGGTAAAATACATGAAAACATTTGCTTTTTTATTGGTGGGATCTTCTTCTTTGCTTCCTCTTTTACCCCATCGGGTGTCAAGGAAATCTGAAGGATAAACTTTGCTTTTAGGGACCACACGAAACATAGCAGATTGCAAACACCTCCAAACACCCTTTCTCTCTCTCTCTTTTTTAAAAAAATTCCCAAGCAACTGGAAAACATTTACTAGATCATGAGCTTCTCTACCTGAGAAGAGACAAACAGGAAGAATTTCTTTCCTTGAAGGTTTTGGTTGTCTTGAAGGAAGTGAGGGCCAAGTTAGTGATTGTTCCAATTAGAACCGAGCCAGTGGCCCTTATTTGATTTGTCTTGTGTCCTAGAGGGATATGCATGTGCATTGGAAACCATTGATCCAGTTTGACACAGAGCTAACTACACTTCCTAAAATTCTTAACCAGCTTGGCTATGGCCAAATTGGCTAAGGAATTATGGAAGTTATAGTCTACTACAGTGTTTCCCAAATGCTGGTTTTTGGACTTCAATTCCCAGAAGCCTAAGTCATTTCCCCAAATCACTGATCAGTCAATGTACTGACTGAGGCTTCTGGGAATTGAAATCCACTAGTGGGCTGTGTACTCCTTGTTGGGAACCACTGGTCTACTAAATTGCCAGTCTGGCCAGGTTATCCTGCTAAGATAATAGTGTAGACCATACTGCCAGCAACTTAACGCTGATCATCAGGTGGTGGTTAACTAATCTGACCACCCTGAGGAACAATGGCCATGGGTGCCGAAGTCTACAGGAAAGAGAGATGGTCCCCAAGTGGATTAAATCCTACTTGAATCCATCTTGATGAAGACCAGCAGCTTCCTTAATATTGGTCTGGGGTTGATGGGGACTTTGCCTGCCAAAAGAGCTTAGGACCAGAAAGTGACTCACAGAACTGGATCAGTGGTACGGGTGTCATGCTATGATGCAGAAGGCAAATGGAATGCTACTGTATTATACGGTTACCAGGACAATCTTCATGGCTGATCGCCATGAGGATAGCCAATATTTGGAATCAGATATGGCACAAGAAGAAGAAGATGTCTGCTATATTTAATTTAAAATCCCAACATGTATTCTAGTTTGTCCATAGATCTAAAATCATTTGGCTAAAGTCAGAGCTAGAAAGAGTTGCTCTTTTTGACAATGGAAAGGTTGTTTTGGGGTATGCAAGGCTTTAACTGTAAAATGTTACTTTTATAAATATTTCAGTAACTTTGTCTCTGGAGGCCCATGTTTGCAGGCATGATTAGTATAAAAAGAGCCCTGATCATGCATTGGTTAAACTGCTATACTGCAGCCAAAACATTGTGAGTTTGATCCTGATGCACATGCCATCCTTCTGAGGTTGGGAAAATGAGTACCCAGCATGTTGGGTGCAAAATGCTAATTAACTTGTAAACCACCCAAAAAGTTCACTAAGTGGTATGGGGTGGTATATACAGTGGTACCTCATACAATGATTTTAATCCATTACATGGGCCTCATTGTTGTACGAAACAATTGCTATACGATGCATGCATCATATAGTGATTTTCCCTATGGGATGCATCGTACAATTTTTTTTTCGCTAAGTGATTTTTCCCATTGAAAAATTGTTGTATGATTTTTTTTCCATAGGGAAAATTGTTATGCGGGACATCCTTTCCCCCAAAACCTAATTGTTATGTGATTTTGTTGCTATACAGGGTGATTGTTGTATGAGGTTCAACTGGTATGTGTAATTGGTATTGCTAAACACCCTTCAATATTCAGGCTCTTCTCTTCATCATAATGGCAGGGGTTCTCTTAGTGGAGGAGACCTTTCAAATGCTCATATAATTCTTTTTTTCTCTGGCTGTGAAAAATAGCTGAGCTGCAGCCTGATAATTTATTCTGTCCATCATTTAATTTTACAATGCTGAAAAAGTATGCAGGGCTTTGGAGGAGGGGAGCAGTAATGGAAATTTACAATTGTAAAATCCAGGCTCTTAGTTTGGAGAACTGCAGAATTGATTACCAAGCTCTTTATTTCTTAGTGCAGGACATCCATTTGCTATTTGAAATTTATCATACTGTGTAGGAGATTATTGTTCTTTAGAGAAAATAATTGATCATTTAGCAGTTGATGACAAAATCCAAGCTGTGGATGCAAATCTTGTAGCAGCTGTTAGCAACAGCTAGGAGCTTCTGGTTATGACTCAGCTGAGTGTCAGCCCAGAGGGGAGAGCATATTCCTCACCATTTCCCTGTTTTCCCTCTCATAAGGGGAGTTCTGGTAAATCTGTATTTTAGCAATCAGAGTTGAAAATGAAATCTGTGTTTATCTCCCGGTAAAACCAAGCCTACTTCGTGGGTAAAACCAAGTTTGTTTTGGGGTTTTTGTTTCTTTGTTATGTCTCTAAAATTTATAATATTTAATACAGTACTTGTACATCACCCAGACTAGGAAAATATCCAAGATTGCGTGGTATATAAATGAAGGAATGAATAATAGGTAGGTGAGGAAAAGCACATGCAATGACAAAAAGATGTCTTTTACTATTTGCTGGAGCACCTCTTCTAAAAGGTGCTTAGCTTATCACCTAGTATGACTCTGAGTCTGAATGCTGAAATCAGAAACATTGATTTTTGGATAGTAGCTCCCATAATTCCTAGAAATTAGTGTGCTGGTTTGGAAAGATGAGAGCTCTAACAGGAAATAATTGTTTGAAGTACTTACAAAACTGGAGTTAGTAAAGGTAAAGGTCTCCCTTGGTTAAAAAAACATCATGTTCATAATCAGCTTCTTCTTCTTCTACTACTACTGCTGCTGCTACTGCTACTGCTACAGGGAGTCAAAGAGCCAGCACTGCCCATGTCTGCCGATGTTCCCATGGTCATGGGGCAGGCATGATTAGATGCCAAAGTGCACAGAACACTGTTACCTTTACCACTGAAACAGTGCCTATTTATCTACTTGCAACATTTAGATTAGCAGGAGCTGGGACAGATAACAGGAGCTCACTCCGTTGCACAGCACTCAGGTCTCAAACTGCTCACCTGCCAACTCTCCACCTGTCAAGCTCAGCATCTTGAGCCGCCGTGAGTCGCTCTGCGAGTAGGGCGGCATACAAATGTGAAAAATAAATAAATAAATAAATAAATCTTATCTATTAAGCCATCATGGCACTCACGTATGTATATTATTAATATGTTCCCTCTCTGCTATAACTTCCAGGTTTTAAATACTGCAGATGATGCTGCAGCTGGAATATCTCTCAGGAGAAGTGAGTGCCTGCTTTTGAGAAGGAAAGATTCACAATGAACAGGATACTCAATTTGAACTTCAAACAATGGAGGAAGAAACAGTTTCCATTTTGTACAAAGCAAACAGATCAAACATAGTCATTTTCTTAGTGAAATGAAAACAAGCTTCAGTAATTAAAAAGAGTTTCAAGTCCTCTAAGATTTCAAGAACAGCATTAAGGAGGCCAAACTGCCTGATCCCTCTCTCATTGTGTTAATAGTAAGTGTGGGTTTGAATTAGAATAATGGGGGGAAAGGGAAGGGGGAAAATTTAAATCAGCTCTGACTGAATGTTGAAAAGAAGACATATTGAAATATGTAATATTTTTTTAAAAATCAAACAGAGAAAACCTGTGTGTTTCCTTGGCTGACAATCGCGCAATTGTCTCCTTTAAAACCTAGCAAGTGATTTGCACATCAATCAATTAACTTTATAGTTCACACTCCCTCTGAAGAAGGTTTAGCAATCCATACCTTGGATACCTTGGAGTCAGCGATGGGATGTAACAGGTTCTGACCAGTTCGCCAGAACCGGTAGTAACTTTTCCCAGTGTCCCAGAGAACAGGTAGCAGCTTTTGGGGGGAACCACCTTCAGGGCTCACCTTTTCACTGCGCATGTGCACCAAGCACTTGGTGTGCATGCATGTCTACAGTGCTTGGTGCGTATGCACGGCCTCTTTACTGTCCTCCTTGCTGTCCTTGTGTTGTGGGTGGATAGGTGGGTTGAGCTGTGTGTGTGTGTGTGTGCTTAATTTGTTTTATTTTATTATTTATTTATTTATTTTCTTTGGCTCTGCCCACAATGTCATGATGTCATGATGTTGGCTCCACCCACACTGATGACATCACGGTGGGGTAGTAAAAAATTTGACATCCCACCACTGCTTGGAGTCATTATTCAGTGAGGAGTTCCTGTATGAGTAGACATCTCCCTGATGACATTTCCTCCATCCACAATGATCTGTCCTTCACAATTCTTCTCCATGTTAGTCCAACATTTTTTTCCAGAAAATCTTCCCATCTGTGTGGTGGTCTTCCCTTGGGTCTTTTGCAATCTCTTGGATACCAATTCATTATTCTGGTGTTCCATCTATTGCCATTTGTGCATGCAACATGGCCAGCCCATCTTAATTTGTTCATCCAATATTCTGTTACCATGGTACCCTCAATTTTTAAAAACTTTATTGTGAAGTGAGATTCTCAGCATTGATCTGTCCATTGCTCATTGAGTTACTTGCAGCCGTTTTTCTTCTGCAACTGTTAAAGCCCACATTTCTCTTCTGTGGTTGTTGTTTTCAAGACTGTAGAATTGAACAAATTTGCCTTTCTTTCTGGTTTGGCTTTTGACTTAAATATGGCTGACATTTCTCTGAATTTACCCCATGCAGCTCTCTGTCTTCTAGAGATTTCTTCTTTTAAATCATTGTCCATCCATACCACTGCAAAATATGATGCTGACCTCCTATTTTTTTAAATTCCCGAATACAATTGAGAATCTATTAGATAAACATCCTCCTCCTCCTCCTCCTCCTCCTCCTACTACTACTACAGGGAGTCAACTCCTCTGCAAGTTCCATTGCTTCGAATGGGCCAACTCTATTTTGAGTTGTTAGGGTTGGCCCATTCAAAGCAATGGAACTTTCAAAAGAGTTGACTTACTAAATCCCTGCTGATTCAGCTGGCCTGCTCTAGTCCAATTTATTATGCGGGGCAACAGGATTTCAGGCACAGTGTTAAAAATGATCCTCTTGTTCTCAAAACTACATTTTTTAAACCTTTTCTTCCAACTGTGGGATCATTTGATAAAATTTGAAGGCATAGATTTCATTTTGTTTCAAATCAACTTCTATCCAATTCAATTTATGCTCCAGATGTGATTTGGTTTTTAAAGCTCTCCACTGATTTGTGCAGGGAAACCAAAACAGTTATAGTTTCTTCCTCCCGATCTCTGTTGCACTAATGTAATGAAATTTGGAAAAACAATCGGCCTAAAGAAGAAACTAACTCTATTAGATTTCAGACAGCTAACTTAAAAAGAATGTATACTAAGCAACTTTAAAATTGCATAAAGGGAGGGCTGAAATAAATTCAAAGAGATTAATGCTCAGTCCAATTCAATTTGTATCCAGATCTGGATTGATTTTAAAATTCTGATCATCTCACCCCGAAACCAAATCTGACCAATCTACTTTGAGTCTGACCACAAATGCATTAGTCTGAATCAGGGCAATTTGGCGAATAACATAGCTGAATCTGGTACACAGCCCTGCCTTTTATAACTTCATCATGCATCACTTTATCCAGTGACAGGGAGACATTGTAGATTAACAAAATCAATCCCTGGTGCTCCCAGAAAAATTATGCTGATGCTTTATGGGCTGGAAAATACCAAGGCATCTAGCAGAATTTTCTACCAAATGTCATTACATGTCAGGAATGCTGTATATGAATGTGTATATTACCACAGGCTAGAAGCAACCAGAGAAATGCATTAATCTGAATCTGGATTTTGCTGTGTCAGATTGAGAAATATAAATGCTGCACAAATGTGCTTCATGCCCCAGTGAAGACCTCTATTGGCCACTATAATAGAAATTTTGAATATACTGTATTAATTGTTCGTGTCAAGGTTGTGACGTTGTGCATGAAGTACAGTTGTGCAACTTCTGATTACTATATGATGAAAGAATGCTGGAAAAGTTTGCCATAATTCAGAACTGGCTTGATGGAACAAAATGATGATGGTGATTATATGTATCTTTTAATCACCCTTCATACTTTCCATCAATGTTATTCCAATCCCACAATCCTTTTCCTAAATTATTTCCCCCCTTTCCCATGCAACGTTATCTCATCTTTCTCATTACGGTATTTTGAAATACCGTAATCCAGGGCTGAGCAACCTATTGCCTACAGGTCAAAGTGCCATTTCAAAAAGGCTCCTTGCCACATCTTTTAACAAATGGGTTCAAAAAGTTTCCCTATGCTCTTTAGGGGGTGTGGAAGATTTTTGCTGTGTTTTGAGGGATTCTTAGAACATTTGGCGTTCTCAGACTCCCAAAACATTTTTGGATTAAAAAAAAATATTGCCACTAGGCAGCATAAGGTGGCTATTTCTGTTTTTTTTTAATTGGAAAAATAATTTTAAAAAAACCATGTGATTGTGCATGTGGGGGGGGGGTAGAAAAATGAGCAGTGTGGTCCTTGTGGTCCAGGGATGAATATGTGTGGCTCCTGGATCTATGAAGATGGTACAACCCTGCTACAGCTCAAGACATCTCATGGAACATCCGATGGTTGGAAAGGATTGACTCAGAATTTTGCTGCAGGTGAAATTTGGTGGCAATTTCAAATGACTTTGCCGTCTGTGGTTTTGTGATGCATGGGCTACTCAATAAGTACTCAAAACACATCCTTTAGCAGAAGTTGAGAAAATGTCAGAATGCTTTTGGTTAGCACCCATTTTGTTGACACAGCTATAATTTGGTCACCCATCAAATCCTTATTTTCCCAAACAGAAAAGTCAGTGAATTCTTATGTACGGCCCTGAATAAACTCATTCTATTTGACTTTTCACTGCTAGTTTTAATTTTTCTTCTTCTTCCGTTAAAGAGCTTAGCAGTCTTGTTTGTTGTTCTACCATTATGTCAACAGCCTAACCTGTTCTTCAAGAGCTGAGTCAATGTTATATTTTGTGAAAGCAAATGAGAATGTTTAATTATATGTTTCAGTTAACTTTGCCTTGATTTCCTCAGCTACTGTCTGCTAATTTTATTTTTCAATAAGCCAGTCTTTACTCAGGCCTTTTCTGTCCTCTTCAGCTGAAGAGCTAAGAGGTTTGCCAGTGATGGGATGGCAGGGAAGAACATTGAGTCACTCACCATCCCTGCTCAGGAGTCATACTAATCTTCTCTGTATCATTCCAGTTTTAGTATATGTGCTGCCAAAACGAGCTGACTTTGGATACAATGGTCAGATGTCATATCTTTAATTGATGTAGGATGGGTGAAAATTCAAAAGGCAAAGCCTTTCTGTTTACAGAACATTCCTACAAGGAAGTTACATGCCAGTTGAACATCTACCTGCCATTCATCTGTTCAAAGTGGGGACAGTAGGAGAATAGCTTTAGATAGCACCTGGCATTTTATGAAGAGCATTTCAGAATAGGGTGGCTTAATTTTCTACAGCTGTTCTGTGTGCACATATGTTGTGCTGGCATTTTGAAGGCTGAAAGTAAGGCTGTGACCCAGGAAGAGATTGACAGGTTTGGGAGAAGAGGCTTGTCACTAAATAAATGAGATGTTCCCATGGATTTCTTACTTCAGTAGGATCAAATGAAAAATGTCCTGGCAAAGCAGACACCAGATTTTTCTAAACGCTCTTGACCAAGGACTTTCATAATCACATGGATTGCCATCGGCATGCCCAAGGAATGAAGAATGTGGAAAAGAGAATTAACTGCTTGATTCCTGAATGTGCAGAAATGACATCACCTACAGACACACATTTCAATCCGCAAAAACAGCACAAGAAAAGGTTTTGTGGGACCTGACAGATGAAGAAATGCACTGTCCTGAATCTTACTGGTGATTTACACTTTCATAAGTTAAATCATGCAAATTAGCACTCAGAATGAGGTCCTAGTTGCATTTCTGGCCTTGCATTGAATTGGGCATGCACCCAAGAATATCACTTGCATTGCTTAATAAGTGAAAAATTGTCACCAACTTACCATATGTTCCAACCTGCATAGTGTAAGCTTTCATGGGCTTCATCAGAAACACAGCGATTTGATCCCAAGTTAAACACACACACAAAGACAGTTGGAGGTAAAGGGTGGGATCAGACAGAACTGAAATGTCCCATACTTGCTATATGTCTGTGATGGTGAACCTTGGCACTCCAGATGTTCTTGGATTTCAATTCCCAGAAGCCCAAGCCCCCATGACATGAATCCACACGAACGGATTTACTACGACGAGGGTGGTGCGGGCTGGATGAATCGCAGTAAACCCATTCATGCGGATTAATGTCATAGTGGCTTGGGCTTCTGGGAATTGAAGTCCAAGAACATCTGTAGTGCCAAGGTTCTCCATCACGGCTATATGTACTACCAGAGTTTGGAAAATTGCTTTTTAGGACTACAGTTCCCAGAGTCCTTCAGGCAGTATGGCTAGGTTTTTCTGCTATGGTAATAGAGCAGATTATACTGCCAACGACTCAATGCCAAGTGTCAGGCGGTGGCTAACTAACCTGACAACCCTGAGGACTAATGGCCTTGGGTGTCAAAGTCCACAGGGAAGGGTGATGGTCCCTAAATGGATTAAATCCCACTTAAATCCATCTTGATGGAGAGCAACAGCTTCATCAATATTGACCTAGAGCTGATGAGGACTTTGCATGCCAAAAGGACTCAGGACCAGAAAGTGACTTCTGGAGCTGGATCAGTGCTACGGGTGTTGCACTGTGATGCAGAAGGCAAACGAAAGGCCACTGCTTTATATTCTTATGACAGTCTTCATGGCTGATTGCCATGATGATCATCAATATTAGGATTCAGATACAGTAGTAGTAGTAGTGGTGGTGATGAATCTTGGCACTCCAGGTGTTTTGGAACTTCAATTCCCAGAAGCCCTGATCAGTAGGAGTGCTGACTTGGGCTTGTGGTAATTGAAGTCCATGAACACCTGGAGTGCCAATGTTGGCCACCACTGGGCTAGGGGCTATCCTGGCTAGAAGAGCGTGTGAACTGAAATCCAAAAAAAGGAATTTCCCCGTGCTCTTCCCCTTACCAACCAATAACTTTTGTCTTCCTTTCTCTTTTGTCATTGATGAATCGGGAATGCAAAATCTGATTCATCATTTGCTAAATAGAGCATCATCTGTTAAATGGAGTGTCTTGAGGAGAAGGACGTAAGTGCAATTCTGCACAACAACTGATCTCATTTTCCAGCAGGACACTGGAAGGACTTGAGTGCAATCCTATACAACAATAAGCGTCATTCACAGGCATAGCACTGGCAATGGAAAATTCCACATTTTAAATGAACTAGCCTCATTTGGACTAGTTCATATCTGTTCCAGATGGAAGCAGAATGGCCAGATTTAGTTGTGGAGCAAAGCAATGCAAATTTACATAATGATTTATGTTGAGAGCACCAGTCAAATTAGAAGAGGCAAAAATAGCTTGAACCTTTTCCAATTTTTCTCTCCACCTCCACCTACCAAAGTGGTTGGCCAACTTTAAAGGGACCTAGTGTTGAAACGTCTTAAACTAGCTGCCCAAAATCTGACAGATTTTCTCTGCTCTTTAGAGTCTACCATGCCTCCAAATTTCATGCATCTCAGTGGGGAAAAATACATTTTTTCCAATGCAGGCCAATGGGCTGCTTCCAAAGTAATTAGGATGTGAGGCATAAATCAAATCAGATGGGATATACATTAAACTATAATACGTTCCAAATATCTGAAATGGCTTCCACTGCTGAATGTCATTCTATATTATGGTGCTCGCTCCTGAGTAAGAGTATTTAGGAGTCCAATTTTGAGCTGCAGTTTTATACTCAGTTACCTGAGAGTATGTTCCTTCTATTACTTTCTTCTGCCATGCCTTCACTCCCTTCCTTCCTTGATATTCCTCTCCATCCTCTACTTTCTTCCCTCTTCTCCTCCATACCTCTAATACCTGCCATTATGTTTGATGATGCGCAAACACCAGTTTATAGCCACAGTCACAAAGTTGGCCTTTAAACCCCGAGGTGGAAATTTGCTAATACTGGAAAGGTGGGATTGTAACATGAGGAACTGTAAGCTGTACAGTACAAGATCCACCATACTGTACTATTGTTGACTTCTTCTGTTCCTCAATACCAACAGTGAACCATCATTTAACTGTTTGTTGTAGGAAGTATTCACTGGGGTCGACAGAGGTCAGGTGAAGGTTCTTCATTCTGCTTCAGGATTTGCCTCATAATTAGAGAAATCACATCAGTTGAACCAACGCCCCACCCAACTTTGAGACCCTTTCAGGGGGTTCAGGTGAACTGCCCCACTATATTTTATTCTGTCCCAGGTGTATATGAATGTCAGGGGCATGGTAAAATACAGATCGGAGAGGCTCTTTAGTTGTTCCATTGGCCAGAGCGGCGTGTCTGTCTGGCACAAGATGGAGAACCTTCTCAGTGTCTGCCCCGACTCTATGAAACCTCCTGCCAATGGAGTTACATCTCCAGACGGAGTTGCTGCCCTTTAGGAAAAAATTAAAAACATGGCTGGCAGGGCAGGTATGGGGAGCGGGAGGGACTATGACCCCAGCCAACTGGTTGATTTAAGCCCCGCTTTACCTCTATTAGTTTTTAGTTTTTGATTTTAAAGTTTTAAATTGAGGTTTTTTTTAGGAATGTTTTTAAGAATGTTTTATTGTGGTTTTTTATGAATTGTGAGCCGCCCTGGGTCACCTCCGTTATAAGTATGAATAATAAATAAATAAATAAATAAATAAATAAATAAAATGGAACATGGGAGTGGCAGCCACTTTCCAGCTGTTGGGGGGTTGCTTCCCCCATCAAATGGGAAGTGACTTCTACTGTTGTGGCTGCATATTACAGAATGGCTGCAATCCTTTGAATGAGCAAAATGCTGATCAAATGTGAATATTGCATCAAACAGCATTTTGCTCCTCCTCCAACCTCAAGTGGCTTTTAAACAGCTGTGGCACACTGGGAGGACCAGTGTAGTCAAGTCTTATGATGCAGAAAAGGAGCTTAATTGGGCAGAAACTGTATCTGTGCAAGCTAATGACCTTCAATACCCACTTCTCCCATCCTGTCATCAACGCCTTTGAATCGGCATGGAGAAAACTCCTTTCTTCTGCCTCTTATTTTCATGTACTGTATTTTGATTATTGAAACTCACTAAGCAACTGCTGCATTTGTCACCCTCGGCAAATGGGTCAATCTATTTTCCTAGTTTCTCAGGTCAAAATTAGGCACCTCGGTTTATATTCTGGTCGGTTTATACTCAAATATATACGGTAACTGTTAGCCAGTGAAGGTGGGATTTTAGGAGATGTTCTGACAATAGATAGCTGCAGGTACAAGATTTTGCACCTAATAAACTAGATCTAAACAGGAACAGACAACTGACCAGTCATTTCTCAAGAATTTGCTTCATTGCTTGTTATTCTCCATCAGACTAGGCAGGGTTTCTCAACCTTGGGACCCCAGATGTTCTTGGGCTTCAATTAACAGAAGCCTTGATTAGCAGGTGTACTGACTTTGGCTTCTGGGAGCTGAAGTCCAAGAACACCTGGGGGTCTAAGGTTGAGAAACCTGGGGCTCAAGATCTCTGGCAAGGGGGGGGGGGATGGCTAGCAGATTGCCAAAACTGTCATGATCTCAATTCCATCCCAGACCAGATTAACTGGAAAGGGTGCATTTTCAATCATGAGATTTAGTGAGTTTTTCCAAAGTTTAATTAGATTTAAATTCTGTACCAGTGAACTTTTAGGAGCTGTGTTACCTTGAACCAAGACTTGCAGGAAAAATTAAGCTCTGTGACTAATGAGGCCAATTTGCAGAAGTGAGCCAGATCCATAAATTATAGTCCAGGAAGTAACTTATTATTATATTTCACAAGCCACTGGAATCTATAATTTTCTCATACTTCTAGTCTTTTCTTACATGTAAAAAAGGAAGGGCCTTTATCTCTTGTTCCCATGCCTCAGTTCTCCTTTATTTTAATTTGATTCGCCTGAGATCCCACTTTCCACCCACAATGTGGCATACTACAAATCTCTAGAATGACAGACCAAGGCTTAGACGCTTTATGGGCTGCTGCATTGCTCCATAAAAGAATGATTGCGCTGCACAACATGGAACAATTCTACAGAGTATTTTGCGGGTACCACAAGAAAACTTAGCATGTCTTTAAAAGTAATGGTTTTTGTGAGCAGTGATGTAGTATTTTCCCCAAAAAACTACGAATTTTGATTTACTAGGAAGATGGCTTCCAATCCCCACAAGCTTTCCATTTCTTTGCTTGGACTACTAGAATCCATCTACCATTCTGACCACCATCTTGGCCACTCTGGGAGTTTTAGTCCAAAGAAGCAAATTGCCATGTAATCCTCACAACACCTGTGGTGTTAAGCTTTCCCCAATAACAATGAGCTGCTGTGAGGGAATCATAGTTTTAATGTGAAGCATTCTGGATGAGCAGCTTAAAGCCATTAGCTGTGCAAAGGGCTTGCTCCTGACAGTGATATTTTTTTTTTTAGTAAAGGTCTCCCTCAAATGCCAAAGAGCCAGTGCTGTCTGTGTCTCTGGACATTTTCATAATGGAGTGAATGTCTATCATCTGTTCCAGCTCCTGCCAACCTAGCAGTTTGAAAGCGAGAAATTGCAAGTAGATAAACAGATACCACTTTGGCAGGAAAGGTAACAGCATTCTGTGCACTTTGGCATCTAGTCATGCCTTCCACATAGCCATTAAAATGTCCACAGACACAGACACCACTGGCTCTTTGGCTGTACATGGAAATGAGCATGCAACCTAGAGTCAGATATGACTAGTGGTCAATGTGGTAGATGGATTCTATTTTTCTAAGTAAGCAAAGAAAAAGGAAAGCTTGTGTGGGATTGGAAACCATCTTCATAGTAAATCAAAATTCCTGACTTCAGTTGACTGGGTTTGATTTAGTTTGTTTTTACTGAAACTTCATCTGCTTTATTGATCTTCTGCTGCTGTGTTTTATTTGGTTTTGCAACATGATTGGGATTTGTCTGGCATTGTCGAGGGACTTTATTTATGTTACGCTTTAAATTTATTTTTTTATAAGCACCATCGAGAGTGACAATTTAGTCATCCAACCTTTTTAATTCGACTGTACTACCTATGGTTCTCTATGGGACTGAAACATGGTAATTAACGAAGGCCGAGGAAGAACTATCAAGAGCCGTATGAGCCATGGAAAGATCAATGTTAAAGGTATCCCTTCATGAATACCCCCACAATGCCTAGATAAGAAAAAGCTGAATCAACAAAGCTGTTATTGAATATCATAAACAGAAATTGTACTGGGCTGGACACATTTCTTGAATGACAGATGGGTGTTGGACAGCAGCAGTTGCCAAGTGGTAGCCCAGAGAAGTAAAAAGACCCCTTAGTAGACCACCCCAAAAGATGGGAAGACTCAATCGTGAAAAGTTTTGTTCAAACCTGGAAAAGAGGAGTGCAGCAGTGAAAGGAATGAGTTACGATCAGCAGGTTCTCATCCCCTGATAGTCTGGTCAATCATGGAATTGAGGAATGGTATAGAAATAAAATAAATAAATTAGAAACTAGAAAGACCTGCACTGGACAGCTTTGGGCCTGAACTAGGCCTAATTACACCCAGGCTTCCTGTTCTTGTCCCAGTTCTGTCTGAGAGTTTTATTTCTAGACAGAAAGCTAGGCCTAGCTCAGTGTCAAAACCTTCTAATGTAAGATTTTTAACTCACAGGTGCATCATATTCAGGTGTTTGTAAGGTAGGTGGAACTCCTAGTATGGAGAATTAAGGCATTTTGTAAATGGAGTAATCCAAAAAGCCTGTCACTACTCATTGGACCATTAGGATATCCTTGGAAGTCTACATATTTGGACACTCTTTGTTGGTTTGGTTGTGGGGTCTGCTATAATGAACTCCTGGACTTGAAATTTGCAACTACATCATTGCTGGTATCAACATGTTTCTCTTTTCATGGAATTTTGTCATGAGGAATGTCCAACCTTTGATATATACTGCTGTACTATTGAGACCAATCGGTCTAGCTGAAGGAAAAGAAAGAACATTACAATAAGATCTTCTCTCCAGACATATCAGATCGATACAATCGCCCATCAGCAACGATCTTGGAAACTGTTACAGATCAAGAGAGATTGAGACAATCTGTTCCTTTTAGATGCAAGTACATCGAACCAGGCTTTCAAAACCATCAGTTTGGTATTAATGGAGGTTACACATTCTTTTTGTGGTTTCCAACAATTTCATTAGGGGATCATCAATACACTTTGTACTTATCCCGACCTGAGGTGCCACAAAACCACAGTCTTTTCAAGGAAAGTTAGAGAAAATTGCCTGGTAGAAGCTGTAAATTGCTGCATCAACCACAATGTCAGTTCAAAATGGGATTGATTCCAGCTAAACAAGAGGAGGGAAGAAACTTGTCATTGATAAGATAAGTTTCATGGATGGGAGATGTCAGATGAAGGAAAAACGGATAGGAATGGTTTTAAGAGAAGGGCTGCTGGAAATGTCAGCTTGGAAAATAATCTCAGAGTTAAATAGTGGAATCCAAAGTTTAGAAGAAGATAGAAAAGTGAGTATATACAAAGACATATTCCCTAACTGAAGCACAAAATGGAGGCTGGTATCACTACTACAGTATTAATAAGTAATAAATAAAAATGAACTGTAAATTAGGTGTGCACCATTCTCTCTCCAAACCCCCCCCCCCAATTCCATCTCTTAGAGTCCTCCAAGAATTCTCCAGACAGAATCCTGAGAGTTACAGGCCAAAAATACACACCTATATTCCAGTCACCTGGAGCATGGTCTACCTTAGAGGCTTCTGATGCCTGTGCTTCATAATCAGATATTTATTTTATTGTTTGTTGAATGATATTGTGGTGGTTTATTTTTTGTGGTGGTTTATTTATTTTATTGTTTGTTGAATGATATTGTGGTGGTTTATTTTTTGTGGTGGTTTATTTATTTTATTGTTTGTTGAATGATATTGTGGTGGTTTATTTTTTGTGGTGGTTTATTTATTTTATTGTTTGTTGAATGATATTGTGGTGGTTTATTTTTTGTGGTAGTTTATTTATTTTATTGTTTGTTGAATGATATTGTGGTGGTTTATTTAATTGTTTTTACACTGCCCAGAGTGGGAAATATTCCAGATGAGCAGTATAAAAATGTAATAAATAACTAATAAATATTGTTCATTTAACAAAACAAAAACAACAACAGGAAACTTCCTGGAAGGCCAAATGTTCAGGTGAGGTGTAGTTCTTTGGGACTGTACCTCTAAAGCACCTAGTGGGCAGAATTTATGCAACAAGAAGGTTAATGAGTCATGTTACCAATGCTCAACTCCATTATTTGCTTTGAATCACACGATGGGCTCAACAAGACCTAGCCAGTGTTCATGGGAGATATAATTTAACAAATTGCAATCTAAACATTTCCAGGGTGACCAAAGGATGGAACAAATGGGGTTGTTTGATCATGGGGTGGAACAGATCCCTCATGTTAAATCTCATATTTTTGATTGGAGGTGGGGGAAAAGAAAGAAAAACTCAAGATGATGAAAGAGAGTGTGCGTTTTTAAAAGAACAATCATTGCCTTTCTTGCTTCAAAGTCATTGATTAAATCTTCAGAGTCTCATGGTCATAGTGTCACTAATTTCAGAACCAGGGAACAAAAGAGGCAGGGAAAGAAAGGACAAATATACAGTAGACATCATGTATTGCCTTTTTGAAAAGGAATCAAAGACAACTGTGTCCACTACCCTTCCAAAGGCTCTAACTACCTAACTTCCATCTGCCCTGGGAAGCCAATTTCAATTTTCTCCTTTATGCCTGAATAAAATACAGCCTAGAACAGAGCAGCCAGGTCTGAAGATGACTGCTAGGGTCCTTCTCTGCATTCATTTAAACTCTGGTCTTGCCATTTACATCTCCCCATTTGTATAAATGGAGTCTTCATATAGAATTAGAAAATCACAAATATCATTACAGAGCCAGATAAAGACATGACTTGAGCATCACCAAAAAGGCACAGAAGAGTTGGCCTATGTTCCTAGTATTTGCTCACAGAAGGAGTTAGGAAGCTTCTAATTATCCTTGCTTCTTGCTATGATCATCTACCAATTTTTAAAGGTAAGAAAATACAGTACAGTCAAACCTTGCATAAAGAACAACTCTCTTAAAGAGTAACTCACTTAAAGAGCAGAATTTTCTCTGAATGTTTGCTTCGCTTAACAAATAAAACCAACCAAAAACTTGCTTAAGAAATAAATCGGGGTTTGCAATCCCTCCCACAATTGGTCACTTACAATGGTGTTTTGCTTAAAGAGCAAACTCGCTTAAAGAGCAATCCTGTGGAACACATTATGCTCTTTAAGCGAGGTACAACTGTATATGCTGATGACACAGTGTTGCTGGCCAAAAACCTTGCAGAATATGGTTTGGATCTCAAAAGACTAAATATGGTTTGGATCCCCAAAATAAATATCTTGTTATATGTGGAGCACCAACTCATAGCAAGCTAATGCCAGGGACACAAGAAGTTAAAAGAGTAAATAAAATTGTCTATTTGAGGAGTGTGCTAAATGAAGATTAGGATCCCAAGGTAGAGATTATAATTTGAATAGAAAAAGCAAGATCCATCGTCTTAAAAATGTGACATTTGTAATGCAGTAGATATGACTCTCACTACAAAGATCCAAATAGTAAGATGTTATGTATTCCCAGTGTTGCTATATGAAGTTGAAGCTTGAACACTGACTAAGGCATCTGGAAAGAAAACTGAAGCTTTTGAAATGTGGATCTACAGACAGCTGCTAAGGATATCATGGGCTGACCATGTCACTTATGTAGCGGTGTTGCACCAGATGGAAAAAGAACAAGAACTATTGAAGACCATTAAACAAAGAAAGTTCCAGTACCTTGCACATATCATGAAGACTTTCCCTTAGGTTTCCCACTACTACTGCCAAAGCTTATGCAACAAAAAGGCTCATGAGTCATGACGCTGAGGCTTAACTCCATAATTTGCTTCAAATCACACATTGCCCAACATTGTCATAACAAACAACAACAACAACAACAACAACAACAAAACCCAGAAGCAAGAGGAGGGGATGGAGGAAAGAGCTGGTGGTTGGGTGCATTTGGAGCAACATATGTACATGAATGCAAGCATCTTTGCACTGAGTGCTGTCATCAGCTGGGGATGGGTGAAATTGTGTCTCTGGACTTCAAAGCCATCTCATGTCCCAAAGTGAAATTATATTGACTTTCAGTGTTGCTCACCCTGAGATATGGAGACTCAGCTTCATTATTCTTGCCTTCAGAGACAATCTAGACTTGATTTGCTCTAGGACCCACCTGCCCTGACTTTTGTTGTTGTTCAGTTGCACAGTCAATTCTGACCCTCTGCGACCCCATGGACCACTGTCTGCCAGGCACCCCTGTCCTCCACCATCCTCCTCAACTCGCTCAGCTCTGTGCCCATTGTCTCTACAATACCATCTAGCCATCTCATTTTGGGCTGCCCCCTTCTTCTTTTGCCCTCGACCTTTCCAAGCATCAAGGCTTTCTCAAGTGAATTGTGTGGAAAGAACCCTCTGTTTTGCTTTGGTGGCTCAGGTGGTTAGAAAAATCAATTATTATATAGATACGATAAGTAAAAATAAATAAATAATGCCTACTGACTTCCAACTATATGGGAACACTGTGTTAGCTGTTGCTGAGTTTTTTCCACCACACACTCTGAAAACCATTCCTTAATTCTTTTCCCCACCTTTTGTCTGGAAATTGGGCACATGACCCACAGGCAGGCAATTTGATTTTAAGGGAGACAATTTGAGAATGAGTTAGACCAAGCTAATGGCCTTTTAGACTTCCTCCATGTGAATTGGAATTCACTTTTTGAATAATAAGAATCATATGTCATGGGGCATCAGGGTTTTAGAGATGCTTAGGTGGGGCATGGCCAAAAAAAGGAGGAGAAGAAGTTGGGAACCACTGGGTTATGCTGACTCAACCCTAGATATAGCCCATCTGAGTCAGGCAATCAGACTTGCCTGGAAAAAAGCAGACACATCTCTTTTTACTTCTCAGGATTTAACCCCCCACCTTACCCCTGCCTGTCTTGGGAAAGATATACCCTACTCTAGTTATTCACTCAACATGGCTTGCTTGTACTCCAGGCCCTGAAGTGAATCTTGACATCTCATTCCTTAGATCAACCTGTTTCAAAAACATTAATTACAAGTGATCTAAGCATCCTTTCTTACTGCAGAATACCTTGCAAAATCTTTTTGAACCTCTTCCTCCAGCAGCAAAAAAGAGAAAAAAAGCTTTATCCATCTCATTTCTGAGCCTCTTGTCTCTTTAGGCCTCCTCCCACTTCAGAATCATAAGATCTTCCTTTCCTTCAAAAATTGTTAATAAAGAAAATGCTTCAGCTGATTGTCTATGTGAAGAAATAAGATCAATAAGACTTTCCCCACAGCTCTGAAAAAAAGGAAGTGTCCTTGAAGCCCTTTATGGAAAGAAACATAAGCAGAATACAAGCCAAATGGGAGGATGGGTATGTTGAAATCTGTATTTTCTCTTTGTCAGCCAGTCACCTTTCCTTCAGTTCTTGCTCCATCTTTCTCATATATAAAACACCAATTCCATTCCCCTCACCATTCCCAAATGCTGCAATGTTTTGCACTGGTGCAACCTCCCCCCTTTTAAGTTAGCAAAACATTCTATGGCTTTTTTCACTCAAGGAAATCCCACCCTTTTAGTTTATTAAATCAAAAATTAAAGGTAGTAGGAAAAGAAGACCAAACATAAGACAGATTGATTTAATAAAGGAAGCACAGACCTAAATTTGCAATATCTGAGGAGTATTAATGACAGTACCCTTTCAAAGTGACTAATTCCTGAGGTCATCACGTCATCACAAGTCATCATAAGTCGTCGTCGTCGTCTTCTTCTTCTTCTTCTTCTTCTTCTTCTTCTTCTTCTTCTTCTTCTTCTTCTTCTTCTTCTTCTTCTTCTTCTTCTTCTTCTTCTTCTTCTTCTTCTTCTTCTTCTTCACCACCACCACCACCACCACCACCCTCTATTGCCATCATCTTCTTCGTCTTCTTCATTGTCATCATCATCATCTTCTTTGTCTTCATATTTTTCTTCTTCTTTCATGTCTAGAGAACCAACTTGACAACACATTATAACAACAATGAGCAAAATGACCTCCCTCCTTTGCCCCCACCTCGAATGAAGCAAAAAAACAAAAACCATGTTGTGGTGCAGATTAATTGTTCCTTAAAATGCTGCTTTAAATTAAGGAAATATCTTAGGATATGAACTCTCTTTGGAACGACCTGTTTAGAAACCCAGCATCAAACACATTTTCCAAATTAGTTGAATTTTCTTGGAAGAGTAGCCATGTTAGTCAGTGTTTCAAGCATATCAAAGAGTAAACACACACACCACCCCCAGCGTTGTGGCACTTTGAAGACTAACTGCTGTATTTTAATGTTAGCTTTCATGGATCGAGTCCAAAATAGGTAGCTTTGCAGAGAGCAGAATGTTTGCCTCAGTCATAGTTGCCAAAACTGAGTAAATGCCTGGAGCACCACTGTTCTAAAACCATATGGGAAATCCAGATAAAATAGGATTGTCTTGTCTTTAGAAATCATATCTGAAGATATTTGCTTCCTAGGGAGATGTATCTAAATAGAGCTGAGTGCATGTGGGTTTTCAAAATATTCCACTCTGTTTGTGGACCACTTAATTGACATTTTTCAGCAGAGAAAAGAAATCCAGTAGCAATTTCTCAGAGGTTGAAGGGCACCATCAATAGGTCTAGTCAACACAGCGGTCTTTCTGTTTGTTGTTGATGGTTGTTTGTGGATTTTATTTCACTTGCCTGCTGCTAAGGATGTAACATACACTCACACATTTTCTGATCCTCACGAAAAGTGGTGTCTCAACAAATCAAAGATACTCCATTGAAAAAAAAGATGCTGGGATGTTTCTCTCCTGCACAAGAATAAAGAGACAAGCACTTATTTTTTGTTGGCCAGTATAACATTAGGGGAAAACTCTCAAATCACTCTTGTATTTTATGGAGAAAACTTTGCTAAAAATATTATCCACATGGACTATTTTTGTTGTTGTTACAAAAAATGAGCCACAATGTGAACCATGCACAAACCTCTCTTTTAGGCAAGGAAATGCTCAATAGGCAAGGAAATGCTATGAAGATTTACATTTACAGAAGTAGCTAAAAAATAAACAGAAAGTCCCATGGGGAAAGGTATCATCAATATGCAGATGATACCTAGTTGTATATCTCGGCCTGCGGAGACCCTAGTGAAACAGTGGAAGGCCTGTCCAGGTGCCTGGAGGCTGTTAGGGAGCTAACATCTTTGGTTCTAGATGGGGCAGTTTTGTCCCAAACAGACCCAGTGCGTAATCTGTGGGTCCTTCTGGACTCATGACTCCTGTTCGAAGAGCAGGTGGCAGTCGTGGCTAGGAGGGCTTTTGCACAACTTTGTGTTGTGCGCCAGTTACGCCCGCTCCTAGATTGGGATTCCTTGCTCATGATCACACACACTTTGGTCACCTCCAGACTTGACTATTGTAATGCACTCTACATGGGGCTGCCCTTGGTGACCATTCGGAGGCTGCAACTAGTCCAGAATGTGGCTGCTCGGGTTGTGATAGGGTGCGGGCATTATGCCTGTGCCTCACCACTTCTCTGAGAGCTGCACTGGCTCCCAATATGCCTCTGGGTGCAATTCAAGGTGCTGGTTATCACCTTTAAAGCCCTACATGCTAGTGGGCCAGGATACCTAAGATACCGCATCACCCCGAGAACATCTGTCCGTCCCACCAGAGCGGACCTGAGAGGCTCTCTGGTCATACCATCAGCTATTGAGGCTCAACTCTCTAGCACGAGAAGGAGGGCCTGTGTCTGCTCCAGCCCTATGGAACCTCCTGCCAAGTGAGTTGCGTCTCCAGACAGAGCTGCTGCCCTTTAGGAAGGGGGTGAAGACGTGGTTGGCAGGGCATGTATGGGGTGCGGGTCAGATGGTCAGTTCGGCCGTCTGGCTCCTTTGAACACCCCACCTCTCTCCCTGTTGTTTTTAACTTTTTATCTTTCAATTTTAATATTAATTTTTATTGCAACTATTCTATCTTTAATTGTTTTATCTGTTTTAAATTGTAAGCTGCCCTGAGTCCTTGGATAAGGGCAGGGTAGAAATGCAATGCAATAAAATAAATAAATAAATAAATAAATAAATAAATAATTTCTAATGTAGTTCTGAGTAAGCTACCATTAAGCAAACAGGGAAAATCTAGATAGCTGGATGAATGAAAGGTCAAAACTGGGTCTCCCTTGCTTTAAAGCCAGTTGTGTCTGACTCTAGGGAGTGGTGCTCATTTCTGTTTACAGCCAAAGAACCAGCCCTGTCTGCATCTGCAGACATTTCCATGGTCATTTGGCAGGTATGACTAGTTGTTGGAGTGCACAGAACACTGTTACCTTTCCTGCTGAAATGGTACCTATTTATCTACTTGCAATTTCTTGCTTCTAAACTGCTAGGTTGGTAGGAGCTGGGAGATGGACATGAGATAACTTCATCATCCAGGGGTACACAGAAAGAGCCTCCTTGAAGATTGTGGTATTTCTGATCCACAATTGGGTATACCCTGGTAATGGGAACCTTGTGTTGCCAGTTGATCCTTCTCACACTAGGTCAGGTGAAAGGAACTGCAGAATGAACTCACCAAAAGGTGCCTTCATTTTGGCAGATTCATGCCTGGCCTAGACGCAGAAGAAGAATTCCATCATGCAGCACTCAGATCTTGAACTTTAGTCCCACTGGCCAAAGTTCCTGAAGGCAAAAAAGCAGTTGTGTTGGAAGCCTGGCCAGTTTAGCGTATCCTTCACAATGCCACTGGTTTATCTTAATCTGATGCATTTTGGATGCAAATGTTGGTTGCTCCCAATAAATGACACTCAATAGTTGGAGGGGAACACCTGCCAAGTGGCATTCTTTTATTCTTGTATATATTTAAGTGTGAGGGCAGAGAGAGAATTTATGCAGAGCCTGTGTTCAGAAGATGAACATAATTGTGGGCATGTTATGTGTGAGTGTCTCAGAAGAAGCTTCTCTCACCTGCTAGAATTTGCAAAGTAGCTCATTTCATTTTCAGGAAGCAAGTGTGGAATTTCTTTGAAGTCTGCTTTACTAGATTTGAAACACAGCTTCAGTAAAGTACAGTTTAGTAATAGCAATTAGACTTACTATATATACACCACTCCATAGTGCTTAGAGCAATCTATACAGTTCACAAGGTAATTAGCCTTTCACCCCCAAGAAGCTAACTACTCATTTTACTGACCACACAAAGATGAAAGATGAGTCAACCTTGAGCTCCCTGTGATCAAACTCGGAATGTGAGCAGTGTTTCAGCTACACTGTGCCACAGAGGTTCTTAATTTTTTGGTGACAGATCCCAGAATCCCCAATGGCAATGATGTCTGGGAGAGGCTGGAAGTCCCCAAAACTAACTTTTCAGACCTTTGATATAGTCTGAATGTAGAAAGTTTTGTCTACCACTCAAATTTGAGCTCCGATCATGATCAGAGTTTCTACAGTACTGCAGCTTAACCAATGCACCACAAAGACTCACTACCTCTTCAATATGAACATTTTAAACTTTCTATTATCATAGTTGCAAGTCATTAATGCTTTTGATTTATGGCAATTTTACAAGACTTCCAAGGTCTGTGGAATGTTCGAGGAGTGGTTTACTGTTGCTATTCCCCCCCCCCTTTTTATTTTTTTATGGCCAATCAAGATTTGAACCCAGATCTTCTGTGTCTGAGTGCAATGCTCTATTTACTACATCACACTGGTTTCCAGTTTCAATTACAGGCTGCCTAATAATGCATGTTTCTGCCTTTTGGGAAACTTCTGTTGAGTTATAGACACACAGGTCTAAAAAACATCTTTGTTGTTATTGTTGTGCCAGCCTCAGCTATTTTGGAGCCTGGGGGTGGGGAAAGCAAACAGCAGACTATCCTCAGTCAAGGTACATTATATTTAAGGCCAAATTATTTTGGCAGATGGGCCAGAAATTTCCAGAGATATCTCTTTTCCTCCCTACTAACAAAATTGCTATGATGACAGATGAAATAGGCAACAATTTTCTGCCCTTTTATAACATCAAAAAACCAGTGGCTTGTAGTGGCTGCTTTGCTTTGCCTAATAGTAGAGCAGCTATTACGACCAAGGTGGCTCAAATGGGTAAGACATTGGACCTGGCGACTAGAAGGTCAGCAGGTCAGCAGTTCGAGACCCGAGTACTGCATGACAGAATGAGATCCTGTCTCCATCCTAGCTCCTGCCAACATAGCAGTTTGAAAGCAAGAAATTGCAAATAGATTAAGAGGTACCACTTCTGTGGGATGGTAAACTGCGTTCCGTGCATTCCAGTGTTGAGCTATGCCTGCCCCATGTCCACGGAAATGTCTGCAGATGGAGACTGTGCTGGCTCTCTGGCTATAAACAGAGATGAGCACTGAACCCTAGAGTCAGATATCACTAGCTTTTGAGCAAGGACAACCTTTACCTCTTTCATGCAGGCCCATGGTGGGAAGAGAATTTACCGGGATGGATGGGTGTGCATTGCTGCTCAAAGCCCATACCTTAAAGGGAAACACCACCTTGAGATTTTTCGCTTTTGTTTCACTCACCAGTCTCTGCTCTGCTCCATGGGAGAAAGTATGAAGCACTTCAGGCAGCTTGGGCAGCTTCTCCTGAAGCTGCCCAAAAAGTCTTCGGACTTTCTCCCATGGAGCAGAGTGGAGACTGGCAAGAGGAAGCGAAGTGGAAAATGCCAAGGTGGTGTTTCCTTTTAAGGTATGGGCCTTGAGCAGCAGCGCGCACCTGTCTGTCCCAGTAAATTCTCTCCCCACCATGGGGCTGCTTTTATGTCCATCAGAAATTATATCTAATCACAGCTATTTTTCAATAGCATATTTTGTATGATAAGGTTCCCCCACCAGTTTCCACTCCTCCTTCTTTGAAATCTATCCATCTTCCAATGCTTTATCCTGATTGATAGATCCATGCACTTTGGTGTCAAGGCATGCCTGCCACATGTCCACACAAACGTCTGCAGACGCAGACAACGCTGGCTTTTTGGCTGTTAACAGAGATGAGCACTGAGTCGGATACAACTGGCTTTTGATCAAGGGCAATCTTTATTTTTACTAGAGCTAGCTATAATCAAGGCACTGAAATTTTGGTGGCATAACAGATAGGTGGCATGCAATAAATCATGTTGCAGTAGATCTGGATGCATATACTTCTTCATTGAATATACAGTATCCATGTTACTGTGTAGCTATCTATGGCAGAGCTTCAAAAAGTAGCTTTTTAATTTACAAGTAAAGGTAAAGGTAAAGGTTTCTCTTGCTCAAAAGCCAGTCATATCTGAGTCTAGGGTTCAGTGCTCATCTTTGTTTCAAAGCTGAAGAGCCAGCGCTATCTGCTTCTGCAGATGTTTCTGTGGCCATATGGCAGGCATGACTAGACACCGGAGCGCACGGAAGTGGTCCCTATTGATCTACTTGCAATTTCTTGCTTTCGAACTGCTAGGTTGGCAGGAGCTGTGACAAAGATGGGAGATCATTCCGTCCTGCAGTACTCGGGAATCGAACTGGTGACCTGCTGCCTTCCAGTCAGCATCTTAGCCACATGATTACAACCCACAAAATCCAAAGGCTGTGCTGGGGTGTTCTGGACTTATAGTCCAAAATTTTATTTTCCCAAAATCTGGTGCAGATAAGGGGCCTAAGTTCAAACTGATTACATTGCACTCTCTTCCTGTAATTCCACTTAAAATTATCCTCAAAGGAAATGAAGCCCGGAACAAATGTATGGACCAAGAAGTAAGGAATAGAATAGGGTCAAATCATTCCATCATCATTACCATTTCCTTTAGAATTGTGACTCAATGATATTAAAACACAGAAGGACCAAGCTCCACGTGGCTTTTATTAGTTGGTTTCCTCTAGTATGTTTGAGCTTCTAAGAATGAAAATAGTCAACAAAGGAAAGGAGATGAATCTCATCAAAATGGGAGCAGAGTGAGCTTTAACTGTTCATCCCCATTGTTGTCCCAAGCAGAATCTAATAGTTTCAATGGGGGAAATCATTGGCATTATCTCCTTTCTTTTTTCAAGAAGAAGTAAACAGCTAGGGCTTGGATACAGGTCACACATTCCACCCCTTATTCACAGGGGATATGTTTCAACATCTTCTGGGGATACCTGAAACCTTATAAAGCAGTGAACCCACATATCTGAGGAATTTAAGCAGGTTATATGTGTGTGACACAAATGCCTCTGACTATCATTCAGGTCCACTCAGGAAATGATTCCCCTGGAAACAATCAATTCCTTCTCAACATTATGTTGTAGATAGCTGTCTCTAGTGATGTGCCTTGCAAATAATGTATAGTATATTATGTATTTAAGGGATTTCCCACTGAATAATTTTGGACTTGTGGATAACTGAACCCTCAAATACTGAACCCATGGATATGGGGAATCACTTGTACTTCTAGTCAGGATTCTGCTGGAGGAGCAAAAGATTAAAGCCCCCTTTCCTGATGCAATACTTTTATCACAGGCATGATTTATCACACATGCCAGAAGAGACACTCAGAGACCTCTCTGTGGACACCCGTGCTGTCGCCCCAGCACAGAGTTCGCTCAGCTCCTCTGCCCAGCAGCCCAATGGAAGCACTTCCTTCCTCTAGCGCAGAGTTTGCCCCACCCTTCTTCCCAGCAGCCCAATGGGAATGCAACCTCCCTCCCCTCAGCACAGGGTTCATCCCACCCCTCTGACATGGATGGCAGCCTGTTGAGTTTGGACACTTAGTCTCTAAAAGGTTTGCCATCACTGATCTATCATATCTTTATTGCAGGGATGGGAAAGTGTGGTACTCCTGATTTGTAGGATTTCTGATGCCTCCATCTTCACCATCAGTTTTGTTGGCTAGAGCTGATAGCAACTGCAGTGTGACAACATCTGGAAGGTCATATGCTCACTGTAAAACAGTACCAGAACTTCTCACTTTTCTTTCTCCTTCTCCCAGAAACCAGTCTGGCCAGGTTATCCTGCAATGGTAATATTGCAGACCATACTGCCAGCGACTCAATACTGAGTGTCAGGTGACTAGCAGCCTTGGCAAAGTCCACAGGAAAGGATGATAGTCTCCAAGTGGATTAAATCTCACTTGAATCGATCTTGATGGAGGGCAGCAGCTTCATCAATACTGACCTGGGACTGAGGAGGACTTTGTATGCCAAATGGACTCAGGATCAGCAAGTGACTTGCAGAGCTGGATCAGTGGTATGGGTGTCACACTATGATGCAGAAGGCAGATGAAAGGTCACAGCATTATATTTGCAGAGCAGTCTTCAAGACTGATCACCATGATGGTCACCAATATTTGGAATCAGATATAGCACAAGAAGTAGAAGAAACCAATATCATTAACATCACTCTTAGTGAATGGTTTCATGCAGAAAATTCCAGTAATACTATTTAAATGATGGTAGAGGAGGAAAGAGAAAATAATAATTCTGAATGAGCTCAGGTTCCTTCCTGGACAAAATCAAGCGCTGAATATTATTAGGGAACCTGGATGCCAAAGAGAAAATTAAGGATGAGAGGAGTATATGTTTCTCACTGGGAGTTGGAACAGTTCCATGTAAAGTGTCTGGGTCGCATCTTCTTGCATATACAATATAATGATGGATAATTGCAGACATATTCAGCAATCTGTAGCATTTCACTTTTTTTTTGCTATAAAATTCACCCTGGGTGGCTCATCCAAGCCTTTTACAATTGTGTTCATCTGTTGTAGGTGAATTTTCTTGCAGAACTATTATCATCTTAATGACATGATAATTACTAAAGTTGGCTGGTTCCACCATGTGATAAAAAAAGAGAGAGAGATGCATTGGGAGTTCCTACCATTAATTAGTTTAATATTGAGATTTCCAAAGTTCAACTAGAATCTAGGGTTTCATATGAACTTCCTACCTTCTTTAACAATTCAGTAATTGAAAATAAAAATAAAAATCCTTTCCCAGATTCTTTGATAGTGTTGAGTTTCTGACCCTGTAATGTTGATCTTGTGTGAACTGCCACAGATAGATACAGATAGACATTATCTTTCCAAGAAATCCTTTATTATGGTATTTAAGATACTTATAGAAGGATATAAGTTTACATTTATTATATATTTTATTATTTGCTATAAATATATATTTCTATAAGATACTTATAGAAATTATAATAAAAATGTCACCTGTTGTAAAGGAAGGATGAGTGGGAACATTTTCTGCTGTGAATTAGGACACATTAATTTGCCTAGGGATCTAATCTATTGTTGCAGTGAGATGTGAAATGGTGCAGTAATTAGAACTAGGGGTATGTGTTTTGGATTTGTTGGACTACAAACCCCATCATTCTCCTTTCTGGGGGTTCCACCTCCAGGAACTCAGATCTTAAAGGTAAAGATAAAGGTCTTTCTTGCTCAAAAGCCAACTGACTGTAGGAGATGGTGTTCATCTCCATATCTCCGTCTGCAGATGTTTCCATGGTCATGTGGCAGGCATGATTAGACACTAGAGTGCATAGAATGCAGTTACCTTTCCCATTTAAGTGGTACCTATTTATCTACTTGCAGTTTCTTGCTTTTGAACTGTTAGGTTGGCAGGATCTGGGACAGATGATTAGAGATCAATCCACCCCACAGCACTTGGGTCTCAAACTGCTGACTTGCCAACCTTCCAGGTGTCAAGCTCAGTGTCTTAACCACTAAGGCACTGTGGCCGCCTGCCCAGATCTTACAGACTTCTAAACTGTGCTCACTTAGAAAAATTCATGTCTTGGATAGGCTTAGCTTCCTGATCGAAAAAGAGGCTTTCCAGCAACCATTGGGTCAACCTCCTTTGCACTATCTAGGGGAAAGATAGACAACCTTGATTCTCCAGGTGTTCTTGGAATTCAATTCCCAGAAGCCCTGATCAGTAGGTGTGTTGATTTGGGCTTTTGGTAATTGAAGTCCAAGAACACCTGGAACGCCAAGGTTGGCCACCCCTGCTCTAGGGAGAACGGGCAGAGTTGTGGCCCCTTGATCTTTCATGTTTGGGACTGGAGTGGCTCAAGTGGTTAAGACAGTGAACTCACTGACTGGAAGGTCAGAGTTCAATTCCCAGCTACTGCATGATGGAGTGAACTTCCACCTCTGTCCCAGCTTCTGCCAACCTAGCAGTTCAAAAGCAAGAAATTGCAAGGAGATAAATAGGGACCACTTCAGTGGGAAGGTAAACTTTGGTCCATGCACTCCGGTGTTGAGGCATGCCTACCACAAGTCCATGGAAATGTCTGGAGACACAGACAGCTCTGATTCTTTGGCTATAAACAGAGATGAGCACTGAACCCTAGAGTTGGATACAACTGGCTTTTGAGCAAGGGTAGTTTTTACCTTTACCTCTTTCATGTTCATCAAGAGTTATATCTAATCACTGCTATTTTTCAATAGCATATTTTGTATGACAAGATTCCTCCATCAATTTCCACTCTTCCTTCTTTGGAATCTATCCATCTTCCAACATTTTATCTTGATAGATAATCTGATGGTTACGTCTGAAAAGCTCTTTTCTCTCTCTTCGCTTACCTGTTTTGCAGGATTATTGTGAAGATAAAAATGGAGAGGTGGGCCCTATGTATTGTTTTAAGCTCCTTGGAGGAAAAGTGATCTATAAATGTAACACATAATAAATTGAGAAATGATGTAGATAAACAATTTCCATTGCTCTGGCATATACTGCCTTGGCTCTCTCTAATAACAATTTAGCAAACCACAAGGGGCTTTGCCATATCTCTGCTCACTCAAAAAATGTAATTTGTTCTGTTGGCACCCTTTCACTTTCTAAGATAGCCTTTTCTTCAGACCCAGATGATCATAAGGAAAAGCAATGCAGAGCTAGAGAAAAAAGTTACTTTTTTGAACTACAACTCACTGATTCTGAATGTTTAAGAAAAACATGATTCTGTAGTTTAAATATTTTTTACATGCTCTGGGTTGTGTTTTTAGCTGAATTCAATTGGAAAGCCTTATTTGTTAACATGGATTTGAGTTTCACCAAAGCAATTCTAATTTCACTGGAATAAAATTATTAACCTATATGTGGGGCAAACTACTCCATGCTTATATTACATTCTCTGACTGGGAGAAAAAAGAACACATACTCCTGAAGTATGTGGAAGAGAATGAATATCTTCCCTTTCCAAATATGCTCACTCATATTTTTTCTTAAAATACATTATGAAAAGAACAAGAAATCATCTTATTTGCAGGAGTTGCAGCAAACAAATTTTCTTGTAATGTCATTTTTAAACTTCTATTTCTTCCATGTATTTGATTATCTTCATCCAATGAAATATATTTTCCTTCTAAGCTCTGTATCCTACCACATTATACCCTGGGGACTTCTCAAAGGTTATTATATTTGTTGCTCTGTCCAAAGTTTCCAGCAGCTGCACCCAATTTCTGCCTTTGAGCTAGAAGGCATCTTTAATAATATTGTTGTTCTGTGCCTTGTGGATGAATAATGAGATTAGGATGGTTGGAAATACAAGCAAACATAGTAATAAAGTGCCCCTAATACAAGTTACCCATCTTAAAAAGGGAAAAGGAACATACCAAAAAATGCTGAGCAACAGCTAATTGCATTAACTTGGCACCACTTGATTCTATTGCCATTTAGAGATGTTTATTCAATTAAATGCAGGATAATGGAATGGGTTCAAAGAGGTTTTTGCTGAATTATCCCAAGAAACAATGCAGCACGTAACAAAAGAGAATGCAAGACTATTGTAAAAGATCTGTGGCCAGTGAGATATGCTGGTTAGAGCCCAGGATTGGAACTTGAGAAGTGAAACTTTGATACTTATGAGTGGTGACCTCAGACTGGTGACTTCTTCTCCAGCTTACCTTTTAAGTGTAGGTTTCTTCAAATATCAGATGGATTGTCACATGGGAGAAAATGTGTTTTCTGTGGCACCAGAAGGTAGGAACCGAAATAATGGATATGAGAAACGACAGACAAAGAAGAATTGTTTAGTGCTGTTGCGTTTGAGAACTAGAGAGTAAAAACTGTCTAAAAGTGGGAGAAAGTGAAAATGACAAGATTGTTTCTCCAGCCACAATGCATTTATAGGCTGTATTAGTGGGGGATAAGGGTTTCCAGTGTTTTCCCACATGTCTGGCCAGGTTATCCTGCTATGGCAATAGAGAAGACCATACTGCCAGAGACTCAACACTGAGTGTCAGGCAGCGATTAACTAACCTGACCACCCTGAGGACTAATGTCTGTGGGTGTCGAAGTCCACAGGGAAAGTTGATGGTCCCCAAGTGGATTAAATCCCCCTTGAATTCATCTTGATGGAGGGCAGCAGCTTCATCAATGCTGGCCTGAGGCTGAGGAGGACTTTGTGTGCCAAAAGGGCTCAGGACCAGAAAATGACTGTATCAATGATATGGGGGTTATGCTGCAATGTGAAAGGCAGATGAAAGGCCACTGCATTATATTCTTAGAACAGTCTTCCTGGTTGATCGCCAGGAAGATCGCCAATACTGTATTCAGATTCAGATACAGTAGAATAAGAAGTGTTTTTCCGCTGAAAGATTCCTCATCGTTAACATGCACACCACAGCCTGGTATAACACATGACACTATTCTGAGAGTGATTCCAGCATCTGTGAAGTCTGACATAAGATGGATGGAGAAAAGCATGTTGCACAATTAAAATGTGCAAATTCTTGGCAGGGTAGTTTTTGAGCTGTTGGCACATTTGAAAAGCGGCTATCAGCCCTGCTTGGGTTTGCCCACCCTTGCAGGAAAGGACAGGCTGAGAACAAACATCTTACCACATGCAGTGTTTTGAGAAGGGTTTCAGATGATCACTTTAATGGCAAAGCTCAAGGCTACCATCTGAAATAGATGTTCATGGGGTAAATTTCATTGAAAAACAACTTACGCTAAAGAGCTCGAGGAGTTTTCTTACTCCCAGACTGCCTCACGTGGTGTAGGATAGTCTCATCACAAAGTCTTTTTGAAGTAAAAGAAGTCTTACACTTTATAGATGTTGAGGAGCTCAGGCACTTTGCAAGGGACAAATGTTAAGGGGGAAAGTTGCAGGGCTGTAGCCAGTGGGATGATGCCCACCCTGAGCTAACAGCCCGCCCACCCAAATGAGGCAGCCAGGGGTTTTGCTGCCCACCACTGTGCATATCAGATGTTATTATTATTATTATTATTATTATATTTGAATTTCTATTATTCTATTATTCTATAATTTCTATTATTCAGGTATTCCCTATTAATTTTAATGCCAATTTTAAAATCTGATAATGTTTCTGAAAAAAATACTCTCAGAACATATATTAAGCAGTGTTGGGGACAACACATAGCCTTGTCGCATACCTCTGCCAATTTGAACATGCTCCTCAGAAATATCATTTCCATGTTGACCAGTGTTCATTTATATTTTGTTATAAGTGATCATGTTTGGCACTGGTAGCATAATGTGGAAATGAATATGCTTTGTATGAGCTGTTTGTGTTGATTGGTATTGCCTTGACTTTTAAGAGCAGAGCAAACTGTCTCAATATTTGGTTTGGTTTACTGCATGGTATGTTAATCTCTTCATTCATTTTGCCATCTTCTGTAAATGTTGCTGCTAGGTATTTGAACTCTGCCACTTGCTTTATACCTATTCCTTCTCTTTTGATATTTAAAGAATGCTGTTTCCTTCCAATTGTCATGACCTTAGTCTTCTCTTTATTGATTCTCATATTATTTATCTTGCATTCTTGGTTCATGGACGTAAGGTGTTGAACTGAGATATCAGAAAAAGTAATTGATTACAAGCAACTGGTTGACACTAGTTACTGCCCAGCTCTACGTCAAGCAACATCCTTCCACTGGAGACTAAACATTTGTAAGCAGGGAGACTAAACATTTGTAAGCAGCACAGCCCTGGAGTTTTGGGGAATACAACTGCAACCTCTGAATATTGCTTCCTGATGAAAATGCAGGCTCATGCATTTCTTCTCATTAATGAAACATACCACATCTCCCCTCTAGCCGGAGGAAGGCCATTGGAGGTGATGATGAATTAAGCCTTCATAGACTAGAGTGCAGAAGAGAAAAAACAGACAATCCTGAAACCCAACTTCAAATGTGAGTGAATCAGCGTATGACCGAGGCGACACCCCAGAGAGCTAAGCAGATGGATTTCTCCAGAAGCTGGGATATAGATTTCGAAAGGATGACAGATGTATATATTTTTAAAAGCATGAAGAATATGCTGCAGATTTCATTCAAAATGGAGGAAGGGATGCAGTAGTAAATTATTTTAAATGATGACAAATGGATTGACATTTTATTTAAAAAAATCAGTCTCCTTTCTGGCTCTTTTCTTCTCAGGCTATTTTATGTATTCAGTTTTTTGACTTAATCAGTTATAACAACTGTGGTCTCCTTCTCATCATCGTAATGTTCCATTAGCTATAACCCTCTTGCTTTGTGTAGTAAATTGCCCTAGAGTAGAATCAGTGGGTATTTAGTGAGTCAAATCTTCCAAATGTTCCATTGATACAAATGGGCTTACTTCAACTATACCAGTGATGGCTAACCTCCTGCTGATCAGGGCTTCTGGGAATTGAAGTTCAAGAACACATGGAGTGCTGAGGTTAGCCATCACAGAACTATACTATGCTAAAATAAGTTACATTTAGGACAGACGTTGATTTGATGGGCCCACTCTAGGATGATTTATTATGCTAAGGAAAAGTATGTTGGCCATTAAGACAATTCTTGCTTGAGTTTTCTAGGTAGAGAGTTTACTATTCCCTTCCTCTGGAGGTATTTTAGGACTGTGCAGCATGTCCATGACTACATAGGCTGGCTCTTCTATTGAGAGGCAAAGTGATGAATCAAAATCCTGGTCTGTGACTCCATAGCCAGGTAGATTTTGGAGGAAGAGAGTGGACTTCAGATCCCAAGTCCAAGCTCTGAAGAAAGTTACACAACACACACTTTCCTAAGATTGGAGGTTTCATGACTCTCTCTATGACTCATAAAATGAGTCATAGAGAGAAATAGATTACATGGATCCTAGAACTTACCTGCACCCTAATGTCATTGTAATTGGCTGCTACTCGTATTTGAGTATACATTTTTCCTGGAAGTCATTTTCACAGTTGATGGATATGTCTCTGGTGATTCAATAAACCAATTCTGGCATGAAACATGTGGCCACACACATTATATTGAATAGATGGTGAAGGGTGTAGTTGAATTTGATGAAGCTTCCGTGCTTGTTGCTTAGCCTCTTCATGTCTGCCACATTCTCCTACAAAGTGATCGGTAGTAGCAGAGATGGTTTGGTGCCAAAGTGGGCGATCTGCCTCACAGGTTTGTAGGTTTATACCTGACACCAGTGATGGGATGTTACCGGTTCGGTCCGGTTCCCCCGAACCGGTAGCACCCATCACGAGGGGTTCACTGGGGGGGGGGGGTTCGTAGAACCCCAGGTGACCGGTTCGGTCGCCTCCCCAATTTGGGCTGAACCCTTTCCTGATTTTTTTCCAGGCAGCCAAAATGCTTCCTTGGCACGGAGCACCGCCAGGCTGCTGCGCCAGTTTGCTGCTGCACCGCCGCACTGCTGCCTCTTCTGCTCCCAGACAAGTCAACTGACCCAGGGGTTGTGTTTGGGGTTTTTATTTTTGTTTGGAGTGGGTGGGTGGGTAGGTTTATTTTTGTTTGGGGTGGGTGTGTGGGTGTGTTTTTATTTAATTTTTATTTTATTTCTTTATTTCTTTAATTCTTTAATTTCTTTAATTTATTTACGGGTTTGTGTTGTGGTTGTTTGGGTGGGTGGGTGGGTTGAGGTGTGTGTGTGTGTTTATTTTAATTTAATGTTATTTATTTTAATTTATTTTCATTTTCATTTTATTTTTTTGGCCCCACCCACAACGTCATGACGTCATGACATCGACTCCACCCATGACATCATGACATCATGATGTTGGCCATACCCATGACGTTCGTGACATCACGGTGTGGTAGTAAAATTTTTGTCATCCCATCACTGCCTGACACCTTCATAGTTTGTTTTAGCTTGTCCTTATAATGCTTCAAAGTTGTTCCACAAACTCTTGTACTGGAGCTATGTTCCCCATAGAGAACTTGGTGAGAAAACCTGGAACTGTCAATATGGCGGACATGCCCTATCCATCTAAGACAATTGCCTGTGATGGAAGCTTCAATGCTACTTACATGTGCCTTCTCGAGAACTGTGATGTTGGTGATATAGTCATCTCACTTGACGTTCAAGATGGACCTTAGCTTCTGTTGGTGAAAGCACTCAAGCTTTCTAATGCCTTGGCAATAGAGGGGATAGGGAAAGAGAATTTAAGATAGCCTCAGAATTGACATAAACAATTCCCCTCTCATTGCTTACAGTAAAAACAAGGGCAACTTGGGCAGGTGTTGGTGGTGTTGATATCTGTTAATTGGATAAAAATGCAAATGTTAGTTCTGCTTTAAAAGAAGTCACATGTGGGTAGAAATGGTGAGGTATACAAGGCCCACTAGCTATGTGTTACTGTCATTCAAATATTATTTTCTGTGCATCGTATGAATACTTGGGAAATTTATATTTTAGGATGAAACTTTCTCAGGTTCCACCATGCTGGCAGGAGGATTCTGAAAATTGTCATCCAAAAAAGGAACTTTTCCAAGCTATGACCATTGACTGCTGCCTCCAAGGGCAAGGAAGCTTGACATAGCACTGTCATCTGCAGTAAGAGCCCAAGGTTTTTGTTTTTGTTTTACCATTCAGCCCACTCCAAATTTACCCTTTGATTTGTTTTTGAGTTGAAATTGCTCTTGGCTAGTGATGTTATCAGAGTTTGCAATTACTTGGTTTAGTATAGTATATAAATTATTTGCCCAGCTTCTTATGTTTGCTTGTATTTTGTATATAGAGCACTGTATCCCCAAGGAGTTCATTTCCAGTTTAGAATGCAAAATAAGATTCTGAGGATGCACAGTAGGCTTTCAGCAGCCTGTTACCAAAAGACAGCTGCCATCGCGCAGTAATGTGCTGTTTAAAATTTCTTCCTAGTAACCATTTATGCATAGGCAGAAGGAAGACTAAATACAAAATCAATTGACTTCCTGACCTAAAGGAATCCACAGCCTTCAGTTTACAAGAGCTGAGAAGGAAACATTTTGGAAATTGCTTATTCATAGGGTTGCTATAAATTGGGGACAAGTTGATGGCACATAACAATGATGATGATAACAACAATGATGATGACGATGACAACAACAACAACAACAACAAAGGATGAATTTTGAACTACCTTCCTACTCCTACTCCTCCTTCATCCAAATCCAAATGCAGTAAAACCTCAGATAACACTAAAACCTGGTTCCACAAGTCTTGGTGTTATACGATTTTTAGTGTTATCTGATGCATGTTAAAATCCTATGGGATCTATAGAGATACATTGTAACCACACAGGCTTTAGCGGTTGTTATCTGAAGCATCCCATAGGATCTTAATGTTATCCGATGCAATTCTTCCCCCCAGATTCCTTAATGTTATGCGATTTTAGTGTTATTCGATACTAATGTTATATGAGGTATTACTGTATTGGTAATCATCATGGTAATCAGCCTTGAAGACTGTCATGAGAAAATAATGCAGTGGCCTTTCATCCAGTTCCATGAGTAACTTTCTGATTCTGAGCCCTTTTGGCATGCAAAGTCCTCATCAGTTCCAGGCCAGTATTAATGAACCTGCTGCTCTCCATCAAGATGGATTCAAGTTGGATTTAATCCACTTGGGGACCATCACCCTTCCCTGTGGGCTTTGGCACCAATTTATCCTCAGGATAGTCAGGTTAGTTAACTGCCGCCTGACACTTGGTGTTGAGTCACTGGCAGTATGGTTTACTCTATTACCATAGCAGGATAACCTGGCCAGACACAAATTTTGAACCTCTAGACCAAGGGTGCCCAAACTTTTCGGCCCGGGGGCCGGATAACATTTTATCAGATGCTCCGAGGGCCGAACTATCTCTCCATGGTACATATATCCACCCAGCCTTGCCGCCACCGCCGCCACCACTAACGCCTTTGCCGCCGGCTCATCTTTCGCCGGCTCCTCCTTCGCCGCCTTCGCGGTGTCCTTTAAAAGTGTCCTTTTAAAAAAATATGACAGATCCTAGAAACTCACATCCAGCTTGGTCATTGTGGCATCCAAGGAGCTGTTGTTGTGTTCCAAAGCTTCAGGTAGGTGGGATTTTAATTAGCAATGAAAAGTCATTAGCCTTAGAAAAGATCTGCTTCCTGACATCATGTCAGGAAGCAGATTTTTTATAAGGCTAGTAATTTTTCATTGCTAATTAAAACCCCACCTACCTGAAACTTTGCATTTTAATTAGCAATGAAAAGTCATTAGCCTTAGAAAAGATCTGCTTCCTGACATGATGTCAGGAAGCAGATCTTTTATAAGGCTAGTGACTTTTCATTGCTAATTAAAACCCCACCTACTTGGAACTTTGGATTTTAATTAGCAATGAAAAGTCATTAGCCTTAGAAAAGATCCGCTTCCTGACATGATGTCAGGAAGCAGATCTTTTATAAGGCTAGTGACTTTTCATTGCCAATTAAAACCCCACCTACCTGGAACTTTGGATTTTAATTAGCAATGAAAAGTCATTAGCCTTAGAAAAGACCCGCTTCCTGACATCATGTCAGGAAGCAGATCTTTTATAAGGCTAATGACTTTTCATTGCCAATTAAAACCCCACCTACCTGAAACTTTGGAATTTAATTAGCAATGAAAAGTCATTAGCCTTAGAAAAGATCCGCTTCCTGACATGATGTCAGGAAGCAGATCTTTTGTAAGGCTAGTGACTTTTCATTGCCAATTAAAACCCCACGTACCTGGAACTTTGGATTTTAATTAGCAATGAAAAGTCATTAGCCTTAGAAAAGACCTGCTTCCTGACATCATGTCAGGAAGCAGATCTTTTCTAAGGCTAATGACTTTTCATTGCCAATTAAAACCCCACCTACCTGAAACTTTGGATTTTAATTAGCAATGAAAAGTCATTAGCCTTAGAAAAGACCCGCTTCCTGACATCATGTCAGGAAGCAGATCTTTTATAAGGCTAATGACTTTTCATTGCCAATTAAAACTCCACCTACCTGAAACTTTGGAATTTAATTAGCAATGAAAAGTCATTAGCCTTAGAAAAGATCTGCTTCCTGACATCATGTCCTGCCTGGCTTGCTGCAGCCTCAGAGGGTGGGGGAACTTCAAAATTAGCACGCATTGGGTCTCCCAATCAATTTAAAATCAGGAATTACACAATGCACAGCCATAATACTGTAAATCAATTTTGACTTCCAACTTATTCCAATACTTGAATCAGTGTAAAATAAATCACTTCAGACCAGTGATGGTGAACCTTGGCACTCCAGGTGTTCTTGGACTTCAATTACCAGAAGCCTAAATCAGCACTTCTGGTTATCAGGACATCTGAGAATTGAAGTTCCATAACACCTGAACTACCAAGGTTTGCCATCACTAGTTTAGACTTTGTGCCCACTCCTGTTAATGTTTACCTGGGAAAGCCCAGATAAACTTGCAGCAGGAGGTGACATAGATTACAGCTGATTGGCAGAGGCAGCATTAACAGATCTGCTGCATCTCTCTGCAGCTGCAGATCAGCTGACACCAGTTACTACCAATCAGTGGGAGCCCCTCTGCTGCTATAGTGCATTGTTTTTTAAAAAAATATTTATTCAAAGTGTCATAGCACTAAGACTCTTCAAATAAACATTTTTTTAAAAAGAATTACTGGTGGGTGATTAGCTAGGAATAGCAGTTAGTCTTTAAAGTGCTACTGTGTATTTTATTTTATTTGTTTTGTTTTCTGAGATAGCTAGGAATGGTTTCCCTTGATCAGCTGGAGTCTGTTTTCACTGATCAGTGGCTTTGATCTGCCCTGGTAGTGCAGACAGATTTCCAGCTGATGAAGGAGAACATAACCATTTGGTCCACAGCATCTCTGATGCCATCGTGACTGCCAATTGGCTTACCTGGGACATCTCTATACCGCCAGTCAGCTGATCAATGGGAAATCTCATGGCGGCAGCGGAGATGCCACTGATTAGCTAGGGACAGTTTGCCCCATCAACTGGAGCTACCTCTGTTGCCAGAGTAGAGTGCAGCCACTATAGACATACAGTGTATCTAAATAGCTTTACAGTACTGCATATATACATATGGGACTGCAGTGGCTCAAGTCACTAAGACGCTGACTGGGAGGCGGAAGGTCAGCAGTTCGATTCCCGAGTACTGCAGGACGGAATGAGCTCCCGTCTCTGTCCCAGCTCCTGCCAACCTAGCAGTTCAAAACCAAGAAATTGCAAGTAGATAAATAGGGACCATTTTGGTGAGAAGGTAACAAGTGTTCTGTGGGCAGCAGTGTCTAGTCATGCCTGCCATAAGACCACGGAAATGCCTGCAGAAGCAGACAGCACTAGCTCTTCGGCTTAGAAACAGAGATGAGCACTGACCCCTAGAGTCAGATACGACTGGCTTTTGAGCAAGAGAAACCTTTACCAAATTTAATGCATTCTCCAGGGCCTTTTGTAGACTAACTCCTGTATTTAAATTTGAGCTGTATTTAAATTTGAGGTGGATTTGAAATCAAATCCACCACATCAGGCAGAAGAGCAAAGCTTTGTGGGTTGAATTTGTAAGAGCACATCAACTCCACAGGCACACAATGACGGGGCAAGCCTAAAGGTAAAGTAACGTCTCTTTTTGCAACTGACGAAAAATCCCGGGTTATTTAAACCTTTGCAATTGCAAAAGGTTGCAGAGCAAACTTCTTTGCACAAGGATTGGCCACAAGCGAGCTGAAAAGCAACATTTGTTGCTTCTGACAGTAAGGGAACATCCCGGAGGTCTTATTCAAACCTCCTACAAACGGCTGCAAAACAAACTTCTTTTGCCCAGCCAATGGATGGGTGGATGCATTATGCATTGTGGCACCTGAGAAGTTGTGAACTTTTTTTGCTTCTCTTCTGATATCTTAAGTTTGCAATATACGCAGCCTGACAAAGAGATGTGAAGAACTCTAAACCTCACTTCCCTCCCCCTCCCCCCTGCTCCTGGCTTTCTTTTTTAATTGCTTTAAATCAGGCATGCCCAAACTACTTTTAGCTCCGACTGAAGTCCCTCTCTCCACTCTTAACAATAACCGAATCACCTCTGGCGTATTGATTCAGCCATTCTAAAGTAGATTCGGCAGAACTCCTAGTACTAAGCAGGAGGAGGAAGGAACTAGGTAAATCACTCTTTCACTGACTTGTGATCCCTCCGCCCAAAAAAAAAGTTCACCCAAAAAAATTTAAAAAAAAAATAAAATAAAATTATAAGAGTTCTTATACCATGTCGGGGGCCGGATGAAATGGCCTGGCGGGCCGGATCCGGCCCGCGGGCCGTAGTTTGGGCATGCCTGCTCTAGACAGACTTTCGCACAAATCTTGTCCTTGCGCAAACTGCATAACTTAATGCAAATTGCACATTTTAATGGAAATCAGGAAGGTACAACATAGAAGTCCCCAATCTTCAACAGTTGAAAACAGATCAGTTTAAGTTCTGACCTTCTGCTGCAGCATCTAAACTCAGTTCTGTGCAATACATGTATGGAAATGGCAATGCTTGTTTCGTTTGTTGAGTTTTTGAATGAGTCATTGCCAACAGGCTAACTGTCCTTTTGCTCAGTTTGTTGACATTTTAATATATTAGATTTGTATTTATGGGCTTGAGTACCTTTTCCTTCTCTGAGCCATTTCCAGATGGTGCCTTTACCACCTGCCAGCTAGGATAATCTCTGAAGGAGAAAATAAGTTACAAGCTGAAACCCAGAAATACTGTATTTCCTTTCCAATTACTTGAGGTCGGAGCAGATCTGCCAGCTGTGGAATTATATGCACGGGGCTGTTGGCTTCTGGAAGATGTGGTCACAGTCAGCAACAGATGGATTTTAAAAGAGATTACATTACTTCTGCGAGCATAAGGCTATGAGGCTAATAGTCAAGGTGGCTCTGTGCAGGGCTTGAAAAATAGCCAATTGGAAAAAGGGTGGGCATCTTCAAAAGGACTGGAGGCTAGGCACAAATTTCTCCAGATTGTGGAAGGTGGCATCCATTCCCAAATAACCAGTTTTTTCTTTACTGAAATCTGGGTCTATCTTTGTGCCCTCTAGTGGCCATAAGTAGTTTTTAAATTAAAAGTTGAGGTAAGAGTGAGGGGAACCTTGGTTGGTACACCCCTAAAAGCATGGAAAATGCCTTCCAGGTTTTCTATAGGTCATAAGGAAGTTTTCTGAGCCAATATTGAATGGGTGACTGTGGTGGCTTAGTGGTTAAGACACTGAACTTAATGACTGGAAGGTTGGCAGGTCAGCAGTTTGAGACCCGAGTGCTGCATGATGGAGTGAATTCCCATCTCTGTCCCAGCTCTTGCCAACCTAACAGTTTGAAAGCAAGAATTTGCAAGATGATAAATGTGTACTACTTTGGTGAGAAGGTAAACAGCGGTCTGTGCACTCTGATGTCTAGTTATGCCTGCCACATGTCCACAAAATGTCTGCAGATGCAGCTAGTCCTGGCCTTTTGGCTATAAATGGAGATGAGCACCAAACCCTAGAGTCGGATATGACTGGCTTTCGAGCAAGGTTGACCTTTACCTTTACCTATATATTCAATCACATAAAAACATGTGTAGTGACATGAGAAGCTGAATGTGAAGACCTACTCAAGCCATCAATAAATGAGTAGTAGAAAGATATCAGTCCCTGGACAATAGATGGGGAAGAAGTAGAAGCAGTGACAGATTTGACATTCTTAGGATCAAAGCTCACTGCAGATGGTGATTGCAGCCATGAAATAAAAAGGCGACTGATTCTTGGGAGGCAAGCAATGAAAAACCTGGGGAACATAGTGAAAAGTAGAGACATCACATTGCAAACAAAAATTCGTATAGTCAAAGCAATGGTATTCCCGGTGGCAATGTATGGTTGTGAGAGCTGGACCATAAGGAAAGCTGAGCACAGAAGAATAGATGTCTTTGAAATGTGGTGTTGGAGGAGAGTTTTGAGTCCCCTGGACAGTGAGGAAAACAAATAGGTCGATCTTAGAAGAAATCAACCCTGACTGCTCCTTAGAAGGTCAAATAGTGAAGATGAAGGTAAAGTACTTTGGACATCAAATGAGAAGAGAGGATTCGCTTGAGAAAGCCTTGATGCTGGGAAGGGTGGAGGGCAAAAGAAGAAGGGGGCGGCTCAAAATGAGATGGCTAGATGGTATAGTAGACACAATGGGCACAGAGCTGAGTGAGTTGAGGAGGATGGTGGAGGACAGAAGTGTCTGGCGGACAGCGGTCCATGGGGTCGCAAAGGATCAGAATCGACTGTGCGACTGAACAACAAAAAGAAAGATAATGCCCTTCATACTGGAGCATCATCATTTGTCCTGGAGCATCCTCCTCCTCAAGGATCTGTCTGGAGCCTAGTGGATGAGAAATAGCAATGGTGGACACTGGGCTGAAGTATATCGCCCCCATAGCCTGCTTGTAAACTTCTCCACCAGCATGTAAATAGGTACCACTTTGGTGGGAAAAGATTTTGGGGACATGAAAGGCATCTCATTCAGGCATCACCTTAGTGGAGTTTCTCCAGAAAAAAACCCTTTCAACCCAGAATAATTTCTGACATGAAATTTTTATTATCTAGTTGCATACTGTGGGAACCAGAATGCTTAGAACTTTGGTCTCATCCAGGATACTATTAAGTACTTTTCTTATGTACACATGAGACACAAGCAAGAATGATGGAAAGAATGGGGCCCTCCCAGGTGTGGATGAACTACAACTCCTATCATAACTCTTTATTGCTCACTGTTGATCATGAGGACTGATAGAAGCTCCAGGCTGATGCGGAAGTAAGATGGAATTCACTTATTTTTGAAGAAATAATGAGAATGTTATAGATGTTCTACCTTCTGTAGAAAGAGAAACAGACAAATTCATTCTTCCCCAGTTTAGAGAAACTAGTGTTCTGGGCACTGTACCACAGTTTTGAATTCATGCTTAACACGGAGGCATGTTTTAACATTTCTGGACTGTTGCCTTAATATGATTGTCTTTAAGCAACAGGCAAATAATGTTTCAGAAATCCCTCTTTGTGTTATAGTAGATGGCTGTTTGTTGTGCCTGCTTAATTGATTGGCTGGGAAAATTCAGTAGCAACTGCACAGGTTTTAAAAAATGCCCATATCTCTCCCCATCTGAAAAATTTGAGATGTGCACTGGCTTAAAAATCATTCTAAACGTAGGAAAAAAGGCAAACCAGAGTTGACATCTGCTTCTTGGCATCATGTCACATTGAGATGATTTTATCAGTCAAAAATCCATTTTTGAATCATATCTGGGTCAGTAAAAGCAGCATTCAGGATCCTCTTTTAAAGTTAAAGGATTTCCCCCCAGTGGTAATATTTGTTCGCTTTTGGTTGGCTGTGCAGAAAGAAATAACTGCTTAATACAAACTGATAAAGGAAGGGACTTTGCAGCAGAGGCGTAGTGTGAGGGGGGGCTGGGGGGGCAGGCTGCCCCAGGCGGCACTCTCCAGGGGCCGGCAAAAAGGGTGCTCTGTCCCGGGTCTGCAAGGTACCGGCCTTGGTTCTGGTTTAATCTATTTGCCCAGGAGCCGAGCGGGCGGAGCAGGCTTCCCTGCCCCACTCCCCAATCAGGAGAGGTGTGGTTTCCATTGCAACAGGGTGTGAGGAGGGCGGTCTGGCTCTCTGTTTCCTCCCAGGCAGTCTCGGCAGCAGTTTTGAGTTGCATGAGCTTTACAGCTCTTGCCAGGTTTCCTGTCTGGGCAGTGCTGAGCGAGGAGGCCTCAGGCGCTGAGGGGCGGGGGGCGGCTTGGCCTGGGCTGCTTTGCTCTGCCCAGTGTGTAGGGCTGGTGCTGTTTATGAGCAAGTCCTTGTGAAGGGTCAGACACTTCCCAGCAGCTGGGAAGAAACCGCCCAAAGGCTAAAGGAAAAAACTGTTGGTGAAGCAAGAGTGGGACATACGTATGGGGGGGGGGGAGGCCTTGGCCAGGCTTTCATTCCCTCAGAGCCTTCAGGACGGTTGGCTGCTCTCTTCAAGCCTCCAGTGGAGAAGGAGGCGCGGGAGGGCACGGAAGCGACGGGGTAGCCTGGAGGGAGAAAAGGCTGCCTGTGCCCGTCTCTGGCAGGTTTTAATAAGATTTTGGCAAATATCTGCCTTTCTCTCTCTCTCTCTAAGGGCTGAGCAGCAAAAGTGCATGTGTGTTGGTGGGGAGGTAATAATTTTGTGTCAGAAATTATCCTGGCTTGAAAGGATTTTTGCTGGAGAAACTCTGCTCAGGGGACACCTGAGTGAGGCTCCTTTCATTTCCCCAAGAGCTGGGACAGAGACGGGCGCTCAATCTGTCATGTAGTACTCGAGTCTCGAACTGATGACGTGCCCCCACCCCCTTCACTCCATGGAGCTTGAAGCTGGCCCAGGAGGAGGCTTACTTAGAACGCCTTCTCTTCCTCCTCCCTCTGCTCCCACCCCCTTTTCCTTCTCAGGGAGACGAAGGATTACTGGCAGCAGCGCTGCCTCTCTGGTTTCTCGCTCGCTGCCTCCTTGCCTGGCACTAAGCTTCGCCCCGGGGCTTTGCAGGCGGAGGGAAGCCAACAAAGTTCCTGGGGGTGGTGGTGAGGGGTGTGTGCATGCACACGCGTTGTTTCCCCCCCCTCTCAGGCTCAACATTGGGGTGTCCTGGCTGTCGCCTCTGCAAGAAGAACCTGAACGGGGTGGGCAGTTGCAGTGGTGTGGCATAGCTAAGGTGGGTAGGGGGACGGCCCACCCCAAGGCACTTCTTTGGGGGGTGGCAAATTTGGCATCTGCCCCAGGCACCTTAAACCCACACTACGCTGCTGCTTTGCACTGATATAACTGAGAATGCAGACCATGGTGATTTAGTGGTTAAGATGCTAAACTTGAAGACTGAAAGTTTGGCAGGTCAGCTGTTCAAGACCTGAGTGCTGCACAGGTCAGTGAGCTCCCATCTCTGTCCTAGCTCCTGCCAACCTAGCCATTCGAAAGTAAGAAATTGCAAGTAGATTGATACCAATTCGGTGAGAAGGTAAACAGTGTTCTGTGCACTCTTGTGTCTAGTCATGCCTGCCACATGTCCACAGAAAATGTGCAGACACAGACAGTGCTGGCTCTTTGGCGCTAAACAGAGATGAGCACTGAACCCTAGAATCAGATATGGCTGCCTTTCGAGTAAGGGAGACCTTTACCTTTATTAACTTAGAATGGAACAGGTCTTATAGATGGCCTGTCATTACTATGAAAGGCATGTTGGTGTTGGAAAGATGTGATTTCAGAAGACTTTGGAGTTTCTGAAAACAGAGTTCAAAAGAATATTGTGCTTAAGTCCTAGAGTCCAAAAAACAAACAAACAAAGGAAGCCAATGTGCAAATTTCATAAGGCAAGAAATTGTAATGCACTCTACATGGGGCTGCCCTTGATGACCATCCGGACACTGCAGTTGGTCCAGAATGTGGCGGCTCGTGCGGTAGTGGGGTGTAGTCATTTTGCCCATGCTTTGCCACTGCTGCAGGAGCTGCACTGGCTGCCTATATGTCTCCGGGTGCAATTCAAGGTGCTGGTTGTCACCTTTAAAGCCCTTCATGGTAGCAGACCAGGATACCTCAGGGACTGCATCATCCCTAGGACATTGACCTGTTGCATGAGAGTGAACAAAGAGGGCACCCTTCAGATACCATCTGTTGGGGAGTCCCCACATTATGGAACTGCCTCCCGGTAGAATTACGCCTCCAGGCTAGTTGCTACCATTTAGGAAAGAATTGAAGACATGGTTGGATCTGTGGGCCGGAATTGTTAACAAGCTCCCCTTTCTGACTTGTCTGAGGCTCCCCCTCCTGTAATCAATTTTAATGTTAATGTCATGCTGATTTTATATTTGTTTTTAGATAGCAAAATGGCACAGCTGTGGCCAATATTGCCAAATGTTCTTAAGGGTTTTTAATTGTTTTTATATTGTTTTTAACTTGTTTTATTGTATGGTCAGTGAGGTGCTTGCTGGCCTATGTACACCACCCAGAGTCCACTGGATTAGGGTGGTATATAAATCTATTAAATAAATAAATAAATGATTTGACTGCAGCACTCATAGATGACAAAACCAACTCTTATTAAATGTTTTCTCCAAATAATGAGCTATCTACCATACATACTTGAGTATAAGCCTGAAAACCTAGGAAAATAGATTGGTCCGAGTATAAGCTGAGTGTGGGAAATGCAGCAGCTTCTAGTGAGTTTCTATAATCAAAATATATGAAAATATGGTAAAACTAATTGAATTGTTGGCACATCTCAACCTGGCACTATTCTGGGACCCTCACAGTCATTAACCTGAATATAAGCTGAGTCCCCTTTTTGGGGCTCATTTTCAGGGCTAAAAAACTTGGCTTATACTTGAGTATATATGGTATATCACTTGTTTATGTTTTGTTTTGAGACAAAAACATTTTATATTACCTGAAATACAAATGTTCTTAAAGCTGAGTAAATTGAAAGATGAGGAGCTGTTTTACACACACAGATTTTTGTTTGATATGCTGTCCGTGACAAAATGATATTTTCATTTTCATGCAGAATGAAATGTATTGCTGCAATGAACCATTTTTGTTCGGTTATCTTCTTTTCCAAAGCTGAGAAAATTTCCATTCTACTCTTTGCATTTTTAATTCTCATCAATTAATTTCTGTCTCTGTAATTTGCCAGTGGCAACTAGATAAATAACCTGATTCATCTGGGGGTAAAATGGAAGAGACGTGATAAAGATTTCCCCTATAGAAGAGGCAGCCAAACAAAAGACTGCTTGGTTTAGTAAGAAGGTACAGTAAAACCTTGAGTTACAACTGCTTCAGGTAATGTTTGCCGTGGTTTACGGTGGCAAATCCTATGGAAATGCCATCCTGGGTTACGACGGTCAATTCACGACCATTTTTACTCTCAGTGCATCCCTATAGATGCTTTGGGTTATGATTTTTTCACATTATGATGGAAACTGTTGGAATGGACCTCTGTCATAACGCGAGGTTTTACTGTATAGCAAAGAGGCTCAGACTAACCTCAAGCATCTAAGAAATGCCATGTGATCTCTAGTGGCTCTTTCTTTTTGGACTCTAACTTGGACATACAAGGTAAAAGCCTTTCTTGCAACACCTTAAGCATTACTTTGCTTGCATGGGAAATTAGAGCAATTGACCTATACTTACTGTACTCCTTGACATTTCCTTTCTTGGTAATTGGAATGTATGTTGAATGTTGCCAGCCTGTGGACATTGTTTTGTTTTTGAGATTTGTTGGCATATTCTTGTTAAGATTTTGATAGATTCATTCCATCAGCAAGCAAGATACAGTAAAACCTCGGGTTACGATGGAGGATTGTTCTAACATGAAAAAATCGTAACCTGAAGCATCCATAGGGATGCATTGAAAATTTAAAAAAACCTTGCAAATTCATCATATAACCCAAGAAATGCATTAAAAATTTGTAGCCCAAGACAGCATTTCCATAGGATTTGCTGTCGTAAACTGCATCAAATGTTACCCGGAACAGTCATAACCCGAGGACAATGAAAGATGCCATTGGTGTAAATTTGTTTAGAATGGATCCCAGCTTGCGAAGAAGTGACCCACACACTATGATCACAGAGCCATCTCCTGTGGCACATATAAAATGGCAAGATGTGCCTTCACAGCCAGTCCATCTGGCATGGTCTCTTCTGCCTCCATGACCATTGGGAATCAGAATAGTGAAGTGATTCCTCCTCTGTTCATTTTGCCATTGGGCCCAATATGATGGTTTTCAGTGGCATTTCCTCCCCTGAAGGGGCCATCATCCCACCCAAAGGGGCTGATCTGCCTGTAGCCATAGTCCACTTAGGGGAATCAACTTCTCTGGGCCCACAACAACGGCCTGACAGGAGTTAGTTTGTGTTCTGGTTTGGTTGTTTTGTGTGGTTGCATTTTATAATTTTTATTGTACAGTTGTTGTTTTGACTGTAAGCCGCCCTGAGTCGCCTTCGCGAGTGGGCGGCAATATAAATCTAAATAAATAAATAAATAATTTACCACTGCCCAACACTTGAATAACCAACGTATGTTTTAGAAGAGTAAAACCAAAAATTTATCACCAAGCATATCTACATAGCTATCAGCTTGATTGAGCATATGCAGAATTTCTTTCCTATATATTCTGGATTGGAGAATACTTCATATAAAATTATGATTGGTAATATGTGTGGACTTGAATTCCTTAAAAAAAGAGAGACAGTCTGAAAAACAAAAACTTGCAAAAATGGAACAATTTCTGTTCTAAATGAGGCCATTGTGAACTATGGCAACATTGCTAAAAACTGACAAAAATCTCAAAGAGAAAAATAAATAAAAGGGGCCCATTTTCCTTAGACAACAATAATAATCCGAACTGTCTTGGAAATGTCTGTTCTCTAGAAACATCAAATCTTTCAAGAAAAGAACTTCTATGGACCATTTTCTTCCTGCATAATCAGAATGGCTATTTCTGCTTCCTCATGAGGCTTTTCACAATAACTAATGGCAAAGGGAATATACAAAACAACTTTAACATAATGAAGGATAGTGCTACTCCTTTTGCAGTGCAACTAAACGAGTTACCTTTATTGTTATAGGCCCTAGGGCAACCATTCTCAACCTATGGCCCGTGGGCCAAACCCGGCCCTCGATGCCAATTCATCCTGCCCCCAATGCCCTCACCAATCCTGGAAGCAGAATTAAAATGCATTGTGCGCATGAGCAGCATGCATTTTACTTCTACTTCTGGGTGGGAGGAACCATGTGACTGGCCCAATCAGTAGTCCAGGAGGCATGGTCAGGCCTGCGACCCAAAGACCTTGAGAAAGCCTGCACTACACTTTTATTTCATGAGTGGCCACTTACGAATAATTTGACTTAGGAATTGGTTCCACACTGAAATCCATGCCTCGAGTTACGAACATGCCCCGATTTATGAATTAATTCTTTTTCCTCTGTGTTGGCTCCCGTGAAGCAAAAAATGCCATTTCCCCTATGGGTTTGCTTCAGGTTACATAATCTGATTCCCCAGAGTGCATTGTGCCCTGGGAGATGCATATTTTATACACATGCAGCCTTTCTGAGCCCTGTAGGTGGCAGTAGAGTATTTGGAGTGATTTCTTTGTCTGGAATTTTGGCGCCAGATGACTGCCTGTTGCTGATTCTTGCTGGATTTTTCTGAGTTTTCTGTCCATTTTCAAAGCTTTCTTAAGGTAAGGAACAATGTTTTTGCTTATGCATGCTTTCCTTTCAATGCTGCTGTTGTTTTTGGGTGGTTTGATTTTTTTTTGGAGGGTGGGGAGACTGTTTTGATTTTTGGAGGGTGGGGAGCTTTTTCTTTGTTCCTTACAAACAAATTTGACTTACGAACAAGGCCATGGAACTGATTTTATTCATAACTCGAGGTTTTACTGTAAATTGTTTTTAAAAGATAACCTGCCAAACCCTGGAAAGGCTGTGTGTGAAGATTCATTTTGTCTTTGCGCCAGCCATGTCACTTCAGATAATGTCTGAAGCAGTGGTAGGCTCCAAAAAAATTTACTATCAGACTGTGGGCATGGTATGGTGGGCGTGGCCAGAGGGAAAGCCCTGTGTTGCACCTGAATTAGGACTCCTTTATTTTAAAACTTGGATGGGCGGGGCCAGCCAGAATTTCTGCTACCTGTTCAGGCAAACTGGTGCGAACCGGCTGATGCCCACCACCGGTCTGACAATCTTTAGCTATCCACAGCTTCCACTTACATGTGGTTGCAATACAGTTTTCACTTCAGTTGTGAAATCCTGTGAGCAGCTTCTCACAGAGATCCATGTGTAGCTCTGCATTATCCACTTCTTCTTTTGTGTCCAGATCAAACTTTGGACTGCCAAAATGAAGCCACTTTCTTTGCTTTGTCGTTAACCAAAATTAAATCTTCATCAGTATATGTTTCTGGTAGTAATCAACACAGCGTATTGTTGCCTGCCAACACCCCCCACTTAAGCATGTTGGTCTTACATTTTGAGACTCTGGCTCTCAGCCTATTCATAAGGAAGATCAGGTTCCCCGGCAATATCCTCCTTTAATGCTATTCATTGTCCAGTGAGCTCCTTCCTCTTTCTTCTAATTTGGTTTTGCTCTTGCATGCCCTTGAGAATGTTTGTTCTTGCCATAAAGCTCTTCCTGGATCTGAACCAGCCAGCATTATCCACTAATGTGTGAATGAACCACTACAAGCAGAATTCCTCCTATGACTTCAAGCACAATTTGTTTTCAGTGGAATCAGCCATCTCTCCATCAAGCGTGCAGGAATCAAGTTTGTGGAAACCAAATCATGTCCACAGAGGTACGATATTCGTGGATCCATTGTAAAAATGACCATGCAGATTCAATATGAACAGCATTCCCTTTCTGATTCATAAAAGAGCAAGATATCCTTGATTTTCTCTGTGCTGAAGTCTTCACTTTGATTATTGCCAAGTCCCAGGGTGGTTTTGCTGTGATAGTAACTGTACAATTTTGTGATTGATGATTCTTGCTCAAATGCCATTGAAAAAGAAACACAATGATCGGCCTCGCCAGGAGGGGAAGAGTATTAACCTCCACATGGAGTCCTTTTGACAACTGTTTTCCTCGGAAACAGAGTAATACTTGGCAGTGCACACCAACCCCACAACAAAAGGCAACCCCTGTGATCTTAGATGAATGTATCAGCTTTTTGGCTTGTAATAAAAGTCATCTTGCCCTTTGGGGGAAAAGATAGTAAGATGGATTACAGCTGAGAAGAACTTGGATCATCAAACCCACTTGCCAGACTAGTGGCAAGCAAAGAAAATGGCAGTGTTCCATTCTGCCGATCATTAGAGGAGATCCTTTGTTCTCACTCAGTGGGAACACACTGGTTTGAGTTCAGGAAGCCATAGGATAGAAATGCTCTCTCTTTCAAAGTGGATCATGCAGTAATTAAAAAAGAAAGTCAGAAGAGCTCTCCTGAGTAGCTAGTTTTCCATAATATTTTCTCTTCTGCTGTTACTCTGCTGACAACCCTATGGGATCCTTCTAGTATTCATATGTGTAACATATTGTAGCTAATTGATGAGGTGCCAAGACACATCTTAGCTGTACAATCAGGCACATGACTGGGCAAATACCCAAGATATGGTCCAGCACCTCTTCAGTTAGCCAAAATTAGCCAGTTACTCAATCTTTAGGTAAAGGTCAAGGTCTCCCTTGCTTGACAATCAACCATGTACGACTCTGTGGGGCGGTACTCATCTCCATTTATATAAGCCAGCACTGTCTGCATCTGCAGATGTTTCTGTGGTCATGTGGCAGGAATCACTAGACACCAAAGGACACAGAATGCTGTTACCTTTCCTGCTGAAGCAATAGCTATTTATCTACTTGCAATTTTTTGCTTTCAAATTGTGAGGTTGGCAGAAGCTGGGGCAGAAGATAGGAGCTGACTCTGTTGCACAGTACTCATGTTGCAAACTGTTGACCTTCCGACCTTCCGGTTGTCAAGGTCAGCGTTGTAATCACAAAGTTCCCTTACATGAGCACAAATAGGATTTCGGTGAAGATATGTGTGATGGTAATTTTGTAAGGAAAGCCACCAATTATGCATGCAGGAAACCAGCATAAACCATTTTGCTGCTTCGGAGTACATGCTGTTCCCCTCAAGGCTAGAGAAACCTATGGTAGGTTTCAATCACTGTCCATTTATCCTTACAAACCAGATACAAACCAGATGGCCACCCCTGGATCCGAATGCGGGATTACGGGTTGTTTCTGTACGATTTTTAACTTTGATAACTTTTTTAACTCTTGTGGATTTCTTATTGATATAGATCATTTTATGTTTTTATTTCTTGTAAGCCGCTCAGAGTCGGGTCCTCCCGATTGGGGCGGGGTAACAAATGTATTAAATAAATAAATAATAGATACATCAGGTAGGAAATAGCAATGTTGATTAGGTAGCAATATGTAGCATTGCCAATTAAGGGGGAAAAAAAGAACTGGAATTCTCCCACCAGCTTCTGCTCTAAATGAAAAGTACAATGTGTTGTATAACAAGTCAGCTTTTATTTGAAGGAAAAATAGATCAAAGTTTAGGATCACAAAAAAAGTAGATACAGTACAAAATAAAAAGGAACATTTTTACATTTCCCCTTTCCCTGGATAAAACATTCTAAGATAACCAAACCCATCTTTCATCCTTTATTCCACCTTTTCTTGGGCCAGTCCCGGGCTGGAGGGCATAGGCCCGATGGCTCAGTGGAGACCAGGGGGCTCCCCTCTCCCTTCTCCATCCCCCTCCTCCCCAGGCACCCCTTCCGAATGGCCTACTGGGTGGTATGGTGTGATGCGACCCCAGCGGGGAGCCCACCGTTGGGGTCCCAGGCGCACGGCCGCCTGCCTCCAAGCCCGACAGGGGCAGCTTGTCTGCCTTCAGTGGCAGCGCCACCCAGGAAGGTGGGAAGCGAGGCCGGCGGTCGCTGCAGCCCACAGCCGACCAGGCCGAGGACCCCCTCCCCTGCAATGCCTGGACGGTGTTGCTCCGGCCGCTGGACTGCAATGACCGCTGGTTCTCACTTCCCACCTTCCTGGGTGCTGCTGCTGCCACTGGGTTAAGAGGCAGGTGGCTGCGTGCCTGGTACCCCGACAGCATGGGCGAGGGTCTGGGGTGGCTCAGCATGGGCCCAGCAGTGAGCTCAGGTGCACGGCCACCCCACCTCTGAACCTGGCAGTGGCAGGATTCACCTTTGGCAGTAGTGGCACCCAGAGGGTCGAGGCCGGTGGTCGTTGCAGCCCAGCACCCGTGACTGGAGCAGCACTGGACAGGCCTTGCGGGGGGAGGTCCTCCAGCCACACATGCTGAGTCGCAGCGACCACCGGCCATGCTTCCCAGGTGCCGCTGCTGCCAAAGGTGGATGAACTGCCGCCACCGGGGTCAGAGGCGGGGTGGCCGCGTGCCTGGGATGTCGATGGTGGGCTCCCCACTGGGTCCACGCCACACCGCCCCAGACCCTGGGGCTCGCTCACACTTTCAGGGTCCCAGGTGCGTGGTTGCCCCACCTCCTAGCCCGGTGAACTGCCCAAATGTAGGACTTTCCTACCGGGGGGGGGGAGCCTGGGGGTGGTGGCGAGTTTGGCCTGGGCCCCTGGGTGATTAAAACCTGCCCTATGCCATTGTTGTTACCCTTATTTCATTACAATATGATCATGTCCAATGTAAGAGAGGAAAGAAAAGAAAAGGAGGAGGAAGAAGAGGGGTGAGCCAAGAAGGGGCAATTTCTCCTCCATCTCCTGACTTCACCTTTTAGAATTACTCCATGAAAGTAAGGGAAAATCAAACCAACATGTAATCTGTGGTCTGCTTGCAAAATCCTAGCAGATTTTTTTAAAGGTGCAAAACCTTTCTGGAAGTTGCTCAGACTTCTTCTTCTTCCCTTGTGAAAGACAGCCTGACAGGTAAGACATGGTTATTCAGGACTTCAAAGTGGAGATCAGGCTTAAGAATGTGCCAAAATGCTGGTGACAATATCTGTCAATATTCCCTGTAGAAAAGAGCACCCGTTTCACTCTGAAAGGCACAGTGGCCAGTAGCATTGTCAGAAATAGAGAAAGTTGCTATTCCAGGCATAGCCCAGTGTCCATCTCTAAGCATCCAAACAGAGCACACCAAAAGAGGACCATGTGCTCAGCACGAGAGAAAGGGGAGTAGCCTAGCGGAAAGCAGGAATGAGCATGGCCTGACAACTATACTTTTGCATTAACAAAAGCGTAGTCTCCAAAACCCATGAAGTACTAGTCCCCCTCTATTCTGCACTAGTTAGACTACATCTAGAATATTGGGTCCAATATTCTGGGCACCACACTTTAAGAAAGATGCAAACAAACTGGAGCAGGTACAGAGAAGGGCAACAAGGATGATCAGAGGAATAAAAACTAAGGCTTATGAGGAAAGACTGAAAGAACTGGGCATAGCTAGCCTTGAGGAAAGGAGACTGAGGGGAGGCATGATAGCACTCTTCAAATCCCTGAAAGATTGTCTTAAAGAAGAAGGGCAGGATCATCCCAGAGTGCAGGACACATAATAACAGGCTCAAAATAAAGGAAGCCGGATACAGGCTGAATACCATGAAAAAACCATCTTAATGTTTAGAGCAGTATGACAATGGAACCAAATGTTTTGAGAGATGGTGACCATTCCAAGACTGGAAGAGAGAGAGAGAGAGAGAGAGTTGGACCACTGTCTGCTTTGATTTGGAGCAAGGGGGTTGGACTCGATGGTCTTCCATATCAGTAATAATAATTTCATGTCAGAGATTACTCTCGATTGAAAGGATTTTTGCTGGAGAAACTTCAGTCAGGGAATGCCCGAATGAGGCTCCTTTCATGTCCCCAAGTGCAGCCCTTGGGTATCAAAACCCAACCTTCCAGTTTCTAAGCTCAGCATCTTAGCCACTAAGCCACCTATGATTTCAATCCCCCAATATTCTTCTGAAACATCACCTATAAACCAAACACTTTTGACCAGATTCTTAGGGGGTAAAGGAGGACTCTGAAACCCTCCCCCACCCCATGCTCCTGAAAGCTAGCCTACTCCCAAACTCACTCCGAGTCACCATCACTGATTGGGAAGTCACACCATTAGCTTTGCTGGAGTGGACAATGCATGTTGCCAGAGACCCAATGTTCTTTGAGGGATGCCAAATACATGGTTCCTGGATTTCATTCGTACTATGGAAGTGCAATGACACTGTATTTCAAATGCTGGATGACATTAGGCAGAGAGCTTTGAGTTTCACAAATGTGCATACAGGAATCGGGTTGGAAGAAATTCCCTCCTTTTATTATTTTTTTCTTGGCTCAGAATTACAAATAAACATTTCCACCGGAAAAATGGCTTGTTATTGTTGAGCTTTGCTTCTATAACAGGATGGCCAACCTTTTTACACCGCAGACCTGATCATGCTCCCAGATAGCTGAGTGAGCTGGACCATGCCCCCGGAAGCAGAAGTGGGCGCATTTACAGCTGTTGTAAACGCACCCACTTCTACATTTATGACAGCCATGGGCACATTAGTGCTTGAGTGGGCACGTTTTATGGCTGATGTAAATGTGCCCGCCTCCACTTCTTGGTGTGACAGAGGCAGCGATGGGCCAGATAGGATGGCATCATAGGCCAGGTGTGGCATGTGGGCCATAGGTTTGGAACCCCTGTTCTATATAGAAAGGCAGTTCGTTGGACGGGAAAGATCCAAACAGAAAGAGAGGAAATGCAAAGTAAAACATAGAGGTAAATGTGGCTTATTATTATTTTTTGCTTCTGGATAGAGAATGCTGTGACAATACTCTGAAAAGAAATGCCAGCCACTAGAGGGGGATGTGCTATTGCACATTAATCATACTTTCTCTTGACTCCATTCCAAAATTAAATTGATTTTGGGCTCTGTTTTTATTTTATACACTCTTATTTTATAGATAAATAAAATATAGGATGGCAGCACCCTAATTCATAAAAATGGTCCTCTGTTCTTTAAATAAAAAAGAAAATAGTTTTGTTTTCTGTATGTGTTCTATCAGTTTAATATCACATAAGGAGCATGGACCAGTGGGTCAGAGATTTAATGGCATGGAGGCTATAAACATAATAAATCATAAAAATTTGTAATTTACATGGTCTTCCAGTCTTGGGACACAACTTAATATTGCTAGTACTTTTTTGTGGGTATTTTCTTTTAAAGAAAAAGATAAGGTTACACAGTCAGAGTCCGTTGGAAAAGGTCCATCTAGCTTGAAGCCGCTGCTTTATGGAGGGGAAGGCAGAATAGACATTTTCTATAAAATTCAGAATCAATGAAACAGTTTCAAAAGAGAAAGAAATGGCACACATAAACAAAAGCAAAAGCAAAAACAGCAGCAACAGCAACATGGTAGTGCAAATACCTGTATCTGCTGGTTTTTGTGCATTGCCAGAAATCGAATCCTTTGAGTATTTATGATATATCCTGTGGTTGACACCAGAGCCATTTGTGTTTTTGCACCCATAGGAAAGGGTTTTTCCCACAGCAATCCAGAAATCCATAAATAGCATCATGGATCTGGACAAAAAAAACCAAACAAATTGGAGATTCACTAGTCGCAGGAATGGGTGGGCATGAGTATTTCCTCATTCAGACAGTTCACATACCTGCTCCCACAGCTCCATCCACAGCTGTTGCATCTACTGCGATCAGCATTCTGTGTTGAACATATCCTAATTTTTTTCATTGCAGAAGGAAAGCTAGTTCTGCCCTGGTTAGTGCTTGTAATGGAGATCACCAGGCAAGACCAGTGAGCACCAGATAGCAGCAGTGATGGGATGTAACAGGTTCTCACCAGTTCGCCAGAACCAGTAGTAACTTTTCCCAGTGTCCCGGAGAACCGGTAGCAGCTTTTGGGGGGAACCACCTTTGGGGCTTACCTTTTCACTGGTTCCCCCACTGCGTATGCGCACCAAGCACTTGGTGTTCATGCATGCCTACAGTACTTGGCGCGTATGCACGGCCTCCTTGCTGTCCTCCCAAGTGGGGAGGAGGAAGAGAAGCTGCTAGCCTGAAGCTCCCTATAGCCTGCTCCCCAGGGTAAGTGACTCACCTTTGGATGTGGTGTGTCTGTGTGTATTTTAATGTGTATTTAATACCTTTACCTATATTGACCTACCACCACATTTCCTGTCTTGGGGTTTTTAAGCAAAGTCTTAGAGTTACCTCATCAATAAGCTACATCTGTGCTGTTCCAATTAGAGAACCCTTATGGAGGTACAGCTGTTTTACATTTACATTAAGGCATATTATTCTAGAGAACTGGTTAGGCAAAGACTTAGTACCTAACTTCTTTAAGTGTTGAAAAGTGCCAAAATGAAGCCATCTTGTGGGGAGTTCATTCTGTAGTTCCTTCCATCTGACCTAGTGTGAGAAAGATTAGCCAGAATAAGCTTTAAGCTCTGGTTTAAAAGCTCCAGTTGATCTGTGTTTTGGATGGGTGGGTGGGTGTATTTTAATGTATTTTTTATTTAATTTATTTACGGGTTTGTGTTGTGTGTGTGTGTGGGTTGAGGTGTGTGTGTGTGCTTATTTTTATTTTATTTTATGTTTTATTTATTTTTTTATTTTTCTTTGGCTCCACCCACATCATCATGATGTCATGATGCCAGCTCCGCCCACACTGTGATGACATCACGGTGGGGTAGTAAAGTTTTTGACATCCCACCACTGGATAGGAGAGGAAATAATCATTTTGAGCACCCTGGAGGGAGATTTAGCCAGTTGTATCTGATTCTAGGGTTCAGTGCTCATCTCTGTTTACAACCAAAGAGCCAGTGCTACCTGTATCTGCAGACCTTTCTGTGGACATTTGACAGGCATGACTAAACACCTGAGTGCACGGAACGCTGTTTACCTTCCCACTGAAGTGGTCTCTATTTATCTACTTTCTAACTGATAGGTTGGCCAGAACTGGAGTACTCATCATGCAGTACCTGGGTCTCAAACTGATGACCTGACAACCTTCCAGTCATCAAGTTCAGCATCTTAACCACTAAGCCACTGCTGTCCCTGGAGGGAGACTACCAGTTGGTAAAACTCAGCTACTTAGACTAATAGTGCTGTTCAGTACACAGAAAGAGCCTCCTCAAAGATTGTGGTAGTTTTGAACCACAATTGGGTGTACTTTGGGCAACTGTCACCTTGTGTCAGCTAATCTTTCTCACACTAGGTTGGGTGAAAAGAATTGTAGAATAAACTCAGCAAAAGGTGGCTTCATCCTGGCAGTTTCACGTCTAACCTAGACATGGAAGAAGAAAAAGCTTAACAGAGCTTCAGGTGTTTTAATGAAAGAGAGGCTTTTGCCTAAAAATAATCTCAGCTCACAGTTCCTTTGCTAATCTTTATAAACTGTAGGATTCTATTGCTTTTGTTAGGACAGATTTAATGCTATGAGACTCCTTTATAGATGTTAGTCTTAAGGTCTAGGAAAGCAGAAGATATCAAAAGAACTGGTTTCATTCTTGCTGGTCTGTCTAACTGGGAAGATGTGGTGGGTATTATCATGTCCAAAGCTGGATGCATTCTTTTAGGGACAATGCCCAAAATGTTAGATTTTAAAAGGAGCTCTTTTAATTACTCTTTACCCTTAGCTGCCAGATTATACTTGTTATTCTTGTTGTTCTGAGTGCACAAGTAAGCTGTGTATTGTACTTTATTGATACAACATTGTTGGCTGTTGTTTTTCCGTTATTTCATCAATACAGGGCCTTCTCTGTGGCAGCTCACCTTCCAAAATGTCTGCTAAAGCATATGGCTGGTTTTCTACCTGTCTGCTCTTATATATATCTTTCCCTTTAAGTGGACCTTTGCAACTTTTCCATTTTCCAGAAGCATTTTATTACAGTTTTTAGCATTAATTGTTAGTGGCTGCTGTTCCTATCTCATTTGTTTTCTGGTGTCTTAGTTGTGTTCAAAGTTGTATCCCTATTTTGGCACCTGTTAAGTTTGCAAAGGACCAAAATGTGAATCAGAGATGTCTCATCCATGTCGGTGTAAAAGATATTGCATAGAAATATGTTTTGAAGCACATCAAGATTACCAAGGAGTTGCAATTGTTTTGAGTTGAGACCGAGGACAATGAAGGAAGCTATCATTGGAACTCAAATTGGTTGGTACAAGGAAAGGAAAACTCTTGGTTTAAACATGATAATGTTGATGGATGAGTGATGGATGAATACATAGTGATTGCCATACTGATTAGCCAGTAGTGAGGGATAAGTCATACTGTTAATATCTGCTTAGACCAGTGGTTCCCAATGTGGGGTCCATGCCCCACAGGGGTACTTCAATCCCCAGAAGCCTAAGTCAGTACATTGGCTGATCAGTGCTTTGAGGAATTGACTTAGGTTTCTGGGAATTGAAGTCCAAAAACCAAAGTTTGGGAAATGCTGGTTTAGACAGAAATAATGCAGGAGCTCAGAAACGTTGGTCTCCTGATAGGCAGAACAGCAGAAAGAACCTAGGTACTTCCCCCATTTCTTAATCAGGTGATGAATGTAGAAGGAGGCTTAAAGAGTGTTGTTCCAGGTATTCATTTGGGCTACTGACAAGAAGAATCTAGGACACCCTTTGTTTCCAAATCATGGTAGAAGAACATGATGTTTGGCTTCTATGCCTAACCTACATGTTTCTAGTTCACAAAAACAGGTCTGGTTGAAGAGGACCATTTTGTCCAAAAGAAAGAGCCAGAACCAAATTAGTATCTAAACAAAGAACAGCTTTCATTGCAAAGAACATTCCAGATAGTAGTGTGTCTGACTAGCTTATGAAAGTGGTGCCACATGTAGTTGGAAGAAGGACACAACAAACATTATCTTTCCTGCAATAAATCTAGGGTGGTACCCATGATCTAGGTGAGACTTGGAGGGGTTTTTGTCCAAGGCCACTCAATGAGTTGCATGGCTAAGTGGGTACATGAAATTGGATCTGAGTCAAACCTGGCAAATCACACTGGCAAATCTTGTCCAAGCTCTGCTGCTACCTAAGGTGAAGAAACACTGTCTCTGTCCCTAGGCTGACTTCTTCACGTATGGAAAATCAGTGATGAAATTTACACTGATTACATTGTAAAAAGAAAAAAAAGCAATAGGATTTTGCCCCATTTTGCACAGATATAAGAATGAAGATTATACCCAGATATTTATCTTTACGTGTGGGTATAAGCTTCATCATTCATTTGGAGAGACTCCATAGATTGATAGATATCTCACTTTAATGCATAATTTTGTCAACATAGACTACACAGTTTTACATACATTAAATACATATATTACATACATATTTCTATATATTCCGCTGTTTTGATATATTGGTTGAAATCATGTTGCACAGTTATGCAAACAGTGTATATTTTAGACATGAAGTACTGTAAATTAAGAAATCTCCGTGTCCATGGCATCATCCATTTTATACATAGTTATGCTACTCTGTATGCAACTGAGGATATCTATAGAGATTTCCTAATTTGCATCACTACATGTCTAAAGGTCACACAGTTATATAACTGTGCAACAGGATTTCCGCTATTACATATTACAGAATGTTTTTTTTCATGTTGTACTAGCTAGGAGGTGTGGACCTCTCACATCTTTCCCCACTTCTGCTTTATATCAGAATAAAGAAGACATAGATTGGGGCCAATCCATGCTGAGATTTTCTAGGAATTCTCCATCCTGATTCTTGCTTCCATCCATGATGTTATTTAAACATTTTGGGTACTCCATGAGGACCTCATGCCTGCAAATGTAGAAATGTAAATATCAAGGGCAGACCATAGGTCAAATTATGCAGGGAGACCAGAATAGTGTCAACAACCATCTGCAGACATAGATGCTCTATTTCTTTTTATTCTTTTTTTTAAACTCCAGGTACTGGAAGAAGGACCAAATTGGCTTCTTAAAACAGCTATAAGATATACAAAAGATTATTGATGTTATGCTTCGTGAATTTGGAACCAACTTATAGTGATCCTAATTGGGCTTTAAAGGTAGGTGAGATATTTAGGTAAAGGTAAAGGTAAAGGTAAAGGTAAAGGTAAAGTTCACTCTTGGTCAAAAGCCAGTCGTATCTGGCTCTAGGATTCAGTGCTCATCTCTGATTATAGCCAAAGAGCCAGCGTTGTTTGTGTCTGTAGACATTTCCGTGGTCATGTGTCAGGCATGCCTCAACAATGGAGTGCATGGAATGCTGTTTACCTTCCCACTGAAGTGGTCCCTGTTTATGTACTTTCAATTTCTTGCTTTTGACCTGCTAGGTTGGCAGGAGCTGGAACAGAGATGGGAGCTCACTCCATCATGCAGTACCCAGGAATCAAACTCTGACCTTCCAGTCAGCAACTTCAGCATCTGAACCACTCGAGCCATCACAGTGCCAAGCTGAGATATTTTAGGAGTGGTTTTACTAGTTCCACATCCCTAGTGGGGATTCAAACCCAGGGCTCCAGAATTCTAGTCCACCACTCTAATCACTGGGTATCATATAACAGGAATATCCTATACTAATATAGTGATACCTGAGAAAATTCGATCTTCCTCTTATTGTAAGGATTGCAGCTAAGCTGAAAGGAAACTGATGTCATAGGAAGTATTTCATTCTTGATGGTCTGAGACCTGTTTCCACAACCTCCCTGCCCCTGTCTGAAGCCCAGTTTAGCAGATAAGAAATTCAGTGGAAAATTTTGTGAAGTTACCTCTCCACCTCTGTCTTATCTTTGCAAATCACAGAGTAACCTCGGTTATTTCAAACTCTCTTGTCCTTCAGAAAGATTCACTGACACAGCTGTCAGTGCAAATGGTGGACTCTCCAAACTCTATATTTTGCATTTGCAAGCTTTTATTTCCCTTCTTCCGAAACTGTTTATCAAGAGTTCCTCTGGAGAGGGAAGTGAGAGTGATTTTCACTACTCAAAGAAATAGGTTGGAAAAATTCAATAATGTTTCATATCGCTTGCCAAGCTAAGTAATTACATGAGCTATTGCAAATATTTAAAGAAAAGCAACAGTTTCCCCTCTCATTGCTGCTTTTGTTGATAATAATGAAGTGACTTGATAGGGAAGAAACTGAAATGAGAGAGAAGGAGAAAGGAATTGAAAAATGAATCAGTCTCCTATTTATCTCCCTCCATTTGAGAAAGTAAGCAAAGGATACACTTTTCTGTTTATTCAGGCCAAATCCAAAAGGATGAGGCTTCCTTCGATTGTGCAGCTCTTTCTCATTTTGATTACAGCAACATCAATGGATAGGATGCTTTATTGAAATACTTTTAAAACCACCACCACTGAAGTGTACCTTTGGAGGATCCAGGACAAATATTTTGCTCCTGAGACCCTCTGATGGACACACCAGCCACAGGAACTTGTGAAAGTGACAGTAAATTAAAACCACAAGTACCTGGAAGTTCTAGATCGGGGTGGCCAACCTTGCTACCCCAAGTGTTCTTGAACTTCCATTTCCAGAACCCCTGATCAGTTGGTGTGCTGATGGGGGCTTCTGGGAATTGAAATCCAAGTACATCTGGGGCACCAAGGTTGGCCATCCCTGTTCTAGATGGTTGGGGCTTTCAAAATGACCTTCAGTCTCCATGTGCCAATGAGCTATTCTTTGATGATCCAAACCTAGGACCATTTCTTCTCAAGATGGCTTGCATTGACTGCATGAGCATCTCAGTAGGGCATTATAACAGTGTAACCAAATGCCTCAAGAGGTGGTGAGCACTTCAACACTGGAAATATTGAAGAAAGAATTGGACAACTATCTATCATATCAGCTTTGATTTGGATTCCTGCATTGAGCAGGGGGTTGGACTTAATGCCCTCCATAAAAGGTCCCTTCCAACTCAGTGATTCTATGAGTTGTTGTTATTTTATGCCATTAAGTCACTCCTGTCTTCTGGCAAGTCTAATAGGGTTTTCAAGGCATGTGAGATGTTCTGGGAGTAGTTTACTGGGAGTAGTTTACTGTTCTGGGAGTAGTTTACTGGCATGGGCCAGTTCACACCGGTTCGGCAGAACCAGTAGTAACAATTCCGTGTGGTCTCGGGGGGGGGGGAGCAACCCTCCTGGGAGACTACCCGGGGTTGTTGCTTTTTTTTTTTTAAGTAGCAGTATAATTTCTGGGCTGAACTTTGGTGTAATTGTCCTGATCCAGTCATATGTTCAGCACTGACCTTTGTGCATATTCTTTTTCTTAGTACTGGCCAAAGAGAAGACTGGCGTATAACCTAAGTTCAATCTAAAGAGGCCACACTAAATACATGAGGTTATATGCCACTCTGACTCAACTGCATTAACAAAAATGTTTATCTTTTCAATAGTGTGAATGTGAACAAATAAGGACTCTTCTTATATGACGCTTGCTATAATAGCAACATTTTGAAATGAAGTAATTCTAAAATCTAAAATAGCAGGTCAGACTACTCATATAAAAGGTTTATTGGTCTTATTGTCCAGTAAAGTGCAGACTGAAAAATGTTTAGCGAACATCTTTTTCAGAGTTGAAAAAGAGTATATTTTGTAGAAATGTGACACCCAGTTCTTATTTTCGCAACCAAGCAATTATCTCAAGATATCTTAAGAAAGAATCATGAAATTCAGATTCAACCTGATCTGTCTCTCTCACTTTGAAGCACAGGTAGCTATAAATTTAATCCTATTAAAGAGGTTTCCTCATGTTTGTTTTAAATTTTTTATTAGTGTTGTTAATATTTTTGGCATTAAATTCAGACAGGATAATGACTTACTGGGGAAAATGTGCAAATATATAACCAATGAGAGAGAGCCAGCAAACAGAAATCTGGTTGAATTCTTAATGTTCTACAGCCTAGATTTCCAGTTGGAGCAGAGATGATTCTCCAAAATTACTACAATTCAATACTAGACCTCTAAGATGGAGCTTTAAAGAGTCAACCTTGGTCCAGTCAGGATCAAACTCACAATGTTCTGGCTTTAGTACAGAAGTTTAACCACTGCTCCACCATGGATGTTATTTTTGCACAAGTTGAAAAAAGAAATACAATCTTAAATGGGATAGGAAGGCGATACAGTCAAACCTCGCGTAAAGAGCACCTCACTTAAAGAGTAACTCGCTTAAAGAGCAGAATTTTCTCTGAATGTTCGCTTCGCTTAACAAATAAAACTAACCAAAAACTAGCTTAACAAATAAATCGGGGTTCGCAATCCCCCCCACAATTGGTCATTTACAATGGTATTTCGCTTAAAGAGCAAACTCGCTTAAAGAACAACCCTGTGGAACGCATTATGCTCTTTAAGCGAGGTACAACTGTAGGTCACTTAAAAATATTTAAGCTTTAGTAAAGGTAAAGGTTGTCCTTACTCGAAAGCCAGTCGTATCTGGCTCTAAGGTTTAGTGCTCATCTCTGTTTACAGTCAAAGAGCCAGTGCTGTCTGCATTTGCAGATGTTTCCATGGACATGTGGCACGCATGACTAGACACCGGAGTGTATGGAACATTGTTTACCTTCCCACCGAGGTGGTCCCTATTTATCTACTTGCAATTTCTTGCTGTTGAACTGCTAGATTGGCAGGAGCTGAGATAAAGTTTAAGATGCAGCTAAACTATTGTGTACAGTACACACACACACACAGAGAGAGAGAGAGAGAGAGAGAGAGAGGGAGGGAGGGAGAGAGAGAGAGGTCTATAGTTAAAAGTTTCAAATTGTCTCAGCATGTTGATAAAAATTTTCCATCCCCAACGTTTGTCCCCAAAAGAAAGAAAGAAACAATGGGTTCGTGGAGAGGGGCAGGGGGTAGAAAAGGAGGGATGTCTTCCTCCCCACCCCAATGGCAGACCCCCTTTCCCCCTGGCTTGGAGGGTCCATGATCCTGAATCCTGGCCTGCTCTCAGAGTGGGCTGGGCATGTCCAGGGCTCCCCCGCAACTGGGTGAGGTGAACTGCTCGCCTCTCCCCCCTACTGCTCCTGGATTGATGTTGCAAAGGAAGGGAAAGGTGATTGCAATGGGGAAACCTTGCCTTGCGCATGCACAGTGCCTCTTCCACAGCCGTCACTAAAGTGTGGGATGTCTTTTAAATCTGGTGCTTCTAGCAGTGGCTCAGGAAGAGGTGCTGTGCACACGCAAGGCAAGGTGGTCCCCCCCATTGTGATTGCCTTTTCCTCCCTTCACAGCATTGACCTGGGCATAGAATGGGGGAAAGGCAGTCGTAACAGGGAGACCACTTTGCCTTGCGCTGGTATGGCACCTCTTCCAGAGCCGTTGCTAAAGCATGGGATGTCTTTTAAATCTGGTACTTTTAGCAACAGCTCCAGAAGAGGTACCATGCATGCACAAGGCAAGGTGGTCTTCCCATTGTGATCACCTTTCCTTCTCTTTGCAGCATTGATCTGGGCACAGAAGGGGGAAAAAGGTGGTTGCAATGGGGAGATCTTGCCTCATGTTTGCACGGCGCTTCTTCCGGAGCCATCACTAAAGCACGGCTTTAGTGGCTCCAGAAGAGGTGCTGTGAATGCGCAAGGCAAGGTGGTCTCCCCATTGCAACTGCCTTTCCCCTTCTGTGCTTGGATCATTGCTGCAAAGAGAGGGAAAGGCAATCGCAACGGGCAACCTTGACTTGAAGAAAAAAACCCAGCCTTGTGCTCCTCCTCATCCAGCCAACTGCAATGGCAAGGCACACCCCGAGCAGTGTTGCTGCCCCTTGCCAGCACCCAGGGGGTTTCAGGTTTCTGGGGTGGAGTGGGACACTGCCTGGTAGCCCAATACTCCAGCATGGCCCTGCCTCAGTGGAGGAAATGCCACTGGAAACCATCATATTAGGCCCAACGAGAAATGATTGGGGGATGAACCACTTTTGATTCCTGATGGTCATGGAGGTGGAAGAGGCCATGCCATATTAACTAGCTGTGAAGGCGCACCTTGTTAATATCCTCAAGGCTGCAGCAGTCCATTGCAGTCCCTGTTTAAATCCTGCATGTCTCATTTCCTACATGCCGCAGAAGATGGTTCTGTGGTCACAGTGTGAGGGTTACTTCATGGCAAGCTAGGATCCACTTTAAATACATTTATGCCAGTGGCACTTTTCCTGTTTCCAGGAAAAATGTATACTTGGATATGAGTAGCAGTTAACGGGGATGGTTCTGACACATTTCTCCTTTAATATCTCCTTTTCTCCATCTCTTACAAACATGAATAGGAAGCACATCTCTACTTTGGCAAGGTAACACCTCTTCTCCCCCTTTGCAATCTGTTCCTACTTCAGGCTCACCAGAAATTCTTTTGTATCTAGTGACAAGACTTCTTAATGAAAGGGCTAGGCAGGGCATGTCACACTTTGATGTGGTTTATCAGAGGGAAGCAGTGAGCAATTATAACTATTTCATCTATCCTCATTTTTTAAAAAGACAGTGCTCATGCTGATTTCTCATTGTCCTTCCCTCGTCTTCTAATTGACACAGTTATCGGTAGCATTGTCAAGATAAATCTTTACTATGATGTAGTATTCGTTGATTGGGGCTTGTATTATCTTTCACACCTTCTCTGTTACTGGATGAAATCTCTTGGTTTTTATCCCACTCCAGTCTGCAGAATTTCACCTCAGGTTTTTTCCACCTTAAAGGCTGCTTTAGTTGAAAGAGTCTAACATTGAACTTTATTTAGAAAAGGTAAAGGTCTGCCTTGCTCAAAAGGCGGTGCTCATCTCTGTTTACAGCCAAATAGCCACTGCTGACTGAATTTGCAGACATTTCCGTGGTCACCACACCCTCCTTGGCTCTCCCACCAGCCAGGAGGATAAAGGTAACCATGGCCATGGGAGTCTGAAGATGCCACTGCACCACTGCACCCTCCGTGGCCCTCCCACTGGCCAAGAAGATGAAGAGCCCCCGTGGACATCAGACGCTGAAGACGCAGCTCCACCACTCCTCCTTCCTTGGCCCTTCTCTGCCTGTTTAGAAAAAGTTTTAAGATTCAACTAGAATGTAAATTAATTCTTAAATACTCTGAAGATTTACTGGAAAGCAGGATTGAATTTAAGAGATCATGCAACCTAGTTTGCATCAACTTCCTGGCAAACTAAATGGTGCAAAATACCCGCAGGTGGGGGAAGCATATATGTTATTGTGGGTTGTGGGAGGTGAAGGGTTGGGTGAGAGTGAATGTACTTAATATTGTATTGTTTAACTGTTTTTATGTTGTCTTTTCTTGTCTGTGGTTTTTTTTGGTTAAAATTAATAAAAAATAATTTTTTAAAAAAATAATGGGTTATGGAATGGAGGTACAATAACACCTCAGATAACGCTAAGACTTGGTTACACAAGTCTCGGTGTTATCCGATTTTTAGTGCTATCCAATGTATATTAAAATCCTATGGGATGGATCGGATAACGTTAAAGTTCCATAGAGATACATTGTAACCGCACAGGCTTTAGCGGTTGTTATCCGATCCATCCCATAGGACCTTAACGTTATTCGATCCAATTCTCCTCCCCAGATTACTTAACATTATGCGATTTTAGCATTATCCGAGGTAAACGTTATCCAAGGTATTACTGTACTCCACTTTTTAAAGGTTAGCGCTGTTGCACTATGTCAGTTAGTAAAAAAACTATGGAAAATATTGTACAGGCAATTGAGACCATGTGCTTTTGGACACACACACACACACACACAGAGAGAGAGAGAGAGAGAGAGAGATACATGCTCAAACGCCAGTCCTTTGAGCCATTTTTAGTTCTGGGTGGGGCACAGACCACTCCTCAAAGAACACTGGGAATCTGAAAACAGAGCCCTAGGCTGCCTAGAAAGATTTCTGAGTAAAAATCTGTTTTTAAGCAAAAATGGGATCTATGGATCACACAAGATGCTGAGGGCACAGTGGGAGACCCTCTCCCCCGGTGGCTACATATGACCCATGGCTAAAGTTTTTGAGGGAAAAATTATGGGAAAATACAGGAAATCAAACTTTCTTTTAAATGGGAAAATTAGGAGTCACACTATTGTGCTGTGTTAAGAGAGGACTCATTGGAGAAGGCCCTGATGCTAGGAAAGATCAAAGGCAAAAGGAGAAGGGGGTGGCAGAGGATGAGGTGGCTGGATGGCATTCTTGAGGTGGTGGGTGTAGATCTGGCTGGGCTGTGGAAGATGGCAGATGACAGAGGAGCCTGGTGTGCAGTGGTCCACGGGATCCCAAAGGGTCAGACATGACTGAACAACAAAAACAATATGATTAAGACATTAGAGGTTAAGATGCTGCACTTGATGACTGGAATGTCAGCAGGTCAAGTACCACTTTGGCAAGAAAGGTAACCACATTCTGTGCATTTTGGCATCTAGTCATGCCTGCCACATGACCATGGAAACCTGTGCTGATGCATATAGTACTGGCAATTTGGCTATAAACAGAGATGAGCACCACCTTTCAGAGTTGGACATGACTGGCATTTAAGCAACGGAGACCTTTACCTTTATTAAATAAAGTTCATGGGACACAATGTAAGGAATCTGTCAATTAATACAGCATACAGAAAAATAGTCGCTCAACCCTATTTCTTGTGCTATCTTTCTACTATGTCACAGTAATGTTATTTTACAAAGGTAAAGGTCACCCTTGCTTGAAAGCCAGTTGTATCCAACTCTAGGGTTCAGTGCTCGTCTCTGTTTATAGCCAAAGAACCAGCTCTGTCTGCTTTTGAAAACATTTCCATGGACATCTGGCAGGAATGACTAGATACCAGAGTGCATGGAACGCTGTTTACCTTCCCACCAAAGTGGTACCTATTTATTTACTTGCAATTTCTTGCTTTCAAACTGCTAGGTTGGCAGGAGCTGGGACAGAGATGGGCACTCATTCTGTCATGCAGTACTTGGGTGTTGAACTGCTGACCTTCTGCTTCCCAATCAGCATCTTAACCACTTGAGCCACTGCAGTCCTTTATGTTACAAAAGGAACGTTAAACTTTTAAAATGTGATCTTCACTTGAGGTCCCAAATGTTGAATATAGCCACCACCCACCATAAATAAAAATCATCACTTGATAGGGCCGTTTTCTCTTAATGAGGTCGCTGTCCAGTGGAAAATGTGTGCTGTGTTCATGCCTCCCCTCCTCCTCTCAGATTCTGCACATTCTTTTCCTGGACTTCTATCTGAAATATTAGTCTTTCTTCCTCAGATACCCTGAAAGCACACAGAGATAATTCCAAAGGAAGGAAAATGTCACAATGTCATTTTTATAATATTTCAAAAAATCACAGTGAAACCCTCTGAAACTGAAGAGCATTGCAGATCATGTAATTTACATTTCCTAAGCTATTTTTAATGCCCTTACATTGTCTGTGGAGAGAAAGCTATTATAAACTACACCTGCATGCTTGTAATTGAAGTTGTGTTTAATGCTCATTAAGGTCCAAATCAGGAGGAATAAAGGAACATGACCACTAGGCATTTATAATTAATGACACTGTACTAAACCATTATGTGGATGGCTAAACGATACAGAATGAATTCTAATTACAATACATATTTCCCAGCCATCACTCGAATGCCATTCGCTATCTCACTTTTCCACTTTTAATTCTCTGTTTCTCACCTGTTATGTGAAGAGGAAAAATCTCCACCTTCATTTATTCACACAAGGAGGAAAAGCCTCTTTCAGGGAAGTCTGACACTAAAAGGCTCTGTTTTGAGGAAATTGTCTCTCAAGTTATCTTCACAATAACTTTTGTGCACTAGATGGTACCAAGCCTACCTTGGCAGCTGAGCAGAGAGTTGATCTTAGGTCACAAGTATATAATCATACTTGGCAACCGACAGAGAATATGCTAGTGTAGGTGAACCTATGGCACACGTGCCAGAAGTGGCATGCACAGCCTTTTCTGTCGGCATGTGGGCTATTGCGGGCAAGCTCTGCCCTGTGCCACTGGCAAGCCTCTCCTCACGCTGCCACTTCCCCATCAAAGCAGGCTTGTCCAATGTGGCCCATGACATGGAAGGTGCTGTGTGCTGTGGCCAACAGCGTTGCCGCTTGCATTGGGTGTCCGAGGGGTGGGTGAAATAATGTTTGTGGGAGGGAGGATGGGGTGGAGAAATCTGAACTGATGGACACCCCCCCACACACACACACACACACACCAACTCCAGAATGGATGTACAGAAACTCCCATTTACCACTTCCTTTGAGGTTCAGTCCCAAGCAACCCAACTCCAAGAAGACAGGTCATGGCTAGACCTTCTTCTTTCATGTCCAGTTCAAACTTTGGACTACTAAAATGAAGTCACTTTCTTTGCCCTGTCATTGGCCATAATCTTTGTTGGTACATGTTTCTGGTAGTAATCAGCAAACAGTAAATGGGCTGGATTCTGTATCTCTTCACATTCACACAGCATGTTTTTATCTGCCAGCAGCTTCCACTTGAGCATGTTGGTCTTGCATTTAGGGACTCCAACCCTCAGCCTATTCAAGCTCCTTCAAGTGACGTAGGGGAGGTTGTGTTCCTCATCTATATCCTTGTTTAATGTTATTTCCTGTTAAGTGAGCTCCTTCCTCCATCTTCTAATTTGGTTTTGTTCTTGTGTATCCTCAAGAATGTTTGTTCTTGCCATAAAGCTCTTCTTGGATCTGAGCCAACATCCCTTGCCTGAGAAATGCAGTGCAATCAATTCAGAAGTAAGCCCAACTGAATTTATTCTAATGAAATTTATTCCAATATACTCAGGATTGGGTTTAGAGTGATCTTAAAAAGTGTTATTTTTCTCATCTATTCTTGGAATGTCATTAGAAGAAACATCTTGAGCAGTTTGCTGTGAGCCTATTCAGTTCTCTGGCATTTAATTTTTTTAAAAAATATATTAATTCATTTCTACTTATGAAGAAATCCATGAATATTAGTAAATTCTCTTTTTAAAAAACCATGGGAAATTCTCTCAAGTCATGATTTCTATCTATTGAGCTGTTGGTCTCTCTAACAACCAGTGTGGTTTAGAAGATGGAGTATCAGACTAAGACTGAAAAGACCTGGATTCAAATCTCTGCCTAGCCTTGGGGAGTGGTGGTAGTAAAACAACTTATTCAACAACTCTCACAGGGGGCTGTGGTGGCTTGGTGGTTAAGAAGCTCGCCTTGTTAGCTGGAAGGCTGTCAAGTCAGCAGTTTGAAACCGGTTACTGCATGACAGTTTGAGCACCTGTGTCTGTCTTAGTTCCTGCCAACCTAGCAGTTCAAAAGCAAGAAATTGAAATTAGATAAATAGGGTCCACTTTACTGGGAAAGATCTTGGGGACATGAAAGGAGCCTCATTGGGATGTCCCCCAAGCAGAATTTCTCCAGCAAAAATCCTTTTAGCTCAGAATAATTTCTGACACGAAATTATTATATTATAACATCTCTCACATTTCCAAAACTTTCACTACAGAACTATTTACCTATATAAGGTGGAATAAATTCCCCACAATATGATCCTGTGTTACAGTGCAATGGGATTTTTACACAGCCGAAACTCAGTAGGATAGCAGTTTATGATGATTGTTCTACAGCTGTTGCTGCTGCTTCCAAATAAAAACAGCCTGCTTAAACAATCTTGAGAAAAGTTTGTTTTCTTTCTAATTCTCTCCAGATGTGCCAGAATGGAAACAAATGAGATTGATAAGGATTCCAGAGCTTCAAAAATAAATCTGTTTACATGTTGGTTACTTAACACACAACAAATTATCCAAAAATATGAAGCACTCATGAAGAATATAAAGAGACCAGATAGTTGAGGAACAATTGCTACATCTGTAGTCTGGAAAAGGTTTTTTTTTTCAGGGCATAAGATTCAGAAACCCCAGTCAGGAAGGCCAATTCAGGCCTTCAAGCCCCTAACAAGGAGAATTCTCAAAACCTTTTGCCTACCTGGCTTCTGAGTTTACAAAATTTGTTGCCTTGTTCATTCAGCAAAAAGCTATAAGAAATGAAAAGGTGTGGAGTGATTGGCTTGTTCCTGAAGTAATATAGTTTTGTTGGCTGCAGGTGTTTCTTTAATTGTGCCATAATACAAAAATGCCACTTTTCAATGACTTCTAATTCCACACTTCCTCTTCACTGTGGCAGGAGTGTAAGGTTACTCAGTAGATTGAACTGTAATACAAACGTGAGCAGGCAAGCTGTCCGAGAACCCTTGAGGGTCTACTAACATCTCCTTGAGCTTCCCCTCTTTTCTTAATTGCTGTTTGTGTTTCATTATCACACTTTCAGAAAGAGATAAGATATACTATTCATATATTATTTCTGGCATTCTTAGAGGAAGAGAAAAGCATTAGAATAATGAATAAAGAATGAGGGAAGTTGTAGATTAAAGAATTGGCATCTCTCCTAAAACCGCTGGATGTGTATCCCCTTTTTCTCACCCATGTGGGAACAAGCAAAACAGTCAAGAGGAACTACAGGAAGAAATTGCATCAGACTTTGAAAGTCTGGGAAGGGAACTCAAGGACTTTGGAGCCTAGATAGTCTTATTATCCATCCTACCAGTATTAAGAAGAGGAACTGAAAGGGAAAAGAAAATATTCCAGGTGAATGACAAGCTGTGAATATGGTGCCAATGTGAGGGATTTGGATTTTAGAACCACGAGTTCCTGGAAGTTGGACTACCAACAAGTGATAGGTTGTACCTCACAAGAATGGTTGGCAGGAGCTGGGACAGAGACGGGAGCTCATTCTGTCATGCAGCACGTGGGTCTTGAACTGCTGACCAGTTGTCAAGTTCAGTGTCTCAACCACTAAGCCACCGCAGTCCCTGTGTCAGTGATCTTACCCTCACTAAGAAAGAAAGAATCATAAAATGGAGCAAAAAAATTACAGGTACAAATGTTTTAGGAATAGGATTTGTTGTTGTTCAGTCGCATATTCGAGTCCAACCCTTTGCGACCCTGAGGACCATTGCACGCCAGGCACCCCTATCCTCCACCATCATCCTCAGCCCTCTCAGCTCTACGCCCATTGCATCAACAATGCCATCTAGCCATCTCACCCTCTGCCATCCTTTTCTCCTTTTGCCTTCGGTCTTTCCCAGCATCAAGGCTTTCTTGAGTGAGTCCTTTCTTCTCATTTGGTGGCCAAAGTACTCTAACTTCATCTTCAATATTTGCCCTTCCAAGGAGCAGTCAGGGTTGATTTCCTTCAGGATTGATGTATTTGATCTCTTTGCTATCCAGAATACTCTTTAATTTTTCCTCCAGCACCACATTTCAAAGGCGTCTATTCTTCATAATTCTCACACTAATGTTTACGTTGTGTGGTTACCAAGAAAAAGAGCAAACTAACCTGTCCCCAAAGTGGACACAAGTGGGAGAGAAATCTCCATCTAATCTCACCTCTCATTATTTTGCTACCATAGAGTAACTCAGCATATGGGGTTCTTCTTCTTCTTCTTCTGGCTATCATCATGATGATAGTCTTCCTGTTCTTAACTCCTCAGAACAGTTCTTCTGAGGACATGACACATCAGTCAGCCATGAAGTCCACTATGTCCATGGCCTCTTTTCCCAGGGATATTTCTTTGCAGAGCGAGTTGGCGTGTTCTATATTTTTATATATTCTATATAGAATATGGTGTTAGTGTTATTATATCCCCCCCTTTTGTTTGATTTAGCTGGCTGGATAGCTCAGTGGTTTAGGTATTTGGCTGTAAAGTCAGAAGATGGAAGTTCAGTTCCCTACTGTGCCTCCTCAGAGAATAAATGTATAGTTTGCCTTAAGCTGTACATTTCCAGGGCACCCCAGAAGAAAGGAATGGTAAACCACTTCTATGTATTCTCTACCTAAAAAGCCTGGGAGAGTATTGCCATAGGTTGGTATCAACTTGACAGCATGCCATTCTTGACCACCCCAGGAACATCACAGAACACTCCCTGCCTGTTGGAGAGGGGGAATGAGGGCCAACTGTGTGGACCAGCTAGCCCAGCCATAAAGACCTTGCTGTCTCTCTTGACTGTATTGTATTTTTACACTGTATTTTATTTTATTGTTTTTCATTTTTATGTAAAATTTATTGATTGTATTATCTGTGCTGCATCTGTTGTTATATTTTTATATTATGCTGTATTTATATTTGAGTTCGTGATACTGTATATGTTGTTTATGTTATGTGAGCCCCTCTGAGTCGCCTCAGTGAGGTGAGTAGAGGGGCATATAAGTCTAATTTAATAATAATAATAATAGTAATTCTTATTCTTATTCTTTTGACTTAAAATTTAGAAACCAAATTATACTACCCCAACCCCTGTCTCTTTCCTTGTAGAGGAGAAATAGCTTATTTCCACCTGAGAAAACTATATTTAATATTATGTAATTTTCGTTCCAGCCCATTTCTTTTCTTTTATGCATCCTAAGGTTAGAATGTGTCACTTGAGATCATCCTCTAATGGCCCTTTATCATTTCACATTCTGCACATCAATTCATTTCAATAGTACATATAAGAACCCCCCTCCTCACACACACACTTCTCCAAATGGTCTACAGTGAGAATCAGATTTCTCGCACAGGAAATTAGCATTTGTGAAGCTGTGAATAAGTTCTAATTATTTCACTTGCATTTTAACAGGAGTTAAAAATATATCCCTTTATATAGAAAGAGTCTCAGTTTGATGGCACAATTTCCTTTTCAACCCAAGTTTGAAAAGAAGGGGGGAAAAGAGATGGATTTAATCCAAAAATATATTCTGCCCCAGATCATTTTTATTGTTTAAAGTCTGTCTATATTTCAGGAGAGGTCAGCAGTTCAATATCCGAATACTGCAGGATTGAATGAGCTCCCATCTTCATCCCAACTCCTGCCAACCTAGCAATTCAAAAGCAAGAAATTGCAAGTAGATAAATAGGTACCATTTTGGTGGGAAGGTAAACAGCATTCCGTGCACTCCGGTATCTAGTCATGTCTACCAGATGACAACGGAAACATTTGCAGAAGCAGTCAGAGCTGGCTCTTCAGCTATGAAACAGAGATGAGCACTGAACTCTAGCGTTGGATATGACTGGCTTTCAAGCAAGGGTGACTTTTACCTTTACCTATATTTTAGGGGTAGAGCACAAACTTTGTGGGGATAAGCCTGGCAAGGGTTGCTGTAACAAAATTCTGCAAGTGTAAGTAATTTAATAAGCAGAGTTACAATTTAGGAAGGTTACTTTTTTCTCATTACAACTCTTTGTGTTTGTTTTTCACTTTGTTTTAAGTCCAAAACCTCAGAAGGTCAGCATTTCTTTTGTGTACCAATCAAACCCTGGACTGTCAAAATGAAGCAACTTTCTTGGCTTTGTCATTGGCCAAACTTAAGTACTCATTGGTGTATGTTTCTGGCAGGAATTGATAGACCAGTAAATGAGCTGGATTTTGTATCTCTCCACATTCACACCACATGTTGTTGTCCACCAACAGCCCTCACTTGAGCATGATGGTCTTGCATTTAGGGATTCCAGCTCTCAGCCTATTCAGAATCTACCAAGTGACGTAGGGGAGGCTGAGTTCCATAGCTATATCCTCCCTTAATGTTGTTCCTTGTCCAGTGAACTCCTTCCTCCATCTTCTAATTTGGTTTTGCTCTTGTGTACCCTCAAGAATATTTGTTCTTGCCATAAAGCTCTTCCTGGATCTGAGCTGGCAGACTTGAGGCTCATATCCATTCAGAGGATGTTGAGGGTTGTTCTCTTGCTTTGTTCTTTCAGTGTCTGCTGCTACTTCTTTCCTGATCTTAGATGGAGCGATACCAACAAGAGGGTATATTTTCTCAACTGGTGTTGGTTTGAGGTATCCTGTCACTATGCAAATGGATTCATTAACAGTGATGTCAACTTGTTTTATGTATGTGGAGACTATCTGCTGTGGAGACTCTCAGGGACAAAGCTGATGTACACATAGTTGAGTTCTCCATTTGTAGTTTGTGAGTTTCCTGATGATAGGGTAGCAATGAAGGAATAGGAAAAGATTATTAATTGTATGTATTTTGTGGAATAGTAGTCATGTTAGTCTATGGTTCAGGCATATCAGAAAACAAAATAAAATATATTTTTATTATTAGCTTTCATGAATCAAGTCCACTTCTTCAGACAAGGAGTGAAACTTCCAGCCATGGTTTATCTATACCAAATATAAGGGTCTACATGTTAAAGGGCATGTGTTCAAGCAGAATGACAGAGAAGCAGGCACAACAATACAGCTTCCTATAGCTATCAGTAACAATAGATTATTCAGATTAGTTTTAAATGTTTCCCTTTCAGTCTCAAAGGTATGGAGAAAGCCCATTCTGGTTTTTGATTAACCACTTACTTGCATGTCAGAAAACAAACAAAAACACTGTACTTTGTTACTTCCTGTTTTGCTAAAGATAATTGGCAGGAAGGTTGTAATACACCAAAATATAATATATAAAATATCTAGCAGCATATAGCAATCTGTGTATCAAATTTGATACTGTTCCAGAAACCCTTCACTAATATTTAATCCCCTGCAATGGGTGTCTAACAGATGGATGTATTTGATTTCTGTTGTCTCTCTTTCAATCCTAGTTTTGTAATTTCTCTGTTCCAGAATTGTAACTTTCAGGTCTTGGATAGAGTGTCCAGGTAGATTGAAGTGGTTTGAGACAGGTTTCTCTGTGTTGCCATTCCGGATATCTGATTTGTGTCCATTAATTCTTTTGCATAAAGATTGTCCTGCTTGTCCTACATGGACATTTTTGGCATTCCATTTTTGGAAAACAATTGCACACCACTAGTTGTCACCTTCAGCCCTCAACTTAAACCCCTCACATGCATAATGAGGGACCTCCAACCCATCTGGGACAAGAGTGCTTCATTTTCCAAAGCCCTTGGTGACAGTTAGTCTTTAAAGTGCTACAGTGTTTTTTTGGTTTTGTTTTCTGATATAACTGTATGCAATGGTGGGATGTCAAAATTTTTACTACCCCACCATGATGTCATCACAGTGTGGGTGGAGACAATGTCATGACATCATGATGTCGTGGGTGCCAAAGAAAAAATAAATAAATAAAAATTAATAAAAAAGTAAAATAAAAATAAACACACATACACCCCTCAACCCACCCACCCACCCACAACACAAACCTGTAAATAAAATAAATAAATAAATAAATAAAATACATTAAAATACACCCACCCACCCACCCAAACACAAATCAACCAGAGCTTTTAAACCAGAGCTTAAAGCTTATTCTGGCTAATCTTTCTCACACTAGGTCAGATGGAAGGAACTACAGAATGAACTCCCCACAAGATGGCTTCATTTTGGCACTTTTCAACTTTTCAACACTTAAAGAAGTTAGGTACTAAGTCTTTGCCTAACCAGTTCTCTAGGATAATATGCCTTAATGTAAATTTAAAACAGGTGTACCTCCTTAAGGGTTCTCCATTTGGAACAGCAATTGGAACGGCACAGGTGTAGCTTATTGATGAAGTAACTCCAAGATTTTGCTTAAAAATCCCAAGCCAGGCTGCCAGGCCTGCCAGCAGCCAGACCTTTTTAGGAACTGTGGTAGTACATCAGTATAGGTAAAGGTATTAAATACACATTAAAAAACACACAAACACTCCACATCCAAAGGTGAGTCACTTACCCCGGGGAGCAGGCTATAGAGAGCTTCAGGCTAGTAGCTTCTCTTCCTCCTCCCCACTTGGGAGGACAGTAAGGAGGCCATGCATAAGCTCCAAGCACTGTAGGCGTGCATGCACACCAAGTGCTTGGTGCGCATGCGCAGTGGGGGAACCAGTGAAAAGGTAAGGTTCTGGTGGTTCTGGCGAACTGGTGCGAACCTGTTACATCCCATCACAGACTGTATGTATGTTTCACTGGAGACCAAGACCAAAATTAGCTACAGTCTCTTATTTCTGATCACCATGTATGGATGTGAAAGCTGGGAAGTGAGGAAAGCTGACAGGAAAATAATTTGATTTGTTTGAAATATAGTGTTAGATGAGAGATTTAAAGATATCAGAATGACAAAAAAGTGGGTCCTAGGGCAAATCAAGCTAGAACTATCTCTGGAGGCAGGAATGATTTGTTTGAAATATGGTGCTGAGGAGAGCTTTGTGGATACCTTGGATTGCCAGAAAGACGAACAAATGGGTCCTAGAGCAAATCAATTTACGGCTTTGGAATATATCCTGATTTCCTCCAGAGGGAATTGGGCCCAGTCTAATTTAACCTGTATCCCTGATCCAGTAGATTTGTAAGCCTCCCTTTAGCTTGTATTGGAAAATCATAACGGCTGTAACTTTTTATATTTTAAAACTGATATACAATACACAGAGCTGTGAGATATTACAGACTCTAAAGAAAGGAGTAAATGTGCCAAATTTTAGCTAGCTAGCTGAAGGCATTTTATATACATTCAAAGTTTTCTTCCTTTCCCCCAAAAAAACAAAGAAAAGAAAATAGCCTAAGCAATTTGTGCCAAATCTAAATTAGTGCTCTGGACAAAACATCAGTCTGTAGATTCACCTTGTTTTGCTCTGAAACTGAATTTGGCTATTCCACTTTGGTACAGATATCATACAAATTTTGTCGATTTGGGGAAATTCAGCTGGAATTTGTATTTTGTCTAACTTGGTCCTAATGCTTATTCATTTGCCAAAAATAGTTTATTACACACCAGTTCCCAATGGTTTAATAAGATTTCACTCATATTTTCATTGTTTTGTACATTTTGCTGTTTTTCGATCGCAAGAATTATTACGATCGTGAAGTGTTTCCAGCTTGAAACCCCTCCCCAGATCATCTGAAGACATTATCAGTTCTTATAATAATATTTAATTTAATTTTAATTTACAACAATTATAAACTAACCTTCATTCAAGAGGGATATGAGGTTAACACCATAATATAAATGGTTTTGCAGAGAGAAGGTTATCATGTCAATATAGTTGGTCACAATGATAAAGTAGAAATACTGTGTATTAATGTATAAATCAAGGCTTGAAAAGAGTATTGACCCTAGGGACTGAATTTCCCCAGAACATCATTTCTCTGACATAATCTATGACAATTGCCTCGGGTCTCAGACTGGAACTAGGGGGACATCAACCTTCTGATCACATCCCCAATGGGGAACATGAACCAAGCGAATGGAATTCTGCTATCTGAGATTAGCTCGATTTCTCCCAAACTTGACACATGAACAGAAGGATTTTCTCCCACTACCACTTGTGTTCCCTATAAGAAACACAAAAGGGGTGGAATGATGGAATCCTGCTCTTATATATAATAACAAGTTTCCCCAAACCTACAACCTATCTTTCCAAGCAGAAAATGGGATGTCTACAATGAACTCTCTCCAACTCCAAAAGGTAGCAGCATTCTAGGAAAGGGAGCAGCTTCATGCCAAATCTAAAATGGGTTACTGCCAAAGGCTGAAAGTGTTTCTCCCCTAATAGAATGCTTGATTAAATTTAGTTATTTCTTTCTTCCTTTCTTGTATTGTCAACCAGTGTTTCCTTGCTAGCAGGTTGTCTGAAAATAAAATCTATTGTTAGTTACCTTGAACATTGTTTTTCTGATCAGAATCATAACACTTATTTGAATAAATAAAAAGATGGACCTCATATTCTTCCCTTTTTTCTTAGAAAAAAGTACATGAAAAAGTCTATTTAATGCCTTATTCCTTTATTCTCTAGAAGAACTTGGCAAAGGCACTTTGTTTGTTTGTTTGTTTGTTTATTCTGCCTGATTTAATGGAAGTATACTAAATACACATCTATTCTTCATCCTACTGAAAAACCTGGTTACTCAACAAACCCAACAAAATTAATCAAAACATAGACCATATACACTTTAAAGGCTTTATCAAGGGAAAGGATATTAAGGTCACTTTTCAAAAAAGCTCAGTTTTCAATGATTTTGTGAAAACCTGAAGGAAGGAAGCCTGGCGAATCTCAGCTAGTAGACCTTTCCAAACCAGTGGCACCACCAATGAGAAAGCACAATTTCTGGTATATTTATTTATGACATTTTTGCACACATCACATTCTTCTTACAGTGTTCTTTCTTCTTATTATTCTGCCATATCTGAATCCAAATATTGGCAATAATCATGGCAATCAACCATGAAGACTGTCTTGAAAATATAATAAGTGGTCTTTCATCTGCCTTCCACATTGCAGTGTGACACCCATACTGTTTTGTGATTCACTTTCTGGTCCTGAGCCCTTTTGGCACACAAAGTCCTTTTCAGCTCCAGACCAGTATTGATAAAGCTACTGCCCTCCATCAAGATGGGTTCAAGTGGGATTTAATCCATCTGGGGACCATCACCCTTCCCTGTGGACTTCTGTATCCAAGGCCTTTAGTCCTCAGGGTTGTCAGGTTAGTTAACCACTGCCTGGCACTTGGCATTGAGTCATTGGCAATATGGTCTATTCTATTACCATTGCAGGATAACCTGGCCAGACTGGAGTGTTCTTTGGCCTCTCTAAATAGAAATAAGCCCTTTTCTTCATCAGAGTGTTGCATTGTTTTCTCATGTTGCTAAATGCCCCTTTGACTACTTCATCTATCGGCATTATCCCTTCCCTCTGTGTGTTTCGATTTCCTGATGCCTTGCAATGCGCATTCCATGGAAAGTGTTTCTAAATAAAACCTGATTGATGGATGTTTGGCATCACAGGACCTTTAGATTTACACATGAACACAAACACGAGAAATAAGCAGATGGGATCTCTGTTGCCTATTGGAACCGATAGATGCCATTTTCAATGTTGTTACATATCCAGAATACCAGCGTGCCTCCATCTGCAAGAGGAGGAAACCAATAGCTCACTAACCCTGGTGATAGGAATTGGTTTGGAAGGGACTGTGAATTGGCTGTCACTCAAAACAGCATCGCTGTGGTCGGGGCTCTACCCACATGGCAAAAATGATGTGCATTCTTTGAATGCAAAGAGGATATGACAGCTGTCATGTTATAGTGATCGATATTAGCAGCCATTTGACAACTGATATGCAATTCTGTTTTTTACATAATGCTGGATTTGGTTTCACTCAAGCAATTTAATGTCACTTTCATTAAGTGAAAAGGACAAAAAAAGGTAACATTTTCTATTTAATTCCAAGATTGGTTTTGAAAGTGTGGCTTATATCCTTTTTTCCTATCCTACCTGAATTTCATATCTATATCCAGGTTTTTCTTTGCTGTGGGTCCTCTCTTTCTGAAGAATTATTCCTTTACACTGAACACCGTTGCTGTATTTAGTCTTCCTCAATAATAAACAGCACAGACAAACAGTTTTGAGATCTTGAGTAAATCAATTATCTTGTTTCATTTTAAATATGACATCATAATTTAAAAAAATACAGTTTAAAACCCCCACAGCAAAAAGTCTTTGTATGTTTAGTGAAGCTTCCATATTATTGTGCTCTCTGAAAAAGTTATTAACTTTTCCAAAAGTCAGAGAATGGGGGAGCAACGGGCATGACTGTGTCGGGTGTGCTCTTTGCCCCGCCCCTTGGCAAGAGACGAATGCTGGGTGTGAGAAGTGAGGCGGAGCCTCAGCGCCTATATAAGACACTCACTTACACAATCTTGCACCTTTTGTGCCCCAAAGGGCATGTTGCTGCAGTTCCTCGCTCTTGCGATCAAGGCCTGCCAGCTTCATCGCTGCCTAGCTGCCTTATTGCTAGCTACAGCTCTAGAGTGTTTGGGATTTACTCTACTTCTTGCTCATCGAGGTTGCCCCGCCATTTGGTTGGGGCCTCTTCACCTCAAGTTAGGCCCGAATCAGCCCCTATTGACCCCCATGTTCTGCTACAGCATGTTGTAGCCCTCAAGACGGCAGCCAACCTCGTCCTAATCCCCAGGCCTAGCACAACTCAGCAGGCGACCTGGTGACCAAGACTGGAGGGAAATGCTTGCTTCCCTGCAGCACAAGGTCGACCAACTTGAGGCTCCAGCACTGGATCATTGTGAGGAAGCTGGTTCACAGGGTGATGTGGATGTGCCTGCTGTGGAGCTTGAGGCTCCCTCCCCCCGATCCTCCTGTGGAGATATCTCACGGGCCAAGCATGGGTCAGTATATTGTACAACCAAGCATATATCAGAATACCAGTCCACTGTTGCTCCTTCGGGCACAACCAGTCCATGGTCTTGACCCCAACAACCATCTGCTTACGGGGCCTCCTGGTCTCCCCCCTATTCAGTTCCCACAATCGTGGGGTGTTACCTCGTCTTTCCCAGCAGCCGGGGGTGCCAATCTGGCACCATGCCTGCCTTACGCTGGCTGGCCCTATTCCCCTCTGTCTGATACTGGTTATAATTCGGTGACCAGAGCAGCCATGCCATTCGACGACCAGTCCTTACCCTTGGAGGAGAATTTGCTTCCTGTGACCAGGGAAAAGATTTCACACAGGGAATATGTGGATATCTTCAGCCTGCTTAACAGGGACTCCACTAAGGAGGAGAAGGACAAAGAGGATGACCAGGATAAAGAGTTGGCACGCTGTAAGAAACCTTCTCAAACATGGGCCAATTTCCATGTATCTAATTTATGCCGGGCTGGATTTAGCCTTGCCTCTGATACAGTATCTTGATATAATTTATTGAGCATACATGGGCTTCCCAGGCCACACATGGTTGGCATATGATGAGAACATTCAAATATGTGCGGCTATTCGCCCGTATATGTGCTGGGATGAACAACACTCCCAACTATGGTTACAGTTCATGACGCCATCCTGCCTGGCTTCTGGTGACCAGTATGACTGTGGTCACCTCGTACAGTGCCCAGGGATAGCACAGATACCCTGCCTCCTGGCAGGGCAAGGGGTTCCAGCCCGCCTGTTTTGCTAGGATATCTCCAACTCCAGCCACTATAATAGGAAACCGTGTAAATTCAGGAATGAGTACTCTATCTGCGCGGGCCCCCACTCCACCAGTATCTGCTTTAGGGCTCCCAGTACCCATGGATGTGGCAGGGATCACAACAACCTCAAACACCCTGCCCCTGATGTTCCCCCAAATCCCAAAGGGCCCCAGCCCAATTAGGCCTGACATTTTGCGTGGCTGGCTGTGGGACTATCCCAATCGCCCCGATGCACTTTATATAAAAATTGAAATTAATAATAATAATATTGAATCGGGCCTTGCTGCTGGTTTCCACATCCCTTTTGTCGGGGACCGACGACCCCAGGACGCGCCATACCCTTCAGGACAAGGAGGAAATTGCTAAGGAAAAGATTTTCAAAGAAGTCCGTGAGGACAATTTTTTGTTCGGTGATTCCCCCCAATTAGGCATGTGCCAACAACTCCTGGCTACATTTCTGGGTTTAGCTGCAGAACTAGCCCTCCCCTTGGTACACGAGAAGACTGAGGGTCCAGCCACTACCCTCACCTTTCTCGGGATCGAACTGGACACAGTTCGCCAGTCTTCCCAATAGCCACATGATAAGATGCAATGTCTCCGTTACAAGATATGGGCAATTCTCTCCAGGCGTACGGTAATACTGCACGAACTCCAGGAACTTCATGACCATTTAAACATTGCTTGTAAGGTGGTCACTCCTGGCAGGATCTTCGCGCACCGGTTGTGCAATGCCATGGTGGCTTTGTCTCACAAATTCCATCATGCGCGTTACTCCTGGTATCCGCATGGATCTGCAAGTGTGGTTGTCCTTCCTGGACAAATTTAATGGTGTGTCCTTTTGGTGCTCTGAGTTGCATCTGACCTCGGGGTTCCAGGTGCATTCTGATGCATTGGGTGCTCATGGGTTTGGTATGTACTGCAACGGCCAATGGTGCTGTGGCTGGTGCCGCAGACTTGGTTGGAATCTGGCGCTTGGTTGGAATCTGGGATGTTTTTGGAATTCTTCCCTATTTTGGGAGTGCTAGTTATGTAGGGGCACCAGTGGTCTAACTCTGTTGTCACCTTCTGTGACAATATGTCAGTGGTGCAGATTGTTAATTCCCAGACCTCCCATTTCCCCAAGGTGATGTGTTTGCTGAGGCGCTTTGTCTTAGCCACACTTTTAGCTAACATTTTTTTTCGTGCCCGCCACTTACCTGGGCTCGATAACTCTATTGCTGATGTTCTGTCCTGCCTACAGATGCCCCGATTCAAGTTGCTGGCCCCCGAGGCATGAGAGCTACCCTCGGGGCTTCTGAATGAGGTATGGACCCTTGGTGGGTTGAAGTGATTAGGGCCATTGACCTTTCACTCACCCCCCAGACGCGCAAGGCATACAGCCTGGCGTGTTCCTCATTTGCCTCATACCGGGCAGCCCATGGCCTGCCAGACAATTGGTCCATTCCTGTTCCGCATGCCCTTCAGTTTATTGTCCACCTGCATGCTTCTGGAGTGGCACCCCAAACTATATGCAGCAGTTTGTCCACCCTGGCATTCGCTGCTAGGGCCAGGGGTGCGCCTGATACGTTGGGTGACTTCCGTATCCACAAGATTCTGTAGGTGTGGTCCCATGAACGTGGACACTGCCCGGACACCCAGCGGCCCATTTTCCCTGATGTCCTACACCGTCTGGTTGCAGCTTGGCATCGCGTGTGTGCTACCGCTTATGAGGCAACCCTATTACACGCTGCTGTGCCCACTGCCTTTTCCAGGGCTTTGTGTATCGGCGAGCTGGTCGCCGGGTCGTCCAAACTGTTCACGGTGGGCACTTTTACTGTTGGACATTCATTTGTCTGAGGAGTCGGTAAGCATCAATGTCCAGGTGTCTAAGACTGACCAGATGGGCATTGAGTCTTCCATTCTACTCCTCTGCTTTGTTTTCCTGGACATTTGCCCAGTCGCTGTCCTGGCCACCTACCTAGCTCAATGAGGGCAGCTCCCGGCATTCCTGGTGTGGCAGGGCTTTCGAGGGATGTGTTGGCGCCATCTCTTCTCCTTTATCATGGAAGCCCGCTGATGCGCAACCCCTGACATCGTCGTTCTCCACTTAGGGGGCAACGATCTTGGAGTGGTTTCAGGCATCGACCTCGCCATGTCAATTAGGAGGGATCTGCACCTTCTATTTGCCCAATGGCCCTGAGTTTGCCTTCTCTGGTCCGCTATTGTTCCCAGAGCCATCTCGTGGGCGCCTGGCGACCCAATGCGCATAGATCGCGCATGTAGGGCTGTTAACAGGTCCGTCACCCAATACTTCTGCAGGAAGCTGTCGGGATGTTTGTACAGCATTCCCGGCTTAGAATTCAACAGCAGCACTTGTTTTTGGGCGATGGGGTGCATTTATCTGATCTGGGATTGGAAATTTTTCTCTCTGATCTGCATTGAGGCCTTGAGACCAAGTTTTCGGTCTTGGGGAGAGCCGGTGAGTAGCAAATCGACTCCTCCCCTGGTGGCAGATAGCACTGGTGAGGCCAGGTCACACAGCTCTCAAAATCAGCAATGGGGTGCCTTGTATTAACAGGCCATGCGGGAGACAATGAAATAATTGGAGCATGGAAGATTGACCTAATGCACCCAAGAACAATTGGCTATGGGAGTTTGGCGGCTTTGCAGTCAATTACAAAATTTGATACAATTAGGATTATGAGGGATACAAAGGGCAGGTGACTAAGTTAAAATGTAAACTAAATTTAAAGGAAAAATTAATCATGTAGGATCATTAGAAAATTGACTAATTTAAGTGAAATGGCAGATGCCTCACCAGTGCTACATTGGCCCATACCAGATCATTTAATCAGGTTGAACCAGTTAATAACCAGTTTTTTTATGACAGTTCTTGCCAATAAAGTGGCTCAGTTGTTTAAACCCAATCCTGTTGTCCATCTCTTTTTCACTGAGGGGTACAGGGCAAGGAATCTAGCTACTTGGAGAATACACTTACCCCATTGGAGTCCCCAGTCCAGACTATAAATTATCCTTGATCACTATACCTCTGTATGAAGACACAAGTTCTCAGAAAAGAGATGGAAAGGAGGAAATGAACTGGAGATCTTCATGGCCTTCACTCTGACAGAAAGAGAAGGCAAGGGGGAATTGAAGCGTAGCCGGGTGACATTTGAGAGCCAGTTGAGTCCCAGACTCAGGAGGATATGAGCTCCTAAACTATGTTTACATGGTTCAGCAGCCAATTTTACCTGGCTCAATTCCTTCCTTACTTTCCTTTCACAGGGGAAGTGAGCAGGAAATAATTTAGTTCAGTGGTTGAAGCAGCAATTGAAAAAGCACCAAGTGGCATTTCAGCTTCTTCTTCTTTCGTGTCCAGATCAAACTTTGGACTGCCAAAATGAAGCCACTTTCTTGGCTTTGTCATTGGTCAAAATTAAGTCTTCATTGCTGCATGCTTCTGGTAGTAGTCGACAAACCAACAAATAAGCCAGATACTGTATCTCTCCACATTTACACAGCATGTTGTCCACCACCATTCCCCACTTGATCATGTTGGTCTTGCATTTTGGGACTCTAGCCCTCAGTCTATTCAGGGTCTTTCAAGTGACACAGGAGAGGTTGAGTTCGCAGTCTTATCCTCCTTTAATGTTATTCCTTGTTCAGTAAGTTCCTTCCTCTATCTTCTAATTTGATTTTGCTCTTAGGTATCCTCAAGAATGTTTATTCTTGACATAAAGCTCTTCCTGGATCTGAGTACATATCAGAAGAGTAGCGTGCCTTGGCGGGGCCCCGTATAAAAATCTTTTGGGGGCCCTTAGGAAGGGTAAAGATTTGTTTTGTTTACGCACGTTGGGGGCCCCCGTGACCCGGGGGCCCCGTATAATTGATACGGCAGATACGGCGGTAGCTACGCCTCTGGTACATATCTATTCAGAGGATGTTGAGGCTAATTTTCTTGCTTAGTTTTTATGGCATTTGCTGCTACTTCTCAATCTTAGGTGGCGTGGTACCAACAAGAGGGTATATTTTTTCACCTAGTGTAGCTTTGATGAATCATGTCACTATACACATTGTTTAATTAACAGTGATGTCAACTTGTTTCGTGTGCACTCAGGGGCAGCAGGGTGGAATTCATCTGGAAAGAAAGTGGTGTTAAGGAACATGGTACAATGGTTTGTGATTAGTGTGGTAGCTCAAAGCTTCCCTCAAGAAATGTATTAAGGATGTCACAGAACTAGCCAGCCCCCTCAGCTCTGGCCCTCCTAAACCAAAGCCCCCTGAGGGCGAGCTGGCCAGCAATGCAGCTAAACAGCCCTTAGCTGCTTCTCTTCCACAAGGAGGTTTAATAGGTACCGTATTCAGGGGCTTATGTGCGAATGCATTGCATTTCTTACCCTTTAGTTCAATGAAGAGACATTGTTGAAGCAAATGTAGGTTTATTGATCAGGTTCTTAAAGCATAAGAGTCAGTCCAGAGACAGTCCAAAACAAAACATAGTCCTATAGCATAAAGACCAGTCCAGAAAGGCCAATCACTTTAGGTAATCATTGTGAAAGCATAAAAGGGAAGTAGTCCCAGGGAAAGATGTTAACCCATAGATATCCAAAAGCAAACTAACTCTGTTCTCCCCCCAAAAAATGAAGATTCTGCAGTTAGGTGGGGTCTTTTGGGCCAATCAGAAACAGTGAGAGAGTTTCCCATAGCAAGGGAAGGTGTTTCCACACGTGTACAGTCAGTGTTCTACAATAGTCAAAACATGGGAACTCAGCTAGCTTAGAGATAAGAAATAGGAACACTGAACTGAAAACAAGCTGTCTCGTGACACGCAGTCTTGTGAGACAAAGAAGGAAAATGATTTTTGAGGTCTAGTGAAACTAGGTCCCCTCCATGCTTTGGGAAGGTGAGGAAAGAGATGTCGTCTCATGACAAAGGATCATTTCTTTATTTGCTTTATTTATACTCTGCCTTTCTTCCAATAACAGGATTCAAGATGGCTGTTTTGAGATATAGCCAGTTTATTTTTTGTCAGTTTGGCTTAACTAAAGGGAAACTCTTGTAGCTTTTTAACATACAGTAAAACCCTGTATAACAATTGCATCGTACAGCGATGAAATCGTACAATTGCCTTTTTAAAAAAATTATATCGTACAATGATTTTCATCATTGTATGATACAATTTTTTTTAAAAAAGGCAAAAGCTGGGTGGCTTTGGGGTGCCATGGGGGAGGGCCCCCCCAGCCCCTTTGTGAACTGGCAGCTCCGGGCTGTTTTCCTCCTGGGAAGTACATTCCCAGGGGGAAAGCAGCCCAGCGCTGTTAGCGAAAGGGAATTTTTGGTGGTCCCTCTGCCGTTTCAGCAATTGGAACCCCCGGGAAAGCACTTCTCCGGCCAAAGGCATTCCTGCGCTGTTAGCAAAAGGGATTCCCGCTGGTCCCCTTGAAAAACAATGGGGGGGGCACTGAGAAATCCCTTTCGCTAACAGCACAGGGGTGTCTTTGGGCAGAAAGGTGCTTTACCTCTGGGAAAGTGCTTCTTCGGCCAAAGGCACCCCTGCGCTGTTAGCGAAAGAGATTCCTGCTGGTCCCCTTGCATAAACAACCGGGGGGGGGGGTGATAAATCCCTTTTGCTACCAGTAACAGTACAGTGGTGCCTTTGGCCAGAAAAGTGCTTTAACCCTGGGAAAGCGCTTTTCTGGCCAAAGGCACCCCTGTGCTTTAGCAAAAGGGATTCTCGGTATTCCACTTGCCGAAATGGCAGGCAGACCACCAAGAATCCCTTTCCCCTGGGAAAATGCTTCTCCGGGCAAAAGCAACCCTGTGCTGTTAGCATTTCCATGGCAAAAATCGTTGTACAAATCATCCCATTGGAAAAATTGTTATATGATACTTGTATCATACAGAGATTTTTTCATACAACGATGAACCCATTGGAACCAATTAAAATTGTTATACAGGGTTTTACTGTATAGAGAAAAGCGACTGAAAGGAATTGTTTGGGTCTGACATTTTTCTAGCTTAATTTACATTATAGTGGAATTTTCTTCCAAGGAAAGCTAACGTTGTCTTACTCACAGTTATTTGTTCACTAGGAATAAAACCTTTCTAATTGGATATCTAACTGGAAGCTGAAAAGGGGCTTTACTTGCTATACTTTTTATTTCCCCCTTATTTGATGTACTGTTAAAGTGCCCTCATTCAGTGATTGTCTTAATGTGGTAATTTTAAATCCTGCCTTTTGATAGAATGGTTAGTATCCTATTGTTTGCCACAACTAGAGTAGACCAACTGCATTTATTACATAACCTAAGTAAATCCCATTGATTTCACCAGTCTGCTCTAGTTTATAAAAGAAATAAGATATCGACTCGAAACTTGTTATGTTTTGGCTTATATCTCATTTTAGCCACTTTGTAAGCTGTCTTCAGTCCTTGCATTGGGAAAAATGTGGAATATATAAATATAAACTAAATATGATAAGAAATACCTAAATATTAACATATCTGAGAAGCATGCTACTTTTGCTCCTCTCCCCATTTTTTCACTTCAAGTGGGAAAATGTATCCCCAAGCACTTCAGATGTCAGTGAGTGACATCATTCTAAAAGACCATGCCTTTGGCAGTGAGTCTGATACCAATTATGGCCTTGTTTAACATCTCTATAGTCCTGAAATCTCATGCCAGTTCCACTGGCCATTCATTCTGTAGGCCAGACCTTATAGAACTGTGATGGCAAACCTTGACACTCCATGTGTTCTTAGACATCAATTTCCAGAAACCAAAGTCTCTGTGTCTCTACACAAGTGGATTTACTGTGTGTACAATAAACCCATTAGTGTGGATTCACAAAGACTTGGGCTTCTGGGAATTGAAGTCTAAGAACATCTGGAGTGTCAAAGTTCACCATCACTGCTATAGAACATCCCCTAATCAGGCCTCCATGGGTTCCAAGTCCATAAAATTGCTAACAAAAGGGGACATATAGAGGGAATGGTATACGGACAAAGCAAAAATGAAAGATTCTTTATATTACAATTTCCAATTCTTCACTCTTTTAAAATTCCTAGATGCAAAGAGGAACGCCTTTTCCTACAATAGCCCTTTAGACATGGCAACAAAGGGAAGAAAAGGGAAGAAAAAATACACCATTGTTAAATGCATTGGGACAAGTCTGCATGAGCAGATTGGGAGGTACCTTACCATTCATCTTGAAGCTTTTGTCCTGATGCTTTTATTGAAGACATTCAATGGAGCAAGGAGAAAATGATCTTGTAGCTAATAACCCTAAGAGAGAATACAGAAGAACTTGGGAAACAATATCATCCTTACATAGAATTAACTCAGACTGCTGCTGTTTGCTATCAGGGGACAGATATTGAGACACAATTAAAGAACAGCAAATTGCAAACTACTTAACTGCAGATAATATTCTTTCCGCTGTTTGCACTTTCTGATTAAGGTGTCAAGACATATTTGGGCATCCCAACCAAAAAAAAAAAAAAGTTCAGAGAGTAGAATAACTAGTGTCTAAAACAAAACAGAAGAAACTTTCACTCAGGAATAACTAATAACTAGAGCTGTGCATTAGTTCCCTGGTTTAGTATAGAATCCATTTTGAGTGTAATCTGTGCTCCATCCAACACAATACACTAGTACCCCGAATAACGTTATGACTTGGTTCCACAAGTCCCGTCGTTATTCGGGTTTTAACGTTGGGCGATACATTGAACACACAATGTTAAAAAAAGCCCTGTTTCCCTGGAGGCTGCAGGAAGCGAGAACATCGGGATTTGAATCCTGACATTTTGCCTTGCTGCTGCCTCCAGGGAGGTGGGAGAACTTTGGAAACAGCTTGGAGCGGGTTTCCCCACCTCCCTGGACCCGGCGGGGGGGTCAGAGCCCCCAAAATTGGTAAAAAAAACGTCCGTTTTTTTACCAATTTTGGGGTTTCTGACCCCCCCGCTGGGTCCAGGGAGGTGTGGGGACCCGATCCAAGGTGTTTCTGCGCTTCCCCGACGTCCTGAGCCAGTGCAGGAAGCCAGAACATCGGGATTCGAAATCTGACATTCTGGCTTGCTGCACTGGCTCAGGACGTCGGGGAAGCCCAGAAACACCTCCAGAGAGATCAGAGGACCCGATCTACAGCTGCAGGGTGGCTGGGGAAGCTGACGGGGACTCCCTGTCGGCTTCCCTAGCCACCCGCCCATGCCTCCGCAGCTGTGGGGTGGCTGGGTAAGCCGATGGGGGAGCCCCCCGTCAGCTTTCCAGCCACCCCACCCCTGCCTCCGTAGCTGCAGGGTGGCTGGGAAGCTGAACGGAGAACCCCGTTCAGCTTTCCACCCACCCTGCTGCTAAGAACGACTGTTTCGTGTAACGTTAAAATCGCGTTACTCGATACAAGATGTTTCCGAAAATCTTGTAACGTTATGTGGATTTAACGATATACGGTACTCGCGTTATACGGAGTATTACTGTATACCGTATGTCCCAGATACTCCTTAGTTTGAAAATTTGTAACATTGGTACATAGATTTGTATTTGAAAGCACAAATGGTTACCCTGTATCTTTTTTATTTGTTTGTATGGATATACATGCAATGGGGAGATGCAGTAGACAGCAATGACAGGAGTGAACATGCCAAATTTCAGGCAGCTATGCCAAGAGCCTGAATTCTAGGAACCTTCAAATTCTGCTTCTAAAAACATGGCCGACCCTAACCGATTCAATTTGTTTCCTGGATCCAAAATGCCTTATAAATTTTCTGCATTCCAGCCAGTTTACTTTAAATTAGATCTTGTATGAACTCATCCACATCAGGATGAGTCAATCAGTAATTAGACTCTGGTTAAAATTTGTCCATAGCACTGTTGGGGATCACAAGGTAGCCCAAACTCTTTGTGTTACTTTTCCTCACATTGTATTTTTAACAGCAGGGTTTAATCCCAGGTTTTAAATTTAGGGATGGAGAAATGCATTTTCCTGAAACAAAATGAACTACCGGTATTTATTTTTTTCTTATCAATTATGTGTGCTGGTTGAATTCAAAAGGTGAAGATATTCTTAGTATGTTCCCAGATGCTGTGCAGTTGTTAAAAAATGTCTGTCCCTACTCCAAAAGTGATGGCAATTCTAATTCAGTACTGCAAACATGGCTTAATGGATAGAAATTCAAAGCTAGAGTGGGTCTTTCTTCTTGTGTTCTTCTTTCTCTTGCGTTATAGTTTTAAATTTCAAGTTCTCTCAAGCTGCTTCTTGTTCAAGAGCTGTATCCATTCAAAACATTGGCTATCATTATGGCAAAAGTCTTCACGTTCTTAACTCCTCGGAACAATTTTTCTGAGGACATTTCACTCCAGTCTTTCAGGTTCTTTAGCCATGAGGTCCATCTGCATTCCAGGGCATCTGGACGATATCCTTAATAGCCATCTGTCGATACATGTTTCAAAAGCTTTGGTTTTCTTTTCAGATGCTTTCATCAGTGTCCAAGCTTCAACTCCATATACAAACAAACATAAAGTCATTTTAGAAAGTTCTGATGCCTAAACAGAGCTGAAAACAAATTCAGGGAAGCTGGAAATTTTATTTTCTACTGGATTTGGAGGTTCTACCAAATCCTTCCACAGAAGAATTTGAGATTGGATTCCCAAAAAATTAAAGCTAAATGGAATGTATAAGAATGTTCTACTTCTCACCTCATGTAAGAAAGAAAATGATTTTACCAGATGTTTTATAAAAAGTCTTCCTTCCTTTCCTTCCTTCCTTGGCAATGGAAATAATGTTCTTATATGTTGGAGGTTTTTCTCCTGTCACTGCAAGGTTGATTTAAAACAATTTTAAAAAATGGATCGCCATCTGTCAGAAATGCTTTAGCTGTGAATTTCCTGCACTAGGAGGGGATTGTCAAAATCATTGAACTATCTTTCACCTCTAAATTCTATGACCTGCATTTTCTCCCCAAAATGTCTTAAAGTGACTCTAGATTAGGGGCTCTCTGGAAGATGCAAAATGGTGGTCAAGACATGTGATATAACATAAGCTGCAATGTAGTGTCCCATTTTCTATTTGCATACAGATATAGAAAAATCAACAGAGATGACATATGTTTGCAGCCCTAATATGTGGTGGCATTACTGATACAGTACTTCACAGTCCCACAGCTTTAGATAGCCCAGTTTATTTTATGTTTGGCTGCAATGTTGCTTGGAAAGGCTACTTTCCAGGATTATGACTACCAGCTTTCCTCAACCAGTTTACCTTTGCCAAGTTCTGGCCAACCTCACTATCACCTTATTCACTTGTCAAAAGGAGGAGAGTCCATTGGGTATCCTTGGACTTTGCCAGATGACAACATTGTTTAAAAAAAAAAACAAGAAGTCCCAGAGCTGGGCTTCAAGTAGTATTCCTTCAACTATCTCATAAACCTTGATTTACATTGTTTTGAATCACATCTGCCTTCACGAACCTTCCTTCATCCCCAAGACTACCAGCATTAGAAGCCTGCTTAGACTCTGAACTCCTGAGCCAGCAATAAATGAGGGGGTGTGTTTTTTTTAATTCCATAGGTGGCATGTTATTTGAACCCTGTTTCTACCAGGCTTTTGGTCTGGAAATTACAGTAATATATAATGACAGCTTAATTATCCACTTCATTAGCTTCCTATTAATAATAAATATCAGGTGGTACACACTCATAATTACATTGTTAGTTCAGGAAGACGATGCTTATGAAAAGGTGATGTTCCTGAATTATAAACCCCACTTCCACACAAATAAACACAATAGTAAAGATTAATTTATTTTTGTTTCTCCTTAGTGCTTATCAATGTGGATTAAAAAAAAAACAACACAGAGCAAATTCAGGAATATTTTCTTACCTCATGAACGTTCCAATCTATTGAGAGTCTGCAAATTACAGACAATCAGAAAATTCGACTTCTTTGGGATCATGTGTCACCAAAGACCAACATCAGACTTTTGTTTTTGGTTGTTTTTAAAATTATTTTTTATTAAATTTTACTGACATATAACAACAAAAAAAACGACAAATAAACATACAACATTACAATACAACATAATATATAAATGAATGAACAAAGACTTACATAAAAATATTTTTGTTCAACTCCCCTTTAAGTTTATTATTTAACACAATTTCCCACATTTCTTTATACCATTCTTCCAATTTTAACACAGAATCACCTTTCCAATTTCCACAGTTAACATTATAGATAACAAATCTTTTTTATTTATATCCACATTCATATTATCTATTTCTGTTAATAAGGCGGCACTCGACCCCATTCTCAGATTTAAATTCAAATTTTCCAATATCTCTTTCTCTAGTCCCCCCCCCCCCAAAACCATAACCACATTACAACTCCACCACATGTGTTCATATATCCTCAGGCTATCTTTACACTTCCAACAATTTCTAGTTTTTGTATTATCCATTTGATGTAACCAAACCTGGGTCAAGTACCATCTTCATAACATTTTATAATTATGTTCTATTACCCTAACAGACAAACTTTTCATAATTCTTCTCTTCCATTTATTATTCCAATTTATTTCTGAAATTTTAATATTTAAATTCTGCTCCCACATTACTTTTATGCATCCTGTGGTTTACCTTCCTTATTTAATATTTTATAGATCTTACTCACTAAGCCCTTTATCACCATTTTACCATTTCTTATTCTACAAATTATCTCTTCAAATTCTGTCTTTTCCCTTTCTTTAGACCTAGTGTTCCACTTACTTACTAGAATAACTTGAAACCAGTTCAAATTCATCTGTTTATACATTTCTGCTTTTTGCTCATTATTATCACACAACTTTATCCAGTCTTTAAAGGAGCACACTATTTCTAGAAAATATCTCATTTACCTTTTTATCTTTTCACTGGGAACATTTTTATATTTTCCATTTCCATGATTGGGGACACATCTGGAGCCATTTCCCCCCAAATGTTTCCAAACTTCCATCATTATCTTTGTCATCTTATTCTTTACCTTTATTCTCATATCTTTATCTTAAAAAATTGTGTTACCTAATCATTGTAGTTCTTTCATCTCAACCTCTTCCCAAATCACCTCATTCTTCATTAGGATCTTTACAATATTCTTTAATGGAAATACCCTGTAATAATTCTTTATGTTTGGTAATCCCAACCCACCCTCCTTTTGAGGTAGAACCACAAACTCTTTGCTATTCTTGGTCTCCCCTGCTCCCAATACAATATTTATTTAGCATACAGTCAAACCTCGGATAAAGAGCGCCTCGCTTGAAGAGTAACTTGCGTAAAGAGAAGAATTTTCTCTGAGTGTTCACTTCGCTTAACAAATAAAACCAAACAAAAAGTCACTTAACAAATAAATTGGGGTTCACAATCCCCCCCACCAGAAGTCACAGTTGGTCACTTACAATGGTGTTTCACTGAAAGAGCGAACTCACTTAAAGAGCAATCCTGTGGAACACATTATGCTCTTTAAGCGAGGTACAACTGTATTCTGAAACTCAACTATTTCTTTTCCTTAAATTGGATTGGCAGGGAATCAAACAAAAAGTTATTTTTTTTGATAATAATTTCATTTTACACAGTGCTATCCTACCAAACCAAGATAACTTCAACTTACTATATTGTTTTATTTTTTCTTTAATTTCAATTCTTTGTCTCTCATAATTCAACTTTTTAAGCTCATTAATTTTATTTGAAATATTTATTCCCAGGTATTTCACACTACACTTAACCTGTATATTATATATTTCTTTTATTTTTCTGTTCTTCTTCCCCTATATTACAAAATATTGTTTCTGATTTTCCCTAGTTAACCTTCAATCCTGTCATTTCTTCAAATTCCTTAAGATGTATCTGAACCCGTTCCAAAGTTTTTATAGGATTTTTTAAAATTATAATCAATGTATCATCTACAGAAGGAGCAGCTGAGCTCACGCTTCCTCTCCTCCAGCCACACCAATGCCGGAGGAGGATAAAGGGCCGCCGGGATCCTGAGGCGGCTGAAGAAAGAGCAGCTGAGTGTGCGTTTCCTCTTCTACAGCCACTCCAATGCCTGGGACACTCAACACCTGCGCCCGGGACTCCACCCTGGCTGGGGCTTCAAAAACAGCCACAGCAGCTGGACTTTTGCGCTGCTGCCACCACCTGAGAGTCTCCTTTGGCCAGGCAGAGAGACTGCCTCAGCAACTGGCCCTGGGACATTCAACACCTGCACCCAGGATCCCGCCCTGGCTGGGGCTTCAAAAGTGGCCACAGTGGCTGGACTTTCATGCCATCGCTGCCCCATTGCCAGGCGTGCTCCAGTCAGCCTGGCTGAGAGTGGAAGGAGGAACACCTGGCAGCCTGGTGTACTTATAAAAAAACTACACCGCCGTTGCCACTGCTACCCCATTGCTGGAGGCATTACAGCTGATCTGGCTGAGGATGATGTTGAACCCTGGCTCCATTGCGGACATCGAGCCCTGGGCGCCGTCAAGGATGTTGAACCTTGGCTCCATTGGGGACATTGTGGGTCTGTCTGTTCGGGTTGTATGGTATTTTTATTCTCATGTGTTTGTACAGTAATACCTCGGATAATGCTAAGACTTGGTTCCACAAGTCTTGGTGTTATCCGATCCATGTTAAAATCCTATGGCATGGATCGGATAACATTAAAGCTTCATAGAGATACATTGTAACCGCACAGGCTTTAGCGGTTGTTATCTGATCCATCCCATAGGACCTTAACATTATTCAATCCAATTCTCCTCCCCAGATTACTTAATGTTCTGCGATTTTAGCGTTATCTGAGGTAAACGTTATCCAAGGTTTTACTGTATTTCAATATTAGTAACATTGTCAGCATCTACAAGTCACTTTGTTGAGGGGAGCAGCATACAAATTTAATGAAATAAATAAATAAATAAAAGCTAATTTTTATGCCTTCTATACCCTGAATCTTTTTATCTTCCCTTATAACTCCTGCCAATAATTCCATGGCCATAATAAACAATATTGGAGAAAACGGGCAGCCTTGTCTAGTTCTCGCTTTGAGTCTTATATCCTCTGTAAATGCATAATTAACTCTCACTCTAACATAGTAGTGACCAAACTAAGGCCCGGGGCCCGGGTGCAGCCCCCAATGCCAATTCATCCAGCCCATGAAGCCCTTGTCGCTCCTGGAAGTGGAAGTAAAATGTGTCTGAAACTCAAGGCTATAGTTTAATACTCTTGAGGTAACAACAGGGTAAAATGTCTACCTCTAAGGTCTTTGTTCTGTGTCAGATCTTGTTCTATATGCACAAAAATGATTCTGGGAGGTTAAATTATCCAGTCTGGACAGGTGAGAGTTCCTTCCTTCCTCAGTAATATTTTATTCTTTCACCTTTGTTTCTAAAAAGCTATTTCTTGTGGCTAAAATTCACAGAATTCTTCACTCGGGCTGGTCAGTAATAATGCTAGCAGGCTGCAGGGGCATTCTGGAAACTCAGTTGAAAATGCTCACTGAGTCTTGTGGGGAGTAATAAACTATGTGTGAATGAAATGGGTTACATGGAAAAGACTGTTGTTTAGTGAAGAGTCTCCAGCTGCATTACAAGAGTTTGTTGCCTTTTTCAAATAACTTTAACATTGAGCAGTCACTCCTTGACTTCATCTGTCCCCAAATGATAGCACACAAATAGGTGCCTACCTTGCCCTGAAAACTTTTTTTGTTCATCGTCTGGCCTGATCCAGTTCCACATCCGAGACATTAATTGTGTGTTTATGGATATCTACAGGTAAGAGGGGTGAGGATATTTCCATCAAGACTGAAAAAGCAAGTAGCTATGATCTGGAGCAAGGGTGAATGCTGTGTAGAACTCATAGTTTTGGAGATGTAGTAGAGAAAAGGATTTTACTCTTGCTCACCAACACCCCTCAAGCCATAGTAGCAAGGCTGCTAAGCAGAAAGATTGCAACCAATACAAAGATTGCAACCAATATAAGATTGCAACCAATACCAATACAATACAACAAAACCAGACACAACAGAGGGAGACCCTAACTCACTAACTCTAACTCAACAAATCAAACCCACACAAGAGGAACACAGTCATTTACAGTCTCACACCTCTCAACACTCAATTCTATTAGTAAACCAATGAAACAAATAAAATAATAAACTGATCACTAAACTAAGCTAGCTAAAAAAAAAAAAGGAACACAAGAACTACTGGATAGGTCAATTGTTTAGGTATCTGGTTTTAGAGCCAGAGGTTGAATGTTTGATTCCCCACTGGGCATCCTTGACAGGAGCTGGGCATGATGATCCATAGAGTCTCTTTCAGCATCTTTTAAAGATGATGATAATAATAATTTCATGTTGGAGATTACTCTGGGTTGAAAGGATTTATGATGGAGAAACTCCACTCAGGGGACGCCCTAATGAGACTACTTTCATGTCCCCAAGTGCAGCTCTCGGGTATCAAATCCCATCCTTCCAGCCTCCAGCTCAATGTCTTAACCACTAAGCCACTGGGGGAGCTGCTAAGATGATGATGATGATAATGACAAATCTCAACTAGTAACAACATCTTTCACTCTTCCTTACAGCAGGTTGGAGTGCCTGTAAAGGGGGTATAACCCATGATGGCCTCATTCTGAACCCTCTTTATTCCCTTGGTGTCTGCAGTGTTCAAGGGAGATCTGAGCTTTATTGAGTGGGAAGGTTCAGTAACATTTGCCTTATCTTTTGATGTCAGCTGTTCATTTTTTTAAATTTCCATTTCTTCTGTTCAAGTCTCTGGGCAAATAGTGGCTTGAACGTGAAGTATCCATGTCCTACTCCAGTTTATGGCAAAAATCTCCTCTTTGCTCTACTCACTAATTATTCCAGAATTATGCAAATATTGAATTCGGTCTATTTTCACACAACAGTTGTGCATGCACCAGAAGCCCTGTTCAGACACTCTAAATAACTGTAACACGTCAGGGAAGAACAATCACTAGCTTTGCCTCTTTGTCATGATTTTACTTCTGAAAGTAAATATCCTATCTCATTTTTGAGACAGTACAATTTTAATACCACTGCATGATGGATTGAGTACTCATCTCTGCAGGGCTGTAGCCAGGATTCTAGATGTGGGTAGGTGAAACACCATTGTAAGTGACCAATTGTGTGTGTGTGTGGGGGGGGGGGAGGGGATTGCGAACCCCGATTTATTTGTTAAGCGAGTTTTTGGTTGGTTTTATTTGTTAAGCGAAGCGAACATTCGGAGAAAATTCTGCTCTTTAAGCGAGGCGCTCTTTATGCAAGGTTTGACTGTATATATATATATATGATATTGTTGCAGCTGGGAGTTTGAGGGTGGACAAACTGCTAATTCATGCCCACCCTGGCCACCCCCTGGCTATGGCCCTGCGTCTCTGTCCCAGTTCTTGGGGACATGAAAGCAGCCTCATTTGGGCATTCCCTGAGCAGAGTTTCTCCTGCAAAAATCCTTTCAATCCAGAATAATTTCTGACACGTAATTATTATTATACCATTTAAAAAAGAATGCCCTATCTAATACAACATGTGGTTCAGTCCTCATTTTAACTTTACAAAATATACAAAGTAAAGCAAAATCTCTTTCATGAATTCCTTCAGGAGCCTCAGATTTGAAAGCCAAATTAGTTTGATTGAGACTGACCTTTGGCTGCCATTTTTGAAAACTGAAAAAGCATACATATCTTGAAATATTAATTAGAGTTGCCATCAAAATGTTTCCTAAGGCAAAATTTGTTCTATGGTTTGGGGATTCCATCCTCAGGGAAAACTTCTGAGGAATTTCATGAGAAGCCCAAAGTATATCTATGGGCTGAATAATGTTTCTTGAAGTTAGATGAGATTCTGGGACATAAACACTGACTGGATTTGCCCTTACATTGTAACTGAAATAATTACAAAAAAATCTGACCATGAATATGGTATGTAATTGTAATTGTTTCTTCTGTAAGCCGCCCAGTGTCGCTCTGCGAGTGGGGCGGCATATAAATCGAAAATACAATACAATACAATACAATGAACCATTGTGTGACTAGCTAATGTGGTTGGTCTCGGAGAGATTTTGCACATTTTCACAAGCCATGTTATCACATTACTGTAAAATGTGTCTATTGGTTTATTCTTTATGTTTAATTTTATACTGTTATTGTAATGTTTCTTAATTTGTGGTACATCACCCAGACTGCGAGTATTTTCCAGATGAGTGGGATATAAATGCAGTCCATCTGTCCAACTGTCCATCCGTCCATCCGTCCATCTGTCTGTTGGCCCGTCAATCAATCAATAGAGAATAATAGAGAATAGAGAATAATAGAAATAATAAAAAAAAAACTGTAATGCCAACAAAGGGTTTTTTTTTAATTCGAAATTTTAAGAAATCCAATCTCCACTATCTTCCTCTTTTCCTTCCTTCTCTTGTCTCTCTTTTTGAAGTGCAAAGTCTCTGTGGGAAGACAGGCTATTAGAAATGTTTGATTAGAAAGGACATTTATATACCACCTCCTGGTGCTTAGAGAACTCTCTGGGTGGTTCACAAGATAACTAGCATTTTGCCCCCAACCTCAGAGGGATAGAAGACTGAGTCAACCTTGATCCCCATTAGAACTGAACTCCAGTCATGAGCAGGGTTTTGGCTACAGTAGAGTGGTCTAACAACTGCACCATGAGGACTCTTATGACTCATTTTTTTAATTGTCAGGATCAGACTTCATTTCCAAAATGTATATTTTTCACTTCTCTAGAACACTCTTCCTTTGAAAGTGAGAAGCAATGTTGTTCAGGGTTTATTAAAGCTGTGCTTATTAAAGCTGCACAAATTCCTCAGCTAAATTCCTTCTTGCTAAGTGGCTAATCTGGATACTGAAAGATCAAACAAAAACACATGCTGTCCATCTGTAGCAAAGTATACCTAGACACATTGCATGCCCAGAATATTTTGTCAGGTGTGGAAATCCTGTGGCAAATACAGAGGAGGAGGAGGTGGTGGAGGTGGAAGAAGATAAATTTGTATCATTTCACTTTCTTAATTACTTTTAGGACTGGAAGACTAGGTTCCAGAGTTATACTGAGCCTGTCACAACTGCCATTTTTGTCCATACTTGTTAGAGGGCCATGGTGGCTTATTGGTTAAGATACTGAGATTGATGACTAGAAGGTCAGCAGTTTGAGGCAGGTGTGCTGAATGATGGAGTGAGCACCCACCGGTCATCTGTTCCAGTTCCTGCCAGCCTAGCAGTTTGCAAGAAATTGCAAGTAGATAAATAGATGACACTTTGGCAGGAAAGGTAGCAGAATTCTGTTCACTACAGCATCTAATCATGCCCGCCATATGACCACAGAAATGTCTTTGTCTGTAAATTGGGATGAGCACTGAACCCTAGAGTTGGGCTCAACTGGCTTTCGAGCAAAGGAGACGTTTACCTTTAAAAACATACTTGTTACAAAATTCTGAGAAACCTGAACATGAATGAAAAACAGAACTTTGGTTCGTATATTATGAAATTAGGTACCTCTGTACCAAGCAAGTTTCTGTAGCATTTTGTCAATCTCTAACATAGGGATTCTCAACCTGCAGCCTGTGGGTCAGATGCAGCCCACAACACCATTTGATGTGGCCCACCATCACCTCCACCACACCAGGAAGTGCCATGTGGTGGAGGAAGGGCAAAATGGCTGTCCGCCCCTCAAAGCTGTCTGAGGGAGCGGGACCCGGCCCCTGGCTTTAAAAAAATGAGAATTCCTGCTCTAGCACAGGTTGTTATCAAGTTGCTCTTGAGAGGTTGTTTGGACACTTTGTCCTACTTTTGAGCACTCAATCTGTTTCAACAGCTGTTTATGGCTTTTCTGTCACACAAAGCAGCTTGAAGATCCCCTAATGATGTGACAGTTGATGTGTAATCAGAAGATTCATTTCTCATGGTCCAATATGTGGGGTAGAGATGGGGAGATGGAAAACAATTTGCAACAGAGAGATAACCTAAAGGCTAATGGTTTTTATTCTCAAAACATTTGAAGGTTCGCTTTTCCAATTATGTGCTCTGGTTTGGAAATCGAGGGATGGGGGAGGTGGTTAAATGGCAAATAGTTAACAATGAGCAGTTCCACCAGTGTTTGAAAAAGGAGTGGAACAAGTGTTACAGTGGATAGAGACCTTGGGCGTAGTGCTATCAATTGGCAATTCACCTTCTTTCTCCAACCAGATTTCTCTTTTCAGCAAAGGCATGTCAGGAAAAGAACTAGCTTAGTTTTCTAAAATGTTGCCAACCAGAAACTGATTAATCTTATGGTTTACCCACCATGCATCCATAGTCGACTGGGATTCGTGTTCTTTCAGCCTGAAGTATTGATACCTAACCGAGTAAATCAGCAAATAGAAAGAAGCTCATTATTCATCTGCCTCCAATGACTCATTATGATTCATTTGCCCCTTTCTCATCTGCATGTAAACCCATAAATTATTCATGAATTCTTCATCACCATTATCTACATTGTGAAATATTTATTCCTTTATCTTTTCTACACTTTACAACTTTTATGTATCCACCCAATCTTCATGTAGAATCCCTTCAAAATAATATCTGAATTCTTGTTGGCATGTTAAAAGGCACGGGGATCTGAGTGTGGGCCAAGTCTTGATTTTATATTGGCTTGGTTTTGGGAACCATTTAGGTTAAAAACAAAAAGACACCAGAAAGGTGCCGATGAAACTATCACACAATTTAGGCTGTGGTAACCAGGAGATGGACGACACAAAGAAGATTAGATATTAAGCAAGTACATTCCTCTTTTCAGCAGTCATGGATAAAAGACGTGCCTGGATTTCCACCCCACTCCCATCACTAATTATTATCAAGGATGGAGCATTCTCAAAATTCCATTAATTCATTCATTCATTCGGTAACCGTCACCCTTGCTCAAAAGCCAGTCATATCCAACTCTAGGATTCAGTGCTCATCCCTATTTACATCTGTCTGCATCTGCAGATGTTTCCATGGACATGTGGCAGGCATGGCTAGACACTGGAATGCTATTTACCTTCCCACCTAAGTGGTACCTATTTATCTACTTGCAATTTCTTGCTTTCAAACTGCTAGGTTGGCAGGAGCTGGGACAGAGATGGGAGCTCACTCTGTTGTGCAGTACTCGGGTATCGAACTCCAACCTTCCAGTCTTCAAGTTCAGTGGCTTAACGACTTGAGCCACTACAGGGTGACTTTTGGAGAATCATCTGTTATAACTGCTTTGACATGGATTCCTTCCTTGAACTCAATAGCCAAAAAGTCCACCAACCCACAAAACAGTAACATCAAACAGAACAATCCAAACAAAAGAAAATAAAGTTAACATTAATAAAATACATACCAAGATGGCATCAATCAAACTTAAAATCTTGCACTAATTAATAAACTTCTTCTTTAAGTACTGTATCCGATTCCGATTATTGACTATCCTCATAGTAATCAACCATGAAGATTGTCCTGGGAGGAATATAACACAGTGGTCTTTCATTTGCCTTCTGAATCACAGCGTGACACCATTACCACTGATTCATTTCCATGAATCACTTTCTGGTCCTGAGCCCTTTTGGCACACAAGGTCCTCATCGGACCCAGGCCAGTATTGATGAAGCTGCTGCCCTCCATCAAGATGGATTCAAGTAGGATTTAATCCACTTGGAGACCATCACCCTTCCCTGTGGACGTTTGCCACCCAAGGCCATTAGTACTCAGGACTGTCAGATTAGTTAACTGCCACCTGCTAATCAGCGTTGAGTTGCTAGCAGTATGGTCTATTACCATAGCAGGATAACCTGGCCAGACTGTCAGTTAATAACCTACTTTCTCTATTTGCAGCTACAGTGTAACTTAGTCAACAAAAAACAAATGAGAATTAACTTAACATTAGATTGAAAATAATTGAGTTCATTAATTAAGGAATCTTGCACATTTGTAATCAATTTACTTGAGAGAGAGACGAAGGTAAGTATGATCTGTCTCCAGGTTGGGTTTGGATCTGGAAGGAGGACCCCATAGTGGGTAAGAGAGTATGGTTCCATGTCCCTAAAGAGGTGGCAGAGCAGCTGGCCTGGGAAAGGATCCTTTGCAAGCCTTCTTACTGAGGAGAGTAGGAGCAGAAGGAGAGACATGGAAGGGGTTTAGTGGAACCAAAATGCCAGCCTGTGGAACTGGTCTTGATATCTTGCTGCCCCTCAAAGTGTCTGGACTGCTACTAGTGTGTTGGTACTAGCAGAATAGTAGAATGGTAGAAGTTGGAAGTTTGTTTACCAGAACCCTGAATTGTCTGAGTTTGCCCACCAGGAAAGCCATGGAGGAAGCTGGATGAGTAACAATGTATACAGTGTTAGGGCATTTTTTAGGTATTGTAGAAAGATGCCTGCCTCAGTACTGTACCTTTAAGAGACCTTTAAGGGTCTAGTCACAGCTGTTGGTAATAGAGGTATTGGCCAGCAGAAGCTGATCACACAGCTGTAACAACTTGGGACATGAGTCTGGACTGTGCACAGCTGTAGCCACTTTGAGAGTGAGTCAGCAGAATTACTGCATATCAATAGCCCACCTGAGATGGGCTAATCTGAGGAGGATTGACTGAGGAGAATTGGGAAGAGACTGGTGGACATTTGACAAATGAAGAACGAAAAACTGCTGCTGGAAGTTCTGTGAAGGCAAAGAACTAACAGGTACTCTGAACTGCTAAGGAAAGCATACTGACTAGGCCTTGTGCAAACTGCAGTCAGTGTTTGCTGTGGCAGGACTCTGTGTATGCTCAGTGGACTTGAGCTATCAGGATACCAAGCCTTGAATCTACTGTGGAGCTTGAAGCCAGACTGCTACCTGTATATAGTTCTGTACATTGCCAAGATAGACTGTGTCTGTTGTTTGAGTGTTTCTCTCACCCGGAGGTAAAGTGCATCGTTGTTCACTGAGACTGTATGTGTGTCTTGAAGGCCAAGTTCACTGTTGCATTAGCTAAGCGCTATTCTGCTACCGTAAACACACATACGGCTGAAATACGTTCACAGCACGGGTGCAACCTCCCACCTTTTAAGTTAGCAAAAAATTCTATGGCTTTTTTTTCACTCAAGGAAATCCCACCCTTTTAGTTTATTAAATCAAAAATTAAAGGTAGTAGGAAAAGAAGACCAAACATGAGATAGACTGATTTAATAAAAGAAGCACAGACCTAAATTTGCAAGATCTGAGGAGTATTAATGACAGTACTCTTTCAAAGTGACTAATTCCTGAGGTCATCACAAGTCGTCATAAGTAGTCGTCGTCGTCGTCGTCGTCGTCGTCGTCGTCGTCGTCGTCTTCGTCGTCTTCTTCTTCTTCTTCTTCTTCTTCTTCTTCTTCTTCTTCTTATTATTATTATTATTATTATTATTATTATCATCATCATCATCATCATCATCATCATCATCATCATCATCATCATCATCATCATCATCATCATCATCATCATCATCATCATCATCATCATCATCCTCCTCCTCCTCTATTGCCATCATCTTCTTCATATGGCCCCGAAAAACGTTAACATGTAGTAAAAGTAAATGTCTCCCATGCTCGAAAGGCAGTCATATCTGAATCTAGGGTTCAGTGCTCATCTCCATTTATAGCCAAAGAGCCAGCGCTTTCTGCATCTGCAGACATTTCTGCAGACATGTGGCAGGCATGACTAGACACTGGAGTACATGGAACATTCTTTACCTTCCCACTGAAGTGGTATCTATTTATCTACTTGCAGTGTCTTGCTTTCAAACTGCTAGGTTGGCAGGAGCTGGGACAGAGATGGTAGCTCACTCTGTCTTGCAGCACTGAAGGTGCTGACCTTCCAGTTCTCAAGTTCAGCATCTTAACCACTAAGCCACTGCAGTCTCCACAACAATGTATATATCTATGCACAACTGTGTATAACATTTGTTGTTGTTTTTGTGGTGATGGTTGCTGTTGTTACATGCCATCAAGTCATCTCCAACTTATGAAGCCCTTATGAATGAGATATTTCCAAAACGTCCTTTCCTCCACAGTCCTGCTCAACTCCTGCAAGTTATACCCTGTGGCTTGCCTTTGGGAATCAATCACAGCACATACTTTTTGCCAAATTTTTGTCCAAACTTTGACTCAGCTTTAGATGGGTTTTTCTTTCTTCTTTCTTTTTTCTTTTTAAAAAGGGGGGGTTAAACCAATTTATCATTCTTGCTGTGAACATTTTAAGACTTCTGCTCATGGGCTACAGAAGGCAAGCACCAGATGTGATGTGCAAATATAGCTGAGGCATATTGCAAGCAAGTTGGCACACTTATCCGGTTTTGTCACATTGAATTTTATGTGTCACAAGTTATTTTTAAAGCTCTCATTCTCTGTAAACTACTAAAACTGCACAAAGATGAAACAAAAAAATCCACAGTATCCTTTTGGGATCAGCATGGTGTCTGAAATTGTATGAGTGTGAATGAAGCATATTTAGGGGTAGGATTGTTAGTGGTAAAGTGTATACTTACAGGTAGAACCAAGGGCAATAGATCATGTGCAGGGTGAATGTACTTCTTTTTGCAACCCTCAGTGTTCCTGAAGATCTCTTCCACCCATGTTTACAGAAAAGTGGACCATGCTCCATGGTACCCTAAGAATTTGCATTGGGCAAGAAACCCTAAAGGTAAAGGTCTCCATTGCTTGAAAGCCAGTTTTTTTCCATCTTTAGAATGTGGTGATCATCTTTGTTTACAGCCAAAGAACCAGTTCTCCTGCATCTGTAGCCATTTCCATGGTCATGTGACAAGCATGACTAGATGCTGAAGTGAATGGAAAGCTGTGACCTTTCATGCTGAAGCGGTACCTATTTATGTACTTGCAATTTTGAACTGCTAGGTTGGCAGGATCTGGGAGAGACAATGGGCTCTCACTCCATCAGGCAATACTTGAGTCTCAAACTTCTGCCCATCAAGCTCAGCATCATAATCACTAAGACACTTCCAGCCCTTAAATTCTGCTTGATTTCCAGTCCTCTGTTCATCCTTGTTGCCCTTCTCAGTACCTATTCTAGTTTGTTTGCATTCTTCTTAAAGTGCAGTGCCCATAATTAGATATATTACTCTAGATGTGGCCTAACTAGTGCTGAATATAGGAGGACTAGTACCTCATGGGCAGTGGTGGGCAGCAAAAATTTTTGCTACCACACTATGGGTGGAGCCTATTTTGTGGGCAGAGCCTACTTCATGGACGGAGCTTACGTGATCTAGTCATGCTTGTCATATGGCCAGGTACCGGTATATATCTGCAAACTCAGGCAGCACTGGCTGTTTGGCTGTAAATGGAGATGAGCACTGCACCCTAGAGTTGGATATGACTGGCTTTTGAGCAAGGGAGACCTTGAACCACTTGCAGGGACAAAACTTGACAGGGCAGGGCAGGGAGTTGGGTGTGGCCACCCAATTTTGCTAAATCCCCCTGCCTGAAGGCCTCCCAATTTCACCACCACCCTGCCCAGAGGCCACCCAATTTTGCTAACCTTCCCTACCGGGTGTGTGTGTGTGAACCTGTTGCTGCCCACCACTGCTCATGTGGTTTTGGAGACTATACTTCTGTCTATCAGCCTTAAGCAAGAAACTCTCTTCCCTTATATATTCTGTGCAGAGGAGGCAATGTTCAAAGTGATTTAATATGCAAATTAACTCTCTTGAACAGTCCAATCAACTGTAAAGCCAACATATACATATTCCCAAAGGGGAGGGGGAACAGTTCACTGTGTAATGAAATTATCTACTAGAGCAGATTCTGTTCCAGAATATTTCCAACCCTACCCACCCCGATCATTGCAGATTCGCCTTTCTCCTCTCATTTTAGCCAAGATTTCAGCTATGAATAATTCATTCTGATCATTTTGGTCACTTATTTTTTTTAAAGCCCTTGAAAGCCTGCAGATAGCCTCCTGATTAAATCGCATTAAGGATAGTTGGCTGAATATCTTATTTAACAAATTAGCCTCTTCTGCCACCATAAGATGTTCTTTCTCAGTTAATGATTGGGCATTTTAATAAGAATGAATGCAATTATTTTACAGTCTCTGCTCTTTAGAGACCCGTGTCCTTCATCTTCATGCAGAAAACCCTCCAGTGGGCAAACATTATTGGAACAGAGGATATGGGAATTATTATTTTTTTTGCAACACATGCATATAATGTAGGGGAAATGGTCTTTCTTATAAAATAAATAGCACAGGAGGAAAGACAGTAAGCTTTGAGCCTTACACAAAATCATGTCATTAAATGCCCTCCATGTCCTTCTCTTCACAAGCTCCTCTGCTTGCTCTTGCCTCCAATTCTCTCAGGAAGTTAAACAGAAAAGAAAACAAGCTAATGAATGTAGGAAATAGAAACAGAGGAAACTGGGTGTAAAAGATTTTCCAACTAGTCTTCTAGGTCTAGGTGCCACTATTCCAGAAGATCAGAGAGGAAACAAAAAAAAGACAAAAAAAACCAAACAAACCCAAAAACATACATTGTGGCACCTTAAAGAAGAACTCCTGTATTGTAATGTTAGCTTTTGTGGATCAAGTCCACTTCATCAGACATAAGAGTGAGACTTCATGGCATTATTTTATACATATCAGGTACAGAGATACACAATGATTGGCTACAGTGGTGACTGCAGTAACTGGTTTGCACCCCCCGGCAGGGCGGGTAGCAAAATTGGGTGGCCTTCGGGCAGGAGTGGTGGTGAAATTGGGTGGCCTTCGGGCAGGGGGGAGTAGTGAAATTGTGTTGCCATGCCCACCTCCCTGCCCTGCCCAGACTAACACAGCTACCATTTAAAAAGTTTTATTCTGTGCAACCATACCAGAGAGTAAACAAAACAAAAAGACAAAAATGTTATGGCACCTTAAAGACTAACTGCTGTATTTTAATGTGAGCTTTTGTGGATCAAGTCCACTGGCTCTTTGGCTATAAACAGAGATGAGCACTGAACCCTAGAGTTGGTAATGACTGGCTTTCGAGCAAGGACAACCTTTACCTAATAACAGAAGATCCCTGATTGGTATTCAAATTTGACGTCAGTTTTTGTCCCTGCAAGTGGTTCAAGATCTCCTTGCTCAAAAGCCAGATGGTGCAGTGCTCATCTCCATTTACAGTCAAAGAGCCAGTGCTGCCTGTGTTTGCAGATGTATACATGGCCATATGGCAGGCATGACTAGGTCGCCCATGATGTAGGCGCCACCCAAGGTGTGGTAGCAAAAAATAAATTCTGCCCACCACTGATTAGCTAGCATAACTGATAGCTATTCTAGAAGAGAGTGACAGAGTTTGCCAGGGGAATGTCAGGGCTTTGAATTATAGAGCCACACTAGTAAATAGTTGTTATATCTTGGGCTTTGGGTAATCTTGAACTATGACTAATCATTGAAGCATTTACAGTTCATAGACCCAAATGATAGAAATGCTGAAGGGGAACTTCCAGAAATTCTCTTTCAGGCAGTGATGGCCAAACTTGGCACTCCAAATGTTCTTGGACTTCAGTTTCCAGAAGCCCTGATCAGCAGGAGTGCTGATTTGGGCTTCTGGGAATTGAAGTCCAAGAACACCTGGAGTGCCAAGGTTCACCATCACTGCTTTAATGGGGAGGCTAGATAGCTAGCCACTGAGTCAGAGACTGGAATTGGAGATCTTTCAAAGGCAGAAGCCAGGTAACAGCTGGATGTGAAAATCCAATTCTATATAGGCATTCAGAAAAAGGATGAATCTGAACACATGAGCACGGACAGCATTTTAACACAGTTTCATAATGTGAGAACTTGGTTCCAGATGAGAACCAACATTTCTTATGCAGAGTGCACAGTAAACACTTGTTCTCTACCCCAAAACCAGATTTTAGGTTCTTTGCCAAGACCCAGCATTCCTCGAGAAAATTTTATGATCCCAGCATCTCTGCATAAACTAATAAATATGCATGTACCCATCCGCAATCATGGAGAGGCAAAAAACATAACAGAGGAAAAATTTTCCCCTTAACATTTATTTAACATGAGTATATATGAAAGACTAGTTATTAAGAAAAATGAAAACAGTATTAGAGCAAGGGTGACCTATGGTTTACATTGATTATTAGCTGAGTAGATGTGACAGTTATGCTCTATGGCAAAGTATATGACTTTATAAAATACAACCTGTCCTACAACGTTCAGCTAAGTTGGGAGTAAATAAGTACCTATGAACAAGCAGGTGTAAAGGTCCAGGAGACACTGAATTGGCTCCTTCGCTCTCTTCATTTTGTAGGGCTTAAAGGCTGCAATACCCTATCTGGCCATGGGAACAGGAGGCAGTGTAAACGAGAGCATTCAACCTTAAGAAAAGGAAAAAATCCCTTTCTCTGTAAGCTCCCCCTAGCATGGTAGCATTAATTTTTAATCTCTTTTTAATTTTTTAACCTTTAAATTTTAATTTTCTTGAGATGGGTGGGTATTTTATTGCTGGTTTTATTGTTGATTGTGTTTTTAACTGTTGTTAGCCAACCTGAGTCATTTGTGAGGAGGGCAGCACAGAAGTGTGATTAAATAAATACATAAATACAAAATACTAGTGAGGGAGTATAAGCAGAGTAGACCTCAACCAATGTGACAGTTGACTTTGGAAGTTAACATACATTTTGGTCACAGAAAAAACAGTGGGCGGAGACAGAGTCACTGATTGGCAGAACTAGATCAAATAATTATTGTTTGGTTCCCATTCCCCAACACTTGGGACTCACAGAAATAGCCTCCTCAAAGACTTCCTACGAAGGCGTATCCTGGTAATGGCAATGTTGTGTTGCCAGCTAATCTTTGTCAAACTAGGTCAGGTGAAAAGAACTGCAGAGTGAACTCACCAAAAGGTACCTTCATTTTGGCAGCTTTACTTCTGGCCTAGACACGGAAGGAGGAGGAGGAAGGAAGAAGAAGATTGCAACACTTCAGCATTGCTGTGGAATTTCTTACCATCTTGTTCAGCAATGTATCATCCTTCCTCCCTTGCCTATTACTATTTTGCTGACTCTGTTGCTAAGAGCTCTGTAGTCAAATAAAAAAAGATGGCAACAGGCAGCCAGACATGGTCCCAGTCAATTATGGATAAAAGTTTTGATCCCACTACAGTCCATGTTTCCATCAAAAATCATATTTTTCATGATTGATTTTGTAACGGCACAAAGATGGGTGTTTATGCTCAGCCTGCTGAGGCTTCCTTTGCTATAAATTTTCCATAATAAGAAATGAAATCATAAAGGGAAGATTTCGTTTCTTATTATTACACTTCTAAATGGGCCAGGGAGGGGAGGCAATATAATATAATTCTTCTCTGCCAGTTCATTAAAGGTGTGAGCCTTTACAACATGTCATTGGTTATTTATTTTCATACTCCCCCTCCCCCTTTAGCATTCAATAAAATCTGGAAGCAAAATATCACACAAAGTGGAGAGGGGAACATGAGCAAGGGATATAAAAACTGTGGCAGAAACTAGCCTCCAAGAGAGAATATTATTTCATTTACAGTGTAATCAAATATATCTTATGGGCATGGAGAGGTAGAACAGCTCCATCGAATTGCATCTCAAAAGGGTAGAAATGAAAGAAGAAGAAGATACAAGCACAGTGCAGAACTGGAAGCACAAATTTGTGGACTAAAATCTAGGCAGGTTGTGGAATTCTGAGACTTGTAGTCCTGAAAGGGTAATATTTCCAAGCTCTTGCACATTAGCCAAAAAGAAGGAGGAAATGACAAATAGAAAAAAAAGAAATAGAAAAGAAGGATAAACCATTGAAATTATAATAATTTTTATATAGCACCACGGGTAGAACTGGTAGAAAGAAAAGTTGTTTCCCTGCAATTTATAATGCCAAGTCTTAATGGAAAGTTAAAATGAGAGACGAGAGATGGTGGAAAAGATATGAAAAACAGGCATGGATAATAGGGGGAGATTATGCATAAAGAGAAAGAAAATGATGCTAATTTTGTGGGGAAACTGTGTTGCTTACATTTGTAGAGGGGTGGGCATGTTACAACAAAGATCAAGAACAAAAGCAGAAAAAGACAAGAAAACCTTTTATGGCATTAAAAAAATATTTCAGCATGAGCGTTCTTCAGATATGCAGTAGGCTACCACCATCTGGTTTGGGGAAAATTCAGTGGATGGTTTGTGGGGAGGGGTCATACCTCAGCCCTGGAACCACCTAGTAACCCAAAAATTGGTCTTCTGCTGACTCTTCTTTTAAGACTCTTCATGTTTGATGGAGTTTGGAGCTTCTTCTCCTGAACATGTCCTGGGAATGTTCAGTTTACACAAGATTATGCAGGCTTGCCTTTCTCCTGGAAGACACAGGGGAAAATTTAATTCCCAGTGCTTGGTTGCACATGACTTACTGTGCTATCTAGGTAGTCTGGCCATGGTAAAAATGGGCAATGACAAAGCAGAGAAAGTGGCAATCCAGGGTTTGATTGGGACATGAAAGAAGAAGAAAGGTAAAACCACTTCTTTAATATCTCACATATCTTAAAACCTTATTAGAATGTCAGTCAGATGTAACTTGACTCTACAGAAGACACACAAAGTGTCTTTGGCCAATAGTGTATTATAACAAGAGCTTGGACTTGTTTCTGAAGGGGTGAAGCAAGGTAGGTGAACTTCATTCAACCAGTATGAAGTTAATTTTCAAGCAGGGATTCTCAGTTTGCGGCCCGTGGTGCCATTTCATGTGCCCCACCATCACCCCCATCACCCCAGGAAGTGCCATGTGATGGAGGCAAGGCAAAATGACAGTCTGCGCCCCAAAGCTGACAGAGGTGACCCGGCCCCCAGCTTTAAAAGGTTGAGAACTCCTGTTTTAGAGAAATGCTCTGGGTCTGCATTCCCAGATCGCTAGGTCCAAAGGATAAGGCCATAACCCCAAGCACAGTTGAGCTTAAAGCTCTTTCCACTAGTAACTAAGCTTTCTATAATGGGAAAAGAAGATAATGTGAAAGTTGAAACAACATAAATCAGTGGTACCGTGGGGAATGAACAAGGTCATTTGTGGAACTCCTAAGAGTCAGATGGAAACCCTAAGTAGGCAAGACTCCACAAAAGGGCCAAAGGTTTCCCGTCATGGAAGGAGAGGACAGTGCATTACTAACTACACATTGTCTCTGCAAATAAGTCAGTTAGGACATATTTCACAGGATAACGGTCTCTCTTTCTGTAATATTCAACCTTTCCTCCAATGAGCTTGGACTGACTCTTGGTCACTAGAGCCCTGGTGTTGCAGTGGTTAATCTGTTGTACTGCAACCAAAAGATTGTGAGTTTGAGCCTGACCAGGGCCAAGGTTGACTCAGCTTTTCATCCTTCTGAGGTAGGTGAAATAAGTACCCAGCATGTTTGGGGCAAAATGCTAATTAACCTGTGAACCACCCAGAGAGTCCACTAAGTGCTACGGGGTGGCATAGAAGTGTGATTGCTTTGCTTTAGTGAGCTTCACGCCCAAATGAGATCTCCCGAGTTGTAGCCTAGCACTCCAACTCCATATGGGCAGCTAATAACTGCTGCAATTTAATTTAAAAGGAAGAAAAGAAGAAAAAAATTACCATATATACTCGAGTATAAGTCAATCCGAATATAATTTGAGGTACCTAATTTGGACCTCTAAAACTAGGAAAATAGATTGACCTGAGTATAAGTCAGGGGTGGAAAATACAGCAGGTGCTAGTGAGTTTCAATATAAAAAAACCATGAAAATACAGTAAAATTAATTAATTTAAACGTTTGTGTGGGCATGTTTTTGAGTGTTTATGGTAATTACTTCTTTTTTTCAAACTGTATTTGCACCACCAACCAGTGGTGATGCTGCAGAGGAAATGGGTGGGCAGGCCAATTGCACTGAGGCAGGATGCGATCCTCTCGCCTAGCCTCTTGCTCTCCCTGCAACCAGGAAGCATGGCTTCCCCTCTATTTTGACCACATGGAGCAGGGACAAAGGCAAGAAAGGCAAGTGAAACGCTTTCTTTTTATGCACAGGTTTGGTTTCCCATTGAAATGCATTGGGAACATACAAACAGAAAAGCTTTAGAATACAAGAAATTGATTTCCAATACATTTAAATGGGAAATCGTGATTTGTGCCCTCTTGTGGCTACCTGTGGTAATGGTCTGCTGAACATATGTTTTTCTTTCCCCTCTCCTGAAGCTGAACTGCACTGAATCCAGTGCGGTTTTGGACTCTCGTATTTGTTGACCCGTGCATCTTGAGTCACCTTTTTGGACCTCATTTTGGGGGCTGAAAAACTAGACTTATACTTAAGTATATACAGTATATTAAAATGTATATTACAGGTCAATAACATAGATGATATCGGCATCGGTGGCAGCTACTCGTGTTGGAACTTACATTTTCCCCCTGAAAGTCATTATTTTCTCTGTTGATGGATGTGTCTCTTGTGATCAATAAGCCGATCTTGACATGAAACTTGCGACCACACACATTGCACATGGAAGGAAAGGTTGAGTTTGATGAAGCTTCTGTGCTTGTCACTTAACCTCTTCATGTCTGTGGCATTTCCCTTCAAAATGACCAGTAGCACCAGAGATGGTTTGGTGCCAAAGTGGGCAATCTTCAGATGATATCAGATTGCTTGCAATTATTTACAATGGCAATCTCTATTGAAGGCATTGTCTTTTTCTGTGAATGTCTGGAGTTGTGAATCATATTAAAAAAAAAAACACCACCAAAATCAGCTCCTTACTCCATTGAGACTTGGAGATGATTCTTCACCATTTAGTTCAGACAGAACGTTTCCTATCAAACCTGGAGCCTCCATCCATTCCTGGTTCTCAGCTATATCAGAAAACAAAAACAAAAAAGTAATAAAACAAAAATACTGTAGCACTTTAAAGACTAACTGCTATATTTTTATTGTTAGCTTTCGTGGATCAAGTTCACTTCTTCAGACAAGGAGTAAAACTTATAGGGATGGTTTATATACACCAAATGCAGGGGTTAAAGGGAGAAGGGTTTGCTCAAGCAGAATGACAGACAAGCAAGCATAACAATACAGCTTCCTACAGCTATCAGTAATACAATAGATTATTCAGATTAGTTTTAAATTCCTCCCTTTCAATCTCAAAGGTATGAAGTAAAGCCCTATCTGTTTTCTGATTTAACCTCTCACTTGTTTACTGCCACCTGGCCATTTCCTGCATATATTTCTTGTATATATATCAGCATATAGCAATCAGTGTATCAAATCTGATAATGTCCCAGAAACCCTTGGCTAATATTTAAGCCTCTGTAATGCGTGTTCAACAGATGGATGTATTTTATTTCTGTTGCCTCTCTTTCGATCCTAGTCTTGTAATCTCTCTGTTCCAGAATTGTAACTTTCAGGTCTTGGATAGAGTGTCCAGGTAGATTGAAGTGGTTTGAGACATCTGGGTTTGCAGCAGGGTTTAGGTCCCATCTCTATTTCACTTTTGTGTAGTCTGTTGTTTGTCAATAGTTGTTTGAGATTCGAGGGATGTCTGTAAGCAAGTAGGGGTCTGTCACAAAGGGCTTTGGAAAGCAAAGCACTCTTGTCCAAGATGGGTTGGACAAGAGTGCTTCGAGTGTGTGAGGGGTTTAAGTTGAGGGCTGAAAGTGACAACCAGTAGTGTTTGGTTGGTTTCTTTTCTTGGCCTGTCTTGTAGTAGATCACTCCTGGGTATTTGTTCTCAGCTATATTGTGATTTGGGTGTGCGTTTTTGTTAAAAACCCCAGAGTTCACCTAGGAACAACATTTACTGAAGATGGCAGAATGGACAAAGAGATTAACATATGGTGCAGTAAGGCAAACCAAATATTGGGACAGTTAGCTCTGCTCTTACAACATAAGGCAATACCTACTAGGACGAAGAAACACTCATACAAAGTATATTCACTCCCACCTTCTGTTACCAGAGCCAAACATGGACACTTACAGCAAAAACTTAAACAAACTATTATTTAAGTTTAAATTGTTCACCACGGAAATGAGATGTCTGAGGAAGGCTGCTGGAGTGACTAGAAGGGATAAAATCAGGATTGAAATTGTAAGGGAAATAATTGGAATAGAACCAATTTTAAACTGTATATAGAGGCAATAAATAAAGCGCTCATTTGGATAGAATGCCTTGGAGTTCCATACCATCCAAGGCATATATAGAAAGAGGAGAAGGACAAAGAGCATGAAACAGACCCAAAGGAAAGTAGAGATATAACATCAAAGACATATTACAAGAATATCAAATAATGCCAGTGGAGGCCACTAGAAATGCAAGGACAAGTATTTTTTTTATCTCCCTTGACACCCAAAGTGGTAAAAGAGGAACTATGGAAAGAGAAAAAGAGGAAGAATAATTGCTCATTAGCTCAACCTTCAAATGACTCTTAATTTCCCTTTAAAATTCATGATGGTGAAAGGTGTTGACTATACATCCTATAGAATTAGACCCAACTGGCCTTCCTTTTTTAAAAAAAATCATGTCAGAAGAATGCAAATGTGCTTTCTGGGTTGAAAGAAATTTTGCTGGAGGAACTCTGTTCAGGGGATGCCCAAATGAGGCTCCTTTTATGTCCCCAAGATCTTTTCCCACAGAAGTGGTTCCTATTTATCTACTTGCAATTTCTTTCAAACTGCTAGGTTGGCAGGAGCTGGGACAGAGATAAATCAGATGTTCTGTGACTCTTCTTTCATCACAAGGACATTTTTCTGAGCAGAATCGTGTACAGCTAGCTGAGTATTTGACCGGTGATCCTAAGAGTCTTGCCTGATGTACTCTCTCATATTCTTCTGTGGTCCTAGAGTAAATGAGCAAAGCATCTGAGAGACAGACAGGAACCCAAGTCATGAAGACAAATACCTCTATCACTTTGATTAAAATCTCTAAATCAGGGGTTCTCATCCTATGGCCCACGGGCCAAACCCGGCCTGCAGCACCATTTCATGTGGCCCATGCCAATGCCACTGCCATTGCCAGAAGTGGAAGTGGACACATTTACAACAGCCATAAATGCACCTGCGGCTGTCGTAAATATGTTTGCGACAGCCGCAGATGCGTTTTACAGCAGTGCTTATAGCAGGAGGAACCACTGTTGTCTGAAGGGTCTCTGTGTGGTCCAGTTCGCAGCTTGAAAAGGTTGAGAATCCCTGAGCTAAATCCTTGATCTAAATTGCTCACTGTGTGAGGATTTCTTGAGAAGATTGGCATCCCCTTTATCCATTTATCTTGCCCTTGCCCTCTCCAGAGAGATATACAAGGAAATGGATGGTGCCAATGTCAGTTGTGAAGAGGAGAGGGACACAGTGGGAAGATTTGGGACATTGTGGATGATCACACCACAAAAAAACTGCAATTAGAATTATTGCCACTTCTTGTAGGAAGGTCATCATGCCAGAAATTCCTATGGAAAGTTGGCAACCAAGGGATGTCCTTCAACAGTGTCTGTGACTATTGTGTCAATGACCATTGATTGCATGTCCATTCCTGAGCAACTTTAATGAAAATGATGATTCTAGCTCATTTTGGATCCAAGTGTGATATCATCTTGCCTAGCAACATTAGTACTATCAGCCAAACTCAAAAAAGCCATGATTTGAGTGTTCCTTCTTTCTTGCCCTATAAAGGTTCTCCAGTTTGTTCTTCAGCCCTTAGAAACAAGACTCAATCAATCTGAAAGTCATTTATTTCACAGCAGTAGCCCAGGTCCCGCCGAGTTTTAGGAATGGAAAAGAATTTTAATTATAAAAAGAAATACTTGTGGAACCTTGCAAATTACACTTGGAGATGCTTATTTCTCCTTTCTACTTTTTTAATTACTTGTAAAAGGTAAATGTAACAAGTTTTAAAATTGGGCAGATTCAATGCAAAACTTCAATGATATTGGCATTTGGGCTACTAAAAATGGAAATATCTAGTTCAAAATGATCACGATAAGCTGTTAAAATAAATCAGTTTTAAAATTATACTCTGTCATAAAATAAGGATAAACATCAGAATCAAAAGAACATAAGTGATAATATATAAATACAGAAGAAAGAGCATATAAAACTTACAGGAGTGCAGCACTGTGGTGGCTCAGTGGTTAAGATGCTCAGCTTGGAGACTGGAAGGTCAAGGTTCAATACCAGATTGCTGCACAATGGATCTTGGGGACATGAATGGAGCCTCATTCGGGCATCCCCTGAGTGGAGTTTCTCCAGCAAAAATCCTTTCAACACAAAGTAATTTTTGACACTAATATTTTTCAGAGTGTTTTAAACAGTTTTGATAGATTCACATCAAATTGTATTGGTTGGGAAATATTTTCTGTTTTAAAAATGAATACAATAAGTACAATTTGCTTTGTATTTTTAATACTCCAGTCCAGTGCAGATTCCAGGCCTGTTATTAACAAAACAACGACAATAATTTGAGACTTTGTGAGAATGGAAGAATGCCAAAGTCAGGGCTGCCAATGTTTTGTACAAGTTACTGAAAACAGAGAAATTGGCTTTCTCTCAATGGAAAGGATACTATTACACTGCTATCTTGGGGCATTAAAAAAATGGTACAACCAGAGAGGATTATTAATATTAAAACAAAGAGGAATGTCAACTGAAAAAAAGTTACAGGAAAGTAATAGAAAGCTGGCTCATCATCAGACATTTCTGTCCCACCTATATTGCCTTTAGCTATTCCTCCCTCAGGAAAAGGAAACAGTTGGGTTTAACATGGAACTGATATGGATGTCCTATACTCACACTCAGGTATTTGTTCCAATTTCTATGTTCTCTCCCTGAATACACCAGTATCACAAGACCCATCCTTTGCCAATAGAAAATCATAGAACAAGGCACCAAAAAAAAAAAAAAAAGGGGGGGTAGTTACATATCTGTGTATATGCTCTCTTACTCTGAGTTCAGTTTAGGGCTTAATCTGACAATTCTGACATTGGTTTAATTTGGATCAATATAGTCCTTATCCCATTCAGATGCTGAATTCTCCTCCTCCTCCTCCTCCTCCTCCTCCTCCTCCTCCTTCTGATCATAATGCCAATCAGCCATGAAGACTGTTCTGAGAATATAACACAGTGGCTTTTCATCTACCTTCTGCATTGCAGCATGACATCTGTACCACTGATCCAGTTTGAACAATCATCTGTCATATCTGCTTTGATTTGGATTCCTTCCTTGGACTTGATGGCCAAAAAGTCCACCAACCAACAAAACAGTAACATCAAACAGAACAATCCAAACAAAAGAAAATAAATAGTTAACATTAATAAAATACCTACCAAGATGGCATCAAACAAACTTAAAATCTTACACTAATTAATAACCTTCTTCTTTAAGTACTGTATCCAATTCCGAATATTGACTATCCTCATAGTAATCAACCATGAAGATTGTCCTGAGAGGAATATAACACAGTGGTCTTCCATTTGCCTTCTGAATCACAGCATGACACCCGTACACTGATCCAGTTCCGTGAGTCACTTTCTGGTCCTGAGTCCTTTTGGCAGGCAAAGTCCTCCTCAGCCCCAGGCCAGTATTAATGAAGCTTCTGCCTTCCATCAAGATGGATTCAAGTGGGATTTAATCCACTTGGGGACTGTCACCCTTCACTGTGGACTTTGTCACCCAAGGCCATTAGTCCTCATAGTTGCCAGGTAAGTTAACCGCCACTTGACACTCGCCATTGGGTCGCTGGCTGTATGGTCTACTCTGTTACCATAGCATGATAACCTGGTCAGACATGCAAATCTAACTTGAAATTCACAAATCTAGTCTGTCGCTTCTGTTTTTCCTTTGCCCTGGGAACCAAAATGGGCTGTAATTTTTTCACTGCTTCACATAGGAAGTGCTCAAGCCATCCGAATGAGTGTATCAAATGAAGTGTGGCTAATCACAAACATCACATATGGAATGATACTTATGGAATATTCTTAGAGAAAAGATAGATGATGGATCAAATTATATTCTCCTAAAGCCTTCTTGATAGATACCTATCTCAATAGACGCTGGTGCTGACAGAAAAGAATTCAGTGCCCACCCTTCGGTTGGTTCCTTTGTGGTCTTTTCCAATGCGTCTCACTCCCTGACTTGATTCAAGGTGCTATCCCAGGTGGGTTGCAAATGGCCTCAAAAAGGAAATTTAAAACCAAAACAAAGCCCCTCCATCTTTCCTCTAAAGTCTAAGGATAACCATGTTACCATCAGCTTGCAACCATTTAGGTTAAAATGTTTGTCAGACTGTGCAGGGATGTGAAATGTGGGAACCACAGGCTGAATCCACGTCCCCATTGCCATGCAGTGTTCTGAGACTGAGTGGTCATCAACTTATTTGGAGGAGATAGTCTTGCTTACAGATTATCACTTTGCAAAACCTCCTCAGCAGAAAGATGTATAACGGTCTCCCTTGCTCAAAAGCCAGTCGTGTCCAACTCTAGGGGCTGGTGCTCATCTCTGTTTACAGCCAAAGAGCCGTGGCTATCCTCATCTGCAGACATTTCCATGGTCCTGTGGCAGGCATAACAAGATGCCAGCGTGCACAGAACCCTGTTACATTTACCACCAAAGTGGTACCTATTTATCTACTTCTTGTATTAAAATATATAATGTGTATCAGATTCAAATAAAGGCCTAACCCTACATTGTGCCACTGATAATAACTTTTGATCAGGTTAATAGTTATCACCTACTTTGTTCTTCTCTGGAGCATACAAGCATAATATATGGCCATCCTGGTCATATTACTTTCCTAACCAGAGCACCACATAGCTTTTCTAGAGCCTTGAGGAAAAGCAGAAGGCCCTCAAAATCAGCTGGCTTCTTATCTCAGGAGAGTTTTATATTCAGAACCATGAGCAAAGCAGAGCTTGGAGGGTGCAAATCAAGCATGCTTCTTTCTTTTTTTGTGGGCTTTTAAAATTATTTTCTATAAAACTTCTTTAATACAACAAAATAATAACAACAGGAAGAAAAAATACAATTTAAAAAAACACACAGTAAGAAAAAACTCTATAAAAGAATTATAAAACATACACAGTTAAAAGTAAAAAGTTAACATAAAATATAAAAGGATATAAATGCACACATCTGCAGGGACCAACAGAGGTACTCTAATTTTCCATTAGTTTCTACAGATTTTTTTTATCTTTTACATTACCTCCTTTCTGAATGCCTGAATAGGGACTCTGCTGACAGATGCTCACTTGCCATAAAGCACAAGAAAACTGATACTTGCATCATGCTGCCTTTGAATTCTTGGTACAGTTCTTCCCTGTAAAACTTTGAGATGTTCTAGGCATAGCAGTTTGAAAGCAATAAATTGCAAGTAGATAAATAGGTGCCACTTTGGTGGGAAGGTAAACAGTGTTCCATGCACTCCGGTGTTGAGGCATGGTTGCCATGTGTCCACAGAAACATCTGCAGATGCAGACAGCTCTGGCTCTTTGGCTATAAACAGAGATGAGCACTGAACCCTAGAGTCAGATATGACTGGCTTTCGAGCAATGGTGACCTAGGCATTGCAGGAATGAACCAGAGGGAAACGCCATGACAAAAGTTGCATAAAGTGGCAAGGCTGAGCAGTCAACAGCTTGGAGGAAAAACCTGCCTTTGGAAACAATATTTAGCTTTACAAGTGGTGAGCACACAAAACAACAACCCTGAAACTGTCTGAAATTTGGCAGGGTTAAGCCTTTTGTTAGATTCTACCATATTTCACACAGATGTTTCATGCAGATGTTCTGTGCCACTGCGTGAAGCATTAGAAAAATTGCAGCCCATTTGGTTTCCCAGGTCAAAGAAATAAGAGAAGCCATAGTCTGGATTTGTGAATCTAAAGTTAGATTCAGGAGCTGAAGAACCCTTCTGATCCAGAGTAAATCAGAGTAAATCAACCTGACTTGCCAAATTAAGCCCTGAAATGAATTTGGAGTAAGGGAGAATGTACACAGATATTTTTGTTCATGTTTTGGTCTTTGCTGCCATCTTGGTTACAGTTGGCTCCTGTGAGACTGGCATATGAATGGCGAGGACGGAGGAGGGAGGATTAGTAAAAGTAAAGATCACCCTTGCTCAAAAGCCAGTTGTCTCCAACTCTAGGGTCCAGTGCTCATCTCCATTTACAGCCAAAGAGCCAGTACTGTCTGCATCTGCAGATGTTTCCATGGTCCTGTGACAGGCATGACTAGATGTCAGAGTGCAAGGAACAATGTTACCTTTCCTACTGAAGTGGTATCTATTTATTTACTTGCAAATTCTTGCTTTCAAACAGCTAGTTTGGCAGAAGCTGGGACAGAGACAGAAGCTCACTCCATTGTGAAGCACTCAGGTCTTGAACTGCTGACCTGCCAACCTTCCAGTTGTCAAGTTCTCAAACTAGGAAAGATTACCTGGGTGTAAATGCAAGGCAGCCATACTATGTCCACATTAAACCCAACTGTTCCTCAAGGAGGAATGGCTGGAGACTATATGCAGTATTATGCAAACGTTGTAGGCCACCACTGGCTGGTTGGAAGAAATTCAATGAGTTAGGGGGGTGGCATAACCTCAACACCCTAAACCCTAACTCCACCAAACTTGGAGTGGTTTGAGAGGAGAGTCAGCAGAAAACTATCTCCATTACCAATGTGTCTAGGTGGCTCAGGGACTGAGTTATCCCCCACCCTCCAATCACTCAATGAATTTCCCCTAAACCAGATGGTGCTGAGAGTCTGGCCAGGTTATCCTGCTATGGTAATAGAGTAGACCATACTGCCAGCAACTCAACACCAAGTTTCAGGTGATGGTTAACTAACCTGACAACCCTGAGAACCCTGAGTGCCCAAGTCCACAGGGAAAGGTGATGGTCCCCAAGGGGATTAAATCTCACTTTAATTCATCTTGATGGAAGGGCAGCAGCTTAATTAATCCTGGCTTAGGGCTGAGGAGGAATTGCATGCCAAAAGGGCTCAGGACCAGAAAGTGGCTCACCGAACTGGATCAGTGGTATGGATGTCACTCTGCGATGTAGAAGGCAGGTGAAGGGCCATAGCATTATATTCTCAGGACGGTCTTCATGACTGATCTTCATGATGATCACCAATATCAGATTCGGATATGGCAGAAAAAGAAGGAAAAGAAGCTGGTAGTGGCCTGAGACCAGTACAGTACTGTAGATGACTTTGTACCCATCCAAAAACAAATATCAACAGGTGGGTTTTGCACCCTTCCAGGAACACATTTTTGTATCCTCTAAATTTTGACACCCTCGGTTAAAGTCCCATTTGCCCCATTCTACCCAAAAATGAGATGGTTAGATGGTATTGTAGAGACAATGAGCACAGAACTGAGCAAGTTGAGGAGGATGGTGGAGGACAGAAGTGCCTGGTGGGCAGTGGTCCATGGGGTCGCAGAGGGTCGGAGTCGACTGTGCGACTGAACAACAACAAAAAGTTACAACTCTATGTCTACAGCACTATATAATGTTTAATTCAGCTGAAGTTTAAGAATGAGCAGAGTTTTTGTTGGTCTCTTTGTGTATGTTTCTCTTGATATTATACTGGGGAAATGGAAAACAAGAGTATATAACATGTTATTCTAAGAGGAAAAGGTCAAAATGATATATTTTTTGAGATGGGGAATGTAGAAGAGAATAAAGCTATGAAACTGTATACAGAATTGCCTCATTCTGGGAGGCATAATCAACAAGCTATGGTTTGGCATTTTCAGGTCCACCCAGGGGTAACTGTGCTGTTTAGGAAAGATGAGTCACTAAGAAAAGAAACGACCCCAGAGGTCTTGATATCCTGGATAAACATCAGAAGAGGTACTGAACAAATCATATTGAAGAATTACAGATTTAGATGAAAGACCCATTGACTATCAGCGAAATAGGAATTAGGTCGTAAGAGAACATCATTAGAGGAGAATGACATAGAGCTGGATCTACTTAAATGATAACTTTCTGTATAAATCTGGAGAGATTTTATAGGACCCTGTTCAGATACTATCTTTTCCTGTTGGCATGGTCAAATATATGAAGCAGACAACAATACCTGCTGGAGATATGATAATAATATTTATCCAAATTTGTTCCACATTTACTAGCAATATCTTGCGATCACACCATATAGGATATCCGATTTAGGTTACACAAAAAAATAAAGTGAATAATATGGTTAAACCTATTAGCAATCCTTTTCATGTTATCTAAAAATGATGGTTATTTTGGAATATTACCACATGTCTACCAAAAACAAGTGGGATGGAGATAAGGTTTAAATGAGTCAGGAGATGATGATGAAGAGGATGATCATTGAAATGCCCTCTTGTTGGTTTGTTTGTTTTTTGAACTACAATTCCTAGGATCCTGACTATGCTAGGAGTGATAATGACTAATTGTTGTCATCTTTGGCTGCAACTCGTATCTGAGTATACATTTGCCACTGGTGTGAATTTGTTTAAGGTGGATCCCAGCTTGCCATGAAGTGACCCATACACTGTGATCTCAGAGCCATTTCCTGTGGCACATATGAAATGAGACATACAGAATTTAACACTAGGACTGCAATGGACTGTCGTGGCCTTGAGGATATTGACAAGGTGTGCCTTCACAGCCAGTCCACCTGGCATGGCTTCTTCTACATTGGTAATCAGAATAGTAAAGTGGTTCCTCCTCCTCTCATTTTGCCGTTGTGATGGTTTCCAGTGGCATTTCCTCCACTAAGGGGGACCATCACCCCACCTAAAGGGGCTTATCTGCCCATAGCAGTTAGCCCCTTTGGGGAGTCAGGTTTTTTACTGCCGCCTAACACTCGGTGTTGATAATGAATAATAGTAATAATAAGAACTATGGACCTGATGAATGAAAGACAAAGCAATCTTTTTAATAAGAAATGAAAACACTGAAATGTGGTTTTTAATACAGTAGTGCCTCGCTTAAAGAGCATAATGCGTTCCACAGGATTGCTCTTTAAGCGAGTTTGCTCTTTAAGCAAAACACCATTGTAAATGACCAATTGTGGGGGGGATTGCGAACCCGGATTTATTTGTTAAGCAAGTTTTTGGTTGGTTTTATTTGTTAAGCGAAGCGAACATTCAGAGAAAATTCTGCTCTTTAAACGAGTTACTCTTTAAATGAAACGCTCTTTATGCGAGGTTTGACTGTACTTGGTTATTTAACCCATAGTTTAAAAAGCCATGCACATGCATACAATGCTAGTTGTGTAAATAAAGCAAATAAGGAGAAGGTTCTCATAATACTGACACTATGAATGGTAGAAACTATAGACTAGGGGAAAGTTGTTCTTCATACAGTGTACAGTTACGCTGTGGCATTCATTGTTGCAGGATTTAATGATGGCTGCTAGCTTGGACCATCTTTACAAGGATTGAAATTTATTCATGTACATTGTAACCTCAATGGCCATTAATCAGGATGGCTGTATATTACCTTAAGTGCCAGTGGCAGGATGTCTGGGGAACATGAGATGGAGATGATGTTACACTCACAGCTCAGACTGTTACTCTCTAAAAGGTACTTGTGCTACTCCTTACTTCTTGACAGCCATTATTGTAATCATTGCTCTGATCACTCAAGTAATTCCCAGCCTTCTGTGCTATCACAGTCCAACAGATCAGACAAAATGCATAGAAATACTCTTTGTCCCCCCCCCCCAGTTAATACTGATACTGTATTGCATTATGGAAGCACAAAAAGACAAACCCAAGAAATATTTTTCTTACTACTTTAGATTGATTTTTTTTTGCCATGCCAGAAGCACACAAAGGTGCTTTCTAGGTTGAAATGATTTTTTCTGGAGGAACTTCTCTCAGGGGATGCCAGAATGAGGCTCCTTTCATGTCCCCAAGATCTTTTCCCACCGAAGTGATTCCTACTTATCTCCTTGCAATGTCTTTCTTCTGAACTGCTATGTTGGCAGGAGTTGGGACAGAGACAGGCACTCATTCTATCATGCAGTACTCGGGTATTAAACTGCTGATGTGCCAATCTTCTAGATAAGAAGGCAAACATCTTAACCACTTAGCCACTGCAGTCCCCTCGGATTGATAAAAGAATGTCATAAAACCTGGGGGGAAATCCCACTGAGATGTCTCTTGGATGCCTAAGTAACATATAAGAGTCCTAACAGGGGACCATGGTGGATTAGTGGTTAGGATGCTGATCATGATGGAGTAAGCACCTGTCATCTGTCCCAGCTCCTGCCACACTAACAGTTCAAAACCAAGAAATTGGAAGTAGATAAATACATACCACTTTCCTGGGAAAGGTAACAATATTCCCTGTGCTCCAACATCTAGTCATGCCTGCCACATGACCATGGAAACATCTGCAGTTGCAGACAGTGTTGGCTCTTTGGCTGTAAGCAGAGATGAGCACTGCATCCTAGAGTCAAACTTGACTGGCTTTAGAGCAAAGGAGACCTTTACCTTTGCTAAGTTCCTGCTGAGACATACATAACATGGCAATAGATGACCCTGCTTTGTCTTCAGGGGAGACAGAAACTCCCAGGGAACCAGATAAGGAGGAGGTGTATTGTTAAAGTGATAAGCTGAAAGAAAGGAAAACAGAAGCACCTGATGTAAAGTGGAACACATGGGGGAGCAGTGAAACACTGAAATGTCAGGGAGGATGAGAACCTCATGAGAAAAGAAGCCCAGGAAGACACTTGGGGAAATGGTCTGGGACTCTATGAGGGATTAATGGCATTAACTAGAATCAAAGACTCCAAATTGAACAAACCTGTGTTGCCTTTTTCACCTGTTCAAGTTCTAATAAATATGATGATGATGATGATGATGATCATCATCATCTTAGAACTGCAGAGCTGGAAGAATGTAGTGATCATCAAGTTCAATCCCTGTGAAGGAAGCACAGTGAGGAGCGAATCAAGCTCCCAGCCATGTAACTAAACCACTGAACTTTCCAGCAGAATGATAAAGATGTGAGATCCTGAATTTTTTGTCTATTCTAATTTGTACTCCTCCTTTTCTGCTTCTCCTAACACTTGCTCAACCATAATGCTGGCTCATCCTCAATGAGGATGGATCCAGTTTGCATCAGATGTTGGTGGTTAAAACTATGGCTAGCAAAGATCCATCGGCAATGCCATTTTTCACAGTCCATACTTCTAACACATCTCTTTCTTACCAGTTTTTATGTCTAGCAAAATCCTCACGGGCATATGCCTTGGTATATCTGTCGCATGTTTTGTACTGTGTTCTCTCAAACAATTTGTGCCATGATACATACAATTTCTTTTTGCATTTATAAAGTAGATAATGTGCATTTCCTGGAATGCATCTACTATTTTCTGCCCGTTTGTTAAGCTTTCTTGAGAGGATTTTAAAATAAATTTCTGAATAAGTTGCACTTTCCTCTTTGATGCAGTATGTTTCCTGCTTATGTTCTCCATGTATTGAGGATAATAATTGTATCCCATCAAGTCAATTTTGATTTAGCTCAACCCTTTCCCAGGGATTTCTAGGTAGAGAATACAGTAAAAACCTTGGTTACAACCACCTCGGTTTAAGTTTGCTGCAGTTTACAATGACAAATCCTATGGAAATGCCATCCCAGTGTACAAATTTTAATGTATTTTTTTTTCAGTTTACAACTATCAATTCAGGACCATTTTTTAAGTTTTCAATGCATCCCTGTGGATGTTTCAGTTTATTTTTTTTATTTTTTTTTTAGATTTATATTCCACCCTACTTGGTAAAACTGACTCACTGTGGTTTACAGAACAAATATATAATTCAGAAATTAATAAACATCACAATTTCAATAACAAAATATACCACGACTACTCAATAAAACAGCCAATTACAAAACAACCTATATAGGGTGGCTCACAGTCATAAAGTGTACACACACATATATATAATAATATAGATAATAGATAATAATAAAAGATTGTACAAAATTCAAATACAAAGTAATACAATCAAACAATACAATGAAGCAATACAGTCTAACAATACAATGTAATAGTACAATGGGGAGATACAATGGAGAAATAAACTCCAGCAATACAATGTTATAATACAATTAACTCATGCATACAGCATCCTTCCACTGCCCACAGCCAGCAGCAATTACTCCTCATTCAGGCATAGATGGAGGGCCCTGGAGGGTGGACGGAAATGGCTTCACAATGTGTGCAGCAATCTCTTCTTGTCTGGGCGGAGATGGTGGGGGCTGGAGGGCAGGCAGGAACAGCTTCTCATTGCCCGCAATGGCATCTTTGAGCCTCCCGTGTCCACGGTGGCTCCTTTATCCTCCCGGCAGATGGAAGGCCCGGAAGGGAGGGAGATGCAGTTGGCGACTTCGAGCCTCCCATGGCCATGGAAGCTCCTTTATCCTCCCGGTTGATAGAAGGGCTGGAAGGGCGTGTGGTGTGGTGTCGGCGACTTCAAGCCTCCTGTGACCACGGAGACTCCTTTATCTTCCCAGCTGATGGAAGGGCTGGAAAGGCGCCTGGCGTGGCATCAGTGACTTTGAGCCTCCCGTGGCCACGGAGGCTCCTTTATCCTCCTGGCTGACTGAAGGACCGGAAGTGCGCGGGGCACAGGGCGCGGTGCAGCATCGGTGACTTCCAGCCTCCCATGGCCATGGAGGTGCCTTTATCCTCCCGGCTGATGGAAGGGCCGGAAGGGCACAGCCCAGTGTCAGTTTACAATTTTTTTGGGTTACAATGGAGGCTATTGGAATGGACCTCCATCATAACCCGGGGATTGACTGTACACAGAAAGGGTTTACGATTCCCATCTTTTGGGAGGTGCCCTGGAACGGTGCAAGTTGCCCTTGACAATTTAGGCTGGCTTTTCTTCCTGGAAACACAGTGTAAAATTGAACTCCCAGCCTCTTAGCTAGATTCCTTAGCCACCAAGCAATCTAGCCAGGTATTTGTCACTAACAACTAATTTTAAACCATTGCAGTAATAGTAGTAGTAGCAATGCAGAAGGCAGATGAAAGGCCACTGGATTATATTCCCAGGACAGTCTTCATGGCTGATTGCCAGGAGGATCACCGATATTTGGATTCAGATATGGCAGAACAAGAAGAAGAGTGCTTTAAAAGATCACATGATAAATGTAGATATGCTTTTAAAAATCAGTTTAAATTATCCCTTTAGTTTACTTCATATTTGCTCTTGTTAAAATACCTGAAAAATATTTTGATTTTCACCAAAATCAATGGAACTTTGTAAAGGCATCACTGATCAATAAAGGCCCCACTGATTTCAATTAGAAGTATATCCAACAAAGACCATTTCCTAAATTAAAACATATTTGTTTTAACATTCAAATCTGTCTGTGATGATTACATTTAAAAGGGAAACTCGCCCATTTTACTAGACAGTGAGCTATAATTCACTGGCCATAGCTCTGCAGTGCGTTGTGTTGTATCACTTACTCTTTTATCCATTACTATAATAACATTAGGACTAATTTTTTCTTGATTGCTTGTAACCAACTGCATTACATTGAATTAATGATCACACCAAAATAACCCACAGAGGGAAGCGCCAAGAAACAACTTACTCGCTTGACAGTATCTGCTCAAAACTAACACAGCATGAAGATTGAATTATCTCATAGTCATTTATAGATAACTGTTTCTAGGTCACTCCTGTGGGAATTCACACAATGGCAGCATGTTCTCTGTCAGCAACTTGGAAATGAATGGAAGAAAAGAATTAATTTCACAAATATTGATTTATCTGAGAAGAAGGAAAGAAAATGACATTAAAAACATCAGATGCAAGATTGTCAATCTGGGTCCAATTCTTTTTGAACATCACAAACCCTGCACACTGACACAAAATGAGAAATGCTCTATGATGAGGCCTTCATTCTATACTCTTCACTTTCAGGGGAAAAATCCTAGTGGGAAAGAAACTGAGGGCATGTCTACCTTGGTAAAAGCTCCTACATTTGTGTTGAATTTACCAGGTTAGGAAAACAATTTAAAGATTGTTTAAACAGTTATCTATAAATGACTATGAGATAATGACTATGAGCTATATGACCCACAGCTAGATGTGCATTATTTCAGCCACCAGGTTATCCTGCTATGGTAATATTGTAACCATACTGCCAGCAACTCAATGTTGAGTGTCAGGTGGTGGTTAACTAACCTGACAACCCTGAGGACTAACAGCCTTGTGTGCCAAAGTCCACAGGAGAGGGCAATGGTCCCCAAATGGATTAAATCCCACTTGAACCCATCTTGATGGAGAGCAGCAGCTTCATCAATACTGGCCTGAGACTGAGACTGACTTCGTGTGCCAAAAGGGCTCAGAACCAGAAAGTGACCCCCCAAAACTGGATCAGTAGTACAGGTGTCAAGCTGCAACGCAGAAGGCAGATGAAAGGTCACTGCATTATATTCTCAGGACAGTCTTCATGGCTGATTGCCATGAGGATAGCCAATATTTGGATTCAGATATGGCAGAAGAAGAACTACCTCCCAAGGCTTGTTTATTTTTCAAACTATACAGTAGTATCTCAGATAATGATTGCATTGGATAACGCTGGAATTGCATAACGATGCCAATTGTTTTTTTTTTAATTGCATCAGATAACAATCTGTTACAATCGTTCCTAGCAGCAGGGTGCCTGGAAAGCTGAACGCTGAAAGCTGAAGACTAACTGCTATATTTTTGTTAGCTTTCGTGGATCAAATCCACTTTGATTTGCTTTTTAAAACACCATAATTTAAAATAGGGAGAATTCTGCAAGAATATGAATCTGAAATCTATTGGAGGATAAAGACTAGGCATTTTCAGAAAGTTATATTGCTTTCTTAGTGAATTTTAAATTTATCTTTGGGCTTTCATTACATGGTCAATAGTGTTTCAACAGATTTTGGAAAATGTTTTTCTTATTTCTCCCCCACCCACCTCCACCCCGTGAAGTGTGAATCATCCAACCAGCAAAGCCTAGTAGGATTTTTTTGAAGTTATCATTCCAAAAAGTAACTTTTCCAAGCTCAGATTTTAGGATCCATGCTATGGACCAATATAGAGGTGAACTGAGATACCATTTGTTCTTCCCTTTGGTGCATGCCCAGATGTTTTGCAATCTCAGTAGCAAATGACACCACCCATCCACCCAGGTTATGGCACCAAAGTCAGCCAACGGGCATCATTAACAAAGCTGGTCAAACTATTTTGGTAAAGAAAGCAGGCATCAACAAATGTAACCTCGCCAAGATGCCTCAAACATAGATCAGTTGAGAAAATATAACCTCTTGTTGGTATCGCTCCACCTAAGGTCAGGATAGAAGTAGCAGCAGACACTGAGAGAACTAAGCAAGTGAATGACCCTCAACATCCTCAGAATGGATATGAGCCTCAATTCATCCGGCTCAGATCCAGGAAGAGCTTTATAGCAAGAACAAACATTCTTGAGGGTAATGCAAGAGCAAATCCAAATTAAAAGAATTGAGAAAGGGGCTCACTGGGTAAGGAACATTATTAAAAGAGGATATAGCTGAGGCAAATGACCTCCTTTATGTCACTTCGATGACCCTGAATAGGCTGCGGGTCAGAGTCCCTAAATGTAAGACCAACATGAGCAAGTGGGGGCTGCTGGCAGACAACAACATGCAGTGTGAATGTGGAGAGATTCAGAATCCAGCTTATTTACTGGTCTGCCAGAAACATGCACCGATGAGGACTTAAGTTTGGGCAATGACAAAGCCAAGAAAGTGGCTTCACTTTGGCAGTCCAGGTTTTGATTGGGACATGAAATAATAATAAACTCCCTTTTTCTGCCAGCTGAATCTTTTGCTAGTTCTGCAGTCCAACCTCTACATTACAGGTAGTGGGGTGCACAGTAAGAGCCTCCTTGAAGATTGTGGTAATTTTGAACCAAATCAGAAGTACCCTGGGCAATGCCCACCTTGTACTGGCTAATCTTTTTCATACTAGGTCAGGCAAAGCGGACTGCAGAAGTGAATTCACCAAAGGTGCCCTTTTTTTTACAGTTTCACATCTGGCCTAGAAGGAGGAGGAGGAGGAGGAGGAGAACAACAGCAGCAGCAAGACCAGCAAGAGGAGCAAGAGCAAGAAGGAGAATTACAGATACAGTAGTCTATTGTCATAAGAATAAATCCTTCTAAATCAGGGATTTTCAACCTGCGGCCCATAGGCCAAATGCGGCCTGTGCATCATTTCATGTGGCCCCAGCTGCCTCCACCACACCAGGAAGTGCCATGTGGTAGTGGAAGGGCAAAATGGCTGTCCGACCCCTGAAGCTGTCTGAGGGAGCGTGACCTGGCCCCTGGCTTTAAAATGTCGAGAACTCCTGCTCTAAGTGCTGAAGTATATGAGATTGTTGTAGCATTTTGTGTAACGTACCAATTTGCTTGTTTGTGTGTGTGAAATCCAGGCTTCACTTGTAAGTCTTTTAATTAATATCATTGGAACATGAATATGATTTAAGCTCAAATTATGGGTTATATATAACTTTAGCTGGCTGGATAGCTCAATGGTACAGGTAGTTGGGAGTTTGATTCCCCACTGAGAAGAGCCGGCCTGTAAGGCCTTGAGAAAGCTACGCAGTCCCAAGGCACCCCCAGAAGAAGAGAATAGTAAACAATTTCTGAGTACTTTATACCTGGAAAACCCTGGAACAGGTAAACTGAAATCATAAATTACTCAGTTGTATCAATTTATACTTTAATCCTGTGTCCTGTCCTTCACTGGAAGAAACCATCCTGATTGTGGAATCATAGTAGGGATCTTCCCCATTGTTTTTCTAATTGCTACTGAGTGACGTAACACCTCTGAATATGGTGAAACCATATAGCCTTTAGAATGAACAAACTCTAATCAATCTTTCATCTTTTAATGAGTTTAATCTACTTCTTGAAAGAGGGACAATTGACCATTATATTGGGCCAGATGCTTGCATTTTCAGAGTAGTCAATTCAACAGCTGTTCTACTTTTATTCCTCCCATCACATGTTCAGTGTCACCCAGATGTGAGGAGGAATAAAAAAACATGCTACAAAACCTCACCCTACCATGTGGGTCATTTATTACTGTACTGTATCTACATTTGTTTTGGTACATTGGGTTACAGTCCTACTGAGGGTAACACAGTATGGGTGTAACTGAAATCTCTATTTCCAGGATACTTTTAGCAGTAGGAATCATAATTCTAATGTGGATTTCTTTCTTCTCATGTACACATGTGCACGGGTAAGGTGTTAAATTAATAAAACAGGCATATCTTGTGATACATATTCTAAACAATAGATTTAATATGATTCACAACTATGTATAATGAAAAATTGACATTTCACCTTCCTGCTGAAGGTGATTGCCTTAAGGTGTTTACATCACCTCTTCAGCACCATTTTACTTCATAAAAACCAGCCACAAAAACTGACCAAGCTTGAAGGCTTTGAGCTGGTTCATATTTAAAATGTAATGACATTCCCAACCTTCTGACTAAAATCTCCAGTTTTCTCTACACTCTAGAAAGGAGGTTTGAGACTGTATAGAAATTAAGGACCATAAAATCATAAAATGAATGGAAAATCTTTATTTAACTAGCATAAAGATGTAGCATAACCAACATAAAGTTGAACAAAAAATATAACTTTAATTCTAACAGCAGAGAAATTGAGATGGTGAAATATTGGTTCAATCATCAGTCCAGTTGGGGACTGCAGCCAAGAAATCAGAAGAAGACTAAGACTCAGAAGAGTAGCAATGAAGGAATTAGAAAAGATCATCAAGTGTGAGGATGGGTCACTAGAAACCAAGACCAAGACCATCCACACTATTGTATTCTTGATCACCATGTATGGATGTAAAAGCTGGACAGCAAAGAAAACTGACAGGAAAAACCTTGTTTCATTTGAAATTTGGTGCTGGGGAATTGCTTTGGGAATACCCTTGACTGCCAAAAAGATAAACAAGTGGTTCACAGAGTAAGTTAAGCCTGAACTGTCTTGAGAACAAAAATAAATAAATAAATGATGGAACTGAGGTTGTCCTACTTTGGGCACATCATGAGAAGACAAGACTCTCTGGAAATGGCAATGATGCTGGGAAAACTGGAAGGGAGCAGGAAACAAAAAAGGCCGAAAGCAAGATGGATTGATTCCCTAAGGCAGTGATGGGGAACCTTTTAGAGAATGAGTGCCCAAACTCAACAGGCTGCAGAGGGGCAGGGTGAACTCTATGCTGGGGAGGAGGGAGGAAGCACTCCCATTGGGCTGCTGGGCAGAGGAGCAGGGTGAACTCTGTCCTGGGGGGAGGAAGCGCTCCCATTATGCTGCTGGTCACCCTCTGTATATGTGGAGGGATCTTGAAAACTGAAGCTAAATGTTGTTTGATCTTCTTTGCTGTTGCTTCTGATATAGTGGTAACCAGAGAGGTGTGGTGTTCCTGTATATTTATGTGTTGAGAAGAAAGGATGTGATTACAGGAGATCATTCATTGGGGCATCTGCTGGATCACAAACTGGTGGCAGAGGGAAATGTGCATTTCATGAGGGGAGTGGGCTCTCATATGATTTGTTAGGTTTGGAAATGGAGACTTATGCAGTGGTTAGTACCTGATTGTGGTGTAGATTGGTGGTTGTTGGAGGAAAGCCACTGCAAATTGCACTATTTCCCTTCCACTGGCATAACTATGCAAGAGGATTTTGCCCATTTTCTGCCAACTGACTCTTTTTTTACAACTTCTTTACCCTGAATCAGCATTGAATATTGCCAAGATGTTGGAACTGAAGGTATTCAGTAATAAAGTACCTGATGAGAATTTGAGCATTCAGTAAGTTCGGCACCTTCACAAGTTTGGCAGTTTACTCGCCAGCTCTCCTTTTTTACGTGCTTCCTTTCTGTGAAATGTGGCATGTGGGACAACAATGTTTATCTGACTAAACCCAAAGATGCTATGTGGTTTTGAAAATAAAACAGGAAAGCCACTTTTATGGTAACATAGATTTCCAAAAGAGCTTGTAGGACGTTAGTGTGATGATATGAGCATGATAATCAAATTCAGAAGCTCCGTCAGCAGAATCGGCCCTTGCATACGGCTGCAAAATGCATTCATGTAGAAATAAAAGAGAATTAGTCCCTTTTCCAATCTCATGCTTTGGAAAACAATCAGATGCTTAACAAGCACAGTGTAAACAAGTGCCAGAGGTAAGGACTATATTCCATTACCAAATTATCCTAGGGCTGGCTTTACTGGCATAAAATCTGGGAGGATTTGGGAGAGATGAAGAATGGAATGTTGCCTGACATAAAGTTGAGTGTGCAACTCAGTTATATAGCATCTGAACACCACCCTCATTTTTTAAAATCAACACAGAATGAATAGGACATGTCTTTTCAAATGAAGCGCAATGTGCTAGCAAGTTAACTGGCCTGTTTCTAAAACTACAATCCTAAAGTTACTTAGAAGAAATGAATCAAGGGTCAAAATCTGCTGGTATAGTTATACCATATTGGTGGACCATAGATCTGTACAGAATTATCTTGGTTTAAGAATTTATAAACAATGTTTTCTCCTAGAGAAGTGTGCAGGTGAATTATATAGCTGGGAAACTCAGACAGTTTCTCTTTCATGTTGACATGTCTTTCCATTTTGACGATGAAGGTGTGTGGCTGTGTACGTACGTGTCTGAATCCAAAATTTATTTTGGCCTAATTCAGATAGATCCAGACCCCCAATCTAAAGTGGGGCCCTTTAAAACAAGTTTAAGCACTTTAGAGCAGGCTGAAGATCTTCAAAATAATCAGAATAAACTTTGCAGAATTTATTAGAAAATGGAGATAAGTTCAGAGATACAAATAACGAGCCTTCAAAAATTGATAAATTTCTCATCAGTCTCTCAGTATCAGATTGGGGGAAAACAGAAAAGGCTTCTGATTTAGCACAGATTTCACTTTTGAGAAGCTCCCTGTCTGATAATTTTTTTACTGTACATATCTATGAGTTGAGCAATGGAAGTTGCTACCACCAATGTCAGTGTGGCAGGAATCTATTACAGATTTTGTTTTGAGTTTTTGAGATATTGAAGGAGCTCAACCTATTTTCCTATTTTGAGGAGCTGATCTAACTCCCTGGGTAGACCCTGTGATAGTCTGGAATAAAACTCAGCCTGGATTTCTTGTCCTGCTGCTATTGGAGCCAACTGCTTCCTCTGCCCTTAACTATTTCTTCATGAGCATTATGTACTCTGATTCTCACAAAAATTGCAGCGGGCTGAATGAAGCGTGCCATCACAATGTTGTCGGCTTATAGTGCTCATAATCCTTTGTTGGCACAGGTGATCGCAGAATCATAGACTTATAAAACTGAAAAGAATTTCAGTAGTCACCTCATCCAGCATTGACCAAGGAAGAAAATCAACAGTTGAAGCATTTTGATAGTTGGCCATCAAAACTGTGCTAAAAATCACCAATGAAGAAGAGTCAACACTTTTTGAGCTAAACCAATCCATCACAGAACAGTTCTTACCATCAGGAAGTTCTTCGAAGTGTATAGCTACAAATTTCTCCATACCAACTAGCCATAGATGGGCACACTTTTAATCTTGGGATTATTTTGACTTTTCTCTCACTGAGACAGACACCTTCTCTCCAGGATGGCATTTTGCCAGAACATCCAAGTACTGGGCAGGGGACTGGATTTCCAGTAAGTAGCATGCTTTGAAGGAACAACTGCCCACACTAAGCTCTTTCATTAGGAATTGGCAGCAGGAAAAACAAGGGCTTTGTGTGTGGTAGGGCTTTGTGACGAACATAAGAAGCAGTGCATAAATTCAAAGATTCACTAGCTGTAGACATGTTCACAGGGCTTCTGTTTGCTCCATGGCCTTATAACAGTTGGCGCTTAATCATCTAGATGGTTTGCTGACACTATAAATTGTGCAATGGAATTCAAGGCTGATGGTGGCCTTCTTGCCATGCCAATAACCCTGGGGACTTTTCTAGTGTAATTGGTTTTGCTTTGTTGTTTTTTTTAAGCAGATTCAGGACAAGCTACATATTATGCAAAAAATGGGGAAATTGATAAAGAGCTTTGCTATTTTTTAATTGTTCATTTAAAATGGAAATCTGCTTTCACTTTACAACAAACATTTTCCCTTGCTTGAGAATCCAAGATTGGCATGAAATGTAGGTTTATAGTAGGCATGGTGGAAGTGGAACTTAGAAAGCTGCTGTTTTTATACAGGCACAATCTAACTGCTATTCTGAATTAAAGTTGCCCCCCTGAAATAATGGGATGCCCATAAGCACTGATTTACCATTGAGGGATTGTTTCCATGGTTCTATTCTGGCTAGGACTTAGAAGGGTGGTGGAACATTTCACTGTAACTCCCAGAGCCTCCAGATCAGCCTGGGAGTTGTGGAACAAGGAAATAAACTGTCTTAGTTTCTGTACAGATCATTCACAGCATTTCTGTATTGCTTTCTTTCTTGAGTGCTTAGTAATGATAAAAGTCGCCCTTTCTCGAAAGCCAGTTTTATCTGACTCTAAGGTTTAGTGCTCATCTCTGTTTATGAGGCAGCACTGTCTGTGTCTGCAGATGTTTCTGTGATCATGGGGCAGGCATGACTATGGAACATTGTTTACCTTCCCACCGAAGTGGTACCTACTTATTTACTGTTCTTGCAATGTTTTGCTTTCCAACTGCTAGATTGGTAGGAGCTGGGACTGAGACAGGAGCTCACTCCATCATGCAGCACTTGGGTCTTGAACTGCTGACCTGTTCAGTGTTGTAACCACTAAGCCACCACAGTCCCTTCCTGAGTGTTTACTTTCTTGCAAAAATGATAGTATGATAGATAGTGTCATTCATTGGAGGTTCTCTGTTTCGTGTCATTTGCTGGCCAGGCAAAATAGATACTGCGTGAATTACATGAATTACACTGTAGAAATTTCCTGGGGAGAGGGGCATGTGCATTTCCTCTACCAAAAACAACAGGGAGATAAATCCAGCTGTTACTATCAAACAGTGCAGAGCCTATATTTAGTTCCTAATATTCTACTTATAGAAACTGCCCTTTTTCCCAAATTAAACTAAAGATGGGCAAATGTATCAAGTTCTTTCCCCCCCCCTATTTCTGAGATATGAAATTCCCAATATTTTTGCTTATAGAAGCTGCCCAATTATTGGTATGGGTTGTTGTTCTTTTGGGATGCCATCTGGGTAGGCATTATATTTCACCTATCTGATTTTATGTATGGTTGTTTGATGTTATTTATTATGGGGGTGTATGTGGGTGTGTTTTGTTTCATCAATGTCTGTGAGCTTCCCAGAATGATGGGATACAAATCAAGTGAGTGAGTGAGTGAGTGAGTGAGTGAGTGAGTGAGTGAGTGAGTGAGTGAGTGAGTGAGTGAGTGACCATAAGTTGATTTAAGTCAATAATGTCATATGGTGTCAAAAACAACATAAAACATATTGCATTGACCTAAGCATAATATTGAGATGGAGGGAATTAATTGTACCACTATGTCCTTCTTTGATCTAGAATATTATGCTCAATTCTGGGCACTATAGTTTAAGAAATATATCATGAATCTGAAATGTTTCCAGATTTGTGTGACCAGGATGGTGATAGATCTGAAACCCAAGGCCCACGAGGAATGGTCCCGGGGTGTGTTAAGCTGGGTAAAGAGAAGACTGAGAAACCATACAACAGCCATTTTCAAACATCCAAAGAGCTGTTACTTGGAAACTTTGGAATTACAGAAAACTCCATAATGGCGGGGACAGGTGCTAATTTTAACCCTCTGTCCAGAACTTCCATCAAGACATAGATGGACTTCATGGCTGAAGAACTTGAGAGACTGGTGTGACATGTTCTCAAAAGAACTGTTCCGAGGAATTAATGACAGGAAGAATATCACCATGATGATAGCCAATATCTGGAATGGGTACGGCACCTGAAGAAGAAGACGTCAAGACCTTCTGGGGGCCAGGGAAGCTGCCAAAATGCAAAACAAAACAGACACACAAAATGAAAGTAGAAATGTCTGTAAGTCCATTTCCAGTTTTGAAAAATGAATACAGTCAAACCTCGCATAAAGAGCACCTTGCTTAAAGAGTAACTCGCTTAAAGAGCAGAATTTTCTCTGAATGTTCGCTTCGCTTAACAAATAAAACCAAATAAAAACTCACTTAACAAATAAATCGGGGTTCGCAATTCCCCCCACCAGAAGTCACAATTGGTCACTTACAATGGTGTTTCACTTAAAGAGAAAACTCACTTAAAGAGCAATCCTGTGGAACACATTATGCTCTTTAAGCGAGGTACAGCTGTATTTAGTCATGTCAAGTGTTGTGGGGAGGGTGCTTGCTATCTTTTTAAAAGGCAAATTACCCTTGACAAAGGCTTCAAGAAGCTGGAATTAATTTTGTTTTTTCTCTAAAAGGCAGGAAAGCACAGGACGGGTGAGAGACCACAATAACAGCTTTGAGTGGAGGCACACTTCCTAGCTGTAAGGTAAAGGTAAAGGTCACCGAAGTGGTCCCTATTTATCTACTTGCAATTTCTTGCTTTCGAACTACTAGGTTGGCAAGAGCTGGGACAGCTGGAACAGAGATGGGAGCTCACTCCCATGCAGTATTCAGGTATTGAACTGCTGACCTGCTGCCTTTCAGTCAGCGTCTTAGCCACTTGAGCCAATGCAGCCCCTTCCTACCTGTAGGATAACATAATTGGACAAATCTTCCTTCCTAACTGACTTCCCAAGACTGATCATTTTCCAAAGTTCCCCTTTGTGTAACTCTGAAGGCATTGCAAGTTGTGCATTTTGTCTTTTCTCAGAAAGCTGTATAGGATGAAACTTGGGAGGTTTATATTTAACAAGTTAATCTTTCAAAGGTGTCCTTTGGTTATCAAAACAGGCCGTGAATCGTTTTTGTGTCTTCATAGCACACACTGCAGAAAGGCAGCTGCCTCTCTTTCACACTTAACCATGATCTTCAAGCTACTGTTATCACCTCGCAAGAAGCTTAAAGCAAGAATAGGATTTAGAAAGAGGCCTTGATCTAAATTTAGCCAGATGTAAGAGGAGCTTGTTCTCCATACAAAGTTCAACATCTAGATAGAAACATGAAAAGATAAAATTCCCACTGAAGTACTCGGACAAAATAAAAAGTTTGGTGTGTGTGTGTGTGTGTGTGTGTGTGAGAGAGAGAGAGAGAGAGAGGGTGTGTGTGTGTGTGGAGAGGGATTAAAACAAATCCAGGAAACATACACCAGAAATGTGGCAGGCATTTCTGATTTGCCTACACTGAATGAACTAGTAACTGGGATATTTAAAATCTTTTGTCAGAAGTAAGTTATGGGGCTGTCAATCATGTTTCTGTGGTGATTGGTGGACAGCTCGTCATATCGGAAATTAAATCAAACAAAGGAAGACCAACATAAATTTGGAAATGATGAATTTTGGCTATGTGTAATACCTTCTTCATATTGTATGCTCCAATTTCTCTCATACCACTCACCTATCAAGAGGGAATCTATGGGCCCAAAGAGACTAAACTGATGGAGGACGTTTTACCAGACTATCTTGAAAACAACTAAAGAAATATTGTTTCATTCTCAAACTAAGAACATAGTATGAAGAGGGATCTAATCAAAGGTCTATTTAGTCAAGCATTCTGTTTACGTATTGGCTAACCAGATGCTACCAGAAAGTCCATCCCAGGCTATCAATACAACTGGACCATTCTTGTATTCCCCACATACTGTGTATAGTAATGGAGATGATATACAGCTATTTTGATGAATAGCCAGTGATTGCCTTTACCTTCATGAATTCATCAAATCCCCTTTTAGAGCTTCCAAAGATAAGCAGCTATGCCTACATCTCATGACATTAAATTCCACAGAACAGGGGAAAGATCCCAAGGACTGTTCTGTCTACATTAACTGTTTAGTATAATGTCTCCCTGTCAGCAACTATGGAAAGAATATCCTGTACTCAGACACTCACTAAGCCATCCTCCTGTCATAGCAGTCCAAGCTGGAATACACTGTATATGCTTAAACATATCTACTTGCTTTGTAACAAGGTTCTAGTAGACGTTGACTGTGGTGGCTTAGTGGGGTGCTGACTTGGGCTTCTGGTAATTGAAATCCAAGAACAGCTGGAGTGCCAAGATTCGCCATCATTGTTCTAGGGTATTATAAAGTTTTCCACAAGTATTTAAAAACTGAAAACAATCAAATTAGGTGTTTTCTAGACTTCCTTGATTCTGCAACTATGTTTAATGCTAGCCATTTGTATTTCCCCCTAAATTTAAACTATACAGTTTTGACAGAGTGTTGTGCTCTCAGTTTATGCTGAAGCTGTAATTTGCATCTTAGAATTTGTTGGGTTTGGGGTTTCCGCGTTCTGCTGCTGTTCTTTTATCTTTTTGAAATCCCTCCTGCAGGCTATGACTTCTGCTTTAGGCAGCAGAAAATATACTGTGCTACAGCAGTCCTTCTGTTATAAATTACTGAGCTCCCAAATATAAACTTTTTGTTTCATAAATTATTATTGAAGAGAGATGATTTTTCTACCCAGTTATTTGTACAGTACATATATATTCCCTATTTTGGTGGTATTGGTAATCCACAGAGAGGCTGAATCAGCAGGAAATTCACTTTGGCTCTGCCCTTTAATTTTTCATGGGGTTTCTCTGAATTGGCTTCACAACACTGATATTGAGTAACAGCATATTAGAGAACAGCATCAATGTTCATAAAGGTATTTATCACAGATCTCAGGGTACAGTGTTTTGACCCATTGTTCGGCTCTACCGGAAAGTATTCAGACAATATCATTGTCTTGATTTTCCACATCCAAAACACATGTTTTTGTTTACATGTAGCTGTGTAGGGCTGAAGGCACTCTTTGCTCCTTTGAAATCAATTCACACAGAGCAGGCTGAGAGCATTATTATCTTCCTCAACTGAGCAAGAAGTAGACAGAGTGTTAGATGTGGCGTTTGAGTCAATGGATTCTGGCGGAGAATTTGTGTGAGTCCTAGAAGAAGAGGTAGCTTTCTTTTAATGTTTATTTATTTACACCACACGCACACAAGGACACGCACACGCACACGCGCGCGTGTGCACACACACACACACAATACAGAGCAAAAAATAAAAAGGTCTGGCTTCAGTATTGACTAGGGTTGGAGCTCTTCACAATTCCCTGTGCCTCAAGCAATCTGAAATGTGAGGCATTTCCCTATTTTATCACATTCATATACAGACATACCTCGCATAATGAATTTAATCCGTTCTGCGAGGTTGCTCACTATGCAAAAAATTCGCTATGCGAGTCTGACTTGTATAACGAATTTTTCGCTATGCGAGTCAGACTTTTCCCTATGGAAAAACTCGCATAATGAGCGTTTCTATGGGGAAAACTCGCCTAGCAAAAAAAATCGCTATGTGAGTTTTCCCCATAGAAATGCTCGTTATGTGAGTTTTTCCATAGGGAAAAGTCTGACTCGCATAGCGAAAAATTCGTTATGCGAGTCAGACTGCTTAGCAAAAAACTTGCTCGTTATGCGAGTTTTTCACTAAGCGAAACGCTCGTTAGGCGAGGTTTGACTGTACATGCTTTTCTGAACTACCCTTCAGCTTCATGAGAAGTTCACAGACAATTTAACTTACAGCTTGACTTACAATTTAAAACTTCAAACTGAGTTTGAAACTTAAAAAATGATGCACAGCATAACTAAAGAGGAGTAAAAAGGTCTCCAAATCACATGAACCAATTTGGGATAGTTTAGTCCCCACATTTAACACATATCTAGTACCGCTAAAGGCTTGTATAGTTTTGGCCAAAATCTTATGGTTATTTGCATAACTTGCCATGCCTAAACGCTGAAGTGCCAGGCCATTTTTTAGTCATGTGCCTGATTGCACAATCAAGCTCTACACAAATAACAATAGGATTTCAACAGTTGTTACCTGAAGAGTTATAAACCATGCTCTGGTTTCAGCCACTGATCAAGTTAACTACTGATTTATTTTAAATGGACAAAATAAAAGTTATAGCATTTTGCCATTGGGGTATTTTTTAACCCACTTGATGTAATATGTTGTGATGAAAAAAAAAAGTCCTTTGCCATTATTGACTGAACATGGATGCTAAGAAAGAGAATGGTGGATGTGGAATTCTCAAAAGGTTTAAGATAGTGGTTCTCAAGGTTTTTGTGCCACGGGCAGACAAAATCTCCTCAGACAGCTGAGTGGGCTGGACATGTGGTTCCTCCCTGCTGTAAACACTGCTGTAAACTGCAGTGGGCACATTTGCACATGCACGGGCACATTTATGGCTGTCTTAAATGCATCCACTTCTGTTTCCAGGGTTGCCGCTGTGGGCTGGATGGCATGGTGTCAAGGGTTGAGGCCAGCTAATGGGCCATAGGTTGTGAACCCCTGGTTTAAGAAATGAGAGCAGTGTTCATTTATCCCAACCCCTAACCCTCAAAGTGTTATAATCTCTTTGGGTCAGTTGCTTTAGTTCACTAACAAGTGAGTCAGCTCACCCCTGTCAAAGTCCCATCCCCAGTTTCTGGCAGTCCATTAGTCCAGGCCTTGGTTGTATTCAATAGAATTAAATCTCTTGTAGTTTACTGCTCAGACTTGAGTCTGAGTCACTAGACACAGTGACCCAGCTTTCTCAGTGTGGTCTGCTGTGCCTGTATGGCACTTGACCCTCCAGCCATATCGGCTCCTCAGGCTTCTTGGCCAGTTGCATGAGTACCTGGTGCAGACAGCAATACTTCCAGCGCTGCTTCTGGTTGGACACCTTGGGTGAAGGATAGAGGGGTGTCCTCTCTGATGTGGAGCCAGTTATAATATGGTGGAGTGAGATGCTTGGTTCACAAGGTCTCAGCCCCCAAGTGACAGTTGTCCTGGTGGGGAAATGGTTCCTCTCCTTCCCAAGGATGAAGCAGATAGATGACTGTTCCTCCAGAGCCTTCAAACAATCTTCTCCTTCATTCCCTTCCTTCTCCTTTATTTCCCTCTCCTCTCAACCAGCCACTCCTGTGTCCTCCTTCCTGCTAGTCACACCTGTAGCCTCTCCCATATGCCCTTGTTCCTCAAGTGCCTGCCAATGCATACTGGTCAGTCCCTTTCTCTTTGGGCTGACCTGCTAGTGAGGTCTTTTGCTAGTCTACTGGAGAGCATACAACAGAGTAAGATTTTTTTTAACAAATAAATCATACAAACACTTTATTCATTTTTCTAGCTTTTTTTAAACTCAGTGTTCTCATTTTTAATATAACCTCCCCAAATTAAAACTGGGTTCACCACTGTTTGGCTGTGTCATGGCTTGATCCCAAGGCTGTCTGTTGATTGACTGATCAACAATTGTCTGTAGATTGAAAAGCTGACACAATGAATGCTTGTCATTGACTTCTGTGTCTCCTCAACTGGATGATTGTATGTTTTGGGTAAAGATTATCCTTTTACAAGGCTGATGGCCTATTGTCTGGTTCATTGTCTAGCATTCTCTGTGATGCTGCCAGGCCTTAGAATGGGGCAACCCGCCCCTTACTGTACAGTACAAAAGCAGAGTGATTTTCAATAAGAATAACACTTAGGATTGCAAGTTGCAAGGGTAAAAGTAAAGAGACTAAAAGAGCAGTATTCAGTTAAGACAATGAACAGGGAATAAAGAATTTCTAAATGGTAACGTTCCTTAACTGCAATTTTCAAAATGCATTAAATTCTTCTGATCTGGCACTTAGCAAAATCTGCACATTATTTCATACAATTAGAATTCAAGGATTTAAGATATGAACACAATTGAATGTGCGAAAAGGTGAAAGATAGTTATGCCTCTCACTGGATAAATTATGCTGTATAAATCAGGTCATTGCATTTGGGGCTGGTGGCTCAGATGTCAATGAAGTGATGAATCCACTCAAGGTTTTCACCCAAACTTTTCAAGAGTTGTGCATTCAGCATATTGGATAGCTCCTATAAGGTCTCACTCAAAGCCAGAGAAGATTCATTGCCAATTGAGATCAAAGCCACTGAAGTCTAGAGGTAAAGGTCTCCCTTGCTCAAAAGCCAGTTATGTCTCACTCTAGGTGGTGCTGCTCATATCAGCCAAAGAGCCAACACTGTCTGCATCTGCAAATGTTTTCATGGTCATGTGGCAAGCATGACTATGCACTGGAGCACATGGAACACTGTTACCTTTCCCACCAAAGTGGTACGTATTTATCTACTTGCAATTTCTTGCTTTCAAAATGCTAGGTTGGCAGGATCTGGAACAAACATTGGGAGCTCACTCCATAGTGCAGCGCCCAGATATCGAACTGCTGACCTGCCAACTTTTCAGTCATCACATTCAGCTTCTTAATCACTAAGCCACCATAGTCCCATGGGAAATATTCACATTTTGGTAAATGCCACATGTGAGAAAGAGGTTAGGAAGGAAGCACAGTGGCCATTTTAGCACTGCAATTGTATGCTTAACACAACATCCTGTTTTCTCATAGACTCACAAGTGACAGAGAAGAATTTGAGAAAGGATAGACACCGTCCCATTCCCAAAACCCAACATATGTAACCAATATGATGTTCATTCAATCCTTCCTTCCTTCCTTTCCTGGGTAACCTTGCACAAATCTGTCTCTCTCTGATCTACTTTGCAGTGTTGCTGTGTAGAGAACGTAAAGTGGCTGATAGTGGCTGTATGATTTCACCTGGATTAAACAAATATGTTGCTTAGAACACAAAAAATGGACATGGAAGATGTTCCCTACAACAATTTTAAAAACTTGTTGCTTGTTTTAAGATTTAACAAGTTTCAGAACATCCACACAAACACAGCTTTTCCAAAAAAAGAACAAGCTGACCTATTTGCACAACCAATTCATCCACATGGTTGGAAATGGTCAGTTACAACCCCTTCATTTCTTTTCTGAAACCATGTCTTTAGAGCAGCAATGAAGGATTGTTTTATATTTCCCTTTGAACTCTGTGATAAAAGTGTCTCTTCCCAATCCACAACATAATACAAAAAAGCACTTTGGGGAATTGAACCAAGCCAAGGTGATGACCTTTCATTTCCACTGCTGAAGGCAGTAGCAAAAATCTAAGCGCGGATGTTCCAGATGACTGATTAGAACCTATTTGCTCCCTGCAAACATCCTATTTCTTCCTTCCTACCATAGCAAAAGAGTGGTTGATTAAATCTCAGAAGAGACCATTGAAAACCAAGAAGAGAAATGTTCTCCTTGAACCAATTAAATACATATACTGAAAAGAAAAATAGAATCTAGATTCAGAAAGAGCAGAGAAATTAAACATAGTTAGAACTGGCTTTATTAAATCAGTAAATCAACAGATGTTCTATAGAAGGCACTTTGTTCAAGCATTTAAGGATGTAACAAACAGGAAGACCTGGTTGGATGAAAGGACTATTTAGAGTAGCCAGGATGACCAAAGGTCAGTAAAACCAATAGTAGCAGAAATTGTGATAAAACTGTGCTGAATCCAGCCCCCATCCAGCTTAACAGTATTGGGAAATGCTTAGAACTAGAGCTATGCATGGTCCCTTAAACCAATTTTGAGAGCAATTTGGGTCTCCGTTTGAAAAAAAAAATATTGGGAAAAGTTGAAGAGAACAGGAAAAGAAGAAGCCTATGAATTAATCAACTCAATAAAGGAACTAAAGCCTTGAGTTTTCAGTTTCTGAAAATTAGCTCAGTGGTTAATGTTTGTGGCTGCAGAGCCAGAGGTTGGGAGTTCAATTTCCAACCATGGTTCCTATGGGTAAAGGCAGCTTATGTGGCTTGGGCAAGCTGCACTGTCCAAAGGTGCCTCTATAACAGTGGTTCCCAACATGGGGCCCACACCCCACAGGGACACTTTAATTCCCAGAAACCTAAGTCAGTACATTGGCTGATCAGTCCTTTGGGGAATTGACTTAGGCTTCTGGGAATTAAAGTCCAAAAGTCAAAGGTTGGGAAACACTGCTCTAGAACAGGGGCACACAAACTATGGCTCGTGGACCCAATTAGGCCCGTTCATATCATTAATGCTGCTGGCAGTGAGTACCCAGGCTCACTGTGGACCGCTCCTCCAACCGCCCCCACGGCCTGGTGCCAGCAGTGGTGGTAGAGCAGCAACAATCACACTTTGTCCCGGCTGCTCCGAGCAGCCTCTGGTTCAGTCCCATCCCCTCTGCAGCCTTTGCGTTAGAGAAATTTTCAGAGCCTCCTCTGTTTCAAAATCCACAGTGCTAGGAGAGTCTCCTGGTGCACCCAGGATGACGTCACCGCAGCGCACCAGGTTTACCCTTCCAGCGCCGCAGATTTTGAAATGGAGGAGGCTCCGAAAATTTCCCCAAGTTGGCAATCAGCTTTGGCAAAGGCCGCAGAGGGGATGGGACCGAACCAGAGGCTGCTCGGAGCAGCCGGGACAAAGTGCAATCGGCACCACAACTGCTGCTGATGTCAAAACTGTCAGCAGTGGGAGCAGCCTGCCTCCGGGCCCCGCAGCTGCATGTTGGGAGTGGGACCGGCACGCAAAAAAAAAAAGTTTGGGCACCACTGCTCTAGAAGCAGGGCATGGTAAACCACTTCTGAGTATTCTATACCAGGAAAACCTTGAAAAGGGTCACCATAAGTCGTAAGTGATTTGATGGTACACCATGACGGCAACGGCAATGGCGACAGTGATGTCATTAGCATCAGCGACATCGGCAATGGCAATTTTATTATTATTATTATTATTATTATTATTATTATTATTATTATTATTATTATTATTATTATTATTATTATTATTATTATTATTATTATTATTATTATTATTATTATTATTATTATGCAGAGACAAGAAGCAAGAGTCAAGAAGTACACAGTACACAACAAGAAATTGGACCTTCAGAATGCAACCCAATTTGGCTTGGAGCAACTTGGCCTGTAAGCCACCCTCTTATATACATAAAATTTCATGGCATGATAGACCGTAAAGCAGGGGTGGCCAACCTTGGTGCTCCAGCTGTTCTGGGACTTCATATCCCAGAAGCCCAAGTCAGTATGCCAGCTGATCAGGGCTTCTGGGAATTGAAGTCCAGGAACAGCTGGAGCACCAAGCTTGGCCACACCTTCCCTGAAGAGTGAAGCAAACCGGACAAATATCAAAGAACTAGCATTATGGGTATGTTTGTGTAAAAGCATACAGTCAGTGATGGGATTACAATTTTTTTACTACCACGCCATGATGTCACAGATGTCATGGGCGTGGCCAATGTCATGACGTCATGATGTCATGGGTGGAGCTGACATCATGACATCGTGACGTTGTGGGTGGGACCTTAAAAATAAAAAATAATAATTAAATTAAATTAAATTAAATTAATTAAAATAAATAAATACACACACACACACACCCCTCTCAACCCACACACCCACCCACCCACCCACAACACAAAGCCATAAATAAATTAAATAAATAAAATAAATAAAGAAATAAAATAAAAATAAAATAAAAATACACCCACCCACCCTCCCCAAACACAAACCCCTCACTTACCCCTGGGAGGGCTCGGCGGCGGCAGAAAGCCCAGGCAGGGCAGGCCTCAACTTGCCTGGGAGGGCTCAGCAGTGGCGGATGGCCCAGGCAGGCCAAGCCTCAACTTGTCTATGGGGGCTCGGTGGCCCAGGGGAGGTGCCCTCCTCTGAGGGCTGGTGCCGCCTGACCAGATTGCCATCACCGCCACCACCATTGCCGCCGTTGCTGCTGCCACTGTTGCCGCCACCGGAGCCGGAGGAGGAGGAGGAAGTGGCACGCCCTGCCGGGCATCCCCATGCCATGGGGGCTTATCAGCCCCAAGTCCCTGGGAGGGCTTGGTGGTGGCGGACGGCCCGGGCAGGCCTCAACATACCCATGGGAGCTTGGCGGCCCCAGGGGAGGTGCCCTCCTGTGAGGGCCACCACCGCCGCTGCCACTGCTGCTGGAGCCGCTCTGAAAAGGTGCGGCTCCGGCTCTGGTAGAATTTTTTTTTAAATTGGAGCCAAAATGGCTCCAATTTAGTGCGCATGCGCAGAAACTCAATCTGACGCATGCACAATGCATTTTGGCTCCAATTTTTTAAAATTTTCTTTCTTTCGGTGAGGCGTCCGGAACCGGAGGCCTTAAAAATGGGATACCCTCTCAGAGAACCCTCCGAGATTGTTCCTACCAGTTCTGGGGAACCGGATGGAACTGGGGTCATCACATCACTGCATACAGTGTATTTTATGCTTTCTTCTTTGCTTTTAAAAGCAACATAAGAAAGACAAAGAACTTTGCTTCTGATCTGTTTCAACTTGTGTTCCAGAGGCAAACTGACTTTTCTTGACTTCTCGGAAATACATTTTTGGAGGGGGCTGGAGAGGTGACACCCCCCCCCCCGATTCCTCCTTCAGGTGAACTGGTCCGAACCAGTAACATCCCATCACTGCCTGTATGTATACTTCAGAGTTGAGCAATTTCCAAGAACCTGGGAGCTGAATGCACCCATTCCTGTAATTTGGAAACCAAGACCCAGACTGATAGCCCCTCCCCAAAACCTTTATTTAATTTAAATGTGTAGTACTAAAAGAGCCTGCTTTTCACCCTCTTATGGCCTTTCTTTTTAATTTAAATTTTGGGCTCAAGAGGTCCTGGAGGGATCTCAAAAACCTAAAAAAAACACCCCATGTCCCTTCAATGGGCACAAGGGTGCTTGCTTGGTTTTTATTTTTAATCATCTTAAGTAGCTTTTTTACAGGTTTTGGGCTTTTGGGCCTTGGGAGATGCTAGGGAATTTATTTGGGATCCTGGGGGCTTCCATACAGTTCATGGCCCACATGTACATATCCCATAATAGATAGAGAGATGTCAAGAGTTAAATCCTAGCCCTAGTCAGACATTGCAGATGTATTTTTCAAAACTGGAAATTTGGGTTCTAGTCCACATGAAGAGCCTCCACTTATCTTCCAGTCTTATTGTTTTCTGTCCGTAGAAGTTGTTAGAAGTGGGTGGGATAGTAGGACAAGAGAACTTGTCCTGCTGAACATATTTTAAAATTTTCCTTTGCTAACAATATGTTTAAGAGTTTGTCCAAAGCTCTGGAAGGTTATTGTTGATTCTTATGATATCCTCAGTATGGAATATCCCTCCTTCATGAGACCCATCTCAATTCGTCATTGTTCTATTTTCACCATTTTGTAAAAGTGCAGTTTTTTTGGGGAAAGCTGACAAGTTGGCAACTTAATGGCTCTTTCTACTGCTGTATTTTTCCACTCCTTTGTTGCTGTGATTTCTTGTCAGTTCTTATTTCCTTTCTACTTTAGTACTTCTCCCTGCTCCTGGTGCACATTTGTTTTATTTTTATATCTTAGAACTGTAGAGCTGGATCGAGTCTGATTTTGATTGTTGTTGTTATGTGCTGTCACGTTCCTTCTCCTGAGTCCTATTTGCACAGCCTATCATTTGGCACTCATATCTTTGATTAGACAATTGAAAATAAAAGGACATTTCATACATATGTAATACACACATGCAAATTAGTAATGTTGCTCTCTCTCTGAAACCATCAGGACTTGACACTGCTTGGCTTTCACCATATCATGTCCCCATATAGCCCCTTACTCATGGGTTTCCCCCCTTTTCACAGTGCACAAGAAGAGGTTCTAATGGCAGAACCAAAAGAGAGAGACAGACAGATACAGACAGTGACAGAGAGGCAGGGCAGAAGAAGCCAGCTCCAGGAAGCCAACCACTACTCAAAAGAGATGTTAATGGAGGCATTAGCAAAAAACATGCCAAGCTCAAGAGTGAACAAGATGTGAGAGGAGTGACCTGAGGGACTGATCCCACTGCCTTCAGCACAGGTATATCACCCATCACTGTTATGGGACTCCAGCTCACTTCAACAGAGCACTCCTGTTGAGAGGAACTGGACTAGATACCTTGACAATAAATTTAACTGGGAGTGAGAAGGTCTTGGGCTCACTGAACCTTGTCCCAGGCTCCTGGGCAGTGTTGAGAACTAGCCTGGCTTCAGTTGTAACCCACTATCCTGCTGCAATAAACCTCATTTTAGTTCACCCGCTATGTTGTTGTCTATGGATCAAGAGATATGCGAGGAAGCCTCCATTGACTCGTTCACGGCCAGCAGAATTCATGCTGTTCAATACAGACTTGATTTTAGGAACAGAAAATGCAGCAAGAGTCATTCACAAGGAAGCCTAAAAGGCCATTCACTATTAATAACTTATTTTCAAATTGCCCTCTTAAACATCAAATTGCTCCCCTGGTGTGTGCATGCATGTGTGCGTACATGTGTGTGTACCACATTGGGAACTATGGATCTAGAAGGAGGTAAGAACCTTCTTAGCAGCAGAATGAGTTGCAGAATTGGTCTCAAATTCTTATGAGTAATGGTGTTTAAACAGGCAAGATGGAGTATCTCTGCCAAAGAAAAGTACCATATTGCACCTGAGAACTCCTTGGGGATAAACAACATCAAGTGTGGACCCTCCATCCTATTAGCAGCCTTTAACCTGCCCCAGCTGTTATTGGGTGTCAACTCTCTACCATCTGCATGACCCCATTGCAAAAACAGAGATTTATGGATACAGCATGACCTCCAAATATTCTAGTGCCATGCTGTCATGGCAGACTTTTGACTATGTGGGCATCCAATGCTCCCTTGTTAATGGGTGTCAGCTTCTCTTCCTTCTGACTAATGGATTAGCCAGTAGGCTTTTCTCTCTCACTATAACCTTGGCTCAGATTCTGATATTCTGTTATTTATTTATTTATTTGACTTGTTTAGTAACCCCCTCACTGAGGGGGCTGGTGACATGTTGTTTATCTATGTCACCAACCCCCTTTGTTTATGACCAGAGATTTCACCTGGCACCATAGACTTGGTTTCTTTCTGTTCCTTGACTATTTGTCACTGCAGATGGAACTTGCTGGCCCCAAGTACTTGACAGATACTGCCTGGAATCAGGATAACGCCTTTTAATGAATTAATAGTGTTTTGTTTGGAGATTTTGGTGTAACAAAGTTTGCTCATGACTTTAAAAAACACTCATTTTGAATTGTTTGGGGCCATCGTTCTATAGCTGATAAAAATTAATTACAAATATATACAATCAAAAATAGCATGTAGTGTTAAAACGTTTTGATTTTTGGAGTAACAACTAAGAATGATACATTCATTATTGGGTTTTTTAAAATTCAAAACTATGTTAAGCTTTATACACAGTTACATTCCTTGACATAAAGCCATGCAGATCTGTTAAACATACATAAAACATAATATGATTCATTTGTCACATGCAAGACAAGGAAGTGCCAAAAATGTTTTTCCTCCTAACCACAAGACAGTGGAAGATTTCATCAGCCTCAAAGCAAGTTTTCACCATTTGCATGAAAGATTTTCATGCATTTCTACAAAATGCAAATTTTCAATCCACAGTAGCTACTGCTTTGTTGAATAGTTTACTAAAAAGCAGAAAGCAGAAGCATGGGTTGAGTTATCTGTGTCTTTCTGAGCAGTCAGCCTGACTCTTTTTGCTTGCTCTCTGTATGTACCTTCAGCTTAAAAAGATGGCAAGAGACGTACAAAGCACAAAAATGTAGCAGCATCTTGCTTTTGCATCAGCAGTGACATTTCTCATCAGAGAATTTTTGCTGCCTGGCCCACAAATGAGACCTTCTAGAAATCTCATCTCATCTCTAATATTCTTTGAGTGTCAGAGCAGATGACACAAGGCTAGATAGAAAAGTAATTAGACTTTAGAATCATAGAATTTGAATATACTATTTTGAGTCCTGCCCTCTGGAGCTCCAGAAAGCTTTACATAAAGCAAACTCTTGCAATTAGACTTACTGAGCAATTGCTGGCCAAAACAGGAGCTAAGGATAAGAAAACTTTTCCTCCTTAGCCTGTGATGGAGAAGAGGAAAAAGCAACAGCTGACAGTAAATCACTCGGCTGAAAAGGTCAGCTTGCTTGTGCTTCACATTCCTTCAATTCGTTGCTGCAGAGGTAGCCATAAGAAGAAGTAGCACTGTTTAAATACATTCATGTTTTAAGTGGTAGAACAGGAGAAATGGAAAGAGGTCATTAATCTGTTCTCATTATACCTTAAGATGCTTGGCTCTTGATCTTTCTTCCATTGTCTCTTCTTGCTCTGGGAAACATTTACAACTCATTTTATGTTAGGCTTAAAAAAAACATTGTGTATGCCACATAAAGGGGAGGGGGGTACCCGTAATTCCTAGATTTAACAGTTATTGTATTTGTTTTTTCTTCACTCATCATTTTTCAGATTTTATCTCATAAAGTCAAACAAGAACCAAGTTCAAAACAGAGACTCAGCAAGGGGGGGGGGAGGCTGAGGGAAACAATACAGTGGATTTAACAGAAACACACACACACACACTGCCCATCGTGTAATTGCAAAAAGTAGTGGAATGAGGGTGAGTGGTTAGAAATGTGTTACTTTGTGACTTTCCATGTCTTGTTGGTTTGAGAATCTTCCCAAGGTTTCTATGGCATCTTATAAATGATTTACTTTAATCAGAATCCAGCATTAATTCCTCAACCACCACCCCTGCTAGGTTTTGACTTTAGAGGCAGTATTACTCCATTACAGTTCTTAAAAGCTTAGTGTCAAGACAAGGAAGACAGAAAAATTAAGATAACAGCTGTGTCCCCCTCCCTGTAGAGATCCCTGCCAAAGATGCAGAGGCATATAGGTAAATTAGAATACAATCCTAGGTGCATAGACTTGGGAAGGAACCCCACTGAACTCAACAACTGGAATCATGTTTCTTAGCATAATAAATTGCAATTATAGTTGTCCCATTGAATCAGTAGATTTAGGTGATCCAAGATCCCTGTATGTTGCATTGATTCAGTGGCTCTATTCTAATTGCAGCTTATTAAGGGACAAGATTTCAGTTACATTAGTACCTCGGATTACAATGAGACTTGGTTCCATTGATTGCACAACGTTAAAAAAAATCCCTGTTTCCCTGGAGGCTCCAGCAAGCCAGAACGTCAGGATTTGAATCCTGATGTTTTGGTTTGCTGCAGCCTCTAAGGAGGTGGGGGGACTTTGGAAACAGTTTGGATCGGGTCCCCTGTCCTCCCTGGAGCCAGCAGGGGGTTAGGGAGCCCAAAATAGGTAAAAAAAAGGGACTTCCCCCCCATTTCAGGCTCTCTGACCCCCCTGCCAGCTCCAGGGAGGTCAGAAGACCCAATCCAAGCTAATTCCAAAGTTCCCCCACTCTCCTGGAGGCTGTAACTGAAATGGTAAAATATAGCAGAGTGCAGGAAGGTGGCTGGCTTTTGCCACACCCTGAGGTTTGAGAGTGTTTGTTGAGATACAGGAGACAAAAACAAACTCCGGCTTGGGTTGCAGGAAATATGTATTTACACTATTTACAAAGGTTGTGCACAAAGTGCAAGTTAACACTTGTCTTCAAGTCAGACCAAGTGGTGCAGCAAGTCCTTATAGTCTATGTGAGCTAATTAAGCTCTTATCTTCGATAAAGCAATGCAAGCAGTCCAAACCTTTATCTGTTGCTTCAAGGTCGGCTTCGAAGATATTCACCAGTTCATTCTAGCTACGGAGTAGCTCGGTTCCAAAACAGTCCTTGGTTAGGTCACCACAATGTGGCTGAGGTATGTGTTCCAATATCTTGCAATAAACGGCAAGTAGACATACCAGACAATCCTCAAGAACGACGAAGGTCCGATGGACATGAGCACAGCAACAAAGCAGTCAGAGAACAACAGGCTGGCTGGCTGGCAAAGACTGTTGCCTCAATTTATGCTAGACACAAACACCTGGCTGTGGTAGTTGCACAGTCTTAAAGTCATTGGTTTGCTCTCGTTGCAAACCTACTCATATATCCTAACAGTAACAAGCCAAAATGTCAGGATTTGAATCCTGATGTTTTGGCTTGTTACAGCCTCCAGGAGGGTGGGGGAACTTTGGAAACAGCTTGGATCGGTCTTCTGACCTCCCTGAAGCTGGGAGGGGGGGCAGATAGCCCAAAATGGGTAAAAAAAGATGGGTTTTGTTACCCATTTTGGGCTCTCTGACCTCCCTGCCTGCTCCAGGGAGATCAGAGGACCCGATCCAAGCTGTTTCTGGGCTTCTCTGATGTCCCCGGCCAGTGCAACAAGCCAAAACATCAGGTTTCGAACCCTGACATTTTGGCTTGCTCCACTGGCCGGGGATGTCATGAAAGCCCAGAAACAGCTTGGATTGGGTTCTCCCTGGAGCAGGCGGGGGGGGGGGAAATCAGAGAGCCTGAAATGGGTAAAAAAAATGGACTTTTTTTTTTACCCATTTCAGGCTCTCTGATCCCCCTGCCTGCTCCAGGGAGATCAGAGGACCCGATCTACAGCTGCAGGGTGGCTGGGGAAGCTGATGGGAACTCCCCGTCAGCTTTCCTAGCCACCCGCCCATGCCTTTGCAGCTGTGGGGTGGCTAGGGAAGCCAACGGGGGAGCCCCCCATTAGCTTTCTACCCACCCCACCCCTGCCTCTGTAGCTGCAGGGTGGCTGGGAAACTTAACGGACAACCCCGTTCAGCTTCCAGCCACCCTGCTGCTATGAAATGACTGCTAACAGATCGTTAAAGAAATTTTGCATCGTTATCCAGTTTTAGCGTTATCCGATGCAGTCGTTATCCGAGGTATTACTGTATTGGGTCTTACATCTGTATTGTAATGTAATGTATTTTTATAAGATGCCCTGAGTTGCCACGGCGAGTGGGCGGCAATATAAATTTGAAATAATAATAATAATAATAATAATAATAATAATAATAATAATAATAATAATAATAATAATAATAATAATAATAATAATAATAATAATAATAATAATAATAATAATAATAATAATAATAATACATCTGAGTAGAAGCTCCTTGGATTATGCATTGCTCTCAACAGATAACTATTCAACAAGTGAATGGCATAATTTGTTCTGAGACTGGAGCTGAAATCTGAGGTAGTAAAATTACTTTTTTTTAAAAAAAATTCACATTGGCTATTCTGGCTTATGGAACACTGGACATTGTATCATGGAACAGACCATTGGAACAAGAGCAGACAGGCACCTCAGAATTGATGCAGTTGGTTCTGAGGAGTGAAGAATTATCTCTCCTTGACAGTCTGAACATCAAATCTGAAAACAACCCTTGGTCTTGACATTGAGAATGTCTAAGAAATCGACATATAAAGTACACTCTCCAAGTTGGTTATTGGAGTGGGAACTGAAAAAGCTGATAATCTCAAACATCATCACTAATGCGCAACAGTCAAAAACACTCTTCCCAGGATCACAAAGGACAGGCTACAGCCTGCATCACCATATTCCCTCTGGAATGAGAACGAGCCAAAATAATCAAAAACCTTCTGCTAGACAAGAGCACACTCAAATTACTAGAGACTCTTGCTCCATTAATTAAGGTGTAGAATCTCCATCCATTACTGTCACGACTCCAGAATCTGATGTTGATAAGCCTATCCTCTCTCCCCATCAGAAGAATTTCATTTATATTTGGACTTATTTAGACTGAATTTAGACCGTACAGCCAGCAACTCAATGCCAAGTGTCAGGCAGTGGTTAACTAACTACTGGAAACCATCACATTGGGCCCTGTAGCAAAATGAGCAGAGGAGGAACTCTGATTCCCAACGGTCATGGAGGCGGAAAAGGCCATGCCAGATGGACTGGCAGTGAAGGTGGACCTTGTCCATATCCTCAAGGGTGTGGCAGTCTAGTGCAGTCCCTGCATGTTTCATTTCATGTATGCCACAGGAGATGGCTCTGTGATCATAGTGTGTGGGTCACTTCATGGCAAGCTGGGATTCTCCTTAAACAAATTTATGTCAATGACATTTTTCCCGCTTCAGGAAAAAATGCATTCTCGGATATGAGTTACAGTTGATGACAGATGTTGATGTTATACCGATTAGCTCATTCAGGTGCTCCCTGTCTGAGTTTAGAGATATCTTGTACACAAGAGGCATAGAGCCAAGAGAAATGATGTGGTGTTTGAGCTTCAGGATAAGAACAGGGAGACCTAACCCCTACACTTTAGAGCTCTCTGAACATCAAAAGTGTCAAGAGGGTCCCTGATACCTAACTGGGCTCCCAGGTGGCTAAGGAAAGGGCAGAGGGAATCTATGATAGATATGAATGGCTTGTTTGTATTCTCATTCTTGTTCTGTCTCTGATATGTTTGCTTAGAGAACTGCCCAATAAAGATTTCCTTCTTCTCTCACTGAGTGCTTATTGTCTCTGATATCCTAAAAGAACCTGAGCCCATCAGGCCTGGCCATCCTGCTTGGCATTACACAACCAATCTTCCAAAACATGGGCATAGAAATATGCGTATATTTAATTCACACCACCATTTGAAAAGAATGCAAGACAGAATGAATGTTGTGTTAAAAGCTGAGTAACATTCATCATAATTCCCTCCTCTTGTAAGTTACAGTGGGCTGACTCGAGCACTGGTTAAAACCAAGCTGTTCCTGGTCCCCCATGAATCTTAGCCATGTTCACACACATACATCTGAGTCATCAAACGTGATAGTCAAATGCAGAGTGCTCACATGATATATACTGTATGCATGTGTGAAACAATCATGTTTTTCCAGAACAAAGCAAGCTACTTAAGATAATTTGGGAAACAACTTGCCACCCCCAGGACCTGTTTTAGGTTACATTAACCCCACATTCCCATAATCAGAAAAAAAATATAAGGAGAAGTGCCCAGAAATCCACTCTTGTTCTGATTTTGTAAGTGAAATAGCAAACAAAACCAGGCATTGGAGAAATGAGACTTCTTTTCATGTGAAAAGGCTACGCATGTGTTTTGGGTTTTTAAAAATTAATTCATGGACTACAGTCCCAGATGTCTTCAGGAATTCCCACAGCCAGACTTCTGGATATTGTAGTCCACAAATTCCAAAAATCCCATGGTTACATTTTGCAGAACAGGGGTGTTGGTGGGAACGAGAGATTAAGTCTGAGCCATGATATCAATATTGTCAGAATAACAAGCATAAAACACCTTGCAATACTCCAGTTTTGCCCAAGTCCTCCAGTGTATTGTCATTCATTTTTTATTTCATTTTTTTCTGTAGCCCAACGAGAGCATAGTAATGCAACTTGGCTGCTTAATTATTCCAGTGTGTGTTTTATGAAAACCACATGTGATATTTTGTATTCTGCCTTGGCCCCCATTATATTTCTCAATTTTAAGCTTATAAATATTCTAGCAGGCCATTCTCAATTCTAAAAAATAAAAAAACCTATCAAGAGCAGTAAATGCTCATATCAAATAGAGTCTATCAAGGGGCAGAGAAGGCTCTGTGGAGCTGGAGTTGTATCGTGTTGCATCAGAGAATACAGATGCTTTTTTAAAAAAGAAGAATAGGAGTTGAGAAGAAAGAGACGCCAAAATAAGAAAATGATTTACATTTGTCTCATAACATTCAGTACCCACCTAGCCTTGAAGTAGGATTCCTAACAGACTGGATTGTCAAAGGGTGGCTGTAATCTTTTGGAGATTGTGGAGTGTGCATGACGTCATCGCATTGTGTTTGAGGTGTGTGCACCCCAAAATGGCTTTCAATCAGTGGTGATTTGCTGATGATGATAACATCATCACCATTTTGCACCAAGAGCAGAACAACAGGATTTCAGCCAGTAGGTAAGGCATCAGAATCATTGCTTGTCATGGAGTACCCAGGAATCAAACTCTAACCTTCCAGTCAGCGAGTTCAGCGTCTTAATCACTTGAACCACAGCAGTCCCTTATGACATCCCAAAGATCCTCACAAAACAGTTTTCATTTTAGCCATTATTGGTACCTGGTTACCTGGTTGATCTATACTTCACATGTCTAGTTTGACATGGCAGATTGAAGCATTGTCTCCCAGAAGATTTTAGCAGCTTCTTGCCATCAGAAGGTCCTACTGATACTGTAGCAGGATCTGAAGGTATGCGGGGAACTGAGGCCCATTTTAAATACAATGTACGCATCTCATCGCAATTTCGCATGGGTGTATGCTTTGCCCTCCTCCCCACCATGAGGGACACCAGACAGGCACGTGGCTTGGGTATGCTTGCCCTATAAAAGGGGCAGGCATGAAACACCCAGTACCATTTCACCTCAGCAGAGCTTCAACAACAAGCTTGCTCCTCTTGCTTTTGCAGTTGGAGCTAGATCGTTTGGCCCTGCACTTTTGGCCATTCGATGGCCAGTGCACTGAGACTGGTATTGGTCAGTTTTTTCTTGCTTGGATTTTGGTGATTCGCACCTTTTTGCGGGCATGGTGCCTAAGTGTAAGGCTGCTCCCACTGCTACCCCAAGCCGTGCACCTAGGTGCCAGCTGGTGACCCCTCGGCAAGTCGCCCAGCCACCTCCAATGGCCACCTCAATTCCTGTTTGGCCCCTGTCAGCCAGAATAGTGTCCCGTGCATGGGCTGCTGCCTCTCTGCCCACTCCTCCTCCCACTGTGAATCAGGGGCCATTTGCTTCCGAAGACCCCTGTGCCCATGGGGGGCCTACTTGGGTGTGGTGGGTGCCCTTTACCACCGCATTTGCCAGCTGGAGGCCACCCAGGCGCCTGTAATGTCACCCCCCGTTTGGCTTGGCTTAGCCTGCCGGTGGGCCCCCTGGGCCCGACCCTGGCCCTGCTTCAGCAGCTCCTGGTGTGGATCCTCAGGAAGCACCCCCCCCCAGTTGTCTCCCGCCCCAGTCGCAGTGCCGCTGTTGCCTCTGTGCTGGGATCCTGCAATGCAATGCCATCTTGGTGAGTATGCGGTAAATGCTAGCACACCTACCTCCTCTACGACGGCCACCGCCATGTCACCCTCGACTGCTCAGTGGCTGTGACCCTACGCGGGTGACTCGCCATCAGCACTGCCGGCCACGGCTGGTGTGCAGCTGACCTTGACCGTATGGCAGGTACCTTATCCACAGTACCCCCCATTCCTTGGCCCAGCATAACCCCCTCTTTAGCCTCTGGCCCGTATCCCGCGGCGACTGACATGGGGTCAGTACCGCACACAGTACCGCACACAGCTTTGCCTTTTGGTGATCAGTCGTTGCCTTTGGGTGACCACTTGTTACCGGCTGCCTGTGCTAAGATCTGTTGGAGGGAGTATGTGGACATGTTCTCCCTGCTTAATCGCGATTTGGAAAAGTCTGAGCTCGATAAGTTGGATGACCAGGAAAAGGAGTTGCTATGTAAAAAGAAACCCCCATGTACATGGGCTAATTGGCTTCCTGCTTATCTTATTTTCATAGCTGTGTCGGTCAAGGCTTGTCCGGCCTGCGCTTTGCCATTAATCCAGTACCTGGACATTATTTATCATGCTCACGTGGACTTTTCTGGTCAGACCTGTCTTTTATATGACCAGAATTTTAGGATGTGTGCCGCTATTCAGCCCAACATGCACTAGGATGAGCATAATCAGCAACTATGGCTACAGTTCATGATGCCAGTCCTCCTGGCTCTGGGCGACCGGTATGACTGTGGCCACCTTGTCCAGTATCCCCCAATTGCCCAGCTTCCCTGCCAGCCAGCAAGGCAGGCAGTTCAACCCCGCCTTTTATGGTGGCAGTTCTCTTCCTTTGGCTGGTGCGGCCGGCAAGCGTGCCGTATCCCAACTTCAGTGACTAAAACTAATTAAACCGTTGGTGCCCTTCTGCCAGTTTCTCTCTAAACCTGATTTGTGCCAGAGAATTGAGGATAAAGTTGGCAGGTGTAATAATCCACTTTTGGGAGAAAAAATAAGATATAAATAAGAGTTAGAAATTATATCCATATAGCCTTCTAGCTATAGCCCAGATTAGATCAAGGGAAAAGTAGATTATGAAATGGTTCTCAGACAGAGTTTTCCTTTGAACTAAACAATCTGGAGAATACCCCTCTCTTCTCTCTTCTTTTTATTAAGCACGGAAATCTTCACTTTGTGTCAGAATGAATATTTTCAAAAGTTTTTCTTCCAGCTGGATAAAATTTCAAGTGTTTCCATGTCATTTTTTTCCATTTTAGAACAATTTTAAAAAATTGCAGAAAGGAATTTTTAAATGAAAAAACCTGTATTTTGCATGGATAACTGTACAGCAAATTTTCAACTTATATTCCTTACATGTTTTATTATATAGGCTGCCAGTATTTCATGCTGACCCCACATTTCTTAGACCAAAGACTGACATCAAGTGGCCTCATTAATGGAATGGTTTCATTGTTGTAAGGAGCTCTGATTTAGCAGATCTTATTTAGATGCACCATTACCTGTAAGCCAAATATACTTAAGGCAGCAAAAAGTTATTTTAGGACACTATTTTATAAATAGTATTGAATGGAGGAATAATCCTCAAAGGACGTTATTTACATTCACCTCAGGTGCATCTGGCAGGCAGGATCATTTATTTAAACAAAAATATCTGCATCACTTGCAAAATTTGAGGAGGGCAGTCTTTTTAGTAACATCAATCAATGTTTATGCAGTTATTGCTATATGCCATAGTAATGGACAGAGGTATAGTTGCTGCTGCTTCTTTTGTGTCCTGATCAAACTCTGGACTGCCAAATGAAGCCGCTTTCTTCAATTTGTCATTGTAAGTCCTCATCAGTGCATGTTTCTGGCAGTAATTGGCAGACCAGTAAATGAGCTGGATTCTGTATCTCTTCACATTCCCACTGCGTGTTGTTGTCCACCCACCCTCCTTTGAGCATGTTGGTCTTTCATTTAGGCACTCCAACCCTCAGCCTATTCAGGGTCCTCCAAGAGATGTAGGGGAGGTTGAGTTCCTCTGCTACATCCTCCTTTAATGTTGTTTCTTGTCCAGTGAGCCAAAGGAACTGAAGAATGGAGACATACAGTATAGCTATGACTCAAGCAACTCTTGCATCTTCTAATGCATCCTGCCAGAATATATGTGTTTGTCATGAAAAGTAAACTATCCTTGCTAGCTACATTAGGAGTTTTAAATAGTCCCAATACCATGAATATAGAAGCTGAAGTTAAGAAATTACTTTAAAAACTAATTACATTGTTAAAACTGCTCATTGTCATTATTCTTTACAGCACAGAAACAATTATTTGATAGATTTGTTGTGAAGCACACATTTTTATGTATCTTTCCATTACCACCCTAACACCCCAAAAAGGGGAAAAACACCTTTGCATTTATGAGAAATTTGGGGAAGTAATCAGAAAATGTTACTTGCAACCCCTTTAAAGTAACTTTAGGCCAACTTGTTACACTCTTTGTACACACTGCTTTACTTGTTACTTACAAGCTCTACCTAGAAGTCTGATTTATACATAAGACCTTTGGGCACACAAGGCCAGACACCATCATGCTGAAACTACACTCTTCTTATTCTGCCGTAACCAAACCCGAATATTGGCAATCATCATGGCAATCAGCCATGAAGACTATCCTGAGAATATAATGCAGTGGCCTTTCATGTGCCTTCTGCATTGCAGCATGACACCTGTATGACGGATCCAGTTTTGCGAGTCACTTTCTGGTTCTGAGCCCTTTTGGCACACAAAGTCAGTCTCAGTCTCAGGCCAGTATTGATGAAGCTGCTGCCCTTCATCAAGATGGATTCAAGTGGGATTTAATCCATGTGGGAACCATCACCCTTCCATATGGTCTTTGACACCCAGGGCTGTTGGTCCTCAGGGTTGTCAGGTTAGTTAACTCTATTACCATAGCAGGATAACCTGGCCAGACTGCAATACAGATTCACACTCATCATAAAGATACATGTCCTTGCTTGTTTCATTTCTTTGTATGAGGAAGTACAACATTCTTCTCTTTCTCAGCAGTGATGGTGACAAATTGGCCACCATTCCCAACAGAGCACTTCCCTTGGTGACGACAACATTTTATGCAAGAATTGCAAAATATTTCACAACTCCCTCTGTAACAGGATTTTTCTATCCCTGTGCCTGAAAGGTATGCACAGATGATTTATGTGCTCATGAAGGGACTGTAGGTAAGCAGCAAAGCATAACTCCTGAAATATCATGGGTCTCATTCTCTAGCTTTGGCAATGAACACATTAGAAAAACAGCAAGAATTAGGAAATAGCAGTGGCTGCATGAAACCTTAATTATTCCAGTCTTTTGGAATAATTCTCCTTATTTCAGTTTTGAACATGAAATAATAATCATACAAAATCAAGTCAATTCTGACTTATGGTAGCCCTTTGCAGGTTTTCCCAAATAGTTAATTCTCAGAAGTGGCTTACCATTCCTTTCTTCTGATGGTGGTGGTGGTGGTGGAGCTGTCTGGGGCTGTGGTTGTGAGAGCTGGATTATAAGAAAGGCTGAGCGCAGAAGACTAGACAACTTTGAAGTGTGGTGCTGGAGGAGAATTTTGAGATTACTCTGGACAGCAAAGAGATCAAATAAGTCGATCCTGAAGGAAATCAACCCTGACTGCTGCTTGGAAGGACAAATATTGAAGATGAAGCTCAAGTACTTTGGCCATCAAATGAGAAGAGAGGACTCACTCGAGAAGGCCTTGATGATTAGAAAAATTGAAGGCAAAAAGAGAAGAGTGCAGCAGAGGATGAGATGGCATTGTTGACACAATGGGCGTACAGCTGAGTGGGCTGTGGAGGATGGTAGAGGATAGGGGTTGCAAAGGGTCAGACTCCACTATCCAACTGAACAACAACAACTTGGGCTTTGGAGCTTGCCGAAAGTCAGACAGACTGGCTTTATTCACAGGAGACAAAGTGGAAAATTGAACTCCCAATCTCTGACTCTGGAATTAGATAAAGTTGTACCTCGCTTAAAGAGCATAATGCGTTCCACAGGATTACCCTTTAAGTGAGTTTGCTCTTTAAATGAAACACCATTGTAAGTGACCAATTGTAACTTCTGGTGGGGTGGGGGGACTGTGAACCCCAATTTATTTGTTAAGCAAGTTTTTGTTTGGTTTTATTTGTTAAGTGAAGCGAACATTCAGAGAAAATTCTGCTCTTTAAGTGAGTTACTCTTTAAGTGAAATGCTCTTTATGTGAGGTTTGACTGTACTGTACTTAAATCACTGAGCTATCCAGCCAGATAGAAAGCATTGGGTTAATTATCTCAGCATATGGAGACCCCATTCAACTTAGTGGCATGGGCATTAAGGCCACAATCCTATCCACTTTCACAAAGAAGTGCAATTGTTTAAACATTTTCCCTCTCTGATAGGCTTACTTTTGCTCATTGTGTTTCATACTGGTTGAAAAATTGGTCATGCACTTGAACTTCAGCACGGCTGCCCTTACATGTAAGGAAAATGTCAGGATAATTTTGGCCAAAAGCCTCCAGAAGCAATGACAGAGCCATGTGTGAATCAGGACATAGGGTGGAAAGAACCAATCCATGCTATTATGGTAACAGCTATGAGATTATTAATGGCTAAAACCTGGAAAACGTATATGGATTTTATCATGGAAGGCTGGTATAAAAAACTATGCAACATTGCTATAAACGATGAGCCAACATGTGAATTAAAACTTTAAAAAGGGTTTGTTAAAGGGAATGATTTTACAGATATTTGGGGAGAGTTTATAAATTATGTACGGTATTTGTTGAATTTAAAGAGGTAAAACCAGGTTAAGAATATTTAACTTTTTGAAAATATGAGATAAGGATAAAGGGGAAATTATGTTTAGAATTAGAGGATAAGATAAAAATGTCCCATGGTGGTAGGAACACATTTTTGATGTATTATTATTGTGTTACTGTTTCCTCCTTGTATTAAGTTTAATGTTATGTATAAAGTGTGTATTTTTTATTCCGTTAATTTTTTAGAAATAATTTTTTTAAAAATAAAGAACCAATCCAGTGTGAATGTATTTACAAAGAGAAGAACTCTGGATTCATGCCATTTCAGACTCACATTGCTCTACAAGCAGGAAGCAGGTTCATTTTAGAAATACAGTTGCTGAACAAATAGCTCTAAGTTGATCAAGGGACCCAAGTCATTCACTCCAAGGGAAAACAAAACTATGACTCACTTAGGAAAGCTGAGGTTGCTCTAGCCTGGGAGAAACAACTCTTCCCAATTGTTCAGATGAGACTGAGCTAGAGACCCTTTGCATAACCAAAACCTTTGGTTTGGGATCTACAATAACTAGATCTCTCCACCCACAGTTACTCTAATACCAGTGACTCTAATATCTCTGGTCTTGTTGTTAGTCTAAAGAAGGCATGCCATTGGTTATCATCATGGCAATCAGCCATGAAGACTGTCTGAGAATATAATTCAGTGGCCTTTCATCTGCCTTCCACATTGCAGCATACACCCATACCACTGATCCTGTTCCATGAGTCATTTCTGGTCCTGAGCCCTTTTGGCACATAAAGTTCTCATTTACCCCAGGCCAGTATTGATGACGCTGCTTCCCCCCATCAAGATGGATTCAAGTGGGATTTAATCACCCTTCCTTGTGGACTTTGGCACCCAAGGCCAACGGTCCTTGGGGTTGTCAGGTTAAGTAACTGCAGTCTGACACTCTGCATTGAGTCGCTGACAGTATGGTCTACTATATTACCATAGTAGGGTAACCCGGTGGCGGCAACTCCACCTTCAGTGGAAACAGAGCCCAGGAGGGCGGGAAGCCCAGGACCCACAGCCAGAGAAGTGCCGGCCAGGCTGAGGACCCCACCCCTGCGAGGCCTGGCCAGTGCTGCTCCGGCTGCGGGTGCTGGGCAGCAATGACCACCGGCCTCACTTCCCGCCCTCCTGGGTGCCATTTCTGCTGAAGGTGGAGCTACCGCCACCAGGCTTGGAACTGGGGTGGCTCCATGCCTGGGATGCCGACGGTGGGCTCTTTGCTGGACTTGCGCCACCTCAGCCTCTGGGTCTTAACCTGGGACTAATGGCGGCTCTGGGCCCTGCGCAACACCACCCGGTGCCACAAGCTGAATGTAAAGAAGAGGAAGCCTGAAAAATAGGAGGATGAAGGAGATGGTGGAGGAAAAAGTACCCCCTGGTTCCCACTGTGCCATTGGGCCCGTGCCCTCCTGGCGCCCTCCAGCCTGGGGCAGGGCCCAGGGTGCCGTGGTGGTTGAGGGTCCCAGCACCCATCCCTGGAGCAGACTCCCCGTCTCGGCTGCCAGGAAGTCTGGGGCGGTGGCGGCCCCCGCAAAGTGCTGTCCAGAGTGGGGGGGCCTTCGGGCCCCCATGCTATGCCAGTGGTAGTCACTGAAAGACTTGTGATCCTTAAATACCTATGGTCTCATGGCATAGTGGTTAAACAGCACTACTATATCCCAAACTCTGCTCATGATTAGAGGTGATGTGTTCTTCTCTTATATAAAATAGTTCTGGAAGATATTTCAAAACTTTGCTCCACTAGTCTTTTATTCAGCTCCTACTCACCCTGATAAATATGTGTATCTTTCTCTTACCACAATATTTCTTTCCAAAAATACACTGTTTTATTTATTAGTTATCACTGAATTGTGATTACTTGCACTGAAAGCAATTTGAAATGTTGATAAAGCTTCTGTTCAAGACAAGCTATATTTTTAGGGAAGAATTTGACCATTTGCCAAAATCCTCTTGCTTCGGACCTGTTGTAGTTTCTCATAGCATTTAATGAATCCTCACTTTGTGTTTTAAGCATGTGCTCAAAAATCCCACTAAAGACTCTCTTGTTGCTAATGAGAAGCCATTGCAACTGCTGTCATCTGCCTTCTACAAGTCTACTTAAGCAACAGGTCCTTGTGATGTACTCAATTTTTAAAAAAAGGCCTCCTAAAATAATGCTAACTCTAACACAAGTGGTTGTCCAGTGTTTCAGTTGATTCTTAGTAGAATATCGGTTACTTTATTTAAGTCAGGGCTGTTCAATTTAGAGGGATGAGCAAGAGGAAAGTCAACAGATATGTATGAAATTATGCCAAGTAAAGTATAGAGATAGTGGACAAGTTTAGAGATAGTGGACAAGAAGACAATTTTATCCTCTCTCTTAAAAGTAGGACCCAGGTCATTTGATGAAACTTTGTGCAACTATCAGCAGGGATAGACAGAAGCAATTCATTACATGCTGGCTGAAATCCTTATGAACTGATATCATCAACAGGGAGTACTTTTCAGTAATGAAAAATGTGTCTCCTGGGGTTTTTCCTACTCCTGTGTGATACTTTCCATAACTTAGGAGCTGTGGGAGCCATGGGACCAAAAGAGGAAGACTTCAATCATTGAAAATCACCCCCTGCTTGTACTGGTGATTTTCTGTAATTTAGGACAACCTCCTTCCATTCCATGGTTCCTACACCTTCCACACAATGAAGGGGATTACACATACCATCAAAAGTCCTGGGATGGAAGGTTTTAATTCCCCAAAATTGGCTCCTGTTGAATATGTCATCTTCTTACCCCAGGCATAATTCATGGATTCAGGATTTCAGCCAATACATATAAATTGTTTTTCCCCCTGCAGCTAGACAGAAAAAAAATGTTCTTAGCATGTGACATTACCTGTTACTATTCCCATCACATGGCTTTACTTACAGAAAACATGGCACATAGAGACTTTTTAAGGACCTATAGTGCTGACAGTACTTGTGAGTTCACCACAAGCCTGTGGAAAAGGTCCTCATAAAGATCTTGTGACGCAGTTGCCATACCTTGTGCAACACAGTGGTTCCTGAGTCACAATACTGTACTTACTTTACTTTGTGCCTTGCTTCAAATGGCTTTTTGGACCCAAGTGAAGGCACCTACAGGTTGTTTCCCTAATCATCTCATGCCACTCTTGGCTTCTCTCAGGGCACCACCATTACACAAGCACAACACACATAAGCACAACACACATACAAACACCTTCATGCCAAGCCAGTGTCTCCAACTGAGAATCCCTGACACCAACTGGCTCGTTGATGCAGCTACATATTAACCCATGTACATTTGATGACCTTTATCTTTTTTTTTTGTTAGAACACATTCATTCTACCTTAGAGATCTTAAGGAAGTGTACATTTATAAAAATATAAAATAATTTGAAATAATTCAACGTGGTAAATTAATGAATAGAACTCTACCACATTAGTTCAAAATAATGCCATGGCCACTGAACTTCCAAAGTTCGGGGAGAACAACCATATTTTAGCAGGGCACGAAAATGAAATCAACATAAATGCTGATTGGTTCTCCAAATGGTCCAGAAAGTTTGATCACAATGTCCCAGAGGCATCTGGGGGGGGGGATACTTGGCCATTTGTGGGTCATGTTTTTCAATTTTAGGAAAGTTTGAGGGGGCATAGACAGAGCCTGTGGCCAATTCTTTGTCTTTGTTGTTGTTCAGTTGCACAGTCGATTCCGACCCTCTGCGCCCCCATGGATCACTGTCTGCCAGGCACTTCTGTCCTCCACCATCCTCCTCAACTTGCTCAGCTCTGTGCCCATTGTGTCTAGCCATCTCATTTTTGGTTGCCCCCTTTTTCTTTTGCCCTCCACCTTTCCCAGCATCAAGGCTTTCTCAAGTGAATCTAGTTTAAATGATGAAATCCAATTTTATAGAAATAATAAATCAATGTAATCCACACTGATTATTTGGGGCTCATTATTTACTAGCCAGGAATGGGATAAAAATGACTTTGATACGAATATAGAAGGGATAAATGGAACAAAAATAAGTTTGTATGCAGATGACACTTTAATTATAATGAAAGACCCTATAAAAATATGGAAAAGATACAAGATCACTTGCAAAAATTTGAAGAGATAACAGGCCTGAGAATAAATTGGGGGAAATCGGAAGCAATCTTTAGTAAATTAAATAAGGAAGAGATAGGGAGAATTAAGGAAAAATTTAAAATTCAAATTAGGAAAAGTATAAAGTATTTAGGAGTTAACATTGCTGACAATGTAGAGGATTTGAAGAAATTAAACTATGATAAAGTGAAAGAGGAAATTAAGAAGAAAATTGTTCGATATAGGGTATTGAAGACCTCCTGGTTTGGAAGAATAGCAGTTTGTAAAATGAGTTTATTACCCAAGATTAACTTTTTATTTGAAGTCCTCCCAATTAAACAATCTTAAAAAGAACTAGGAGTTTTTCAAAACTTATTGAATGATTATTGTAATGGAGGGAAAAGAGCAAGGATACCTAAAAGTCTATGGTATAAACTGCAGAAAGAGGGTGGTTTAGGGTTACCTAACATTAAATCGTACTACAGGGCATTCCAAATTAAAGGTTTGGTAAAACTTTTAACGATAGAGGACCTTATATGGAGGGAGATAGAAATGAAAGATAGTAATGTGTGTGCAAAGGGAGAATTTCTGGAAAATACAGTTTTTGATTTAAAACCAAGAAATAATGTCCTAAAGTCTATGATAAATGTATGGATAAAGTTGAAAGATAAATTGGCACCAAACATCTCTCCAATATTAGAGTTGCAAGATCTTAAAACATTCCCAGTTAAAAATTTAGAATTATTAAAAAATATTATGTATAAATATGAAATAATTTTACTAAAAGATTGGCTGGATCGAATTGAGAATGAAGAAACAAAAAAAGAAATTTATAAGGAATTAAAGTTGAACTGCCTTCAGATACTAATGTTAGATAAGTGGAATAAACAATATAAAAAGAAATTACAGCCAATAAGGCAGTTGACAGACTTCGAGGAGATGGTATATAAAATAAGAAAAGGTTCAATGGGGATTAAAGGAAGAGTAAGTAAATTATATAAAATGATAAACAATATGGATGAATCCCAGGACACCCTTAAAAGAATGTGGGAATCGGATTTGAGTATTATTATTACAGATAAGAATTGGAAGAAAAAATGGAAAAGTAGGATGATGCGAAATCTGTCTACAAAAGTTAAAGAACATAACTAAAAGATGTTGTGGTGCTGGTATATGACGCCAGTTCGGTTAAATCAAATAAATAGTAGCAACTCAAAAAAATGTTGGAGGTGTCATCAGGAAATTGGGACATACAAACATATGTGGTGGGATTGTAAAATTATTTCCAATTTCTGGCATAAAATGGAACAAGGATTAGAAAAAAATTTAAATATCCGCTTAAAGTTGAATGAAAAAAATGTTTTATTAACGGACTTAGAGGAATTGAATCTAGAGGAAAATATAAAAGAGTTATTGTCTATCTTCTTGACATTGGCAAGACAACAAGTAGCCAGAAATTGGAAAGGTGATATGAATTTAGAAATTGGTAAATGGTATGTTGATGTTTAGGATATGGCATTAAATGAAAAACTTACATGGGAATTAAATATAAAAAGGGGGTTAATAAAACAAAATAGATCTTGGGACATTTGGAAACCTTTTTTGCAACACACATTGATGGATAATAAAGGAGAAAAACCTGCTCCAAATACAATGTATTTTTGGCAGAATGATTGAGTTGTAAAAGGAGTGGCTGGTAGACTCAAGGACTATAGTGCACTGGGTGGTAGGTACCATGTACAAAATAATAAAGTTGTTATATTGTGGTTAAAGAGGAGAGTGGATATAAAGGTGAAATTATACAGTATAGTAAATGTATAGAAAATAACTAAAGTAATGTCCGACTACATTATATTATATTGATATGTATTTTTTCTCTCTTCCTCCTCTTATCTTTTAACGCTGTAGGTTGTACGTGGGAACTACTTTTTTTCCTTTTTTTGGTATGTAATTGTTTCTTTTATGTTTTGTAGATTGTTTTGTTAGTTTGTTTTAATATTGTAAAAACTAAAAAAAAAACTAAAAAAAACATGACTTTGATTATCTTGTACAGCAGGATTCCAGCCGCTGTGTTCCATTAGTCAAAGATACTATGAGACATTTAAAAATAATATTACCATTGATAAATAAAATTTGAGAAACTAAATCCTTCTTGATAACACAAATGGAATCAGTTAAGCCATATATGACAAAGGAGACAAGGTACTTGAAGGGCTTAATTCCTGATGAGATCTGGAACATCCATTTTCAACAGATGCCTAATCTTCAAAAGCTTTTAATGTCAGTGGAAACTATTATAACATGGCATTGCTCTGGCATTTATTGCTTTGGAAGTTAAGCAAGGATATATGCAGTTGATACAGACAGATGATTATACCACATGCGATGGTTGTATTACAGAGCTTAAAAGTTTTGGGAAGTGATTGTCATACAAAAGGCATGTAAGATAAAGAAAATGCTGGATCTCTGTTCAAATACCACCACTCGCCTGCACAAAACATTTGTTGTTGTTCAGTTGCACAGTCAGATCTGACCCTTTGCATCCCCATGGACCATCACACGCCAGGCTCCTCTGTCATCCGCCATTCTCTGTAGCCCACCCACTGTGTCAAAAATGTCATCTAGCCATCTTATCCTCAAGGACTGTTACCTTGCCGTAGCAAGGGGACTTGCGTGGTTGGATGAGGCTATGGGCTATGCCATATAGGGCCAGCCAAGATGGGCAAGCCAGAGCAGAAAACTCAGACTAAATACAATCCACTGGGAAAAACCTGCCAACACACTCCAGTGTCCTTGCCAAGAAAACCCCAATGGACAGTACTAGCAGGTGAATAACGATTTAATATAACAATATGTTATTGTTAACAGGATGTGCTCACACAGTAAGAGATTAAATTCATTAGTATGCTCTGTTTTGCAACTCCCCACTTTTAAGATTGCAAAGCGGACATTTAAAGCTAATCTGAATAACAAACCAGCGATCATCTGCTTGCTGTAGGAGGCAGTATTGATATGCATGCTTATAGGTCATCCTGCTTAATTACTATATCTGCCATTCTGCTTGATTAATCTTTACCTCTACATCTGGTATATATAAGTCATGCCTGGAAATTTCACTCCTATGTCTAAAGAAGTGAACTTGACCCACAAAAGGTCACAGTAAAAATATAGTGTTAGTCTTTAAAGTGCTGCAGTGTTGTTGATTTTTGTTTGTTTGTTTTCTGATAGGTTTGAACCACAGACTAACATGGCTACTGTTCCAAAAAATAACAATATGTGTAACTCCTTATTTAGGATCTAAATCACACCATTTCTTTTCTCCTGCCCCAGGTGTATGTCTCTCCTCCAGGCAACAATCAGAATTTGATGCCCACTGAACAGGATTAGGCTGCTTAATCACCACTGTGATGCAAATAATCACTGCTAATTGTCTATTAAAGATTTACCCTGAATGGTGTTTTTGTTGTTGTTGTTCAGTCGCAGTCGATTCCGACCCTTTGTGACCCTATGGACCATTGTCTTCCAGGCACCTCTGTCCTCCACCATCCTCCTCAGCCAGTGGTGGGCTGTCAAAATTTTTACTACCCCACTGTGGGCAGAGCTGATGCCATGGGTGGAGCCAACAGCATGCCGTCATGACATCATGATGTTGTGGGCAGAGCCAAATTTTAAAAATTATATATACACATTAAAATTTAAATAAATACACATAATACATAGCACACAAATCAACCCACCCACCCCAAACACAAACCCGTCACTTACCTGGCCTGGGGTCGGGGAGCAGGCACTAGGCAGGCAGACAGGCACTAGGCAGGCAGGCAGGCATGCAGGGACCATGGCAGTGCGGCAGAAAACTGCTGCAGCGGCACAGTGGCCTGGCGGTGCACTGCGGCACGGCCCAGTGAGGAAAGGCTGTTGCCACACTGCCAATCCTCCAGGCGCTGCCTGCACCCTTTCCGGGCAGCCCAAAATGGCAGCCTGTAAGCGCGCATGCATCAAAACTCCATTTGATGCATGCACACTTCTTTTTTTAGTGTGCATGCATCAAATGGAGTTTTGACGCATGCACACTTACAGGCAGCCATTTTGGGCTGCCAGGAAGAGATGTCCGGAGGGTGGCTGGAGAGGTGACCGATCTGGTCGCCCTGGGTTTGCTAGCTTCTGTGTGATCCCCTCCGTATGGCTGCTACCGTTTCAGGCGAACCAGTCCGAACTGGGAGCAGCCCATCAATGTCCTCAGCCCACCCTGCTCTGTGCCCACTGCATCCACAATACAATCTAGCCATCTCATTTTTGGCCACCCCCTTCTTCTTTTGCCCTCCATCTTTCCAAGCATCAAGGCCTTCTCAAGTGAATCCTCTCTTCTCATTTGATGCCCAAAGTACTTCAGTTTCATCTTTACAATTTGACCTTCTAAGGAGCATTCAGTCAGGGTTGATTTCTTCTAAGACCGACCTATTTGTTCTCCTCGCTGTCCAGGGGACTCTCAAAACTCTCCTCCAACACTACATCTTAAAGGCATCTATTCTTCTGTGCTCAGCTTTCCTAATGGTCCAGCTCTCACAACCGTACGTTGCCACTGGGAATACCATTGCTTTGACCAGACGAATTTTTGTTTGCAATGTGATATATCTACTTTTCACGATGTTCCCCAGGTTTCTCATCACTTGCCTCCCAAAAATCAGTCGCCTTTTTATTTCATGGCTGCAATCACCATCTGCAGTGATCTTGGATCCTAGGAAAATAAAATCTGTCACTGCTTCTACTTCTTCCCCATCTGTTCTCCAGGGACTGATAGGGCCTGTTTCCATTATCTTGTTTTTCTTGATACTGAGTCTCAAGCCAGCTTTTGCGCTCTCTTCTTTCAAGCTAATCAGGAGATTCTTTAGGTCTTCCTCACTTTCTGCCATTAGGGTGGTGTCATCTGCGTATCTCAAATTGTTGATTTTTCTCCCAGCAATTTTGATCCCAAATTGTGATTCCTCTATCCCTACATTGCACATTATGTGCTCTGTGTATAAGTTGAATAATCAGGGTGATAAAATGCAGCCTTGTCTTACTCCTTTTCCTATTCCAAACCACTCCGTCATTGCGTATTCTGTCCTAACTGTTGCTTCTTGACTCTTGTACAGATTTCTCATGAGGTATATAAGCTGTTCTGGTATTCCCATCTCTTTAATTACTTGCCACATTTTGTTGTGGTCCACACAGTCAAAGGCCTTGGTGTAGTCAATGAAACAGAAGTAGACTTGTTTCTGATATTTCTTTGTTTTTTTCCATGATCCACCGTATGTTGGCAATGTGGTCTCTAGTCCCCCTGTCTCTTCTGAACCCCGCCTGCACTTCTGGTAATTCTCTCTCCACGTGCTGCTGCAGTCTATCCTGTATTATCTTGAGCATCACCTTGCTAGCATGTGGGACATTGACATTTCAACTTGCAAAGGACCAGAACTCAGAAGTTGAGAAAGGGTTGGCCTTAGCATTTCTAAAAGAAACCACCAAGAAAAAGGGAGCATTAATTTCAAAATGCCACCAAATACATATTCTGTTTTATTTAATCAATGTGTTAATCAGTCCCTCTGTGTACTTTGGGATTTTCCTCTGGGGAAACTCAACAGATCTGTTTGTCCTTGGTTATTTGTTCTTGAAATTTTGATACAGATCTTGTCAGAGTGTTTAATTCCCCAGAGGAAAGTCTTAGACGACAAAGAGGTCCAAAATACATCAGTTAAGCAGAATAAAATATATTTGCTTTGACGTATGGAGATTCTTTTCCTTCTTTTTGTTTTTCTTCTTGTGAATGTCTGCCAGTTCTGGTTTATCTGCATTAACATTTCTGAGAGGGTCCCACTTTAATTAACCAGGATAGCATAACAGTAAAATTCTATATTGCATTAATGGATCAGAGGGTGGTGGGAAAACCTCATTGAAACTGTTCTCTCTTTCTTCCTTTTTTTTAAACCAAGCATACACATTTTTGAAATGAAAATACTATTGTGATTGACACAATTCAAATCTGGAACAAAGCTACTCAAAATTTTGAATGTTCACATCCAACCAGAGAACTTTGGGTATTTTGTTGCTGTTTTAAACCAGGGGTACCCAAACTTTTCAGGCCAGTCGTGTGGTTCGGTGTGCTGGTCACACTGGAAGTGGAAATTAAACACGCCTTGCAATCTGTTTTGCAATGGGATCAGATAGATTTTAGGCTGCCGTTTTCTTTGCTTAAACCAGGGGTAACCAAACTATGGTCTGTGGGCCAGATCCAGCCTGATTCCAATTCATCCGGCCCCATGGGCCATAGTTTGGGCACCCCTGTTTTAAACTGGCTTTGAATGTCCATGTTTGTGGTGCTGAATACAAAGCTGCCACTGTTCTCTCCTGAATGGCTCCTAAATTTTATTATCTACATGTTAGGCAAACACTGGTCTCGTCTTACTGGGAATAGTTGCACCTATTAAGTTTGGTCTGTGGACATGATGTACGGAGTGCTGTTACCTTCCCATCGAAGTGGTACCTATTTATCTACCTGCAATTTCTTGCTTTCAAACTGCTAGGTTGGCAGGAGCTGGGACAGATGACGGGAGCTCACTCTGTCATGCAGCACTCAGTTAATTGAATTGGAATCAGCACTCAGGTCTTGAACTGCTGACCTGCCGACCTTCTGGTTATCAAGCTCAGCATCATAACCACTAAGCCACTGTGGTCCCTTAGAGTGCTCCCTTACAAATCACTGGAGTTTGTAATGCCATTTGGTTGGTGAAGATGTTGAAATTTGAATGATGATACTCAGGACCAGTTGATGCAGCAACATAAGGAAGTGCCAAAGCAGAATCCCCTTATACCACTGAATACACTTTACTTCAGGGCTGAGAGCAGAGTAGAATTCAAAATACAAAAATTCCTTTGATTGTCACATTAAACAATAAGACAAGATCTATTTGCCCCTTATAATCGCTCTTGAATTCATAGTCCCTCTATATCCAGCCCAGATCTATCCATCAGAGAACAGGTGTCTTAAAACAGGAGTTCTCAACCTTTTAAAGCCAGGGGTTGACTCATGCTCCCTCAGACAGCATCAGGGGCTGGATGGCCATTTTGCCCTTCCTCCACCACATGACACTTTCTGGTTTGGTGCAGGCGGTGGGAGGCCACATGATATAGTGCTGTGCGCTGCACCTGGCCCACAGGCCGCAGGTTGAGAATCCCTGGCTTAAAATAAACCTGAGAGTGACCATCTGAATTGCCTATCCATGTAGGATTTCAAATGAACAAGGGAACAAAGAAATGTGTGGTGAGGAGTAAATAGAGTGAGCGACAGGTCTCAGGAATCCATGGAAACTTTCAGCGGGGGGGGGGGGGGATAGTAAAACCACTTCGCAGAGATCTCAGTTACCTTGAAACCCCCATTAGGGTCATTATACATTGACTTAAAGGCACATAACAGCAACAGCAGCTTTCTACATGGAGAACTTACACTGATACCCCTGTCACTTAAGACTGTTGCTTTTTTGTTTTCAAAGTGAAAATGGGGTGGGGCAGGGAACAAACATTCCATCTTTTTATGTGCTTTCTCTACATGGGGATAAGAGAAATGTTGTTACATTCTTTAAAAAGTCCCATGAGAACCTGGACATGGCCCTATTGTTGCATTTTTGAAGATGGTATTGTACTACTGATACTTGATGTGGATAGAGTGACAGACTAGGGTTCAGTAAGAACAGTATTCAAATTCCTGTACAGGCATGGACATTCATGGAGGAATGGAACTGTTAGAATTTTTCCTTAGGTATCTTGCTTACATTGAAAGCCCTATTAGGTTCACTGTAAGCCCATTTTGACTTGATGACACATTACACACTCACTGCCCAGTTATCCAGATTTCTCTGTTTCCAAAATAAAATGCTTGAATACCATAAAGATGCACTGTAACTGTTCCTTGCATACTTGTTATGATGAACATATTTCCTGTTGGCCATATTTCTGGCCTTGAGTCTCTGTGTGTCTGCTGTCCATGTTAGGCTGGCCCTTGGACAGCAGATACATATCTTTTTCTCCACAGTGATATTCAAAGCCTTCCTAGCCTGTTGGAACCTGGCCCAGTTTCTACTTTACTAAGTATGGACTTTTACAATCCAGGATCTGCTCTATGTCATGGTGACCTATAGAGTTATAGAAGCTTTCTAGGCATCTCAGAAAACAAAACAAAAACAAACAAATAAAATTAAAAAACAGTAGCACTTTAAAGACTAACTGCTATATTTTTTATTGTTAGCTTTCGTGGATCAAGTCCACTTCATCAGACATCGTGGACTTGATCTACAAAAGCTAACAATAAAAATATAGCAGTTAGTCTTTAAAGTGCTACTGTGTTCTTTATTTTATTTTATTAAACGGGCTAAGAGACGCCGAGAGCGCCGCTGGGTGAAGACTCGGAGTGAGTCCGACCGAACACTAGTTAGAGCTGCTATTAAAGACTACCTAGTGGCGATGAGGGTGGTGAAGCGCCAATACTTCATCACCCTTATTGCCTCCGCAGATAATCGCCCAGTGGCCTTGTTCCAGGTGACCAGGTCCCTTCTCGGCAGAGGGGGGCCGGGCCCTGGGTGGCAGGGTTCGGCTGAGGATTTTGCTGATTATCTGGCGGAGAAAATCGCTCAGATCCGCTCGAGGCTAAATCCCGGCGTGGAACATACAGAGCTGGGGTTGACCATAGCACAGTCTAGCCATGTTACCTGGGATCGGTTCGATCCTGATGACCCTGAGGAAGTGGACAGGCTTCTTGTATCTGTTCGTGCCACGACCTGTGCACTGGACCCATGCCCTGCTTGGTTAATTATAGCCTCCAAGTCTGTGGCAGGTGGTTGGATCGAGGCGTTAATAAACACTTCTCTAAAAGAGGGGCATTTTCCAGCACAGCTTAAACACGCTTTGGTGCTCCCCCTCTTGAAGAAGCCGTCCCTCGATCCCACGGTAATTTCCAACTACCGTCCAGTGTCCAACCTACCTTTCTTAGGTAAGGTTTTGGAAAAGGCTGTGGTGCGGCAGTTGCAGGAGGTCCTGGATGAAGCGGATTATCTGGACCCGTTTCAGTCAGGATTCAGGCCCGGATATGGTACCGAAACCGCGCTAGTCGCTTTGGTGGATGATCTCTGGAGAGAGCGGGACGGAGGGGAACCGTCTGTCCTCGCTCTTCTCGATCTCTCAGCGGCTTTTGATACGATCGATCATGGCATCCTTCTGGGAAGGCTCCAGGGTCTGGGGATCCAGGGCACGGTGTTGTCCTGGTTCTCCTCATTCCTGAGGGGCAGGACCCAGTCGGTGTGCCTGGAGAAGGAGAAGTCCAGCCCTAGGCCCCTGCAATACGGGGTGCCTCAGGGTTCGGTACTTTCTCCTCTCCTGTTTAACATCTATATGAAGCCGCTGGGTGAGATCATCCGTTCCCACGGGGTAAGGTATCATCAATATGCAGATGATACCCAGTTATACATCTCTGCCCGTGGAGACCCAAGCGGTGCGGTGGAAGTCCTTTCCAGGTGTCTGAAGGCTGTAAAGGTCTGGATGGGGGACAACGGGCTACAGCTGAATCCCGGCAAGACTGAGTGGCTGTGGGTAGGGGGTCCTGTGTTAACAAAGGAGCTTCCATCTTTGGCCCTGGATGGGGCAGTCCTGCCCCAAACAGACCCGGTGCGTAATCTGGGGGTCCTCCTGGACTCACAGCTACTGTTCGAAGAGCAGGTGGCAGCCGTGGCCAGGAGGGCTTTTGCACAACTTCGTGTAATTCACCAGTTACGCCCACTCCTAGACCGGGATGCCCTGCTTATGGTCACACATGCGTTGGTCACCTCCAGACTTGATTATTGTAACGCGCTCTACATGGGGCTGCCCCTGACGACCATCCGGAGACTCCAGCTGGTCCAGAACGTGGCGGCCCGGGTAGTGGTGGGGCGTGGGTGTTATGCTCATGCTTCGCCGCTGCTCCGGGAGCTGCACTGGTTGCCAGTATGTCTCCAGGTGCAATTCAAGGTGCTGGTTATTACCTTTAAAGCCCTATATGGTAGTGGGTCTAAAAGACCGCGTCATCCCAAGAACTTCTGTCCGTCCCACCAGGGCGGATCGGAGAGGCTCCCTTGTTATCCCTTCGGCGAGAGAGGCGCACCTCGCCTGCACTAGGAGGAGAGCCTTCTCCGTGTCCGCCCCGACCCTCTGGAACCTCCTGCCCACCGAACTGCGCCTTCAGACGGAGCTCTTACCATTCCGGAAAGGCGTGAAAACCTGGCTGGCAGGACAGGTTTGGGGACCTGGGAACGTGGGTTCCCACACCAAGTGGCTTACATAAGAACTGCCTCCCTGGGTTGGAATATGGGAATACTGATGTGTAGTCCTGCGTTGTCTTAATTCTGTGATGATTTTTTTAATTCTGATGTTTTTAATTCTGATGTTTTTAGTGATATTGAGTTGGGTTTTATTTCTGTTTTTATTGGGATGTAAGCCGCCCAGAGTCGGGTCCCCCCGATTGGGGCGGGGTATTAAATTTAATAAATAATAATAATAATAATAATTTGTTTTGTTTTGTTTTCTGAGATGCCTGAACCACAGACTAACACGGCTACTATGCCAGAAGCTTTCTATAATGAAATGGAGTCATTTTAATTGCCAATCCAAAGCAAGTTCTTTATCTCACACAATATGTTTTACCAGCTCTTTTAATTTAAATATACTTGCACCTTGTCTTTGTGTTTTTCTTCCTCTTCATGTTCTCTCTAATAAAAAGTGATAATCCAACAAATTCCTGAGAAACACTTAAAACTAATTGGAATTATTAACCTCCCACCTCTGAAGGTTATAAAGCCTTAGAGAAGAAGAAAATATCTCCACCCACTCAAGATTTTATATATGAGGATGATCAGATCTTTGACTCCCAAAGAAGTCAACTACTTAGAAGCTCATTATTTTATTCCAGGAAATAGTCCTACTCCATCTGTTTAGTCATGGAAATAACTTATTTATTTGACAAATAGAAACATTGCCTTTCTAAAGGCTTGAGACAAGTTAACAATGAATTAAAATACACAACTTTGCATTAATACTTGCACAAAAACTGCAGAACAGGATCTCAATTTAAAACCCATTGGCTAATAATCCTGTCAAAATCAATCAATTTTGCATGGTCAAAACCAACATACTTTCTTCCTCTACAGCTTGCCTTGAGGTTTGTCTGCCCATCTAGAGACCCAGAAAAACAGCACTTTTGAGAAACTCACAGCAACTCAAAATGAGATAGTGAAAGCACAAAAGAAATAGAATTGTGCCTCCTTGGCCACTATTCTATTGCTAGTCTCAAATAAAAAGTAGATTTAAACCAAGGGTTCCCAACCTCAGGTCCATGGGCCGGATCCAGCTCATGGCACCATTTCATGTGCCCCCACACCTCCAAGGGCATTCAAGAAACAAAATGGCCACACATTTGAAGCTGTTGGGACAAAATGGCCAACCCCATCGTTTGTGTCAATCCTTCTGATTCAATGAGTTTCCTCCTGTTGGAATTATCAATAGAATAATGGCTATAAATTATTCCACTGATAATTCCAACAGCAGAAAACTCATTGAATCAGAAGGATAATGACTGAATGAGATCTCATTCAATTTGCTTGCTTTTTTAGTTCAAACATTGAGAGGCACAATGACGCATCATGGGTAACACAGGCAGATTTCATCTTTTAGAAGTTACTGAGCAGTGAAGAGAGAAGCAAATTCTGAAAAAGATACCCAAGCAAGAGAATTTCAGAGTTATGAAAACCTCAGGAAGACAAATAATTCATAATGCGTGATTTTGTAGCTATAAAATACAGGATGACATAAATGCAACCTTGATCTTGCTTCAAGATAGAGTTGTGAGCAGAGATATAATTATTGCCGATGCATTCATTTGATATATGTTATCCAAGATTTAGTTTCTTTGGTTTTGTCCTCCCAGCCCCAAGACACACACAAACACACACAAAGAGAGAAAGTTTTGCTACAGCAATTGGTATCACAGCCTTTCTTCCCTATATTTTACTAGAGCTAAAACATGCAATTGCCACTCCTTCAGGCAGTAAGCTGTCAGGTGTGATTCATCCTTCAAAGCACAAAATCTGGAAGAAATTTGCTCTGACAGATCAAAACTGAATCACAGATTATGTGGAAGTCAATCCTTCACTTCGAAGCACAGAGAAGAGATAGATTGGGCTGAATAATAAAGTGTGCTTGTGAACAGGGAGAGGGTATAATATAAGGGAATGATGCCACAAACTGAACATAATGTTTTGGCCAATCATTGCTGACAGGATCTGTCCAAGATATTTGATGGCCTAAACAGTCAAGCAGGATATTTCACTATTAGAAGCAGAAAAACTCTTACTTCTGGCAACCATGATGACGATGCAGTCTCCATGGGTATATAGCTCACTTTTTGGTGTGGGTTGGTCCAATCTCATGAACATGTCAAACAGGTCTATCCACCACAACCCAAACCATCCTAAACTTTCCTCATTTTGAGACCCTGTAAGGAGTTCAACTACATTACCCCACTGTATTTTACCCCATGTCCAGTGGAGGTAAACTATATTTTACCCCTCGTCATCCTCTGAATGGATATGGGCCTCAAATCCTCTTCCCAGATCCTCTGGCAAGAACAAACATTATTGAGGGTACGCAAGAGCAAAGCCAAATTAAAAGATGGAGGAAGGAGATAACTGGGCAAGGAACATAATTAAAGGAGGATATTGCTAATGAACTCAACCTCACCTACATCACTTGGAGGACCCTGAATAGGCTGAGGATTGGAGTGCCTAAATGTAAGACCAACATGCTCAAGTGGAGCCTGCTGGCAGACAACAACATGAGGTGTGAATATGGAGAGATTCAGAATCCAACTCATTTACTGGTCTGCTGATTGCTGCCAGAAACATGCACCAATAGGTCTTAAGTTTGGCCAACTACAAAGCCAAGAAACATGAAAAAAAAGAAGAAGCAGGTGGATGAATAGCAGGTGTGGGGTCAAAAGTCACTTGACTGCTGATGGGGGAGAGAAATGGATGCAGCAGATAGGACTGTTGCACCCCAATCGGAGGACCAAAATTCTGCCAAATAGCATGTTGCTGAACCTCAAGTGGCTTTTAAAAAGTCATTCTGCAATGGCTGAGGAGGCCCAGCATAGACAAATCCAGTTGTCTACATATAACATTTTCCAGTGCAAAGATGCAACTGAATTGAAGCATCACCTCTTACAAAATAATTTATGTTTATTGTACCATTGGGAAAGGACTTAGTTTCAGTGTCTAATTACTTTGCAAACACTATTTATTGCCTCATATACCTCAGAACTACCTTAGATCAAATACTAATTTCTTCACTGTTATATCATGGTCAACACAAAGTCAATTGCTGAAGGTAAAAAATTAGGGGAGATTAATGTGAAGAATGAAACAAGAAATTGCAGTTGTTAATCAGGAGTTAAAATGTTCTTCTTTTGTATTAATCATTAGTTATTAATTGTAAGTATTGCAGTGTAATAGACTCTTACAGAAGAACGTGTAGGTGGATGTTGGTGATGAAGTGAGAGTCTGAGCAACTTGAGAGTTTCTGAAATATTCATTCATTCTTTCCTTTCCTTGACAAAAATTTGAAACATGGAAAATTCTAGCCCCCCTCCCACATACACAAATACTTTCTATCACACTGAAAATAAATGTCATTTAGATTAGTTTTAGAGTAGTTTTTGAATGGGTTGACTTATGGATTCAACAGGAGGACTAAGACAAAATTTTCAGGGACATGTATCTCCTTAGAGCAGGGGTGGCCAAACTATGGCCCACGGCACCAAATCATCTGGACTGCACTGCCCTTGCCGCTCCTGGAAGCAAAATTAAAATACTGTATGCCTGTTCATGCACAAAACACTACCATAAATGATCCGCAGCTGTTGTAAACATGTTTACACCAGCCACGGGTGCATTTAAAGCAGTGTTATGTGCATGCATGGACACATTTTACTTCCACTTCTGGTGGGAGGAACCATGTGACCAACGATGGGATGTAACAGGTTCTCACCAGTTCACCAGAACCGGTAGTAACTTTTCCCAGTGTCCCAGAAAACCGGTAGCAGATTTTTTTGGGGGGGAACCACCTTCAGGGCTTACCTTTTCACTGGTTCCCCCTCTGTGCATGCGCACCAAGCACTTGGTGTGCATGCATGCCTACCGTGCTTGGCGCGTATGCACGACCTCCTTGCTGTCCTCCCAAGCGGAAAGGAGGAAGAGAAGCTGCTAGCCTGAAGCTCCCTATACCCTGCTCCCCAGGGTAAGTGACTTACCTTTGGATGTGGTGTGTCTGTGTGTATTTTAATGTGCATGTAATACCTTTACCTATATTGACGTGCTACCACAGTTTCTAAAAAGGCTTGGCGGCCGGCAGGCCTGGTGGCCTGGCTTGGGGTTTTTAAGTAAAGTCTCGGAGTTACCTCATCAATAAACTACACCTGTGCTGTTCCAATTGCTGTTCCAATTGGAGAACCCTTAAGGAGGTACAACTGTTTTACATTTACATTAAGGCATATTATCCTAGAGAACTAGTTAGGCAAAGACTTAGTACCTAACTTCTTTAACTGTTGAAAAGTTGAAAAGTGGCAAAATGAAGCCATCTTGTGGTGAGTTCATTCTGTTGTTCCTTCCATCTGACCTAGCATGAGAAATATTAGCCAAAATAATCTTTAAGCTCTGGTTTAAAAGTTCTGGTTGATTTGTGTTTGGTGTGTGTGTGTGTGTTTGGATTTGTATTTTAATGTATTTTTTTATTTATTTAATTTATTTAAAGGTTTGTTTTGTGGGTGGGTGGGTGGTTTGAGGTGTGTGTGTGTGTGTGTGCTTATTTTTATTTTATTTTTATTTTTTATTTTTTTATTTGGCCCTGCCCAAAATGTCATGACATCATGACATTAGCTCCGCCCACACTGTGATGACATCACGGTGGAGTAGTAAAAAATTTGACATCCACCACTGCATGTGACCTAAAATGTTTGGGCACCCCTGCCTTAGACTCTGGCTGGGTTATCCTGCTATGGTAATAGAGTAGACTATACTGCCAGTGACACAATGTCAATTGTCAGATAGTGCTTAACAAACCTGACAACCCTGAGGACTAATGGCCTTGGGTGGTGAAGTCCACTGGGGATTGATCCCAAGTGGATTAAATCCCAGTTGAATTCATCTTGATGGAGGGCAGCAGGTTCATCAATACTGGCCTGGAGCTGATGAGGACTTTGTGTGCTTAGAACCAAAAAGTGACTCACATAACTGGATCAGTGGTACAGGAGGCAAATGGAAGATTATTGCATTATATTGTCCCCCAGAACAACCTTTGGAATCAAATACAACCTGGCTGGCAGGTCTGATCTGGGGAGTGGATGGTTCAATTTTCCCAACTAGTTGGATGGTTTTACCCCTAGTACGTCCCCTAGTACGTCCAAGTTATAATACCTAGCTTTTAATTAAGTTTTTAAGCTTTTTAAAGTTTTTAATTTTTTAAGTGTTTTAAAATTGTTGGAAATCGCCCTGGGTCCCTTAGGGGAGGAGGGCGATAAACAAATATAAATAAATAAATATGAAGAAGAAGCATGTGCCACCTAACTCCAACAAGTACACACTCTGAAAAGTGTAGGAGGCGGTTCCCTACAATTTCCTGGAATGCCTAGAGCAGTGATGCTAAACCTTGGCACTCCAGGTGTTCTTTGACTTGATTGATTGATAGATAGATAGATAGATGGATGGATAGATCGATAGATAGATAGATTGATTGATTGATTGATTGATTGATTGATTGATTGACTGATTGATTGATTGATTGATTGGACTTGTATGCCGCCCAATTGACTACGACTCAGGGTGGCTAACAACAATCACAATACAATCTAGTCCCAATACATCTAATAATTGCAATATTACAGTACAACAGAATACAGTAGAATCAAATAACATCATCTCATTATCACAAATCACAGTATCCAAAAAGCATTATAAAAGAGAAAAACACTTATTTGAGAAGTCCCACAGCAACAACACAAAAGTCACCACACAAATACATCACGGCACCCCAACCAAAACGACCGGTGGGAGGGCTGAGGAGGGTGTGGCAATGTGGTGGTGTCTTCAGCCTCCCGTAGCCGTGTGGGCTCTTTATCCTCCTGGCTGGTGGAAGGGCCGAGGAGGGCATGGCGTTGCAGCAGCAGCTTCAGCCTCCCATGGGCACAGGGGCTATTTATCATCCTGGCCAATGGGAGGGCTGAGGAGGGTGTGGCAGCGTGGCATTGTCTTCAGCCTCCCGTGGCCATGGGGGTTCTTTATCCTCCTGGCCGGAGTGAGGGCCAAGGAGGGCATGGCAGTGCGGTGGTGTTTTCAACCTCCCATGGCCACAGGGGCTCTTTATCCTCCTGGTCAGTCAGAGGGCCGAGGAGGGCGTGGTGGCGCAACTTCAATTACCAGTAGGCCTGGTCAGCTCTCCTGCTGATCAGGGCTTCTGGGAATTGAGTCCAAGAACACCTGGAGTGCCAAGGTTCACCATCACTAGCCTAGAGCACTCCTTAACTCTCTTAAAGAATGCTCTAAGCTGGAGGTAAGAGGGACAGTGTGGCTACTGTTTGGTTTATTTTTCCTCAGTGCTGGACAGCTTTCCTGTCACTTTCTAGAACTATAGATTCTTCATCATAGGCTCCTTCTTCAAAGGAGACTGTTGTCCCTTTATCTTTTCTATATAAGGCTTCAGTATACTGTTTCCACCTTCTGTTTATTTTCTCCTGGTCAGAAGGTATGCTTCCCTGTTGGACATGCAGCATTTCTAATCTAGGTTTGTATCTCCACTTGGTTTCTTTGGATCTTCTGTTTTCTACTCTTTTGTTATCTCCTCTATTTCTTCTCAATGGTGAGTTTGCAAGAGCTAAGCAGGGTTGTTGGGAAAAGGACATTTCAGAGAGTGCTCATTCATAAGAGTTACTATAAATTGGAGATGACTTGAAGACAAACTGCAAAGCACATGTGAAGTTGGAATGTCCAGGAGAGGCCAGAGGGTAGGGGTGGCCAACCTTGGTGATCCAGCTGTTCTCGGACTTCAATTCCCAGAAGCCCTGATCAGCAGATGTGTTGATTTGGGCTTCTGGTAATTCAAGTTCAAGAACAGTTGGAGTACCATGGTTGCCCCCACCCCCGCCTTAGGATAACCATCTTTTTAAACCTACAAACATTGGATGGAATAGAAATGACTCATTGTGGTGTAGCTACACCTCAGATATGGTCAATTTCTGCACATTTTTGGTAGACAGTACATAATCCTAGTCTAATTCTACCCTGGGTTATGCAGAATATTTATTTTAAAGTTAAAAAAATTAAAAGAATATATACACACTGTTGTAAATAAGTAAAAGTAAGCTATAAAGATAAAGCAAGAGCTAATGAAATATTCAATGAGTTTCTTCTGGCATTCTGATTGCAGTAACAAACTGCTGTTGAAGTGCATAATGAGTAACATTGTGACAAATACTCATGTTTCCCCATCCTCAATGAAAAAACAGTCAATGTCTGTGAGAAATTATTTTCCTGCATGAGAGCCAAATAGGCAGAGGTTTTTTGTCAGCATGCTTGTGTTTGCTTACTGCATGAAAGCATATTCTGCATTACCAATACATAAAAACAAGCTTTTTTTCTCAATATACCAAGTTTCTTGTGCAAATCACACTTCTGAGATTTTTTGTTTTACAATAATGAAGATATTTGAAAAAATATTAATTAATGAACTTTGATTCCATCCATCTAGGATTTCCACTCTAGCCAGTGTGCATGATTAATATTAAACATATAAATAATAAACAGAATCCCAAACTAACAGTGTCACTCTAATAAATAAAATGTCCCACAAAAACTGAGCCCTCTCACAGTGGTTAAACTGCTGTACTGGAGCCAAAACTGTGCTCACAATCTGAGTTCAATCCTGAAAAGAATCAAGGTTAATTTAGCCTTCCATCCTTCCAAGGTCAGTAAAATGGGTACCCAGCATGTATGGGGCAAAATGCTAATTATCTTGTGAACCATGCAGAGAACACATAAGCACTATGGGCAGTATATAAGTGTTGCTCTGATTTTATCCTTCTGCCAATAGTTGAAGACCCACCACTTCAAGCAGTCTTGCAACGAATATAACAGAGTCCCTGGATGCTAGGTTGTTGTTGTTTTTTTGCTTTTTGTTTTCTAAGTTTGTTTTTAAAGTGTTAAATGTTTTTCCATTAATTAATGGATTTTAAAAAATGATTGCATGCTTAAATATTTTTAAACCTATAATTTACTGTGTAGCCAAAAGGTTGTGAGTTCAAACCTGAACAGGGCTCAAACTTGACTCAGACTTCCATCCTTCCAAGGTCATTAAAATGAGGACCCAGCATGTTGGGGGCAAAATGCTAATTAACTTGTGAACTACCCAGAGAGTACACTAAGCACTATATAAGTGTGATTGTTTTGCTTTGTGCTTTGTTTTTATTTAAGTGATACTTGCTTTAACATTGTGAGTTTCCTTGCATCCCCTCATAGAATGAACAGGAGCCTAGAAATGATACAATTTTTTTAAAAAAATTAAAGATTTTAGAATGATGGAAAAATTGAGTCAGAAGGGGTCAATGAGATTATTTTAGAATGATGGAACAATGGAGTTGGAAGGGGTCAATGAGATCATTGACTCCAGTCCCCTGGTCAATTCAGGGATCCAAATCAGATCTGACAGATGGATGGTTTTCTCTCGAGAGGTAATTTGTTCCATTTTTCTACTGGTCTATTAATTAGAAAGTTTCACTTAATGTTCAGCCAAAATTTAGTTTTTTGCAACTTGGGCTCATTATTATGTTTCCTGCCCTCTGGGATTATTGAGAACCGATCCTGCCCTTCCTCTCAATGGCAGCCTATTAATTATTGGAAAAGTGCTACCATATTCCCCTCATATGTCTTATCTCACAGTTAAACATGCCCAGATCTCCCAAGTTTTTTTCTCATTGGGTATGGTTTTCAGTCCCATGATCTCAATGTTAGGGCCAGGTCTGGTTGGATTTAGGCCAGGGTTCCACAAACTTTGTTCCCCAGGTGATCTTGGACTTCAGTTCCCAGAAGCCCAAGTCAGCACACCTGCTGATCAGGACTTCTAGAAAATGAAGTCCAAGAACATCTGGAGAGCCAAGTTTGAGGAACCCTGGTATAGACCAGTGTGGTTTCCACTTTGGTTTTGAACTTTAATTCCCAGAAGCCTATGTCAATTCCCCAAAGCACTGATCAGCCAATTTATTGACTTAGGCTTTTGGGAACTGAAGTCCACCAGTGTTCCACACAATAAAACTACTTGGGGATAGTTTGGGAAACGGTGGTACAGAAAATATTCATAAAAGGAGACTCAAGTTATCTTGCACTCATTTGCAGTATGAGTCAGTACTCTGTTCCAACATCGACACACAATGACTAGCCGATAGACTGCTCAAAAGTTACTGACCTTTGTTTTAAAAAATTAGGAATACTTTCCGCTGAACTACATGTATCTCATTCTAACAAAGCAAAACAAAGCACAAAACAAAACCAAAGACATTAATGACCACTTGTTCATTTCCATTCTATGGAAGGGAGGAAGTTTTAGATTTCTAAAATGAAACTGAGATCTGGACACAAGAGGTCTGAGTCAAATTTGGTTGTTCACCTAATCACTGAATGAATCTTCTGGCCTTTACAAAGTGACCTTTGCATACATTTTATCCATAAAAGTCCCAGCATTTTCACCACATCATTCAAATTCATGCAATAAAACTACTTGGGGATTTTAATCACTTTTCATAAAATAAAGCAACACTTTATTCCTAGCTCAGATTGCTGCCTTAATTTTGGTTTGGGGAATTATTTTTAAATGGTGCGAAATATATAGCTCTCCTGCCTTGCAATTAATTTACCAGACTCTTTGGTTTCAGGAAGGCATGTTTCCTGTCATATAAGTCTATTTCATTCCCCTTGGTTCAGGTAAATATGGAAAACATATATACACATATAATTTTCTCTTCCCTTCTCAATAGGCTTTCTCAAGCCAGGTGTTGCTTCGTTGTGGAAGAGCTTTTTAACAAGCACTTCATGTAGAAGGTTTCTGCTTTTCTGCACAAACAATGTACTGTGTGGAAGAACATTAATTTTTTTTTGCAAACAATATATTTAATACTTTACACAAAACACAAGCTTTTGTGCAAAATTCACATTTTTGACAAAATGCAAATTTATATACAAAAGTCAATGTGAATTTTTTGTTACAGAAGTCCAAAAATGCAAAGGCTTTTTGCAGAAACTCTTAAAATCACATCTGAGGGGGAAACATCTTCATGGAAGTGAAATAAGCTAGGATTCTCATTATTGTTGAGACCCATTTCTGTTAAGCTGAAAATTTGTTATACAGTTGAAAGGTTTTGATGTCTTTTATCTATTTATTTATTTATTTGAATTTATATACCGCCCACCTCATCGGGGCAACCCAGGGCAGTTTACAACATCATAAAAACCAAAGCCATTACGCAAAACTTCAAATTTACAATTATAAAAAAATTAAAATTTAAAAAAAATTAAAAGATACAATAATCAACCAAAAATTAAGAGCTAAATCTTAAAGATAAAAAGATTAAAAGACTAAAAGACTAAGGGAGAGGTGGAGCTCAAACCAACTAGTGAGCTGGGATCATTGTACCAGCAGGACCCCATACCTGCCCCGCCAGCCATGTTTTAAAATTATTCCTAAAGGACAGCAACTCCATCTGGAGACGTAGCTCGGTTGGCAGAAGGTTCCATAGGGCTGGAGCAGACACAGAGAAGGCCCTCCTTCTAGTGCCAGAGAGATGCGCTTCTCTGGTGGATGGAACAATTAGAGAGCCTCTGTGGTCCGCTCTGGTGGGACAGATAGATGTTATTGGGGTGAGGCGGTCTCTTAAGTATCCTGGCCCACTACCATGTAGGGCTTTAAAGGTGATAACCAGCACCTTGAATTGTACCTGGAAGCATACTGGCAACCAGTGCAGCTCCCGAAGCAGTGGCGAGGCATGTGCATACTGCCCAAACCCCATCACTACCCGGGCAGCTGCATTCTGGACCAGATGAAGCCTCTGAATGGTCATCAAGGGCAGCCCCATGTAGAGCACATTACAATAATCTAGTCTGGAGGTGACCAGAGCGTGTGTGATCATGAGGCAGGTTTGATGAGATACTTTTTATTTAGTCAGTTTATGAACAGTGTATGCTGTTGCTCTTCATCTCCCCACCCTCACCCCAATTATTATTAACAACTTTCAGCTTTCCTGGGAAATGGAAGCCAGCTCAAAACATAGCTGTTAGGTGGGGAAAATCACAGCAGAAATAGATCTGAGAATGGACGCAATTTAACCCTAGCCAGCACCCTGAAAAGTGACTTTCTTGGACTACAAGTCCAAAGACTCCCTATGTTGGACAAATGCGTCCAGAGATTGTAATAAAATAAAAATAACTTCATAGGTTCTGGTCACAGTCATACGAGTGGAGGAGACATTGTTATCTTACCTTTTCAGCCAGATGTAAAGTCAAAATGAGAAAGTACAAAATGACCAGATATTCTATGACTGGTAACAATGAATACGCAACAGTATATGTGTTGCTATTGCCTGTTTTGAATATGCACACATCATTTCTTCAGCCACGGAGCACAATAGATAAAGGAACTTGGCTTTGTATGGCTGAGAGTTTCTGAGCTGGAAGCCATCCAACACAACACACACTAGGTAGGCTTGATGCATATATTACACCATAAATGCAGGAACAGGGACAGACACAAGACTCACTGCCGTGCTACACAAACAGTTTTTAGCCACACTGGGGACCGCACAAACCTGTCCGGAGTCTTTCCCAAATACGGCTGGAGATCTGGCTCCAATTTAGAGCTTCAAGCCCTTGAAGTGTGGTCCAAAATGAAATTGCAAACCTGATCCCTTAAGAGAGAGAGAATGAGAGAAAGTGTCAGAGAGTTTGTATGCACATGCATGTGAATGTGTACAAGAACACAGATGAAGTGATGGACTTTCTTCTGCCTGCTGAGAAAAGCCAAATGACTCTTCACTTCTGTAACCTAGTAAACAAAAACAAAAAACTATCCTGGTAGCAAGATGTGTTCCATATTGCTGTAGACTTTCTAGCGAGCCAACTCTACATAGACATAATCCCCAGGATTTAGAAATATTATTCCTTCTACTATGAGCAGAAACTAAGAGCAACAGCCATCTGTTTCTTCCATTGAAAGCAAGTGAACAATAGGAAAAGGATTTCGTCTCCTTTCTTCTCTAATGTTCAAAATCCTCGCATTAGTATTACCATCTTGTGGGGGCAAGCACGTGTGCATGTGTGCGTGCACGCACACGCACAAATGGAAGGCCTCTCCATTCTGACCACCCCAAGCCCCGGGAGTCCTTGCTCTGATCCCAGGTGATCTAGCTGTTTGGGAAACACATTAGCCAACATCTAAAACCCAGAAGCATGAAAGCAGCAAAGGCAAGGTCCATTTCATGATTTGAAACTTAGTTCAAGTGAGTGTAGAGCAGATATGTGCATAGTTCCTGTGATTTAGTTCAGAGGCTAATTGAGGATTTGGGGTGATTCTTGATTTGGTTTAGAGCAGTGTTTCCCAACCTTTGGTTTTTGGACTTCAATTCCTAAGCCTAAGTCAATTCCCCAAAGCATTGATCAGCCAATGTACTGACTTAAGCTTCTGGGAATTGAAGTGCTCCTGTGGGGCTTGTGACCCATGTTGGGAATGGCTGGTCTAGAGTGATTTGTGTTCCAGATCTGTGTTATTTATTTTTATTTATTTATTATAAACTCCACCCATCCAGGAGATTTTCCTACTCTCAGTGGCTAACAACACAAAACTCATACATTAAAAACAGTCCCACATTTTTTAAAAATACATATACTATATGTATATATACCAGAAACAAAAACCCTATTGGCGATGGATACAAAATAAAATATGCTCAGCTGTCTGCAAAACATTCTCAAAAGCCTCTTTAAAAAGAAATGATTTAAACTGTTTTTAAACATAGGCTGGGATGGGACACCTGGCACAGCTCAACTGGAAGAGAGTTCCACAGATTTGGTGCCACCACTGAGTAGGCTCTCCTCCGAGTCATGATCTTCCTTGCCAATCTTGGGGTCGGCACCTGGAGCTGTGCCATTTGAGAGGAATGAGTGATGTGGGTTGATATCCTGAGAGGAAGACATTCCACAAGGTAGGAAGGTCCCAAATTGTAGTAACATGTTTGAATAGTAACAAGTTTTGATTGCCAGTCTTTGCCACAGTTTGAGGGGACAACTTTGGTCAGTTAAGGTCAGTGATGGTGATTCAAAGGCAATCTGAGTCAATGTACAAAGGAGATGGCACAAGGAGGCAAGGAATTCACCAAGAATAGTCATTGTCCCAAGCGAGAGTGAGTCAATCAGTCACTAATGTACCAAGATGACATGCCAGATAAGGAACAGCCAGAAACACAGACAATTAATAAACCTGGTCAAGTCAGGCAGAGATTGGTTAGATAGAGAGACATATAGTTCAATGGACCAAGAACAAGTTGAGGTGGTAGTGGAAGAAAGCAAGATAGAAACATTAGTTTCAGCAGCTTGAACTGAGGAATTGAGTTCTGGCCCAGAAATGCACAATTAATTTCCACAACTGCTGTTACTCCATTACTTGCTATAGCTGGGCTCTCCTTGAAGGAGACAAACCTTCTGCCCATCACTCTGAACCCTTGGCATTCTCTAGGGCTGTACTTCCCAAACTACTGTGGAACACTAGTGGGCTTCAATTCCCAGAAGCCTAAGTCAGTACATTGGTTGATCAGTGCTTTGGGGAATTGACTTAGGCTTCTGGGAACTGAAGTCCAAAAACCAATGAGAAACACTGATCTAGGATTTGAAGAAACAGGTCATCACTGAAAGGACCATGCTGTTCCCCTTTGTCTCCGCGAGAGGTCTAATAAACACCTCTATTGCCTCTACTGACATCTGCTGAGATGTGTCATCTTGACCTTTGTCTTCTGAAGAAGACTCTGCCAAGCAGAGCATGGTTATTTCCCATTTACTTCAACTGGAAAACCAATATGATCATAACATTTTTTTATTTTGCAATGATGTACATGAAATTTGGAGACTTGTTAAAATGCTGAAGATAGCTGTAACCTCTTAAAACTCAGCCAGCTAGTTTCAGGAGTTTGTATACTTGGCACTTTTAAAATGTACTTTGAAAAACAGAGACATTTTCCAGTTGTTTTTGTTGTTCAGTTGCACAGTTGAGTCCGACCCTTTGTGACTTATGGACCACCATACCCCAAGCTCCTCTGTCCTCCGTCATCCTCTGCAGCTCACACAGATCTATGCTTATCATGTCGACAATGCCATCTACCTACCTCATCCTCTGACACCTTCTTCTTCTTTTGCCCTTGATCTTTCCCAGAGAGTGAGTCCTCTCTTCTCATTTGGTGGCCAAAGTACTTGAGCTTCATTTTCAGTATTAGTCCTTCCAATGAAAAGTCTGGGTTGATTTGTTTCAGGACTGACTGATTCGATCTCCTTGCAGACCAGAGGACTCTCTAAACTCTCCTCCACCACCACAGTTCAAAAATATCTATTCTTCTGCACTCAGCCTTCCTTATGGTCCAACTCTTGTTGTGTAGTGTCAAATTGGAATTAGTTGTACCAACCATAATAGGACTTCCCAGTTGAGTGAGATATTTAAAGAGTGTTTTTACCAGTGCAACCCTTCTCCCTTATGAGTTTCCGTGTTGAGCAGGGATTTGAACCCAAGCCTTACTGTATCCACTACACCACAGTGGATGTCTCATTTTGTTTCTTACAAAATTCAGTTTTTGCTTCCAATGTCCTCTGATTTGTAAATTTGCTTCCTTTGGTCTGGAATCAAATATTTCTTCTTTCAATTGGCTTTTATATACTGTAAATTAGTCTGATTCAAACTACCTGTACAGTAATTTGATTATTGAGTCAGGCTACAGCTGAAAGCAGTACATGCCTAAGGTTCTTCTTGGGTCCACAGTTTTATAGAGCTGACCAATAAAATCTTTGTAAGCAGCTTTTCTTGACAACAATGTGCTTTTCTCTGTTATTTTAAACAATAAATACATTTTTGAATGCATTTTTTCAGTCATATATGCATTTTTGTATGCATCTCTTTAAGCAGAAAAAATATTTGGATGATTTGAAAAAGTGTGGAAAATACATGACTGTAGAAGATGGCCTGTCTTATACCCTTTATGAGATATCCCAACCCATTCTGTCTCAGTTATATATTCAATTCTCTGTTTTGCTGTTGTTATAAGTCCACAAATTGGGTATATCCCTGTGTGTGCAAACAACTATGACCTGGGAAGGCTATGTAGTTTCCTAATTTTGTGTCCTTTCCACTCAAAACCCATATCATAATCTTTCTGCACACACACATGAACACTCCTAATAGTGTTATAATATTTCAGTGAAGCTGGGAAAATAATCTGACTGCAAGAAGAAAGAAAAATCTAGAATGCCAAAAAAAAAGTCTACCCAAGCAGTGACACAAATCTTTATCTTACAGCTCTGATAAATAGTTGGTAGAGCAGCTGCAAGGGAATATATAAATGTAACAATGATTTTAGCTGGAGACCTTCTAGTACCACTACATTTGGAGTATCCAGAGATCTGGTGTTTTTTGAGGGGCTTAACAATGTCTTAGTTAGTATCAGAAGTGATTATCTTGTTAACATGATGCTGCTTCTTTCATGTCTAGGTCAGAATTTAAACTGCCAAAATGAAGCCACTTCTTGGCTTTGTCGTTGATCAAACGTAAGTCCTCATTGGTGCATGTTTCTGACAGTAATCGGCAGACCAGTAAATGAGCCAGTTTCTATACCTCTCCACATTCACACAGTGTATTGTTGTCTGCCAGCTGGCCCCTCTTGAGAATGTTGGTCTTAGCCTGTTCGGAGTCCTCCAATGATGTAGACTATATCCTCAATATATCCTTTCAGAGGATGTCAAGGGTCATTCTCTTGTTTAGTTCTCCCAGCAGCAGCTGCTACTTCTCTCCTTATTGGAGCGATACCAACAAGAGGATACATTTCCTCAACTGCTGTAGGTTTAACATGATGAAAACCAATGTGCTGCAAAGGTTCTGTTGTGGTGTAGTTTCACCTGAGGGTCAACAGCAGCTCCTTGCTTAACTTCATAGTCACTCTAGAACAGGGATAGGCTCACGGGCTGGATGCAGTCCACTGAGCCAAATCATCTGGCTCACACCACTGCCACCACTGGAAGCGGATGCGGGCGCATTTACAACAGCTGTGGATGCATTTTACATCAGCGTTTATAGTGTGAGGAACCACCAGTCTGACTCCCTCAACTGTCTGATGGAGTGTGACCTAGCCCCCAACTTTAAAGGTTGGCAACCTCTGCTCTAGAATCACACCGGTACCCTTGCTTCACTCTGCTTTTGCACTTTTGTGAGGGCACAATACACATGGTTACGTTTGACTTAGTCTGTACTTTCTCTGTTGTAAAAATGGCCCTGGGGTAACTGAAGAGATTCTAGTTCCATGGCTGATTTTTAATGATGGTCACATCAATTGACCGGCTAGACATGCCTCACTGACATCTGCTGATGAGGTCTATGAATCAGTTCCACCTGTGCTCTTCAAAGATTGCTTCCCTTGGGAACAGGCAACTTTTGCATCCTGTGGAGCTAAGAAGGTCACATCCTCCTGGACTGGAAGTGCACAGTGGCTTGAAGAGGACCTACAAAGCATCTAAAATCTTGCTACCATGTGGGAGCTCTTCAATTAATAATGTACAACCATTATTAATTAATAGTAGGAGCATCATTAGAGACCTATCAATGTAGCTCAGTCTTGTCTAGCAGGCATCATTGTAGTTCCAAAAGAACAGAGGAGTGCTTTTTGTTGAAAAGACCAAAAACCTTTCCAGGCAAGTGAAATTTGGCAAGACAAGGAGGCAAGTATGTTTTACATTAAAGGGTTCAGCTTGGTGATTCAACAGCTGGTCTTGATTTGGGTTTTTTTAAAGTTGCAGGTTACTTGCTGTCTATATTTTGTTTTATGGCCTTTATTCTTCCATGATAGATCTTTCCCGCCCCTCCAACCCCATTTCTGGATAGGATTTAAGAGGCTGTAGGATTAAGAGTTCGGAGACTGAGAGCTTAAGAAGCCTACACGAGAATAAACACATGATCTGTGAGGAGGGAAAGATGTAATATTTTTCTGGATGAACACATCAAGAGAGAATTATATGAATATGGGGTGCTGACTTGTTGCAGCCCATCAGAAGGGGATTACAGAGGTAGAAGGACAACGTTCAATACTTATTACATCATTATTAAGGAAAAATAAAGATTCTCTGAGAGAAACCTACATAGACATGTATATAAACAGTGGCACTGACTGATAAAAATTAGGGATGCTTCTGAAAATCTCCATATCTGAATACAGATTCTGGAGAAGTAAAGGTAAAAGTTGCCCTTGCTCGAAAGCCAGTTGTTTCTGACTCTATTGTGTGGTGCTCATCCTAGTTTATAGTCAAAGAGTCAGCGCTATCTGCGTCTGCAGACATTTCCATGGACATGTGGCAGGTATGACTAGACACCGGAGTGTACAGAACATTGTTTACCTTCCCATTGAAGGGGTACCTATTTATTTACTTGCAATTTCTTGCTTTCCTGCTAGCTCAGCAGGAGCTGGGACAGATGATGGGAGCTCACTCTGTCACTTAGCAATAGTGTCTCAAACTGCTGACCTGCCGACCTTCAATTTGTCAAATTCAGCATCATAACCACTAGGCCACCACAGTACTCATGAATACTGCTTTGACATTTTCATCTATTAAGAGAAGGTGTGTACAAATACATGCACATCTTTTATAAACACAGAATTTTTTTAAAAAAGTATACAGGATGGATTTCTGACTGAATGCATGATCAGCCTATATGAATCAACTATAGATTGACCCATTGAACAGCAACTATGTCAGTCCATTCTATTTGATATACAGTGAAAGTTTTTCATGACCTCTCACATTAGAAATGCCAGGAATCCGGTGCCATGAAGGGCATGCTATTTGCAATGAGAGATATGGTACTCAATGCTATGGTTTTTTTAAAAAAAAATTCACAACTACTTATGAGATTGATGGTGACTAGTGGCAGAATCATGAAAATGTGGTAGCCATTGCCTGCGGCACCTACTGCATCAGAGAGCACAGTCTGTTGGGAGAAGGCAAGTCTTGCATGCTTACTAACACTGGGTATAAGTGGGAGGGACTTTCCTGTTGGTTAAAGTGACTCTGTCTTTTTGCCATTAACCAAATAGCAAAGTTATTTTCCCCAGCTATGATTCTTGAGACAAGTCCAACAACTTTCACCTCTCTTCTTCCTGTTTGCATGCTCCATTGTTCTTTGTTTCTTACTTATTTGTCAGCTTGTGTCCAGAGAAGTATCTTTCACTCTCTTCTGATCTTTGACCATGCAGCTGCATGCAAGTATGTCTACATAGAAACTGCATGTTCCCCTTTTTTATCAGTATAACTGCAAGTGCACGATGGAACTGTGAGAAAAAAAATGCATATTTCTACTTAAACTACTTTTACATCGATTTTCCCATTTTATGTGCTAGTTAGTGAAATGAACACCTTGTGCTACTGCTCTTTCATGATTTCCCCCCATTGCTGGTGCATTTTTCTTCTTTATATTCTGCTAACTAAGAGAGGGACTGTGGTGGCTTAGTGGTTAAGATGCTGAACTTTGTTACTGGAAGGTTGGCAGTTCAAGACCCGGGTGCTGCATGACAGAGTGAGCTTCAGTCTCTGTCCTACCAACCTTACCAGTTTGAAAGCAAGAAATTGCAAGTAGATAAATAGGTACCACTTCAATGAGAAGGTAAACAGCATTCAGTGCACCCTGGTGTCTAGTTATGCCTGCCACATGCCCACATGCCCACATGTCTGTAGATGCAGATAGCACTGGCTCTCTGGCTATAAATGGGGATGCGCATCAAACCCTAGAGTCGGATATGGTAACCTTTACCTTTACTAATTAAGAAAGGAATAAACAGATTCCAAAAGTATACATTCAACAGGGTTAATTCACATGAAGACAAGATACCATCAGATAATGGAGGCAGCTACCTCTGGTTAGTTTCTCAACCTCTTACCTTCTAAGACTAAAGTGCTCCATCCATCTGGGTGGACAGAGTCCTGGAGATTATCTGGGTGGTATCTCATCCATGGGTTTGCAAAGGATCAGACTCAACTGTTCGACTGAACAACAACAACAATAAAATTTCATCTGTCCATACAGTAAAACCATACCAATAAATATCTGTAAGATTAGGAACCTTGATAAAGTGGAGCACATAACTTTGTAATTGTCAAGAAAATCAGATATCAGCTGTGACTCTTTTGGCCACATAGTAGAAAACTTTTTTTATTTTTTATTTTTTTGCTTTTGTCTGTTTAGTATAGATAATGTGCTGAAAAATGGAACAAAACAATTCAGCATTTCCCTAGGCTACACCAATTTTATCTGTCTAATATCTGTTCATCTATGTACTCTAACTGTGGTCATTGAGGAAGCTGGTGAATGTTATATCTGTACATATTTTACGGATAAAAACATCATCTTTATCAGAAGGTGGTAAAAGTCTTAGAACTTCAAAAATATCCAAAGTTCTCTGCTGCTGTGGTGTTCAACAAAAAAGAAGTTGATATGGAACAGTCTCTGTTCTCAGACAAGTGACATGAGTTAGATGTTCTTGAATACACTCAAAAGACACCTCTCTGTCCTTATGGCCCTGGTTATCTCCCATTGGTCTCTGGGGACCAATCTAGCTAGTAAGTTGTCAAGCACATGAACTCTGGTAGAAATAACGTCTCCACAGTGGGGTAAATCTAAGCTTCATCATCATCATCAACCTTTGTTGGCATTAAAAATTGAGACAAATAGAAGAATTAACAAAATGTTCACATAGCTGGCTGTAACCTACACAACCATAGCTGACCATAGCTTATACAACACAATATTAAGAATTACGGCTTCCTCAGATTCCTCTAGATTGCTGCTTCTCTTAAACAATGGCTCCACTGATGACATGGATCAAGTGGCTACCTTTCTGTCAGATGCCATCAAATCACATCCATTCAATGGGAGTTGATGTTCCTTGATTTTACATGTTTTGGTCATGCTGCTCCTCATCATTTTAAATCACTTTTCATACCATTTCCCCTTTTAATCCTTCTTTTAAACAAAAGGAAAAGGGCTGGCAGAGAATGAGATGGCTATATGGCATCACTGACGGATCTGGGCAGACTACAGAGATTGGCAGATGACAGAGGAGCCTAGCATGCTGCAGTCCGTGGGGTCACAAAGGGTCGGACTCGACTGTCTAACTGAACAACAACAACAATAATAAAAATAACATGTCTAAAAAGCGGGCTGTAAATATATTGAAGAAAACCTCCTTCCCTCAAGGCTTTTAAACAGAGGTTATATGGCTGCATGTCAAAGATATTCTACTGTGGGTTTCTTGTATTGACAGGGGGTTGGACTAGATGATCCCTTGGAGCCATTGCCATTCCAAATTGATAAGAAAAATCTGCTCATATGAAAATGTATATTTGGGAAATCTGCACCAAAAACATATACATATATAAAGAGAAATATGCTCTCAGGTGCAAATGAATTTGCTGGCTGCTGTTGAAGAGGCACCAAATTCAATCTAGGAAGGAGTGTGAAAAATCAGAAGCTATAATACATTGATAGACTTGCTTATTCCTATATGACAGAGGAATAATATTGAGTGCCACACTCTAGTACAGCTGCTTATCTTGTCATGGCAGGTCACAGGCCATGGTCAGATTCAAAAAAATTTTTACTACCTACTCTTTGGCATGGTATGGTGGGCAGGGCCAGAGGAAATATTTGCATTGCACTCAAATTAGAACTACTTTATTTCAAAACCTGGATGGGTGGAGCCAGAATTTCTGCTACCAGTTCTGGTGAACTGGTGTGAACCTGTTGAATCCCACCACTGGTCACAGGTCACAAATAGTTCACCTGAGTGTATACAAAATTGATATCTTCTGTAATCTGGGGCCATGGTAGCTTTGTGGTTACGACACTGAGCTTGATGGCTGGAAATTCAACAAATAATCACTTTGAGACCTGAGCATTGCACAACTGAATGAGGTCTTGTTGTCTGTCCCAGATCCTTCCAACCTAGCAGTTTGGAAGCAAGAAATTTCAAGTAGATAGTTACAACTTCAGCAGGAAAAGAAACAGTGTTCTATGCACTGCAGCATCTAGTCATGCCTGCTCCATGACCACAGAAATGTCTGCAGACAAAGGTAGCACTGTTTTTTGGCTGTAAATGGAGATGCACACCATCCCCTATTGTTGGAATTGACTGCCTTTTGAGCAAGGGAGACCTTTACCTTTACTGATATCTACAACACCTCATAGAACAGACACCAAGAAATGATGTACACATCATCATAGGAGACTGGAATGCCAAAGTAGGAAATCAAAAAGTAAATGGAATAACAGGCAAGTTTGGTCTTGGAACACAGAATGAAGCAGGCCAAAGATTGATAGAGTTTTGCCAAGAGAATGCATTAGTCATAGCATCTCAGAAAACAAAACAAAATAAATAAAATAAAATAAAATAAAAAACACAGTAGCACTTTAACGACTAACTGCTATATTTTTATTGTTAGCTTTCGTGGATCAAGTCCACTTCATCAGACAAAGAATGAAACTTACAGGCATGTTCTTTATATACCAAATTCAAGGGCTCAACGGGAGAAGGGTTGGTGTCAAGCAAGATGACAGACAAGCGAGCACAAGATTGCAGTTTCACACAGCCATTAGCAACAATAGATTATTCAGATAAACTCTAAATGACTTTCTTTCAATCTCAAGGTTGCTGAGTAAGCCCACTACGGTATCTGATCAACTTGTGATCTGCATGTCAGGGGGGAAAAACCCACCTGTACCTGGTTTCTTTCTGTTTTACTAAAGAGAATTGGCAGGAAAGTTGTAATATAAAAACATATAGCAATCTGTGTATGAAATTTGATAATGTCCCAGAAACCCTTCACTAATATTTAGCCCCCTGTGATGGGTATCTAACAGATGGATGTATTTGATTTCTGCTGTCTCCCTTTCAATCCTAGTTTTATAATTTCTCTGTTCCAGAATTGCAACTTTCAGGTCTTGGATAGAGTGTCCAGTTAGATTGAAGTGGTTTGAGACAGGTTTCTCCGTGTTGCCATTCCGGATATGTGAAAGCTAACAATAAAAATATAGCAGTTAGTCTTTAACGTGCTACAGTGTTTTTTATTTTATTTGTTTTGTTTTGTTTTGTTTTCTGAGATGACTGAACCACAGACTAACACGGCTACTATTCCAAAAAATTAGTCATAGCAAACACCTTCTTCCAGCATCACAAATGGAGACTTTACACATGGACATCACCAGATGGCCAATATCGAAACCAGATTGATTACATACTCTGCAGCCAAAGATGGAGAACCTCCATACAGTCAGCTGCAGGCCGGACCACACCCCCTCAGACAGCAGTGGTGGTTCCCCCACCATAAATGCTGTTGTAAAACAAGTTAGTGGCTGTCGTAAACACATTTATGACAGCCGCATACTCATTTACAGCTGTCATAAATGCATTTCTGGCAGTGCCTGTGGGGGCAACTGGAGCAAGGTCAGAGGCTGGATTTTTTGGCGCCATTGGCTGGATCCAGCCCATGGGACATAGAGTGTGAACCCCTGCTCTAAGAGTTTGAAACACTTTTTCTAATACAGTATTTAGTTAAGTAAAATACGTGATATGTGATATTTTGATATGTTATTGATATGTGATACTTTGATATGTTTTAATATGTAATATTTTGTGATCTATGTTGTTATCCACTCTGAGTCACCTCAGTGAGCAGCATACAAATACAAAATATGCTGTTGTTTGGGACTCATCCTGTCACATTGTGGCCTTTATTATTTCTTTGTTATGTATCGTATCCAGCTTGCATTTTAATTGTTTTATATATTTATATGCTTGTTTTAATTCAAATTCGCTGCCTTGAGTAGCTTATTGGCCAAAACGGAGAGAGAGAATGAATGAATAAATGAGCTCAAAGAAGTTCCTTACCCTTGGTGTCAATGATATTTGTATGTGTTGTGTATCATCTAGTCAATTACGACTTATGGCAACCCTAAGAGGGTTTCCAAGAGAAGTGAGACACTTTAGAAATAGTTTTCACAGGAACGTTCCCCTCTCAATTTCTTTTTCTGAACAAATGAGAATTCAAGCCAACTCTTCTGAGTCTTAGTCTAACACACTCTCTGCTACACCATGCTGACTCTCATCCATCATATTTTTCCCCTTTTCAGACACATCAGAGTACTGGAGTTTTAGCTCATCATCAACACCATGTACACGATGAACGAAAGACATTACACTACTGAAAATACTGTAAAAGCCAGGTATTGTGATTGCTACTCCTTGGCTTCACATTAAAAAAATACCACAGGATAGTGGATCGAATATTAGAAACAGACCTCAACATTTCTCCACTGAAGGAGTTGAAATACTATAGGGAACCTTTGATACACAGGAAAGGATAATCAAAAGTAATCCCAGGAAACATGCAATCCCATTACTTTTTAAAAAAGCTAATATATAGCAATTATATAATAAATGCATGAGCATGATTAATTCATGGAAAACGTAAGAAATACTTGTTCTTTAATGAAAGTGGGCTTGCTTCTCTTTGAGAGGTGGAACAGCCAAAATTCCTGTTCAATTAATGAACAAATTGCCAGGCTAACTCTACAAAGTCCGCAATTTAATGCACACTTACTTGGGAGCAGGGATCCTTGAATTCATTGGGACTTACTTTTAAGTAGGTACATCCAAGATTGAATCATAAATTTATTTTTAATAGAATTTGCTTGAAAGTCAAAAAGAAACAGTATCAAAAATTGAGGGCCAAATGGCCATGCTTGGGGTGAGGGCTGAATAGCCAGTTCCTTAAATAACAGTGTGGAGGCAAACCCAGAGGAATGGAGGCATCTGTACTTCAAGACCTCAAGATCCCTAGGGGATTGGGGTTATGATGACTCAAAGGGAGCCAGTAGATTTTATGGTGGCAGAGAAGAAATGGGCAGAGGAGCAGAAGGTAATGGTCCTGGAAGCAGAAAGGAATGGGTAAATGGAGATTTGAGAAGGGATAGGATAGGTAGGATTAGTGGAAGAGAAGAAGCAAGAAGTAGAAGAGGATGTAAGAAGGGAGAAAACAAAGGAAGGAGGAGAGATGAGGGAACAATTACAGACTGATCAGGAGGACCTAAGTTTGCTACTAAAGTGGACTTTTATCTTCAAGGAGGACCATTGGAATGGGGAGCTGGTGTGGATGAATGTGTCTCTGGAGGATGATGAGGACCAGGCCAGCACCAACGTACCCCACAAACCTTCCTACTGGAAGAAAAGAGAACAGCAGGAACAACATCAGGCAAAAGCAAGAACAGATGGAGTGACACCAGGCCAATGATCAGGCCAGGCTGGTGGGCAAGAACCACATGGTGGCACAATGGGAGGATGCCCTGTATGCCAGCAGCCTATGTTGTGGCACTAAAAAGACTCTGAGAGGCATAAATCTTTGGACAGTGATGTAATGGCCAATCCCTCATCTGTCTGTAAATAGTCATAACAGAAATAAATCTGTCTGTGGAAAAGCCTTTGTTAAAGTTGTAGTTTTGCTATACCTCCAGTAAGCAGCCATTTCTTCATTAGCAGGATGGACAAGAGAAGGCAGACTACAAGCAGCTTGATGGAGAGATAATGTTGTGTGGAGCTTTTCATAAAGTGTAGGTCAAAATGATCATCTGCTCATGCCTACTCATGAGGATACCTAACTCACTGACCTGTTCAGCCAGGCTACAGTGTTTAACCCAAGCTAAACACCGTAGGGTCTTGTAGACAATGACAAGTGGCTTGGAAATCAGCTGATCTGATGCTAAGACCACCTAGATGGAACACTTAGATTAATCTGCCTTCCTTGCAATCTACCGTGGTGCAGAAGGAGAAGCATCAGAAGTTCTTAATCAGAACAAAAGTGTCATTGAACACTAAAACCCATGTGCCTATGAAATGAAATATGGTGACCAAAGCCCTTTAGCTTCATCTTCAGCATTTGTCCTTCCAAGGAGCAATCAGGGTTGAATTTCTTCAGGATTGATTGATTTGATCTCCTTGCAATCCAGGGGACTTTTAAGAGTCTCCTCCAGCACCACAGTTCAAAGGTGTCTATTCTTCTGCACTCAGCTTTCCTTATGGTCCAGCTCTCAGAGCCATACATTACTACTGGGAAGACCATTGCTTTAACTATGCTTTTTATTTTTCCATTAACCCTGTAAGGTATACCAAACTGAGAGAAGGTTAACTGGATGAGGTCACCCATTGTTTTTCCTGGTTCCATGGGGAGCAACCCCTAGATGCGTATCTTTATTTTTTTAAAATCCAAACTATTAATAACATAGACTTGTCACAGCATGAAAGTCACAGCAGAATGTAGCAAACTCTGTTGAAAAAGATTCCTGCATTTATAGAAATATAAATTAAAATGACTCCCAAAATAGCTTATCTTTCCCACAGAAATCAGATATGTGTGTGGGGAGGTGGGGAATGGAAGAGTTTTCTTCAAAGAAGATGACCAGGAACAAAACAAAAAAATACCCAGTGAGGAAAATAATAAAGCTGGCATCACACAGGAGCTGAATGGAAGTAAATTTCAAACATTTAAGGACACCAAGAGAGAGAGAAAGACAGATAGAAATCAGATGTAAATTGTACATAGTGTCTGAAAGCAAATGTGATAGCAGCAGTTGAAAAATACCATTTAGATAGGTACATGCAATTGGCAGCAGGAAAGGGCCACGGAAATGAACATGATTAAACTGACTCTTTTCCCTTGAAGAAATGGGGAGGGGGGGGGGAATCCAGATCAGCAACCTGACAGCTGCTCATGTTAACAATATGCCTGATTTAAAGAAGAAGAAGGAGCAAAGCCAGGTATAAACGTCTCGAGTTCACATTATGAATGCCTTAAATCAGCAGCTTTGGGAAACAGCATAGCACTCATTGTGGAATACGCTTCAGGGGCTGAGGTGGCTTTCCGTTCATTGTCCACATCTGTTTGGTCATGTCTGGGAAGATTATTAGGAATTAGAAGTAGAAGGAATCACTACAGACACAAAAGACTTTATCAGGCCTTATTCAAAAGAAAGGTAATCAGGTCAGAAGCATTCCACCAAGGGAAGTAGGCCAAACCCTGAGCCCGAGGAAGGGCCTTTGTGAAGCTCCAAGAATTGGACATATGTGTTACAGTTACAAGATAATGGGGATGAGCCAAAGAGATAAAGCGTGAGTGAGAGAGGAACAGAGAACAAGCCAGACAATGTGACCACGTCTTCAGGAAATATCTGGCACTAGGTACTCCATACAAAGATGTTCATGATGAGCCAGTGAGTTCTTGCATCAGTTGGAAGTAAGGAAGAAATGGGCAGCTGGCATTTCCATACCAAGCAAAATGAGATGTTCTCCTCTTCTAATATGGCTCAACTCGAACTTTGTACCCATGCCCAGAAACCCGGAAGGCCTAATAATTATCTGAGACTTCACACAGCATCCTGAGACTTAGCTGTCCAATCCAGAGGGTATATGTGAGTAGGGAAATGTCAAGACTACAATTTCACGTTGGATGCAATGCAACATATCAAAATGCTAGGCACCAAAGAGAGAGACCTTTGTCTCCTCATTCACAGCATCCCAATCTGGATTCAAGTTTTGCTAAGTGAAGGGCTCTGCTTATGAATATGGGACTCCTGACATTCCTAATAGAATATAATTACAAAGACTATGACTGTGTCCATTTTAGCCTAAGAAAGAAAATGAAACTCTTCCTTCAAATTTTTAAAAATATTTTTAGACCCAATTCTTAATCAATGTGGGATATTTTATTCTCCTCCTGGAGTTGACATGGGGGTGACTAGGTTTTCTCGGTGATATCCCTCTACAACAGGGTTGCCATCTTTTTCAAGTCAGAGGCTGGGTCACACTCCCTCAGACAGTTGACTGGGCCAGACTGGTGGTTCCGCCTGCTGTAAACACTGCCATAAAACACCTCTGCAGCTGTCATAAACATGTTTACAGCTATTGTAAATGCATCTGCATCTGCTTCTGGCATCGTCAGTGGTGGTGTGGGCCAGATGATTTAGTGACACAAGCTGGATCTGACCCATGGGCCATAGGTTGCCCACTCCTGTTCTACAATAATGGTTTTGAAATCATTGGACTTTTTACCCAAGGGTGGATCAGTTTACCAGCTCAGTGGTATTTTTTAAAAAATATCAAAAAACTTCTGTTGAATGTATAAGCTGTCCCTGCTGGCTGGTACAGCTAGGACTCCATGCTCAAAAGCCCATTGTATATGACTCTAGGAAGAGGTGCTCATCTCCATTTACAGTCAAAAAGCTAGCACTGTCCACTTCTGCAGACATTTCCATGGTTATGTGGCAAGCATGACTAGATGCCAGAGCATACAGAATGCTGTTACCTTTCCATTTGAAGTGGTACCTATCCATCCACTTGCAATTTCTAACTTTCAAACTGCTAGGTTTGACAATGAGTGTTCACTCCATCATGCAGCACACAGGTCTTGAACTGCCAACCTCACAATCTTCCAGTTGTCAAGTTCAACCGCTAAGCCACTGCACTCCCTCTGATGCAGCTACTTTATCATTATAATTCAGTCTGAGCTTAGAAACCCTAATGTGTTGTGCAACGCTCAAAATTCAACTCCCATAACATTTTGAGATTTATGGGAATTGTAATCCAATTATAACTGAAATTTAAATTTTTCTTTTGTAGTACGGTATAATAATAATAACTTTGTGTCAGAAATTATTCTGGGTTAAAAGGATTTTTGTGGAAGAAACTCCGCTCAGGGAATATCCAAATAAGGCTCATTTCATGTCCCCAAGAGCTGGGACAGAAACGGCCTCTCAATCTGTCATGCAGTACCCGGGTCTCGAACTGCCGACTTGCCAGCCTTCTAGCTAACAAGGTGAGCTTCTTAACCACTGTGCCATTGCAACACCAACTGCCGGGGTAGGAAGAAGCCAGGGCAGGTTGAGGACCTTGCTACCCCTCCCCCTGTGCCTACACCAACTGCTGGGGAGGGGGAGGCCAGGGCAGGTTGAGAACTTCGCCGTCCCTCCCTAAGAGCCGACACCAACATATTGTATTGTAATGTAATGTATTTTTGTAAGCTGCCCTGAGTCGCCATGGCGAGTGGGCGGCAATATAAATTTGAAATAATAAATAATACCGTAATAACCCCACTTTTGTAGTGTTATGTGCTTTTATTTGTCAGCTGTCTGGGCAATTTTGCTATGAAGTAAGAGAGAAATCAGAATCAAACATTCAAGCACCAAAGTATTTGCACAAAATATAATCCTCCACTGTGCACACACAATCCACCAATATAATGTTTGACCCAGAAACCAATAAGCTGAAAACTGACTACATTTGTTTCTATGTCCTTTAAGATGCCAAAACTCATACATTCCTCCATTATTCAATGCACCTTACCACCCACAGGCTTCTCTTAAAATTACAGGGGAAATAGATACCCCAGATGCCATAATCCAGCCAATATATACACAGCTGTCATTCTAACAGATACTAAGGGGGAACCATGCTCATAAGGGATGAATTCTTGACCACACTGACTGAATAATTCCATATATCGGTCATGTTGCCAGACACCACAGGTCCAGGAAGGACCGTATCTCAATATTTAAAACTTCAACCTCTTCCTCTGAACCATTATTGGCTTAAACCCACACCAAGGAAACATTGGTTACAAAATGATCAACAATGGCTTTCTCAGACAAATGAACCATGTCCAAACTTAGGGACACATGGAGTTTTTATTCTAAATTTATGAAAACTCTTTCCACATTCACTGTGTTCTTACAAAAGTTTCACTTACATATGTCATGGAGACTCATTAAATCGTTTCTTCCAATAGAGAACCCAAGGCTGCATAGCGGGCTTCCCAAAAGATCTCCTGTCCCTGGCATGGAAAAGACAGAGAATCTTTCAGTTTCTACACCTATGTGCTTAAATTTTAGTGGATAAAATTTGTCTATTTGGGGAGTACAATAAAACCTCACATATAGAATGCCTCATTTACAGACTAACTCACTCGAGAAGCAGAATTTTCTCTGAATGGTCACCTTGCTTAACTAAAACCAACCAAAAACTCACTTAACAACTAAATCAGGGACCGCAATCCCCCCCTCCAGAAGTCACAATTGGTCACTTAAAGAGCAAACTCGCTTCAAGAGCAATCCCGTGGAATGCATTATGCTCATTTAACTGTATGTTAAATGAAAATTGAGATCCTGAGGTAGAGATTAAAATACGAACAGAAAAAGCAAGATCCACCTTCATAAAAATGTGACATTGTTACACAGTAGAAATCTAACTCTCACTACAACGATCAAAATAGTGAGATGTTACATATTCACAGTGTTGCTATATGGAGTCAAAGTTTGGACATTGATGAAAGCATCTGAAAAGAGAATCAAAGATTTCGAAATGTGGATCTACAGATATCATGGGTTGACCATGTGACTAATGTAGAAGTGTTGTGCTGAATAGATAAAGAATGAGGACCTTTTAAGATCTTCAAGTAAAGAAAGCTCCAATACCTTGGCCATATCATGAGGAACAACATAAAGTATAGAATGCTTTAACTTGCTCTGTAAGGAAAGATCCCTGGGAAGAGAGGCCCTAGACGTAGACAGAATTAATGGCTGAAAAACCTGAGAGACTGGTGTGGCAGGAGGAGGAGGAGGAGGAGGAGGAGAATGTGCCTATTTAGAGATAGTGCTATGTGATTTTTAATTTTGGACTGACTTTGTGGTACAAGTTGGAAAGTATCTTCAAATATGAGGTGAATGTTAGAAAACCCAAATGTATGTCCAGCTGAGTCTACAATATCCAGAGCACTCCGTACAAACTTTTAAATTAGATGATGACGATGACGACGACGACAACGAAGGCAGTGGCGGCGGCGATGACGACGGCGATGGCGACAACAACAATGGCGACAATGACTACGGCGACAACGACGACAATGACATGTTCTCACCATATTAAATGGGTTGTGGAGCAGATTTAGTCTGGTTCTTCAGCAAAGACCTGCACCTGATCAGCATAGTTTCTAGTATCTTTAGAACACACAAGTCCCTCCACTATGACAAGGTACTGTTCCTTTCTGCTTTATCTATCAGTAGATAATCTGATCAGCAAATGTGGCAAATTTTAACAGAGTGATTATTTACAACACCACGACAGATTTGCAAAAACCATTCATTGATTTGCATGCAGTAAAAATTATTGGAAACAGCAGGTAGAAGAAATTTTGGAAAACGAGAGTGTCACGATCCTGTGGGGCTTTAAAATTCAAACAGATAGACATCTGACTCATAACACACCTGATAGCATTGTTGTGGAAAAGAAGAAGGCCTGATTTATTTGACATTGCTATATCAGGAGTTGCACAAATTGAGGATAAACAAACAACTGGAGAAAATCTTAAAATATTGTGAATGGAGGAAGAAATCTGGTGTATCCTACCCCTACCCCTACCCCTACCCTTAAGCCTAAACCTAAGCCTAAGCCTAAGCCTAAGCCTAAGCCTAAGCCTAAGCCTAAGCCTAAGCCTAAACCTAAACCTAAGGCTAAACCAAAGGCTAAGGCTAAGGCTAAGGCTAAGGCTAACTCTAACTACAACACTACCATAAGAGACAAAGCTACCCCTACCCCTACCCCTACCCCTACCCCTACCCCTACCCCTACCCCTACCCCTACCCCTACCCCTACCCCTACCCCTACCCCTACCCCTACCCCTCTTGGGGCAATATGTGAAGAACTCCCTAGATATTTGGAAATGTTGGATTTATTGGACTTGAATATCCTAACTTTACTACTACTACTACTACTACTACTACTACTACTACTACTACTACTACTACTACTACTACTACTACTACTACTACTACTACTACTAAAACAACAACAACAACAACTTTACTAGGAACTGCCTATATACTTAGATGTTAACAGTTTTTAGGTCCTTGGTTAGGTCTTGAACTCTTAATTTTATACCAGTCTTCAACTGTGAACCTAATGATAGATTTTATTTTATATTACTCATAGAGAAAAACAAGTAATGCATCAATCACATTTTGGATATATGTCTGGGTAGTTTCAGACTTTCAGTCTGGCTAGGTTATCCTGTATGTTTCAGACTTTCAATCTGGCTAGGTTATCCTGCTATGGTAGTAAAGTAGACCATACTGCCAGTGACTCAATGCTGAATGTCAGGTGGTGGTAAACTAACCTGACAACCCTAAGGACTAACAACTTTGGGTGTTGAAGTCTACAGGGAAGGGTGATGGTCCACAAGTGGACTAAATACCACTTGAATCCATTTTAAAGGAGGGCAGCAGCTTCATCAATACAGTATTCATCCATATTGGCCTGAGGCTGATGGGGACTTTGCATGCCAAAAGGGCTGAGGACCAGAAAGTGACTCATGGAACTGGATCAACGGTATTATTATTATTATTATTATTATTATTATTATTATTATTATTATTATTATTATTATTATTATTATTATTATTATTATTATTATTATTATTATTATTATTATTATTATTATTAATTACACTTGATACCCCACCCCAATCGGGAGAACCCGACTCTGAGCGGCTTACAAGACACTAAAAATAAAAGTAAAAACATAAGAACAATTTACACCAATAAAAGCATCAAAGTTAAAAGATCATCAAAATTTTACCACAAAAATTAAAAACAATACGCAGTCCCACTTCCAGACCCAGGGTGGCAATCCTTTAAATAAGCCACCTGGTAAGGGAACTCGTATTCCCGGGTCCCCAAACCTGACCTGCCAGCCAGGTTTTCAAGCCCTTTCGGAAGGGCAGGAGCTCTGTCTGAAGGCGCAGCTCGGTGGGCAGGAGGTTCCAGAGGGCTGGGGCGGACATGGATAAGGCTCTCCTCCTGGTGCAGGTGAGATGCGCCATTCTCGCCGAAGGAACAACGAGGGAGCCTCTCCGATCCGCCCTGGTGGGACGGACAGATGTTCTTGGGGTGACGCGGTCTCTTAGGTATCCTGGCCCACTACCATATAGGGCTTTAAAGGTAATAACCAGCACCTTGAATTGCACCCGGAGACATACTGGCAACCAGTGCAGCTCCCGGAGCAGCGGTGAAGCGTGAGCATAACGCCCACACCCCACCACTACCCGGGCCGCCGCATTTTGGACCAGCTGGAGTCTCCGGATGGTCATCAGGGGCAGCCCCATGTAGAGCGCATTGCAGTAATCAAGTCTGGAGGTGACCAACGAATGTGTGACCATAAGCAGAGCGTCCCGGTCCAGGAGTGGGCGTAACTGGCGTATTACACGAAGTTGTGCAAAGGTAAGAGTGTCATGCTGTAATGTGGAAGATGGATGAAAGGCCACTGCATTATATCATCAGGACAATCTTTATGGCTGATTGTCATGATGATCACCAATATTCAGATTTGGATATGGCAGAAGAAGAAGAAGAAGTTTCAGACTGCAAAACCCAGACATCATATTCCTTGTTACACTATGGTTCTAAGTAGTCTTCTCTGTATCAGAGCTTTTAAAAATAAAGAGAAGAATTTGTTTTCATCCCGGCTCAAAACCTATGTACTCTGGCCATTGCACTACATTATTGGCAAATGTACCTTTCATTTTGGGAGGTGAACTTTGTTGACCCTTTTGCTGATCTTTGTCTTCCATCTTCTTTCCCCGCATTGTGAATAATGGCAGCTCAATCTGAATCAACAGAGGTTACTGATACACTGACACCAAGAGCTAGAGTTAATAAATATAAGTTAACTTTTCAGGTATTATAAGTCAAATAAAAGGCTGAGGAATTGCTGAACTCTCTTCTCAGATGCACTGTCAGCAGAAACAATGCTATAACCAGGAAGGAGAAGAAAAACAGCATCCTATAAACTATGAAGCCCTGAATCTATTTTCTTCTCAGCTGGTTGCAATAGTTCCATTGGTGTGAAATCAGATTTCTGCTAGCAGGGACATAATTCAGTTTACTTCATGGTTTGCTTCATTGTGATAGTTTGACTCCTTGAGTTGGGGCTAGACTTCATGCAATTTGAAATGTTAAAGTTTTACTGGAAGAAACTTTTTTTTCTTTAAGCAACTGTTTACCTGAAGCAATTGTTTTTTTTCTTTTTTAAGAAAACAAGAACATGGAGAATCATGTTATTAAATAGTCACAGCTGATATTGATACTGTATTAATACATCTGGTTCAGTTTTATTGTATCATATAACTAAGAACTGAACTATTCAAGCTGCCTGCCAAAGTCCTTTTGGAACTGCACATGTGACATTTTTAAACTCTCTACTCTTAATATTTCCCCCTTCACAATAAACTCTGATGCTGGGAAAGATGGAAGGCAAAAGGACAAGAGGGCGGCAGATGGCTAGATGGCATCATTGACGCAATGGGCATAGATCTGGGTGGACTATGGAGGATAACAGATGACACAGGAGTGTGTTGTGTGGTGTTCCATAGGGTCACAAAGGGTTAGACTCAACTGTGTGACTGAACAACAGCAACAACATACTAGCTAGTCAGTTAACCCTCTATGCCCACAGAGACCAGTTTTATTTTATTTTAGGATGTACTTATTTGATTATTTTATTGTTATTTTGTTATTTGTATGTGCACCGCCCAGAGTGGGAAATATTCCAAATGAGCGGTATAAAAATGAAACAAACAAATACATAAATTTGTTGCAATATTGTTTTAGCCAGAAATTTAAACATTAGTAGAAAAAGATTTTTATACTTGGTTAATAATCAAAAAGAATAATTGCATGCAGTCAAGTCAATTCTAATTTATTATTATTTTATTATTATTATTTATTTGACGTATACCCCACCCATTTGGGATACACTCCCACTCAGGGTGGTTCACAATGTTAAAAAGAGCAAAACATAGACCATAAAACCCTAGAGCAGCCCCAGCCCAATCAGAACCGAGCACCACTAGCCTGAGTGGCAAAAAAAAATGCTGGGAGGGTCTCCTATTTGGACTTCAATAAGCTGCCAAAGGGCTCCTCAAAGAGAAAGGTTTTCAGTTGTTTCTTAAAGGTCCTTAAAGAGTCAATCAAATACAGCTCCCCATGTAGAGATCTACCATCTTTGGAGATGGATGGGGCTTTTTTCCTGCAGACAGACACAGTGCGTAATTTGGGGGTCCTCGATGAGCAGGTGGCAGTCATGGCTAAGAGGGCTTTTGCACAACTTCCTGGACCTGCTCCTGGACAGGGACTCCTTGCTTATGGTCACACATGCTCTGGTCACCTCCAGACTGGATTATTGAACTGTGCTCTAAATGGGGCTGCCCTGGATGACCATTCGGAGGCTGCAGCTGGTTCATAATGCAGCTGCCTGTGTAGTGATGGGGTACGGGTGTTATGCCCATGCCTCACCCCTGCTACGGGAACTGCATTGGTTGCCAGTGTGCCTCCAGGTGCAATTCAAGGTGCTGGTAATTGCCTTTAAAGCCCTACATGGTAGTGGGCCAGGATACTTAAGAGACCGCATCATCCCAAGGATATCCACCCATCTCACTAGAACGGACCGGAGGGGCTCTTTAAAAATACCAACTGCTAGAGAGGCTCACCTCTCTAGCAGTAGAAGAAGAGCCTTTTTGGTATCTACTCCAGCCCTATGGAACCTCTTACCAGTTGAACTGCATCTCCAGACAGAGCCGCTGCCCTTCAGGAAAGAGCTGAAAATCTGGCTGGCAGGGCAAGTGTGGGGAGGTTGAGAGGGAGCAAACCCCGCCCCATACACACACACTGGCTCATTTAGAGCAGGATCACTCATGCTTTTAAAAGTGTTTAACTAGATTTTTAATTGGTGTGAGTGAGAGGTAGTTTTTCAGTGTTTTTAGAAAATTTAAGGGTTTCTATAGTTTAAACGTTGGGAATTTTAGGTACGCCACCCAGAGTCACATGTCGATTGGGGAGGCTATAATAAATAAATAAATAAATAAATAAATAAATAAATAAATAAATAGAGCATTCCTGTTAGCCAGAGCCGCCACCAAGAAAGCCCTCGAACAGGTAGTGGGCTTTCTAGCTAACCTGGGAGTTGGTGCTTGGAGTTGAGTTGTCAGAGAAGAGCAGATGAAGTGGGCCTGATTTCTGAGGGGTAGACACTCCACCAAGTAGGAAGGTCACAAACTGTTTAGGGCTTTGGAGGACAGCACTGCCACCTTGAACCTGACATGGAACACAAAGGGAAGCCAATGCAATTCCGCCAAGACTGGGGAGACATGCATGAATTTTCTCATCCCAGTGACCAGCCTGGCAGCTGCATTCTGTATCTTTGAAGTTTCCATACCAGGAACATGGGGAGCCACAGAAAACATTAGAGTAGGCAATATGAGAGGGTACCAGAGAAATAACTAGTATTATGAGGGACCACTCTCCAAATAGGGATGCAACTGAGCTATTTGGTAAAGATGGAAAAAAGCAGCTTTACACACTGTTGCAATTTGTGCTTCCAGGGTCAGATGGCGATCTAATATGACCCCCAAGTAGTGTACTTTGTCCTTAGGAGACAAGCTCATCTCATCTAGCATTGGGATCATGGCTACCCGCTGGGCAGACGGACCCTCCAACACCAGCACCTCCATCTTACCCAGATTCAGTCTCAACTTGTTAGCTTTGGTCCATTTTAATGACCCCTTCCAAGATTTTGAAAATACAGAGTTGTCTGAAGTGGAAATCCTAAGCTTAGCATAATGGCATGTTTTGGTGGCTTTGTTAAAAGTGTTGTTCACTCTTTTAAAAATGTAAATTTTTATGTTGAGCCCTGATCTGAATGTAAGTTCTTTCCCTCACATTAAGGATATCAAATCAAAGCAATCACACTTACACACTGCCCCATAGCGCCTAGTGCACTCTCTGAGGAGTTCACAAGTAAATTAGCATTTTGCCCCCAACATGCTGGGTACTTATTTTACCAACTTCGGAAAGATGGAAGTCTGAGTCAACCTTGTGCCCTTGTCAGAATTGAACTCACAACCTTTTGGTTGCAATACAGCAGTTTAGCCACTGTGTCACTCAGTATATTCAGTTATGACCAAGATTATTTTCTTCTGTCTCTGAGTTCTTCCAAACTTCTGTTCCTTCCAAATTCTATCCCCATTTGAGTCTTTTCTTCCAAATCTAAAAACAAATAATTTTTTTTCATTTCCTACTCTAGTTCTTTGATGTTTATTCCATACTTTTCAAGGGAAGAAAGCCTTTGCAAAGTGCCATACAATATGATTAAAATAGAACTGAACTAGAGGTGTCAGTTACCAAAATATCCTATTGAAGCTTGGCTTTAGTTACTTTCTGCCTTCTTGCATGAATTAGCGAAAGGAATAGCACTGGATGAGGTTTTGTGTCTCAGCAATCAATTAGTCTGGCCACTTGTGCTTGCTTTGTACACGTTTGGCTTCACAAAGAGAACAGATACTAGTTTTGTGCAGAAACATGTTTTATTTGTTTCATGCTGTTTATACATTGTGTCCACTGTGAAAATTACAGCAAAAATGCAAGTTCATTATTAGCATTAAAGATGTTGCTTCTTGCAATTCCTACAATTCATTTACATTTCCCTTCCATCTTATATTAATGCGCACACTGATGAAAACTGTAAAAAGCAGTTGAGAGACCGAGATATGATATATCATTTGTCATCAAATAAATAAAAGGTTTTCTGTGGTAGATGGAGCAGGCTTGTTTTCCAAAGTTCTGGAAGGTGGAAAGTGGACCAATCAATTCAAATGAGAAGAAATATGATTTTGATTTTTTTAAAAAAAATAGGAAGATCTTTCTGACAGTAAGAACTGTTCAAGCAGTGGAACAGAATATATCAGAAGAAGGTTTGCTCTCCTTGATTTGAGGTGTTTAAACAAAAATTAAATGTCTGTCTATCTTCTCTTTTTCTTCTTTGCTTTTACCCCATCAGGTGTTGAGGGAGATGCAATGTTCTTGTTCCGGCACTTCTAGCAACCTCCACCGGTGTTATTTGGTTTTCTTGTAATATTTCTTTGAGTTATTTCTCCACCTTCCTCTAGGTCTAACTCATGGTCTTTGTCCTTCTCCTCTTTCCACATATGCCTTTTAAGCTAGGGAATTCCAAGAGATTCTCTCCAAATGGGCAAACCACTTTATAAAATGGATGTCTCTCTATAAGGATGTTTTTACTATGGACTTCCTACATGGGGGTTGGACTACTGGACAATCTTTTCCAACACAAACTCATGATTCTGTGAATTGTTATATGACTTGAGGTGTTATGGAAGGCTTAGAGAACTCACCAGTCATGGAGCAAAATATTAGCTTTTCTGTCTCCTTTAAGAAAAGAACTGCAAGTACAAACTGTTGACTCTTCTAGGCAGATAAATTAAATTCAGTCCCACCTAGTGACTGAGATGTACAATGACAATGTCCACATAATATGTCAAATTCCTTCATTCATTCCTTTTATTTACCTGTATTTTAAGTTTCTTCCAATATAGGGATACAAAGTGGCTTATACATATTTAAAGGCGAATGTTAATACAGATCTAAATACAATAAGTCCCAATATTAAAAACAGTGCGATTTATGTAAACATATACAAAATATATACTACATCATCTGAATAAAACATTTAGAATAATTTAAAAGCACATCAAAAATGAAAAGTACAATCACTTTTATTAAAACACCTTCCTTGGCAGCTTTCTACCAACCAATGGGTTGACTGAAGAGGGAGGAAGACATCGAAGAGTGAGCTAGCCTGTCCTTCCATGGGGTGGAATTCTAGAATTGCTGGAGATTCTTTTTGTTCTGAGTTTTGCAAAGGTATGAAAACTTGCTATGAGTCTATTGACGCATATATGCAGGCATACAGTCTTGATAATAATGATCATTGAATGCTGTCATGTCAATTCTAACTTATGGCAACCTTTTAAAGGATTTTCTAACTAGAGAATACACTGAAGTGTTTTACCAATCTCAAATGGGCAGTATAGAAATGTAATAAATAAATAGACTCTGAGGTTATCCTGGGACTGTGCAGCTTATCCAACGCTACATAGAATGACTCTTCTCCTAGGAGCAATTGTGGGGAATCAAACCACCATCCTCTGAATCCACAGCCAGGTACCTAAACCAGTGAGCTATCCAGCCAGCTAGTTTTGATTTGAGTGCTTACTCAAATAGATCAGTATTACATATGGTTGTGATTTAGGAAAGCACAAATATACATATGTCTGACAGTAAAGTCCATGAGAAAAGATGATCGATTTAATGTAAATTGAATCAACTGAATAGATTTTTGTAGTGTTTTATCAATGCACACATGAGGAGGTGAAACAGTTCAGGGTGATCTGCATGCAAATAGCCTCTTAAATAGAATATCAAAAGCTTTCCTAGTCTAGCACTGATACAAGACAAGGAAGGGGAGGGGGAGATGAGTATCATCCCCACCTCTACCCAGGATTTAAATCTTAGAAAACCTAATATCCTTTGTGTGGGGGAAATGATGGCAAACTTTAGTCCTGAAGCTCACCTTGATTGCTGTGGTCTTTGTTGTTTTTATCAGACCATCTTCTGCAGCTTGCTGGATGGCTTGAGAAAAAGGAGGAAAACCTGACAATGTTAGAGCTATGCCAAAAGGGTACAGACATCTCCAGTCTTCTCAGACTTACAAATGGGAAGGATTTTAGCCTGAACCCTCCTCCGTCAACCTTAAGCTTGCAGTTCTTCTCCTCCTTTATGATTAACAACATATGCAGTCCAAAACAAACTCAGCCGCAGTGTAATAAACTTGGTATCAATTTTACAGGTCACAAATAACCATGTAATGCAATAACTCTGCAAGTAACAGATGAACATGAGCCTGTACGGTGGAAAGAGCAATAGTTCAGTCCTCAGAGAAGAGGGAAGTAGCAAGAGGCATCAAATACCCACAAGCCCCATTCCCTGTTTAAAGCCACCTGCAACATATTTGAGTCTGACCCACATACTATTGTCAAGACATGTGGCAGAGAAACCAACAGACTTGACAACTGAACTCAGTTGTCAAAGCTGCAGTATTATGAATAGGATCATGGGCAGGAAGAACTGTTGAAAACAAAGGGCCTTGTTATGAGTAAAGATGCATAGGACTGTATAACAAGTAACAATGTGCACTGTCTCCATTAAGGCAGGAGTTCTCAAACTTTTGAAGTGTGCGTGTGTGTGTGTGTGGGGGGGTCACGTTCCCTCAAACAGCTTCAGGGGCAGGATGGCCATTTTGCCCTTCCTTCACCACATGGCACTTCCTGGTGTGGTGGAGGCAGTGGGGGGGCACATGAAATAGTTCTGTGGGCCGCATCAAGCCCATGGACCGCAGGTTGAAAATCCCTGATATAAGGTGTAAAGGCCATCTTTGCTTGAAAGCCAGTCAAATCTGACTCTAGGGTGCAGTACTCATCTCCTTTTACAGTCGAAGAGCCAGTGCTGTGGCTATAACAATCAGATCTCTATTCACAGATACCCAATGAGACCTACAAATGGAAATAAAATTAAATACAGACACAATAAGGTAAAATGGGAAGTGAGGCAGACAAAAATAGCAGGACAATACATTATAAAATGAAAGTACAATAGGACTTTAGGGAAAGGGTTGTCTAGTATAAGGAATCAAGGTACCAAGGAATAACATAGATGACAGAGATAAAACATGAACTACCAAAAGATCTTTGAAGAGTTTCTCCTTCTGAGAAAGTGAATTAGTAAAGAGCAGTAAAAACACAGAAAGAGCTGTGTTTTCCCCCCCTGTTATGTGTTGGAGTGAGTTTGATTTAGTTATTTATTTTTTCTTTAGGCATTTCCTAAAAATTCACAAGTTTCCTCACAAACCTGATGGACAAAACTTTCAAATAAATGGAATAAACGTAAAAGTAAAACTGAGAGACTTGTCCATTTCTATGTTCTGCACACCGAACACAATATGTTTTATTTCGGCAATAATGACACACAGCACTGTTACTGATTTGTGATCATAGTACCTAAAGATCATAGTTCAGCTGTTAAAAACTTTGTTCCCTGTTTCAATTTGGTAATGCATAGCCAGCCAGAGACATTAACATTGTATAAGTATATGTTCCAGCTGTGGACAAAGATTGGAAAAAAGCACAGGAAAACTGTATGAAGAAGTCAAGTGGTCTTAGAACACATGGGAAATCTCCATCTAAGTTTCATAAGGAGACTGCAAATGCAATGGTTAGGAAAGGAACCTGTGGAGATTAATTGAAAATCTACAATTGATACCATTTTGGGGAGACAAAGATTTCTTTATTCAGCACCACCACTTTCAAATTACCACTGTAAACATAGAAAGGGCCACAAGGCAGAATTAACAATATTACAAGCGACCCTCAGGTGGCGAAACAGTATTAAATTAGTGAAAACCTAGCTGCAGCCTATATAAATTTAGATTATAATCCTGTCATTGTGATGCTGTATGTAAAAAATTAAATAAAATACAAAAAACAAAACAAAGATAAAAACAAAGATATTAAATAGCACATAAATTCATCAAGATGTACAATTGTTAAGGAATTGATTTGTAAGTCATCAATAAGAGTGCACACTCAGAGAGTGCAAATATAAATGGTTAAAATATTTTCATTAATGACTTGGAAGAGGGAGTGCAGGGAATACTTAGCAGACTTGTGGGTGATACAAAATTGGGTGGAACAGCTAATACCTCAGAAGACAAGAAGAGAATTCAAAATGATAGGCTTGAACACTGGGCAGAAAACAACTGAATGCAATTTAACAGGGATAAGTGCAAAGTTTTACACGGGGCGGCGGGGGCGGCGGGGGCGGCTCCCAAAAGGCACGGTTACAAGATGGAGGATACTTGGCTCAGTGATACTATGAACAAAAAGGATCTTGGAACTAATGTAGATCACAAGTTGAATATTAATCAACAGTTCAATGTGGCATCAAAAAAGGAAATACTATTTGGGACGGCATTAACAAAAATTATGATGTACTATTTGTTCTGGACACCTCACTATAAGAAGGATGCCAACAAGAGGACACACATAAGAAGAAGACAACAAGGATGATCAGAAGAGGACAACAAGACCTATGAGGAAAGCATGAAAGAACTGGGCATATTTAGCCTTGAGAATAGGAAACTGAGAAGTGATATGATAGCAGGAGCTGGGAAACAATGGCAGGAGCTGGGACAAAGACTGGAGCTCATTCTGTCCTGCAGTACTTGGGAATCAAACTGCTGACCTCCCACCTTCTAGTCAGCATCTTAGCCAGTTGAGCCACTGCATTCCCCCCCCCCCAAAAAAAAGCACATAATAACAGGCTTTAATTGCAGGAAGGCAGATATAGAATGAATATCTGGAAAAAGAAGTCTTGTTAGAGCAGCACAACAATGGAATCAAGGGTGGCAAGAGCTCAAATGGTGGAGGCATTCAAGAGAAAATTGGACAAGTATCTGTCAGATCTGCTTTGACTTGAATTCTTGCATTGAGCAATGACTTAAAAGGCCCCATCCATTATTCTAGGATTCTAGGATTCACCCCCACTAAGTGAGAGCCTTGTAGGAGCTTGAGTGGTCTAACTAGGGAGTGTTGCCCATCTATTGATATTAGGCTGGGACTAAAACTCACCAAAGCATACTCCATTGGACCCCTTTGGCCATGTGAAAATAAAAGGCACACACCATGGTTTGTCTTGGCCAGCAGGTGACATGATATCCAAATGGCTAACAAAACCCCTACATGCATGATTTCTCAAGTCCATTTGTATGTCCAGAAACTCATCACAGAGACGCCTACCAATGCACGGACTCCTTGCTGAATAACAACTCCAAGTTATCTAAGGTAAGGTATCTATGATTCAACAAAGATTTGCAGTTATTTCTAGATTTTTAGGGAAATGTTTTGGTTGCCCTGCCTACTGGCACTGAAAATACATGTTCAGAATGCCACCATATTTCACTATATGGTGAACAGCTAAAGCTAACTGAGAGGAAAGACATTTTCTATAGATTAACATTGGAATGGTACACACACACACACGACTGTGATCTGCCCTGTGTCAGATATCCTCTGATTGAGTGGGATACAAATATAAAAATAAAATTTAAATTAAATTAAGTTTATGCCATTCTCTCATTGTAGGGCAGGGATTATCAACCTGTGGCCCATGGGCTGGATGTGGCCTGTGGCACCATTTCATGTGGTCCCCCACTGCCTCCACCACAGCAGGAAGTGCCATGTGGTGGAGGAAGGACAAAATGGCCATCCGGCTCCCAAAGCTGTCTGAGAGAGCGTGATGCAGGCCCTGGCTTAAAAAGGTTGAGAACTCCTTTTGTAGGGTATGTGCATGTGTGCTTTCTTCCCATCAGCTGTCAAAAAAAGCAAAAAAATAAAATGGGGGGGGGGAGACGTAGAGAGGGAGATTTCCCTTCTGCCATTAAAACCATTTATAAAGAGCAGCCTTTGTTGGCTTATCCCTCGTTCGGAATTGCCCAATTATATTTTCCACATCTTCAATGTTAGGACTTGGTTGAGGGCCATGTAGACTAAGGGCCAGAGAAGTACAATTTGTTTATTTTGGTTTTCATTTCTTTTTATTTTATTTCTTTTTTCTTTTCTTTTCTTTTTCTTTTTTTTTTTTTTTGGAACCAGCGGGACAAAAACAAGATCCAACATATCTGGAATGAATCATTATAACTTATTTGCTCAGTTCTTTTCAACGTCTAAATGGTGTGTTGACACTACAAACATGGAGGAAAAATTCTTGAAAGATTTATATTTTGCATTCAAAAGAAGACTAAACTTTGCCATCCCCTACTTCCCCATCAGCCAGAGTGAGCAGATAATGATTGCCAATTCCTCAATTTTTCTTTTCCCTGGGACAATCAGCACTGATAGCAAATTATTTTGCATGACGACTGAGTCTGTAATGGGTGGGAAGCAGGTCCGTACGTCCAGAGACGGTCTCCAGGCTTTGAGCAGCGCAGTTTATGAGATACACTTATTGTCCGTGCGAGAGCAAATTGGGGAGAAGAACACAGAATGATGCGTCAAAGCATATCAAATGGAGAGATAAAAAGCATTCTAAATCAAAGTGGGCTTTTTCCTTCAGAAATCCTTTCATCACACTGAAGAGACAGCTGACTGGAGGGGGGATGAGGGGGACAGATTTTGTAAATGTTTCGTGATCCCATGAATTATATATGAATGATTATTCCACGACACTATCTGTGAATAATTACACAAATAATTAAGCTAGAATCCATGGCTTTGATATTCCTATCTTTTGTTTTCTTTCTTTCTTTCTTTCTTTCCTTTTTTCTTTCTTTCTTTCTTTCTTTCAACATCAGTGAAAAGCCAAAGAGCTAGTTTAGGGATTTTCAAAAACATTTGACTTAAACTTGGAGGCTATTTGTTGCAACCTATGTGGCTGCAGTTATTAATTCCATCTCATTTTTTAATTTGTATCTTGCTTCCAACCAGCTCAAAGGAGCCTGCATGACCTTCCTTTGGTTGATGATGCTGACAAAGGATGTACTATAATTGAAAACAGATTTGAACCCACATCACCTATTACATAAATGTGGAGTAGAAGAGCAGTCATATGAGTCTCCCCTGACTTCAGCAGACATATTATAGCATGTAGCCAATGATGTGACCTATCTAGGTCAGTGTGGAAACAGGCACACAATAGGAACCCTTACTAACATGTCTTTCTTTTTTGACCTTATAAAATTGGATTTTATCTTATACTGTACTCTTAACTGCTGATTCCAGATTATTTGAAGGTCAAACTAGATACAGTATCAAGATCTCTCTGTGTTTATTCTATCTTCTTTTTTGCCTTTCTTTCCACAGTAGGATTCTCTCAGATATGTCTCAGCAATCCAACTTGCAAACTAACCTCTTTTAACCTCCTAATGATCAACCACAATTCAATGCAAGGTATGTGGAGCTATCACATGCAATGAGGAATTGACACCTTTTATCAGTTGAGAGAATACATTTTCTGAAAACATACTAAACATGCATTGTCTACTTTGACCCTGAATGATTGTGTTCTTGACTATAAACCTGTTGTGGGCTCAACACCTGCAGGAAACACCCATCTTGATATTCTGGCAATATTATGTGGACATGAGACAGAATCACTTCAATGATTGTGTTCATCCTCTGGAAACCCTCCCAGAACCCTTCATCATTGATGGCCCTTCATCAGCAGACAATTAACATCTTTATCTAGCAAAAAACAAACAAACAAACAAGCACTTCTTTGGTTTTTACCATGGGTTGGTTGGTTTACAGCTGATATGTATATTTTAGCATTTTTACATTTTTTTATCTCCCTTTCATTTAAATTACTTATTTATCAGTTTGGCTTTCAACTATTAAATTTTATATTACTGTTTCATTCTTTTTAGTTTATATCAATTTTTTAAAATTCAAATTGTTTAGTGTGTTACAATTCCTCAACTGTTCTGAGTGGGAAAACAAGTTATAATTTAATAAGGACTAACTATCTTACTGTAACACCTGCTGTAAAACAAAGCTATTTGTGTGCCAATATTGGTGGCTCAGTGGTTAAGAAGCTCACTTTGTTATCTGGAAGGCCGGCAAGTCAGCAGTGCAAGACCAGTTACTGCATGACGGTTTGAGCACCCATCTCTGCCCCAACTCCTGCCAATCTAGCAGTTTGAAAGCAAGAAATAGCAAGTAGATAAATAGCAACCACTTTGGTGGGGAAAGATCTTGGGGACATGAAAGGAGCCTCATTCAGGCATTTCCTGAGTGGAGTTTCTCCAGCAAAAATCCTTTCAACCCAGAATAATTTCTGACATGAAATTATTGTTATTATTAGTAGTAATGATTAGGCTGGTAACTTACTGTTACTGCCAGTTTGACTCATTGACTCAGATTTTAATCAGAGGAGTTTTTGATCTGCTGTTTGGTCCACTGTTGGTATTGGCATTGGTGCTGGTGTTTTAAAAGGTGTACATGGTCCACTAGATCATCTAAGTGGAGTTTTGGAACCTAAGTCCTGTACCTAAGAGTTGGTGAGGTATTGCCTAATGATGTAGTTGGTACCTAGTAGTACTACTTTCTGCAACTGCTCTGTCATGATCTTATCAATGTCAATCGTGCTCAGGTGGTTTCTCACCTATTTGGGATTGCTCTCTGTGCCCTGTTACTACTGCTCTTTTCTCTCACAGATGCCATATTTCAGTTCTCAGATCCTGATTTCTCATGAACTTTCAAACTCTTTTTCTCCCACCCAGTCATCACCTGGGATTGCCACATCAATCAGCTTAACCAATTTTTCCTCAACCACAGTAATGTCTGGAGTGTTGTGCTTGAGCTTCTTATTGGTTTGGGATCTTAAAGTCCCACAAAGATCTTTACCATCTTGTCCTCATTCTCAACCACCTTTTCAAGTTTGTGTTCCCTTGCAAAGATGCTATTCCATAATTCTTGCACAGATTTCAATGTCACATTGCTACTACGTGGTTATGGCATCCTTTAGCAATCTAGCATTTCAAAAGCAAGAAATTGCAGGTAGATAAATAGGAACCACTTTGATGGGAAGGTAAATAGCATTCCATGCACTCCAGTGTCTAGGCATGCCTGTCACATGTCCAAGGAAAGGTCTGCAGACACAGATAGCACTGGATCTTTGGCTATGAAACAGAGATGAGCACTGAACCCTAGAGTTGGATATCACTGGGTTTTGAGCAAGGGAGACTTAGAGTCAGTCTGTCCAATCTTACTGCATCCACTGATAATGTGGTCCACAGTTTCATCCATTTCTTTACAAAGTCTACACTTATTGCCATTCATTTCTTCCCATAGCCTTCACTTTCTGTTAGTTCCAGTTTTTCTTTAATTTTTGCTTTTGAGGGGGAAGAGAATGAAAACTAGGTGACTGCTCTAAAGTGGCCCCAACCAGCACCATTCAAACATGTTCTCTAAGTCTCATGTTTTAGTAGGCCAAGGGACACCATAGCACAATGGCAACCAGGCTAACCTTCTGGGGATGTGGAACTGAGGATCCACACTCCAAAAAAGCTGCAGAGATGATGAAAGCAGTGACAATTTGAACATCTATGATGTCTAGAAGTTTAGAAGTGCCCAAACTTTTTGGGCCATGGGCCAGTCACGTGGTTCAGTGGGCTGGTCATGTGGTTCCTCCCACCAGAAGTGAAAGTAAAATGTGTGTTTGTGATCTGTTTTGCAACAGGATGACACAGATTTTTAGGCTGCCATTGTCTCTGCTTAAATCGGGGTGCCCAAACTATGGCCCAGGGGCTGGATCCGGCCCCTGACACCAATTCATCTGGCCCACACCACCCTTGCCGCTCCTGGAAGAAAAATGTGCCCATACAGGCACTTTTTACTTCCACTTCCAGGAGCGGCAAGAGTGGCATGGGACAGATGAATTGGTGTCAGGGGCCACATCTAGCCACTGGGCCATAGTTTCGGCACTCCTGGTTTAGATTATTGCCATTTGGAGCCTGTTGATTGAAAGCAGTGGACAGAAAAGTAAGCCTTGACTTATTCCTAGACCTTGGTGGGTTGGGTTTATTTTTTTATTTTTTTAGAAAAGAAGACAAAGAAAAATATACATGAAAAATAAACTCGTACATAAAGGAAATAATACATTCACGTGTTCAACAATGAGTAAAATACACATGATATATATATGTAAAAAGAATCCAAACAAAATCAAACATAAAGTAAAAGGTGGGTTGGGTTTAAATCTAGCATAACCTGGAGAAAGATGAACAGTTAAGATCTTTTTATGTTGCACCATTGTTTTGTTAATTAAGATGAAGTGGGAAAAAAGCACCTGTGGGACCTTTTGATGCCTTCTAACTATTGTCTGTGGTGGCTTAGTGGTTAAGACACTGAGCTTGAAGACTGGAAGGTCAGCGTTCGATATCCAAGTACTGCATGATGGAGTGAACTCCTGTCTCTGTCCCAATTCCTGCCAACCTAGCAGGTCAAAAGCAAGAAATTGCTATTACTGTAGATAAATAGGGACCACTTTGGTGGGAAGCTAAACAGCATTCGATGTACTCCGGTCTCTAGGCATGCCTGCTACATGTCCATGGAAATGTTTGCAGACACTGACAGTGCTGGCTCTTTGGCTATAAATAGAGATGAGCACTGAACCCTACTGTCGGATACAACTTGCTTTTGAGCAAGGGTAACCTTTAACTTTACCTATTGACTTTGGTATCTTAGTGGTTAAGGTGTTGAACCTGTTGAACAGCAGATCAGCAGTTGGAGGACCGAGTGCTCTGTGATGGCATGAACTCCCATTGTCTGTCCTTGCTGTTTGAAAGCAAGAAATTGCAAGTAGATAAATATGTACTGCTTCTGCAGGAAAGGTATGAGCATTCCACGCACTCTTTTGTCTAGTTATGCTTGCCACTTGTCCACAGAAATGTCTGCAAATACAGACAGCACTGGCTCTTTGGCTGCAAACAGAGATGAGAGTGCCATCCTCTAGAGTTGGACACCACTGCCTTTAGAGCAAGGGAGACCTTTGCCTTTACTACCTATGGAGGACTTGGGGTCACATACAATGCCAGGACTTCACCACTCTCATTGCCTCCGCAGATAATCGCCTAGAGACCCTGTTCAGGGTGACCAGGTCCCTCCTCGGAGCTGCTGTCCTTTAGAAAGGGGGTTAAGACCTGGCTGGCGGGGCACGTGTGGGGTGTGGGCCAGATGGTCACCTCGGCTGGCTGGCCCTTTTGACCCCCACCTCTCTCGCTGTTACCTATTAAATTTGTTATCTTTTAAATGTTTAAGCCTTTTAACTTTATTTTTTTTAACCTTTTAATATAACTAATGTGTTTAATTGTGTTTTTAGTCTTGTAAGCCGCCCTGAGTCTTTTGATGAGGGCAAGATATGAATTTGATAAATAAATAAATAAATAATACATAATTTTATTAGTATCCATTTTATTATTAGTTAAAGCATTTTAACCATTTACATTTCTCTGAGCGTCAGATAAAAAGAAAAAATTTTTTTATGAAAAGTAAATTAAAAAATAAAATGGCTACATAACTAAGTAAACAAAGTTTTTGGAATTAAGACTCTTCTCAACAACATTCTCCTTACCAGGCTTCATGTTTATTCAGAGCCTCTTTAGTTGCAAGAATTACTTATGTAAAGCCCTGCAGACCTAAAATTCAATTCAGATTACTTACAACTGCCTGCAAATATTTGAACAGAGTAAAGCTCCCCCTTTCCAGGCTTTTTAAGATCAAAGAATACTTCGTCACATGTTGGTGTCTTGTCAGGCTCAACCAACTCTAACAATTAATGGGAAATCTTTACTCCTGATAATTCCATCACACCACCAGCTTTTATTAGCACGTTGTAAATGAAATGCGTTAAGGGCTGTCAAGTCAGAACTGGCTTATCACAACCTTAATAAGGACTTTCAAGGTAAGTAAGAGATTTAAGAATGTTTAAGGTTTTAACAGCTCCAGTACCCAGTCAAATTTTCACAGCTGAACAAAGATTCGAGTCTATGTCTCTTGAGTCGCGGTCCATCACACTATCCATTACACCACATAAAATATAGTCATATCAAAATAAATTATAATTATCTAGCAAATACAAAGCCTTGGGTTTTACTACAAAGAAGAAAAAGTTGCTTCCCCAAACTCTCAGTTTTGCACATTTCCCCTAAGTTTTACAACATTTTTATGTGTCTAGGAAAAGGTAAAGGTTGCCTTTCCTTGAAACCCAGTCATATCTAATAGAGTTCAGTGCTCATCTCTGTTTATAGCCAAAGAGCCAGCACTGTCTGTGTCTGCAGATGTTTCTGTGGACATGTAGCAGGCATGTCTCAACACCAGAGTTCACAAGACACTGTTTACCTTCCCACCCAAGTGGTCCCTATTTATCTACTTGCAATTTCTTGCTTTTGAACTGCTAGGTTGGCAGGAGCTGGGACAGAAACGGGAGCTCACTCCATTGTGCAGTACACAGGAAGGGAACTCTAACCTTCCAGTCAGCGAGTTCAGCGTCTTAACTACTTGAGCCACTGCAGTGTGTCTAAAAAGCAACATATCTTTCCAACTGGCATTCATATGCTTGTCTTTCAGTGTTCTCCCCACTGTGGATTTGCCATCAGTGATGTCATCACACAAATCTGTCTGCTATACAGTAAAACCTTGCATAAAGAGCACCTCGCTTAGAGAGTAACTTGCTTAAAGAGCAGATTTTTCTCTAAATGGTCACCTTGCTTAACAACTAAAACCAACCAAAAACTCGCATCACAACTAAATCGGGGTTTGCAATCCCCCCTCCCACCAGAAGTTATAACTGGTCACTTACAATGGTGTTTTCCTTAAAGAGCAAACTCGCTTAAAGAGTAATCCCATGGAACGCATTATGCTCTTTAAGCGAGGTACAACTGTACTTTAGTTGTGATGTCATCTGGATCTCTGTGCCCAATTCAGGAAGAAAGAACATAACATTTTGGTACAATTGTAACCCCTAAGAAGCATGTCTTGGGGAAAATGGGTGTTTTACAGAAGCACATACTGTACATTCCAATATCCAATATCGATTTGTCATCGCTTTTAGCGCAAATGGGCATGCACCGGAGACAACTGTCCCGGGTGCGCGCTTTGTCTTGTTCCCCTGGGAGAGAGATGGAGGCTGGAGCAAGCCTCGGGGGAGGAGTTTGAGCACCTATAAAAGGCACTCTTCCCCCAAGTCCGCACCCTTTTTGTTCTACCCAAAAGGGCACATTGCCCAGCCACCCACCCTGAAGCTGCAGTGTGAATTTTTTGGTCGCATCTGTGCTGGGAGGAAATTTTCACTTGAATTTTGATTGGCCGGTAGGTTCTTGATGTTTTCACCCCCACCCCCACAATGGACGGTTTGTGTTGGGATGGAGTCCCTGGACAAGTTGCTACCCTTCAGACAGAGTTGCTACCCTTCAGAAAAAGTGTAAAGACATGGCTGGCGGGGCAGGTGTGATATCCCCAGCCTGCTGGGTGATTCGATAATTTGCTCCTCTCTCTCTTGATTCTTTTCAGTGTTTCCCAAATGCTGGTTTTTGGACTTCAATTCCCAGAAGCCTAAGTCATTTCCCCAAAGCACTGATCAGCCAATGTACTGACTGAGGCTTCTGGGAATTGAAGTCCACTAGTGGGCTGTGTACCCCTTGTTGGGAACCACTATTTTAAATCTTGTAATCTTTTAAATTTTAACTGGACTGTTCTGGGTTTTAGAGATGAATTTTATTGTTGGGATTATGGTGTTTTAATATGTTGTGTTGTTCTGCAGTACTATGTTAGCCACCCTGAGTCGCTCTGCGAGTAGGGCAGCATATAACTTTGAACAAACAAACAAACAAATAAGTAAATAAACAAACTATTAAAGAGAGAATGAGAGCCATCCAGAGTTAATTGTCATTTGTTAGAAAAATGGAATTCCCAGAGAAGAAACCAGTCTTTCATCCATGTCTCTTGGGGAACCAAGTTTGGGGTCTAGGAATGATGTCCAATGGATGGATAGGAGAGCAAATTTAGATGACAATAAATTTTTTTGTTATTTCCTATGTGTTTCTGTGTATTTTCCGTGTGTTTTTGTAGAAATTTTGCCTCTTTCCCCCATGTTTTCTATACTTTGTTTTTTTTTTTTTACTTCCTTTGTTTTTAATAAAACTCATAAAATCTATTCTAGCATTTGACACATTCACGGGAACTGCTGCTGTTGCTGCTGTATCTGAATCCGAATATAGGTGATCATCATGGCAATCAGCCATGAAGACTGTCCTGGGAAGATAATGTTGTGGCCTTTCATCCGCCTTCTGCATAGCAATGTGACACTGCATGGCAACGTGACACCCATACATCCAGCTCTGCAAGTCACTTTCTGGTCCTGAGCTCTTTTGGCACACAAAGTCCTCATTGGACCCAGGCCAGTATTGTTGAAGTTGCTGCCCTCCAGCAAGATATATTCAAGTGGGATTTAATCTACTTGGGAACCATCACCCTTCCCTGTGGACTTCACCACCCGAGGCCATTAGTTTGCAGGGTTGTCCGATTAGTTAACTGCTGCCTGACACTGGGCAATGAGTCGCTGGCAGTATGGTCTACTCTATTACCATAGCAGGATAACCTGGCCAGACTGGAAGGGCATCTTTGGGATGTCATATTTTGCTGCACACAATAAATAAGTGAAAAGCTTTCTTTTATTTTTGCTGTTGCTTTTTACCTAGGAAGTAATTACTTCCATTACTTCTGAGCCAAAAGAAAGAGGAGTTTTTTTAAAAAAATGTAACTATAATAATAGCAGCCTATATTTTGTGTTTTAGCCTGAGTCTCAAAATAGAGGTGGACTCACCTTCCTTTTTTATTACTAAAACAATAAAAAAAGGAAAATACAATATATAATAACAATACAGATTCAACTACAGTACAAATACATTTGTGCACCCATCACCCGGGGGGCCTTCCAAGTTATTCATAAAATCCACATAGTTCATCTTGCCTCCTATTTCTAAAATCTATATGTTTCCTCACCCAGTTTCATACCTTTTCTCTTAACCAATACATCATCCATAAACTCACCCCAAACATCTTTAAAATCATTTAAATTTATCAAACCTTTTTTCAATTTCAATTTGCATGCCAATTTATCATTTATAGCCATATCCCTTAATTCTTTGTACCAATCTTTAAGTCTAAAGTTTGTGTATGTTTTCCAATTTTTGGCTATCAATAATCTTGCTGCTGTTAGCAAAATGCTAATTAAGCTCTTTTTATTTTTATCCATTATTGTACTTCCCAGAGTAATTAACAAAGCAGCCCTGAGACTCAGCAGCAATTTTAGATCTAATATTTGATTGAGTTCCTTGAAGATTTGTACCCAAAAATTCTATTAATTTCTTCACATTCCCACCACATATGTAGATATGTCACAGCATGATGTTCACATCTCCAACACTCTTTGTTGTAATTCTTATCGTATTGTTTTAGCCAAACTGGTGTCATATACCATCTTCACAATATTTTGTAGCAATGTTCCTTTATTCTGACTGACTTGTTTTTCATAATTCTTTGTTTCCCTATCTTATCCCAGTCAGCCTTACCAATATCTTCTTTTAGATTTTGTTTCCAAATCTCTCTTAATCTTGTTTAATATTTCTCCTCTATTGGTTAAAAGTTTATGTATTTTGCTAACTACTCCCTTTGTTGTTATTTCTTTTTGTTCTAAATAGATTAATATTTCTTCAAATTTTGTTAGTTCTCTACCCAGAGCATACTTTTTAAAACAATTTTTATTCTATTTCTCTAATCATAAGCTATTAAACCGACTCATCTTTAAGGTTATACATATTGTTTCCCTATCTTCTTTAGTTTTGACTTTATCTATTCAATCCTTTATAGTCACCAGAACTTTTCCTTTTAACATATTTATTTCCCATATCACTTTGATCAGGAAGTCTTTCCATTTGCTTAATTCTTGCATTTATTTTACTTACTTATTTACAGTATTTATGTATTCATATTTGTATTGTATTTGCATACAAATTTATTTGTATTATTTATTTATTATTATTTATTATTATTTATTTGTATTATTATTTGTATTGTATTTGTATTTATTTATTTGTATTTGTATATACCGGTATATTTGGGAGCATCCTGGACTCAGCACTTTTTAAACTGATACTTCCATACTTTCAAGGGGTTTCTAGCAAATGGATTCTGGAGTTCTTCAATTTTTTAAAAATTAATCTCTTGCAGGAACCAGTTCTTGTCTATATCCTTCATTTCTTTAAATTAAATATTTTTCCATATCATTCGGCTCACTTTTCGAGAGCTTTGGAACCATAATTGCAACTAATTGTTTTTAAAAACTATATTAGAGAGCAAACAAACAAGAAACATAAAACGTTGTGGCACTTTAACTACTGTATTTTAATATTAGCTTTCGTGGATCAGCTCCACTTCATCAGACATGGGAGTGAGACTTCATGGCATAAATTTATAGACATCAGGTACAGAGATTCAGAATGGTTAGCATAACAGATAGGTATGTGGGGTTTTTTTTACAACTGGTAATACCTGTTATTCAGATTAGTGGTGAAGCTTCGTCTCGTTGAATTGCAAATAGATGCAAGGCAACTACGGTAACTTTCCAAAATTCTAGACATGGCTGAGGGATGATACAATTTCTAGGGTAATTCAGAATTTCTTCTCAGATGAAATATTTGGGATTCCCTGATCCCAAGAATTATTGTTTTTCCTTCTCATTCATCTTGTCAGCATTGCTGTCCAACCCATACCGTCCAATAAACAGACCAAAAGAGGCAGCCAGCCAGAAAGATCTTTTGTTCTCTACTGCAGTCTTCATGTTGTTTTAGTATTGTAATTTCTACCCCTACCCCCACCTGTCTTTTAAGTGCTCAGTAAATATGGACAAGCAGTAAAAGGACAACTCTCCACTTAATGGCACCATGCAACACTTAAGACAAAGAAAGAACTCAATTCATTTACATATAGAGTAGAGAGTAAATTGTAATTAAGGTACCTTCTACAGATGCACTGTAATATCAGAAAATAAATTAAGAAAACAGTTACAAGCTGAAGTACTCACTGCTTTGCATTTTAATAATAATGCAAACGATTAAGTATACCAAGGGATAATAAGCTGAGGGTCATTAACTTATCTTACTGTAGGAAAAGTGCTGCAGTTCAGTATAATTAGCAACTTGCAAATCAGTGGAAACAGGATGGAACATGTTGATCAGCTGTTCCCATAACTGTTGGGACAACTCTTTTAAACTAACTGATCACAGAGAAGAAAATATTCCAGAGGAGAAAACTATGATCCGGAACTGAGGAGGTAGAATTCTACTAGAGAATTCTTTACTTTGGCCATAAAAGTGTTTAAAAGTACCTCAATAGAAGCTATGTAGGAAATTACTGGACATCCCACTAAGGTAATGGGATAGACTGTAAAGCCAGCAACTCAACGCTGAGCATTGGGCAGCGGTAAATAAGCTGACTCCCTAAAGGGATCAATGGCTACTGGTGGATGAGCCCCTCTAGGTGGGGTGATGGTCCCCTCAGTGGAGGAAATACCAGTGGTAACCATTAGATTGAGCCCAATGGCAAAATGAGTGGAATAGGAACCACATGCCAGATGGACTGACTGTGAAGGTGCACCTTGTTAATATCCTCAAGATTGCAGCAGTCCATTGCAGTCCCAGTGTTAAATACTGCATGTCTTATTTCATACGTGCCACAGGAGATGGCTGTATGATCACAGTCACTTCATGGCAAGCTGTGATCCACCTTAAACAAATTCATGCCAATGGTATTTTTCTTGTTTGTCATTCTTTCAAAGTCCAATGGCAATGGGATAAGGATGGTGGAAGAAGGTTTCAGGTGAAACTGAAGCCTCTGTCACCAGAGACACATCCATTAAATGTAAGAATGATTTCCAGGAAAAATGTTTACTCAGATACCAGTAACAGCCTCCGATGAGGTAATACTGTAGTAGGTTTTTCCCTCACCAATGACAATGTAGCTACGTTTGCTATAATCAAGCAGCTAGAAAGACATATAGCAGATCACACTGGAAAGATCCTCTTTGAAGGGACGAAGTCAACTTGATCCACAACAGCTAACATTAAAATATAACAGTTAGTCTTCAAAGTGCTACAAAGTTTTTTGTTTTTGTTTATTCTCTAATATGTTTGAAGGGAAGGATCTCCTTTCAAACAACCCTGTCTGGTGACAAAATGCTTCAACTCAGCCCCCAAAGGTGGTAGTCACATTGCATGATCACTGGGAAAGTTATCTCTGTATTTCTGGCCACCCTGCAGACTGGAAGGAGGAGAGTATGACACCTCACAGGGGACAATGGTAAATGTCTTCTTGAACATCTTACATACCTCAGAATCCTAGTACTGTATGGTCACCATAACAACTTAACAGTGACATTTGCAACATGGATTAGTGGTTAAGACGCTGAAGACTGGAAGGTTGGAGTTTGATACTCGAGTACTGCACAATGGAGTGAGCCCGTTTCTGTCCCAGTAGCTGCCAACCTAGCAGTTTGAAAGCAAGAAATTGCAAGTAGATAATTTTGGTGGGAAGGTAAACAGTGTTCCATGCACTCCAGTGTCTAGGCATGCCTGCAACATGTTCACAGAAACTTCTGCAAATGCAGACAGCACTGGCTCTTCGGTTATAAACAGTGATAAGCACTGAACCCTAGAGTCAGATACAACTGGCTTTTGAACAAGTGCAACCTTTACCCATTCTCCAAAACCAGAGCAGGAGTATAGTGGTTAGGCACACACCTGTAAAACTAACATCTTCATTTCTTCAGATACTGTTGTGGCCCAGGCACAGGCCACAACAGATACAGAATATGAATTGGGGGTTTATTTAACGGATAAAGGTGGCCACCAGTCAGAAAAGAGTTACTTTCTGTCTCTGGGGGATTTTAAATGATGCCACATCAATCTGCCCAACTGCCATTCAGAGGACTGAAATAAAAGAAGCCACTATAGCATTTTTAAAATTACAGCTTACACTATATGGTAATTGCAATGTATGTTTTGGTTTCCTAAAACTACCAGCCCACATGTATAGTTCCCTGTAACTATTTATTTCCACCACTGCTGAAGCCCTGTGCTTCCTTCACCTTTCCTCAGGTTTCCTGCGGCTATTTTCTCCAAACGACTCCACTGCCTGCCTACTGAGCTTGGAAAACAAACACCCCAAATGGGGGGAGGACCAGATAAACAGCTACAGAGGTTAGTTCACAAGCCATCTTTAGCTACCCATTTCCTAAAAATAGTGGTCAAGCAATTGCTAATGGCAGACATTTGCTGGAGGGAAATGTACACACACACACACACACACACACACACACACACACACACACAAGTGTGCATGCACACACACGTGTATCCACACATGCATGCATTCTTGCTGTGGATAATTAATTCTGGGGAAAATTAGGTTAAATTAGTCAAATAAATTATTCATGTGAACGATTCACTCAGCTGTATCAGAATGCCACAGAATCCAACCGCAGACTAGCAAACATAAATCCTCACTTGCATTTGGTCTCTCTCGTTACCTCCACCACTACCACCCTGGTGAAGAAATGCAAAGACACCCTCATAATTTCATGACATTGGCTTGGAATCAGTTCAACATTGTCAGCGCTGCACCTAGCGTCCTTGCATGTCAGCGCTGCAAGAAGGGCCCAGAAATTATTTAGGCAACAGGCCTGAATGGGATGAGACAGCATAATTCAACAGTGGCTTCCAACTCACCTCTGTTGCTCCATTAGATGCTACCTAAATGCCCTTGAAATTATGCATCAGAGTTGCTGGCAAATGGGATCTGCAAAAGCATTCCAACTGGGGGTGAAAGCCCTACTTAGAAGAAGTAGCCATGCAATATTGGAAAAAGCAGAAAATGCTGATAAACTGGACAATATGTCTCTGCTGGCTATTTTATGGCACTGATTTTTAGCTAGGAACACTGGACTTATGTGTGGCTACCCTCTTTATTAATCCAGTGAACTACAATATTCTTTATATAAATAATTTCTTAGTTTGCATCTATTAAATGTGACTATTATCCGAAGAGAGCTTTATTATCCGGCTCTGGAGATGTCCAACTGAAATGAAAAATAAAAGAACTAATTACAATTTGGTAACTGGAGCCAGACTAATTATAACATTAAAAAATTGGAAAGTAAAATTTGAGTTTCATTTTATTGTATGGTATAAAGAAATTGGAAATCTCACTATTAAATGTGAGATCAAGGTCAAAAAAAGGATTGTCAAAAGTGAATAGACTTAAAGATATATGAGGAGATTTTATGCAATTTGTCCAATTTAAGGGGAATGGGCACAAGGAAAAATGTCATTCTGGAGAGAAGTAGGGTGCAGTACCTGGAGGAAGAAGTGGAGGAGGTGAAAGTTCCCATAGGTGGTGGTGGGGTCTCATTGCTTCTGTTACAATTTGTTATTGCTTGTCTATTTTGATACAATAGTACCTCACTTAATGGGCAAAATGTGTTCCATGGGGTTGCTCATTAAGTGACTTGCACATTAAGCAAAACACATTTCCCCATAACAATGCATTGAACCTGCCGCCGGACGCTCCCTGGGCCGGGCCGGGCGGGGAGGGAAGGAGGAACCTCCTTCAGGCCTCCAGATGTGCCTCCTGTACGAAGGGGTTGACCACCAAGGATGAGGCCAGTGACTGCTGCCTGGGCAGTGGGAAGATGTGTAGCAGCTGCAGCGGAGGCACCATGGCGGAGGAGAATCAAATCCAAGCCATGGAGGCTCAAGGAAGATCCAGCAAGGCAGGCCGGCTGGCCAGAGCGCTTTTGTGCCTCTTTGATTCCCAGGCAAGAAAGGGATGTCAAAAGCAAACCCTCCTCAAACACACCAAAGGGCCAAGGAGGGGAATGGGTGGTTGGAGAGAAAGTGCAGGCGTGCGCCTCTGGCAAAATAAGGTGGCAAAATGTGTCACCCTCTTGGACGCGCACAAGAGCACTGTTCTACCTTTTCCTGAGCCTTTAGTGGCCTGCGGGAGCCACGCTTCGCCTCTGCTGCCTCTGTCCCCTGGCCGCGGAGGCTCAAGGAAGACCTGTTGGGGTGGGGAGGGGAGGGGGAGGGGGAAAGAGATGAGGGGGAAAGAGGTGGCGGATGTGAAACATGGCTCCTGCGGGCCGCTAAAGGTGGTCGAGGCAGTGTGGCTTAGGAAAAGGCAGAGTGGTGTTCTTGTGCGCGTTCAAGAGGGCGACGTGTTTTGTTGGCTTATCTTGCCGGAAGAGCGTGCCTGTACTTTCTCCCCGACCATCCAGCGCAGGCGAGAGAACAGTTCTTGTTAAGTGAGTTTTTGCTTGTTCAATGAGGTAGACCTTTTGGGAAAAATCCTGCCCTTTAAGCGGGTTACTCATTCAGTGAGATGCTCGTTATTACTGCATATTGATTTATGTTTATGTTAAGTTAGAATCTTCTCCTCCTTCTCCTCCAAATCCTTTTAAAAAAGGAATCTTCCAATTTTACACTGATTCTGCCTATCCAGACTACCAATGAAATTCCCCTGGAAAGGAAAGAGTATTAAGTCAACTTTGTGCTACTTAGGAGCTTTAACCAAGGGTTGTATTGTCCCTGGTTGATTTCCAATCCTTACTATTGGCTGGCTTTTTAATTATGCTCCCTAATTTATCCTTTGGGCCCACTGTGATTATGAACTACTACATAATTTAAGATGGGAGGATGCATGCCACTATTCTCTCACTGCCACTAAACACCCATCACTACCTCCTTCCATGTCTTGCCTGTTTGGACACCACCAGTGTATAGCACAGCATGTTTGGGAGATTGCACATCCATTATTTTTGACTCTGGAACAGTCCCTTTGGACCTGGGGAATTTGGCTTTGTTTACAGAAGTAAACTCGCTGTTTTCTCTGACTGTAACAGCATAACATCCTTTTCTTAAGGTCTTACATTTTGGCTTGGTAACCTCAGGGTTTGGGAAGCTGTTGACATGGCAACCTTACCCATGGGAGACATGATTTGCCCACCTCCTACTAAGTTTCCTGAGGGAGGAGATTTTTCATCACTTTCAAGAAAGAACTAGTTTTGCCTTTTCCTTTTGTATCTGTTCAGACTTGCTTCTTAGTTTTCTGATTCGTTTTTTGGTCTCATAGAGTGATTAGTCCCAGGGTTCCTAGTTCCTGATTTACTTGAGGACACCGTCCCCAGCCCAGCATGAGCATTTAGGCCAGGAGTTCTCAACCTTTTTACGTTGGGTGGGTGGGTGGTTGGGTCACGCGCCTTCAGACAGCTTCGGTCAGTGTGTGGACAGCCATTTTGCCCTTCCTCCACCATATGGCACTTCCTGGTGTGGTGGAGGGCCACATGAAATGGCATTGTGGCCACATCTGGCCCATGGGCTCCAGGTTTAGGCAATATGTTGACGTTCCCACTCATGGCAAGCATCCAAACTATCTAGGCTGAAAATGACATTTTTTGGTAAGGCCTAAAGAAGGAATGTGAATCTTAGAGCAAGAAATTAAAAGAGTAGAGAATTTCTCTTTTCTCCTTACAGTGAGATTGTTTGAGGTTTTTCCTCTGAGAAATATCATGGGATCCATGTACATTTCTCTCCCAGAAGGAATAGCAATTTTTGCAGAGGTATTACAATTCTTGCCTAAAATTGAGGCTTTTCTTCTCAAAATTCCCTGAGTTGCACAGGATTTGGCAATTTCTTGCTCAAAAGAAAACCTTTAAAAAGGTAAACAGGAAAAGCAAGAGTAAAGGGATCTTATTTTGCAGGAAGTCAGCAAATCTTGTGGGTGTGAGGGAAGGTTTTGGCCAGGAGTCTTGGCTTGGTGAGACTTAGTCTTAGTGAATCACTGAGAACAAGACATTTTTCAAATATTCTCCTGTCTCTGGCCTAAAGTCAAACAGTTCAGAGCCAGCTAGGGATATGAACACATATCTTTTGACCTCAATCATTTTACTTAGCCACTGTATTAGACTTTTATACTACGTATATTCCTTTCTTTCTAAGCAATGGCTTGATCCATAATTGAATTTAAATGCTTCCTTGAAAATGTCAACATGTGTAAAAATAGGAATCTAAGCATAAAGACTTCAGACCCTGTGAAGAATATCAGGTATTTCTCCCAGACAGTTTAGAACTATGGATTGTTTCTCCAACATGGTTTCAAAGATGTTGTATATAATGGAAATGCATTTAACAGAGCTCCAAGGTCCCTCAAGTTATTACACACACAACTGAAAACTAAGTATCCCTTGCACGGTACATTTATGAAGGCAAATGTTTAATTAGGTATAACATCGTAACTTTAGAGGTAAGTTACAGGCAATTTGAAATTGGTGAAAACGCAATTTATCCACAGCAGTGATACACAAGAGAAGCTTTATCACAGACCACCTTTTAAATAAGTCTTGCTAAGCATTTTTCTGTTAATTTTTGATCACTCTAAACTGTGTTAAAAGGTGGGAGGAGGGAGGAGAGAGGGAGGGGAAGGAAAAGGAGAAGGAGCAAGAAGAAGGAAAATCTTGAATTTCACAGCATGTGAATGTATTCATCACACATTCAGATTGGTGCATTTATGCCAAATCTTTCATCCCATCAAAGTGTTGCACAATTAGGCTGTCTTTGACTAAAAGTAGGCTACTTCAATAGCATTAACTCAGCCATTATTAGATCTTCTTTTGAACACAGTGTGGGGAATAATAATAATAATAATAATAATAATAATAATAATAATAATAATAATAATAATAATAATAATAATAATAATAATAATAATTTTGTGTCAGAAATTATTCTGGGTCGAAAGAATTTTTGCAGAAGAAACTCCACTCAGAGAATGCCCAAATGAGGCTCCTTTCATGTCCCCAAGAACTGGGACAGAGCTGGGTGGTCAATCTGTCATGCAGTACCTGGGTCTTGAACTGCCGACTTGCCAGCCTTCCAGCTAACAGGTGTGCTTCTTAACCACTGAGCCACCGCAGCCCCTGCACATAAATGTCCCTGCACATAAATGCCAATGAGAAAAACAATATTATTTGTAGGTGGTGTATCTATTTAATCTGTCACAGTTACAGTAACATAAACACACCCAGTCATTTGCAGACAATGTTAAAATCCGGATAACGACGAGACTTGTGGAACCAAGTCTCATCGTTATCTGAGGTACTAGTGTATTTCCAAATAAAGTAGCATTTTTAAAGACTCGTTTCACTTTTCTGTCCTTCTAGGAAGAGATAGTTTTGGTCAGAATTTTCAGCTGAGATGTTATGAGCCACTGAGCTATTAGATTGGCTATTAATTTCTCTTAGTACTACCTTACCTCACAGGGTCGTGATGAAAGTGTTGGGAGGAGAAGAGGTGTATATATTGCCTTGAAGTCATGGGAGGAAAAATGAGATACAAATGTAAATAAGGTAAAGCTCTCCCTTGCTTGAAAGCTAGTCATTGTCAGGAAATTGATTTACTCGTGAGTAGGTATTCTTGCCCACCAGTGGTTGCTTCCTACTTTCAAGCTGCTACCTCCTAGCTAAGCAACCCAGGTTTCAGATTAGTGTAGATAAAGTAACGCTGAGCCAAGTAAACACTCCAGACATCTTCAGGTATTTTAAAAGTTTATTGTAATCAGAGTAAGTTACAGTAGAAAGTTTGTCAAAAGTTCAGAAAGCACATGAAAATAAAGAAAGCAACTCAAATGGGAAAGCCCAGAGGCCCCCCTTCTGGCTTAAGCACCTACATGCTTACAGTTCACCCTTAGCTCCAAACATTGGGTCAACAGAGCATCTTGCCTCCTCCCACTGGGTTATATCTCCTCCTTCAGGGTCCACCTCCTTGGCATCCCCCAAAGGAATCCAGCCAATGATCATACAGTATAACATGTTCATCACACATTAGGCTCCATCTCTTCCAACCCATGATGCCAGCATGCTTACACATTCAAATCCCTCTGGTATGTTCTAAAAGGTTCTTCCCCACATGGAAATTTCCATCTTGGATGTGGCTAACACCAGGGCATTAATTCCGCCTTGACAATCATGTCTGACTCTAGGGGGTTGTGCTCCATTTACAGTCAAAGAGTTAGTGATGTCTACATCTGCAGATGTTCCTGTGGTCATATCGATTCAGGGGATGTTGAGGGTCATTGTCTTGCTTAGTTCTCTCACCGTCCATTGCTGCTCCTCTACTGATCTTAGATTGAGTGGTACCAACAAGAGGGTTTATTTTCTAAACTGGTGTAGGTTAGAAGCATCCTGTCACTATACTCAGGGCTTCATGAACAGTGATGTCACCTAGTTTTGTGTGTGGGTGTGTTCCATACTGGAGCAGCATATTCTGCTATGGAGATACTCACGGGCAAAGATAATGTCACACCTTGGATGGTTGAGTTCTCCATTTATAGTTTCTGAGTTTCCTGATGATGTTGTTCCTTATACTCACTCAACCACCAACATAACATCTTCCAGATTTTTCTCTCTCTGCCCACTACTAATTGCAATGTAAGAATTTCATACAAGCGATCTCTAGGTGTGCTATTCAATCTTGCTAATGACTCAGTTCTTTTTCCTCTGCCATGTGACCACCCTAGTAAAGGTAAAGGTTTCCCTTGCTCGAAAGCCAGTCATATCTGACTATAGGGTTCAGTGCTCATCTCTGTTTCAAAGCCGAAGAACCAGCACTGTCTGCTTCTGTAGACATTACCGTGGTCATGTGGCAGGCATGACTAGACACCAGAGCTCACGGAATGCTGTTACCTTCCCACCAAAGTGGTCCCTATATATCTACTTGCAGTTTCTTGCTTTCAAAATGCTAGGTTGGCAGGAGCTGGGACAGAGATGGGAGCTCATTCCATCCTGCAGTACTTGGGAATTGAACTGCTGACCTTCCATCTCCCAGTCAGTGTCTTAGCCACTTGAGCCCCTGCAGTCCCTATGACCAACCTAGAAATGTACTAATAGTGCTGATTTGGTTCATTTTCACATGTTTGTTGGAAGAGAGTGCATATCTCTAGAAGAGATCATAAACTAAGTTGGCACCAGCAAAAGGTAGCTTGCAGGTTACATTAGTGGATCCCATAACCCATACTGAACCCAGGCCCCAACATCCACGAGCCACCTAAACATTTGCAGACCAAAAATAAATGGAACCAAAAACATATCCTTTGGTGTGTTTCTTTTCTTTCTTTTTTTAAAGGGAGACATTGGAGATTCCAGAGTCCTGGCATGTGCCCATGTCTGCTCTAAGACAAACTGCATATTAAATCAGAATTTAAAATAGTTTCCTAATGTCCACACTGGCTGGATGATTATGTTAGTTGCCTCCCTCAGGATGGATCAAATTATTTTGCCACCTAAGGCTGGAAATCTGAAAAGGTCTTCTTCCCCTCTTTGGCTGTAAAATACATTAATAATACATTAAATTACTAACGTTTGCCACTCTTTCATTACATTCACCACGGGCTGCCTGAAGTAATTTTCTTGCTTTGTCCAATGGTGAGGCTGGATTTGAGCTGTGGTAGTGATCTTTGACTGGAAATAGCTATATACTGTATTCAGATCCTCTGTTTTTTTAAAAAAATGATTTTTCATTTCATTTCAATACTGAGAAGTATTATTCCCTAAAACCTGAGTATCATGGATCGCTACCCCCAATTTGAGAGAAAATTATTTTATTTAAGTGGTCTTCTTAACATCAAGAATTTTTCTTCTTTTTTAAATCCTGCCTTCAAGAACACTATTTACCTTTTTTAAAAAATATCAAACATGTACTGTTCTAGTCTAAAAATAGACACAGTACAGAGATAATTCAAGTTGGGTTATAGATAGATACTGACACACACACACAAAGCTAATAACCAATTTAATGCATGTTTGATGAGCAAAAAAGAACAAAGAGCAGGAACTGTCTCCCTTGTGATGCAGTTATTTCATGTTGGCAGGGGTTTGATTAGTGTGGTTTTTAATTAGTCTGCCAGTGGCTGAAATTTTTGACTGTGTGCTGTGTTTTTCTTGTGGCAGTTCTAAAAAGAGACATTTAAACACTCTTAGCCCGGCTTTGGCCAGTTCTCAGAAGTGCTGGTGGAACTTGTCCAATAAGTTACTTGACTTTCTATGCACTCGTCAATGTCATTGTTTCAAATAAAAATAAACATGTTGGAGAAGAAGGTCAATTAAGAACCCTTGAGGGCACATGTATTCTGATTATTCAATTTTAATTGATACAGAGCTTGTCTACAATTTTACAAAACACTACCTGATCTAGGTGGTTGCCCATACCTAAACACATTTACACAAGATTCAGGATTGATCTAGACAAGTTGGTCTTGCAAAACATGTGATATTTCTGACCTTCAGAATGACCTAGTTCAGAGTACTGTACAAGATTCTTCAATTCATATAGCTCAGACATTGTACTCGATGATTCACTTATTAAATGCCATTTCCTTGTCAGTCTCCTGGAACTGGAGTCTTTGAGTCCCTATTACTCTTCTGAAACTCTTTCCTGATTTTTGTTTCAGTTTTCTGAGTCTCATCCACATTTTCATCTGGTCCTTATTTCCTGCTGAGTAATGGAAACTCAGGCTTATTTCTGTTTACACATGTTTTCCTAATGTGAACATAGATTTACATATTTTTAATAATCTAAAAAGTGTTTCCAACGCTATTGGATTTTAGCTGTTTATATTTTTTCAAGTGTGTGTTGTTCTGTGCATACTTCACTTCTCCTAAATGCTCTCTTAGTTTTACAAATGTGGGAAATTCTCAAACTATAGAGTTCTTCTTCTTGGAATGGGCACTAGGATACAAGAAAATCCTGCCACTGAACTGACTGTAGCTGCCAGGTGCTGTCAAGTCACATCTGAATTATTTACCATATTCCCTCTGTCCAGTGACTTCCCATGGCCAAGAGACCATTCGAATGAACTTCTCTGCCCAAAACACCACATTCTGTATCCCCATCTATTACAAACTTTGAACCCCCTTGAGGGCATTCAGGTTGGGGGTGGAATATCGATGGGCCAGAGTTTTTAGGCAGTGAGAAATGAGAGGCTTCTACCTCTGTTATTACATCAGAGATCCATATAGAAGAAAAAGTTCTAGTTTCAGCTGGGACTCTGATATGAAAACTAGTGACTCTGTGGGGCAAGAGCCCTGAACTCCCTCTGAGTTTTAGTCAGAACTTTAAAGATAGCTGTCCATGGTATTGAAATCAAGTTCATCAGCATGTGATTTTTTTTTTTTTAGCCATTTGGATATCACGTCACCCACTGGCTAAGCAGACCATGATGTGTGCCCTCCGCATTCACCTTCACAAGGGATCCAATGGAGAACACTTTGGTGAGTTTTAGTCTTGGCCTAACATCATCAACAAGAGATGGGTAACACTGCCTAGTTAGACTGCTCAAGCTTCCACACCCCGACAAGGCTCTTACCTGTGGGATGGTATCTAAGTGTAATTGCTATTGTGATCTTTTGGTAGGGGGACAGGGTAGAAAACCTTGTCTAGTTCTTGTAAAGTTTGGGTTAATCCAAACTGGACTCCTTTAATATCTGACTCATCAGCTTCCACTAGGTGGAAGTCTCATGAGAAAATTCAGCAGAAACACTAGCAGCATTGTTCAATGGCCACACAAAACAAGGATTTAGTCCCTTCTTAGTCCTGAGCACAAATTGCCCTCTCCCGATTTTGGCAAAATCTTCAGGTGTGTATGAAAAACTCTGTCTCATTTTGGAAAGTACAGGAAGTACTTGTTAGTAATGGCACTAAAGGACATATTTTCCCTTTCCTTTCAGAATGCCACCTTTTCACAATGCTCTAAATACTGTCAATTAACACAGTAAATTGCACAAGAGTAGGTCATTGAATCAATATGCATCTGATGAGTCAACTCCTCCCCAGTTTCCACCAATTCAAATGGGTCTACTGTAATTGAGATTTATTTTAGTATACAAGTGCAGTTGAAGTAACCCATTTGAATCAATTGAATTTACAGAGAGGTCAACTCACTAAATCACCATGGACTTAATGGGCCTCCTACACTGTCATTGACTACGCAAAGCAACAGGATTTGGGCCATAGAGTCATATCAAAGGGGTGCTGTGGACAAAATGGGAGGCAAGGTGGAAATAGCTGTTGCCAATTACAGATGCAACAACAGAACAAAGGGCTGGGTGGCCACAATTGCAAACAAACAAGTCTCTAATTCTGAAGACAATGTCAAATTTAGACATTTTCTTGTTTCTCATCATTCCAACCATAAGTTCATTTTCTACCACCTCCACATCAGTTTCTCATTCTAAAAATCATCACAAAAGTTAATATGAATTTCACTGTGCATTTCTAATGTCTCCATCTGTACACATATTTCTGCCCAGTGTATGTAATTTGGTTGAACTATAATTATCAAACAATTGCACCCATCCCACATGCTAGCAAGGTTATTCTCAAGATAATGCAGGATAGACTGCAGCAGCACATGGAGAGAGAACTACCAGAGGTGTAGGCTGGGTTCCGAAGAGGCAAGTGAACTAGAGACCACATTGCTAACACACGTTGGATCATGGAGAAAACAAAGGAATATCAGAAACAAGTCTACTTCTGTTTCATTGACTACACCAAGGCCCTTGACTTTGTGGACCACAACAAAATGTGGCAAGTAATTAAAGAGATGGGAATACCAGAACACCTTATATGCCTCATGAGAAATCTGTACATGAGTCAAAAAGCAACAATTAGGACAGAATACAGCATGACAGAGTGGTTTGGAATAGGAAAAGGAGTAAGACAAGGCTGCATTTTGTCACCCTGCTTATTCAACTTATACACAGAGCACATAATGTACAATGCAGGGATGGAGGAATCACAATTTGGGATCAAAATTGGTGGGAGAAACATCAACAATTTAAGATATGCAGATGATACCACCCTGGTGGCAGAAAGTGAGGAAGACCTAAAGAAGATCCTGATAAGGCTGAAAGAAGAGAGTGCAAAAGCTGGCTTGAGACTCAATATCAAGAAAACTAAGATAACGGCAACATGCCCTATCAGTCCCTGGAAAACAGATGGGGAAGTAGAAGTAGTGACAGATTTCACTTTCTTAGGATCCAAGATCACTGCAGATGGTGATTGCAACCATGAAATAAAAAGGTGACTGATTCTTGGGAGACAAGCTACGAGAAACCTGGGGAATATAGTTAAAAGTAGAGACATCACCTTGCAAACAAAAATCCGCATAGTCAAAGCAATGTTATTCCTGGTGGTAATGTGTGGTTGCGAGAGCTGGACCATAAGGAAAGCTGAGCACAGAAGAATAGATGCCTTTGAAATGTGGTGTTGGAGGAGAGTTTTGAGAGTCCCCTGGACAGCGAGGAGAACAAATAGGTCAATCTTAGAAGAAATCAACCCTGACTGCTCCTTAGAAGGTCAAATAGTAAATATGAAGCTGAAGTACTTTGGACATCAAATGAGAAGAGAAGATTCACTTGAGAAAACCTTGATGCTGGGAAAGGTGGAGGGCAAAAGAAAAACGGGGTAGCCAAAAATGACATGGCTGGATGGTATTGTAGATGCAGTGGGCACAGAGCTGGGTGGGTTGAGGAGGATGGTGGAGGACAGTGGTCCATGGAGTCATGAAGGGTCAGAATCGACTGTGTGACTGAAAACAACAAAAAGATAACAGATGGACCTGTAGGCTAACAGACGAGATACCAAGGGACCACAAAAGACCACTAGGCAGGCCCAGAATACGATGGGATGTGCTGATGGTAAAGCTGTTTGGCCAGAGATGGAAACAGTAGGCAAAGGATAGAAGATTTTGGAGTTCAGTTGATCTGTGCTATAAGCAATGACAAATCAATATTGAATATTACATTACATTACATTATTACATTTCTATACCACCCATTTGAGAAATTTCCCACTCCGCGCAGTGTTGTTTTGGACTGGTATGTAATCTAGATTATTTCTGATAAATTATTGTGTCTTTAAAACACAATTTCCACCAACACAAGCATTTTATATGCACTATTCCCTAGCATACACATTTTTGTGCAAATGCTTCAATTAGATGACAACCATGTAAAATTAGAGAAGTACAAATGTTGAAGCGTAGGCTGACCTGTGGTTTGGAAAAGTGTTGTTTAGAGAAAGTAAGATCACCTTTGAATTCAACACACATTAATTTGATTGATTGATTGGTTGGTTGGTTGGTTGGTTGGTTGGTTGGTTGGTTGGTTGGTTCGTTGGTTGGTTGATTGATTGATTGATTGATTGATTGGTTGGTTGGTTGGTTGGTTGGTTGGTTGGTTGGTTGGTTGGTTGGTTGGTTGGTTGGTTGGTTGGTTGGTTGATTGGACTTGTATGCCGCCCATTCAACTACGTGACCTAGTGCCTCTAACAGCAATCACAATATATCACAATACATTTGAAATTAAATACAATAGAAAATACAATATAATACAATGCAGCATAACAGCAAAATAACAACAGATACATCAATATCACCAGTGCATATCATAAAACAATTACAATTACAAAGCTGTCACTTCCCTAGTGGACAGTTACAGTCACTTCCCTCCGAGCGGGCACTGGGCAGGGGGACCCTTTCCCGACCCCACCCTCCCGACCCCGGGAGGGTGGGACCCGAGGCCAGCTGGGCAGCGGTATCCCTGTTACTTCCCACCAACACAGCTCTCAATCTTTTGAGCCAGCTCTTTGGAGAAGACCATCTAGACCACCAAAAAGTGCCTGTTTTGTACTTTGAAATGTGAATTGATCTGCTGTAATCTCTGAAGGAATTTGTTTTCTGTACAAGAAGTCAAAAGCAGGAGAATCGAAAAGGGGAAAACTCTCACTGAGTTCCTCTTCCAGATGAACTGCTGGAGAAACTGAGGTGGAGGGGGCCAGTTGATTTGTGCACTTTTTAAGCACTATAAAATCAACTTAATCAGACATCTATTCATTGCCTTGTTAACGAGAGCTACATGCCATACTGGCTGCACATGAAGATATGAAACTATTCCCGAAAGATGCAGTTTATGGCTAGGTGAGTTTTCAAAAGCTCCCCATCTCTAATAGCTGTAATTTTCTCCTACTTTATTAACTCTGAGCTTACAAAAAGCTCCAGAGATTTTTTTGACAAGGGGGCTGCTGGGGGAGAAGGTGGAAAGAAAAGAAAAATCTGCTTCTCTTCTCTGGAAATAACTCCTGGTTATACTGGGGTTGAGGAATAGAGCTGATAGCAGTACCTTCCCCCAGCTACGCTTTCATTTTGAAGTCCTATGAATTTAATTATCCCTTCCCCATCTCCCCTGTAGCAACTCTAGGAGGAACAAAGAATAGTTTCATGTAAGCGGGAGCATGACAGACAAATATAGCATTCTGAAGTTGCAATCGTACATAGGCATAATATGGGGAAGGATATTGTTCAGTTTGCCATTCAATAAGAACATTTCATTTATGCATTTCCTTGAACAACACAATCTTTGGTACTGCTAGGGCTATGCAGTGTCTTCCAACAAAACTACTCTAAGAGATAAAATTAGTGTAATTATAGTGGGGCTGAGAGGCAAATCAAAGAGATGTCAGCCCTTTGAGAGGACGTGATTCAGCCTGTCACATTCCATCCACCACTCATGGTTGGTTAAAAGATTCTTAACTAGAAACATCCATGATTTGAACTTACAAAATAGAAACTGAAAAGTCTAAGCTACTGGCACAAAATGAGAAAGTGAGTGCCAGCTGAAATTCCCATTAAAGCTGAAGTTTTGGGCTGAATTTGCCAACCATTGAGGCACAAGGGAAGGCTCAAGCTGTGGTTATTTTGTGCTGTATTTCCCTCCCTAAGATACCACAGTGGCTTCATGGTTAAGATGCTGAGCTGCACATCAGCAGTCCAAGACCCAAGTACTACAAGACGGAGTGAGCTCCCATCATCTGTCCCAGCTCCTGCTAACCTGGCAGTTGCAAGAAATGTTGTGCATGTAGGAGAGAAGGACTGAGCCAGCTGTGGCCCTTTGGGTGGATGAGGATGCTCCTGCCCACCAACCTCAGGGTGTTCCTATATTTTGCATTTTTGATTGATTGTATTATATGTTATTAATTGTATTGTTTCCAATTAACTGTTTTCTTATGCTAGTATATCTTAATGTACTATTGAAGTTAGTGGTGTATGTAAGCTGCACAGATGAAATTGAAAATAGGTGCTGCTTTCCCCTTGGCCACAACTTTATTGAAATTTTTATTGAACCCCCCCCCCCTGCCCTGCAGAGGGGCTAGACTGGTGAATTCATAACCCAGACTGGTGAATCGATAGCCCCTGCGCATTGCTGATCCTTGCCTTCTACTGTAGATGCTGGCTGAGTCTGTGAGCATTTCCAACTCCATTCCCGAGTAGAGATGTTGGTTGTATTGCAGCACCATCCCATGGTGTTTCTTGCATGCCCCACTGATTCACCCAAATCATGTGAAGCATACAGTATTAATCTCATCCAATAATGCTCTGATGGATTCATTTCTACCACCCTAATCCTGTACTACCCAACATGCTGTTATTGTGGCCTCTTTAAAGACAATGACCCTAAGAGCCCTGAATGTCTCACAATGCAAGAGCAGGATAGGCAAAAAAAAAATGACCCAGAATCTTTTCTTAATATTTGTCAGTCAGGAAACCAAGCCAAAAAATTCCTATCGAGAGTGACTCCTAAGCACTCAAGTCTGCAGGGTGGGTGAATGGTCCATCTGAAACAATTGAAAAGAGAGCGAAAAGAGGGTGGGACAGATATAAAAACCCATTGCTCCATCATTCCCACTTAATGCTACCTCTTCCTCCTGTCCGAGAGAGGGACTCCCACTCCCTCCATCCCTTTCCTCCAGTTCAGCAGGAATCAGGAGGGTGCAATTTCCTTGCAGCCACCAGCCATTTCACACAGGAATAGGGCGACATGAAAAAAATGGGTCAAAAAGTTGTTGCTACCTTGGATTCTCATTCTAGAATTCCCTCCCTTCATATCTGGCATTGTGAGTTTATGAGTTTATTATCAGATTGTGTGTAACTGTGCAACCCTAGATAAATGTCTGCCTTTTTCTTATGTCTGATGAAGTGGCCTTGATCCATGAAAGCTCACATTTAAATACAGAAGTTAGTCTTTAATGTGCCACAATGGGGTGGGGTGTTGCTGTGGTTTTGTTGTTGTTGTTGTTTACTCTCTGATATAGGACTGCAGTGGCTTAGTGGTTAAGATGCTGAACTTGATGACTAGAAGGTCAACAGGTTGACAGTACGAAACACGAGTACTGCATAATGGAGTGAGCTCCCATCTCTTTCCCAGGTCCTGCCAACCTTGGAGTTCAAAAGTAAGAAACTGCAAGTAGATAAATAGGTACCACTTCAGTGGAAAGGTAAACAGCATTAACAGCATCCTGTGCACTCTGGTGTTTAGTCATGCATGCCACATGTACACGAAATATCTGCAGATGCAGACAGCACTAGCTCTTTGGCTATGAACAGAGATGAGCACTGAACCTTAAAGTTGGATACGACTGGATTTCGAGCAAGGGCAATACTTACCTTACTCTCTGATATGCCTTCTTCTTGTATGGGTTTTAATTGGTTAGTCGAAATTCATACACTACAGTTCATCTTTCTTCCCCACCCCATGGCACAGGGGAGAATTGAACTCCTGATGTCTAACCCCACCTCCAGGCACCAATTCAATGAGCTATCCCAAATTTCTACCTCTAGAATTGTGTGAATCCTCAAAAGATCACATTCTTTGTGGGAAGGGGAAGCCAACCAAAAAGTTACCTAAAAGGCAGAAAGTTGTATCTGCCATGAGCTTTCCTGGCACCACGTTCACACTATTTCGGTGTTTGAAAAAGAGACAAAAGGGATGGGACATAAAATATCATGAAAAGAGGTAAATATTTACATGAGGATAATCCATATTTACATAGATCAAGCTGCTCATTGGGTTTTTCAGCTTCTTCTGCAAAAGAAACTGCAGGTCTTGAGTAATAAATAGAATACCTCGCTGTCCTAATTCAAAAGCTATTTCAAAGAGGCTGTGTGGAGTTCAAAGCAGCAGTTAACATATGCTAATAATGCTAATTCCCTTTTGATACTTCTTTCTGAGTAAGCTGAAAGGCCTGTATGAGCAGCCAAAAGGGAATTGTTATATAGGTGTGCCTTCCCTTGGCAGCATCTCTGGTTTAATTATATAGATGTGCTGGAGCTTATGTTCTACTTTGTTCAAATGTGCCAAGCTACAAAACGTTTCTGAAAGCCCACGCGTGCATTCCCCTCTCACCTTCCAGAGCAATTAACTCCCAGAGTCACTTTGCAATTTGGTTGGTAGGTGTTTTAACAACACCGGGGTGGAATTAGGCCTTTTACTGCAGGCTGACACCTTCCCATTTGGCTGTGATCCATACACTCTGTGGTGGTGAGTCAGATACATCCATTTATTTATTATTTATTTATTACACTTACATCTTGCCCATCTGGGATATTTTCCTCCTCTGGGCAGCTTACAACATACTAAAAAAAAATTTACAACAAGAAATAAACAAATTGAATAAATGATTTATATCAACAATAATTTTAAAAAAATAACCACACAATTAAAAAATAACAGCCCAGTGACAAAAAATGGAAAAAGTTGGCAGCATGTCCTTGAAAGCCTCTTTAAAGAGGAATAATTTTAATTGTTTTTTAAAAATCAAAAGAGATGGAATCTGCTGCAGCTTAGTCAGTACAGAGTTCCACAAAGTTGGTGCCACCACTGAGAAGGCTCTTCTCCAAGTCACAGTCTTTCTTGCTAATCTTGGGATCAGTACCTGGAGCTGCACCATCTGGGAGGAACATGTGAAGTTGGCTGATGTTCTGAGGGGAAGTTGTTCCACCAGCTAGGAAAAACATGATGGGGTTGAGTTGACAAACTCACAGCCTTTATGTTTCTACAAACTTGCTTAACAAATAAATCCGGGTTCGCAATCCCCCCCCCCCACACACACACAAAGTCACAATTGGTCACGTACAATGGTGTTTTGCTTAAAGAGCAAACTCGCTTAAAGAGCAATCTTGTGGACTGCATTATGCTCTTTAAGCGAGGTACAAGTGTATACCTTTCTCTATTTCCAGCCAACTACATTTTAAAGACGAGAAAAATAGGAACCAAAGTTACCCATGATTCTCTGCTATAAACATTAGATTCAAGCAAATATAATTAACCGTGGACTTCAGAAGTCATTGGACTCCATCTCCGTAGGGTTACCATACCTCAGGATTTGTCCTGAGATTTCCTGCTCTTTAGAGCAGGAAATCTCAGGACAAATCCTGAGATATGGTACCCCTACCCATCAGGCCAAGCCAGCAAAGCTGATGAGAAGCAAATCTGGGAAATGTAGTCCAACCATAACTGAAAAGCCACATCTCTGCTCAAAATAGTTAAGTAAAAGCTGCCTTGGAGTAAATGCTAGCTGGTTCTTTGAGCTGAAGTCTGGAAGAGAGAAACCAGAACTGAATAACTGAGGTGTGGCTAAATCTTTACTTTCTTTTAAAATTTGCACATTTGTGAAATAGTTTGCAAATTAGCAAATAGTGGTTGCATAACTAGGGACAGAGGGTTTCCAAACCATACTGTGAAGTAGGTGGACAATTCCCCCCCCCTCCCGGGGTTCCATTTTCCTTATGAAAATTCTTCCTTAACTATTCTATATTCCACCAAGTCAAAAACCTATATACTGTACTGTATATAAATATAAAGTCTTAGAGGTTATTTCACTCCTTTCCACTAGATAACCTACTTTATCCCTACTTCTATATTTTTTTACTCAAGGTGCATTCCTTGAATAAAAGCTACAAACAGGTACAAGGTGGCCTTTTTACTTTAGAGTGGTTTAACCTTTGAGCAGCCTCTCTCAGGAGATCTCAAGACTCGTGCTTCTATGATCCAAAATAATATTCTGGCAATAATAAGCTCTTTCAAGGAGAACTTGAGTAAAGTGTCTTCTGCAATGTAGCAATTATGATACTAGGCAAAGGTAGCCTTGAGTGGTTCTTTAGATATCTCTATGAGAGCCTGTCAGAACTCTCACACATTTGTTCTCTCTCTCTCTCTTAGATATAGGCACTGAAACCACAATAAAACAACAATCATTACAGTTCCAACACCTCCTCTCCACTGGTATAATACAAAATAAAGAGTTGCATCTGGAGGCATGCACAAGCAGCTGCTCAAGATTCCCCAGCCTATTTGTCATTAGAGAAATTCAGATGGAACATTTCATCAGTCTTTTTTAATTAATGGAAAGAGGAATTCTGTAAAGGTAAAGGTTGCCCTTGCTCGAAAGCCAGTCATGTCTGACTATAGGCTTCAGGGCTCATCTCTGTTTATAGCCAAAGAGCCAGTGTTGTCTGTGTCTGCAGACATTTCTATGGACTTGTGGCAGGCATGACTAGACACAGAATGCTGTTTACCTTCTCACTGAAGTGGTATCTATTTATCTACTTGCAATTTTTTGTTTTCAAACTGTTAGGTTGGCAGGAGCTTGGACAGAGATGGGATCACACTCCATCATGGAGCACTTGGGTCTCAAACTGCTGACCTGCTGACCTTCTAGTCATCAAGTTCAACATCTTAAACTCTAAGCCACTGCAGTCCCACTGCATCACACACACAAATTGTCTGCTACTTGGTCTAATCCATGTATCCTATACTAAATTAAATATACTGAATCCAAATCTGAAGTCCGATTCTTCCAAGGACTTCAGAATCTTAAATTAGCAAATCTCACCCTCTTGGGTAGGTTCTTGCATTGATCACAGGGGTATATTTGCCACAAACATAGCAAAAATTGTCCAGTTTATTAACACAACTGTAGCTACTCATCTTTAGCTCAAAACAGACTCACTATGCCCTAGCTGTATTATCCAATAAGATGGTTTTGCACTATTTCGGACCTCAGCTCACTGACTTGCCCAGACTTGCCTGGCTGCTGCTGGAACATGCATGCCACCAAGGTACATGGTTCAGCTGAAGCAGCAGCAGGTATAGTGGTAGCTGCAACTGTTATAATGTTCCCATGTAAAAATACATCACCAATATTGACCATTTGAACAGCTATAGCACACCTTAAAATCTGTATGTGATAGGCGAACTCTGAGTTCAGATTTGGAATCAGCACACTCAATATCATGTAAATCACATGTGTTATTCCCAGTAGCAAAATCGTTGTTGTGCAGTGTTATGTACCAGTCATCTAAAGCATGGGGCTTTCCATGAGAAGTAGTGATAGCACAATTTTTCTTCTTCTTAGTCCCCCCCCCCCGGGGGGGGGCTGTTATGGAGATAATTTTTGGAGCTAAAGTTCCAGGTTCTGGGAATAAATTTCCAAATGATGACTCTCCTTTCCCAAAGCCAGGCTAGGGGATCATTACCTATGAAGCAGTGATGTGGGACTACTTACTCAAATATGCAAAAGCCCTATTCAGGTGTTGCAAACACTTTGGGAACGTGCTTAGAAGGTGTGCCCACAGTCGTCTGCTCCATTTTCACATCCTTTGTGCTTATGTATTATTTCTTCATTTAAAATAATTTTGCCCCACCTTTCTCTTAAAAAGAACCCAAAATAGTTTGTTGTTGTTCTTGCTCTTGTTGTTGTTGTTCAGTCACACAGTCAAATCCAACCCTTTGTGACCCCATGGATCATAGCATGCCAGGCTCCTCTGTCATCTGCCATCCTCCGTAGTCTGTCCAGATCTACACCGATCACATCAATGATGCTCTCTAAGCAACTAATCCTCTGCTGCCCCCTTCTCCTTTTGCCTGTTATCCTTCCTAGCATCAGACCTCCTCCATTGAGTCTTCTCTTCTCATTTGGTGGCCAAAGTTCTTGAGCTTCGGCTTCAGTATTTGTTTTTCCAAGGAGAATTTAGGATTGATTTCCTTTAGGATAGACTGGTTTGATCTCCTTGTAGTTCAGTGGACTCTCAAAGGTCTTCTCCAGTACCACAGTTCAAAGGCATCTATCTGCACTCATCCTTCCTTATAGTCCAGCTATCACAGCCATACATTACCCAGATTCAGGCAAGACGTTTCCAAATGGTGGTTCTTATTTATTTATTTATTTAGATTTATTATCCCTCCTCAATCAGGCGAACCTGACTCTAGGCGGCTTACAGAAAGGGGGAGAGACTATACACAATGCAAAACAATTAAACAATCCCCCTACAAATTCATAAATTAAAACCTTAAGGTTCAAAATCACTTAAAAATCAATTAAAAAAGAATTAAACTATGAATTTACAAAAATCTAAAAGATTTAAAAAGTTAAAAGGTTTAAAAAGGTTTAAAACGTTTAAAAGAGCAGGGGAGGGGTGACTGTCCCATCAGATCAACCAACCAACATGGGACCCCATATTACTTGAGCCCCACACTTGCCCTGCCAGCCAGGTTTTTAGGCCCTTCTGAAAGGGCAGGAGCTCTGTCTGTAGACGTAACTCAGTTGGCTGGTGGTTCCAAAGGGCCGGGATGGCCACGGAGAAGTTGGTTCTTCTCTCCCAAAGCCAGGCTAGGGGATAATTACCCACAAAACATGGTTTACATATTATTATTTTTTATTAAAAAGAAAAAGAAAAAATGGTTTCAGTGTCCAGGCTGAAGAAGAGAATTCTTCCTCTCTTGTGGGTTCTGCACAAACAAGAACTGGTAAACCTGCCCCTGCACCCTGTTGAATGGTTGAAGAATCTCAGGAATTAGCTATACATGGAGGTAAGGGTCACCCTTGCTCAAAAGGCGGTTGTATTCGACTCTAGGGTTCAGTGCTCATCTCTATTTATAGCCAAAGAGCCAGCACTGTCTGTGTCTGCACACGTTTCTGTAGACATGTGGCAGGCATGACTACAGGTGCATGGAATGCTGTTTACCTTCCCACCAAAGTGGTACCAATTCATTGCTTGCAATTTCTTGTTTTCCAACTGCTAGGTGGGCAGGACCTGGGACAAAAATGGGAACTCACTCCATCATGCAGCACTCTGGTCTTGAACTGCTGAATTGCCAACCTTCCTGTCATCAAGTTCAGCATCTTAATCCCTAAGTCACAGCAGTCCCATACATGGGGGACAAAACCTAATTTTCATTTATTGGAGTCAGCGAAAAAGGACTTCATTCATCCCCCACCCCACCCCCAAGGTGTTCCTATCATCAGGTGCTTGCCTTCAATTATACTTCTTTAAAGAGAATAAATAATACAGAACCTATATATACACTTATTATCTGTGTATACAAAATGGGAACTGTGAACATTTTATAGATGGAGAGGGGAAAGAGCTAAGGCTCAGAAGAAGTATGACCTCTGAGACCAATATGTTTCCTCTTCCCACTCACTAGATCAGGAGTTCTCAACCTTTTAAAGCCAGGGAATGAGTCACAGTGCCTCAGACAGCTTTGGGGGTCAGATGGCCATTTACCCCTTCCTCCACCACATGGCACTTCCTGGTGTGGTGAAGGCAGTGGGACCCGGCATGACATGGTGCCGCGTGCTGCATGTGGCCCACGGGCCACAGGTTGAGAATCCCTGCCCTAGATTCTTTCAGCCACTTGGAATTGTATCCACTGGAAAAAAAGAAACCAGGAAAGAGCCCTGATGCCAGGAGCCGAATGTAATTACTTTCTATTTTGTCTGAGAGAGGAGATTGGAGAATTAACACTCCCCCAGAGCTCCGTACTTGGCAGTCTTCACCTAAACTGATTATTTTCTTGAAAGCAAATTTGTTTCTTGCTGGGTTCTCCCCATCTCCCACATTGCCTTCTGCCCCCCGCTTCCACCATCAATAAAGTTGCAGCTCAATAATAAAAGGAGCTGCCAGCATACCAATGAAGCTTCTGTTCATGATACAGATGAGCGTGACTGTATAACTGCAATACATAACCCTGAGTATACAAAAGACCTTATACAGGTTCTGCAAGATCTGCTTTAGATTCAGAGGTGGTGAAAGTTACTCTCTTTTTTGGCCATACTGGCTGGGTGATTCTGAGAGGTGCAGTTGAAGAGAGTAACTCCACTTTTTGGATTCCTATAGACTTATTACAATTATTTTGGTCAACTAGACCCCAAATAATTCACACAATGTTAATGGTAGAGACAAGTTTTTCTTTCATGTCTGGTTCTCAAAAGCCAAGTATGGAGAGATTCTCAGAAAGATGCCCTCTGTTTGACCTACAACAGTAGTCTCCCCTGGTAAAATTTTGGGGTAGGGGAAATCATAGCAGCTGCAGTCAATAATAGTATTGTCCAGGCCTGGCATGGGATGGGGTGGGGAATGAACATCTTTCAGAGCTCAAAAATACTGTTCTCAAAGACGGAAAAGGTAGATTAAAGAAAATCTCCTTAGCCTATATTCTATGACCAGCCAGACTTAGTAGTACAGTATTCCAAGTTTCTTTATGGTTAACCATAATGTAGCTTCTTTTAAGACTATCAGTCTTAAAACAAATCTCAATCAAAACTTCTTCTTCTTCTTCTTCTTCTTCTTCTTCTTCTTCTTCTTCTTCTTCTTCTTCTTCTTCTTCTTCTTCTTCTTCTTCTTCTTCTTCTTCTTCTTCTTCTTCTTCTTCTTCTTCTTCTTCTTCTTCTTCTTCTTCTTCTTCTTCTTCTTCTTCTTCTTCTTCTTCTTCAATGGAGCAAAGTTCAATAATGGGCTTTCTCTTGTGGATGCATTCTCAAGAGATAATTATTATTATTATTATATTACCTGGTATTATAACATAGACATGTCCTTAAAAGAGAAGGTGTTACTTAGTTTCTATATGTATTGATGTTAAAAATACCTCATAAAGTTTCTAAAATCTGATAACATTTATCAGATTTTGGATCCTACCTTGCATCCTTGTCTTTGAAAAGTTGTAAATTTATTAAAAAGAGAGATGAAACAAATGAACTTCACTGTCCTAGAAATTTTTGCATATGTTTATGTAATGTTTGGATTCAAATGCCTAAAAAAAGAAGAAGAAGAAGAAGAAGAAGAGAGAGATCCTGTTCATAATTGTGATATGCAAGATTAAATGCAAACCAACCGACATGGTGTTCCAATTTCTCCAGTCTTCCGGCACGCTCCAACTTTATTTGTTTCTAAAGAAGCCACATGCTCTTCTCATCTCTCTTTGTCCTGTCCTGTACCTATCACTTGCATGTTGTCTTCTCTGAGGGTCTTAAATCTTGACCTTATTACTCCTTTGCTTTTCTTTGGCCACTCAGTTTGGGACTCTGGTGAGGAGACACAGCTGGAAAAATAACCTCCCTCCTTTAGGTCCCAGCCTGTTTCTAATCTGCTGCCTTTGCAAGAAATTTCCCCCAGAGGGATCGCTTTACTTCCTATTGCTTTCTTTTCCTTACTATAAACTGTGCTGATTTTTAATCTCTTTTGGTCCCGATTTCCCCTTGCCTCCCATCTTTTATTTGTCTAAAAATGCCTGCCTGTACTTTTCACACTTCATCATGTCTCCAGTAATACCGGGCCTGGGTCTGTGCCAGAAAGTGCAGCACAACAAACTGCTAGGCAAGGTGGTTTGCCCTGTTCTGTCCTGTCTCGTTCTTGCTTTCCCTCTCTGTAGCCAAGGAGTTTAAAGGCACGAACTCTCTGTCCCCAAGTGAGAATTGAATGGCCATTGTCCTCCTTTAGCAATTCACAGATGTACCAAAGGGATCACTGGGAAGATTTATTTAATCCCCTTTGCAATAGGATGTTTCTTTTTTAATTGCACTGAATGAATTGTGCCAAGAAATAGCTGTAGGGTTTGCATGGTGGTTAGCATTAGCGTTAAGGTTAGAGGAAGTGGTTAATGTACATTTCTTATATTTCCTGAATCCAGGGAGAGATCCCCTCCACCACCAAATAAAGCCAGCCTACTGACTAGTTATATCAAATGAATATACAATTTTTGCCTTTCCTTTGGTCAAATGTTGTGATGCCACATTTTTTTTCATTCTGATATATTATGTCAACTGGGACAAAAAATCATTTCCATGATGAAAGTGGCAGATATGCAAATGCCATCCACTTTAATTTGGTCTCTTTTATTTGTAACCAATTATCTTTCCATTGATTTGGAGCCTATCCAATCCAATTTTTATTTAAACCAGGGGTGCCCAAACTATGGCTCACAGTCTGGATCTGGCCTTGGACACCAATTCATCCGGCCCACACTACCCTTGTCACTCCCAGAAGCAGAAGTAAAATGCGCCCATATGGATGAATTGGTGTCAGGGGCCAGATCCAGCCCATGGGCCATAGTTTGGGCACCCCTGATTTAAACATTTTAGAGTACTTTTACATATTTGTGTCCCCCTCCTCTCTGTTAAAAACCTACCCAGGGCCAATGGCTGTAATCTTGTTACAGTTGTTCAGTTTCTATGTGGATTCTGTACATCATCCTGATGTGTGAGGGCTGGCAAACGAGGAATGTATTTACATGAGAGTTAAATACAAACCCAGGCCTTTCCTGACCTAGGGCCCTCCATGTATTTTCCAGGATAAATCCAAAAAATTATTAACTTGGTGAAAGAGTGCCCACAAGTTCAAAAAGTGACACATTTTACTCTTAAACAGTTAACTATGGAACTTCTCTTAAATCCTATGAAGGCATTCATCTGCAGCTTGCATAGGGCTAAAATATGGATGAGATGACTGTAAACTTTCAAGCCTACTTTACATAACTTTGTCTGTTGACTCTGAAGCCCTGTATAAGCCCTTTAACTGAGCTGGCATATGGAATCCCCATAACTGGGAATTTGCATTCTGCTTCAGTTCTGCATTCTGAAAAGGGCTACAAAAGCAGTTGATGACACAAGCTCACAGAGATAATTTCTTTCACTTCACCTTTTATTTCGAATGCTGCAATCATGCTGTCTTCAGATCTGCGACACAGTTATCTTTTGGTATTTGTGCTTCTCAAAATGTTGTGATACAGCTCTGAACAGAGCAGGTGTGCAAAATGCACATTGGCAGAGAGTGTTCATAAAAAGACATACAACCATGGAAATATATGCATGTATAAAGAAAACTGGTGGCAAAATATGCACATTTCAGGCAAAAACCTATAGAATGACACACTGATAGGAGAAAAAGGGGCTAGAACAGGGGTAGGCACCCTATGGCCTGCAGGCCAGATCTGGCCCATGACACCAAATCATCTGGTCCACTGCCCTCCTGCTGTCTCTGGAAGCATCAGAAACAGCAGAAACAGCAGTAAACGCATTTATTACAGCCATAAATGTGTCTGTGGCTGTCGTAAACACATTTTTATGCATTTACGGCTGTTGTAAACATATTTACAACAGTCATGGATGTGTTTTATGCCAGTATTTACAGCAGGGGGACCACCAATCCAGCTCCTTCAATTGTCTGAAGGAGCATTACCCAGCCCCCAATTTAAAAAGTTTGGCAACCCCTGGGCTAGAAGGATGTATAGGAATGCCCATTCTGGCCTATTTTTAAAATTTGGAAACCATTGTGGAAAAGGGATGAAATGGGATGAGGATCTGTCAAACAATGTAAAGCAGGAAAAACAAAATTGGCAAGTTTTTTTGCATTGAAGGTAGAGATCTACTACTCCAAAAGCTCTAGGTCCATGCATTCATCTGTGCGTTTCAAATTGCATACACACAAACCCTTTAGCCTGTTTATAATAACCCCTTGGATTCTGGCCACTGTTTCCCCCAAAAGTTGAAAGCTGCTTTCATGGGTCTTGCTGACAGAGTTCTCCCTCAGCTTCTTGCAGTGTTTCTAACATTAGGTGTAAGAGAGACAGCTTCTTGGAGGCTTTCCTTTGGCAACGTCTTGGTGCATGCATTCTGCTCTATCCCACATGGTCTGGTATTCCCTTGCTGCACTTGGCTTATATGGCCTTTTGACAGTCTGCTTCGGTGGCTCCATCACTTCTGAAAAGTTCCCCTCCTAGGAACACATGGAGAATGCCACTGTAACCTGAAAGGGGAGGAACAGTGACTGATGATCTGGATGGTAAAATTGAAGCAGGGTCCCAGAGCAATTAAAAAATACTTGCCCTTTGGAATAATCAGGCTGCACCTGAAGAAAACAAATGGGGACAAATCTCTTGTTCCTGTAAGCCCTGGAGAGATCACTTCTGGCAGGTTTGATTTAGCACTGCCCAGAGGGGGAAAGGATCTTCTTTAGAGAATAATCAGAATCATCTGTTTAAAGATAAGCACAAAGAGGAAGATTCCAGCCAAGATTTCTGAAGCTGCCTTCCTTTGGATCGTTGGTCACAGGTTTAGATACAGTACTTGTTTTCTTCATATACTTTCCCCTCCCCATCTCCTGCCCATTTCGCTAACCTAGGGGTGTCCAAACTATGGTCCATGGGCCAGATCCAGCCCATGCCATCCTTGCTGCTCCCAGAAGCAGAAGTAAAACACACAGTCACAGAACGCACCCACACATGTGCAGAATGCTGCCGTAAATGACATGATTATGACAGCCATGGGCCATTTATGGTGGCATTCTGTGCATGCACAAGCACACACACACACCTCAACCCCCCCGCCCACCCCCCCAAAAAACCATTAACTTACCTACCTAGCTAGGCAGGCAGCAGGCAGGCAGCAGGCAGGCAGGAACCATGGCAGCGTTGCAGCACAGCACAGTAAGGAAAGGCCGCCACCGCTACTTGTGCAGGTGCTTTCTTCCTTTCCTTTCCAGGCAGCCAAAATGGCTGCCCGGAACTGCACATGCATCAAACCTCTATTTGATGCATGCGCAGTTCTATTTTTTACTGCACATGCGTCAAATAGAGGTTTGATGCATGCACAGTTCCGGGTAGCCATTTTGGCTACCCAGAAGTATGCTTCCAGAGAGGGCCCAGAGAAGTGACTGAACCGGGTTGCCTGGGGTTTACCACCACCCCGGCGACCCCCTCCTGATGGGTGCTACCGGTTCAGGTGAACCGGTCCGAACTGGTAACATCCCATCACTGTTCCTAGGGAACCCCTAGGGGCTGTGGTGGCTCAAATGTTTAAGATGCTAAACTGCATGATGGAGTGAGCTCCCATCCCTGTCCCAGCTCCTGCCAACCTAGCAGTTCAAAAGCAATTAATTGCAAGTAGATAAATAGGGACCACTTTGGTGGGAAGATAAACAACATTCCATGTTGAGGCATGCCTGCCACATGTCCATGGAAACATCTGCAGATGCAGACAGCGCTGGCTCTTTGGTTATAAACAGAGATGAGCAGTGAACCTTAGAGTCGGATATGATTGGCTTTCGAGCAAGGGTGACCTTTCACTGTGCACTATGCAAATATTATGTAGAAGATGTAGGGTACAGGATATTTATCTCCATATATATTGTGATCTTATACTTTTTTCCAATATGGTTTCCAAGGAAGCCAGTGTGGTTTCTTAAGGGGCGGACATACCTTTAGTTAGCCTGTTATTAATATTCAGTATCGACAGTGAGTAAACAATTCATAAAAATATGCATAAAGAGACATGAAAGGGTCATATATTTACTTTAAGAAGCAATACAGTTTTATTTGCTTTGTTAACAAGAGACTCAAAGATATTGATTGTTTTTATATGGATAGCTGTGGATGGAACCTTCAGAGACTTGTGAGCAGTTCATGACTAATTCAGTTCAAAGATCACATCAATGAACTGGAATCCCTTGTAATTATTGTTTCTTGTGCTTCACATTCATGGATGTAATTGATAGCAGTTACACAAGCTTTCCGGTCAACAGAAATATTACTATCCTATTTAAACCATTATATAGAAACAATGTATTGCAGATTATTAACATTAATGGGTACTAATGCATAATCTGACTATTCAAAAAACATTTCCAAGTTCTATTGCTACCCTTTCCCAGAAAGTTATTCCCTTCTTCCTCTTTTTCGCTTGAAGTACGAACAGGCTCATCTGAAGAGTTGGCCAAAATGTAAACATGGTAGTGGCACACCCTTCCATCTTCTTGTTAAAAGAGCCAACGTGCTCTCCTATTCCTCCTCCTTCTCCTCCACACCAATTAATAGTACAAATCCTTGTTGTTCACAGCACAAAATCCAGTGATTCCTTGGAACGCTGGACATAAATTCTTGGAAAGAGACATCTGGAGTGACTGCAGTTTTGTAAGCAGCTACCTTCCAGGAGGGGTCTGCAATGGTTTAGTGGTTAAGATGCACTACTTGATGACTGGAAAGTCAGCAGGTCAGTAGTTTGAGACCTGAGTGCTGCATTATGGAGTGAGCTCCCATCTTTGTCCCAGCCCTTTGCCAACCAAGCAGTTTGAAAGCAAGAAATTGCAAGTAGATAAATAGGTACCACTTTGGTGGGAAGGTAAACAGTGTTATATGAACTCCAGCATCTAATCATGGCTGCCATATGTCTACGGAAACATCTGCAGACACAGATAGCACTGACTCTTTGGCTATAAACAGAGATGAGCACTGAACCCTAGAGTCATATGCAACTATCTTTCAAACATGGGCGACCTTTACCAAGACTGACTCATTGATTTCCAGCTACAAATTGATTCTCAATTATCTCTGCATTCTAAGTTCAACGTGAGCCAACACAATGATGTGCCAGCAAAAATAAAAGAAAAAAGTCAGTGCTGTACCAGGCTACTGGCTAAATAGCTCAATAGTTTAGGTATCTGGCTGTAGAGCCTGAAGTTGGGACTTTGATTCCCCACTACGCCTCCCAGGATCAGAGTCAGTCTCTGTGTTGGATAAGGAGTGGTTATGGTTAAATAATAAAAAAAGAGATCAACCATCACTGCCAGCTGTGGGAAGCTGTGTTGATATGCATGATGATGTCATTCTGATTTAATCACTCAATGACTCGGCATCTGTTGTATATAAGCTCATGCCTTGCTATTTCATTCCTATGTCTGATGAAGTGGACTTGGTCCATGAAAGCTCACATTAAAAATATAGCAGTTATTCTTTAAAGTGCTGCAGTGTTTTTGTTTTTACTTTCTGATATGTCTGAAACACAGACTAACATGACTACTATTCCAAATTATGAAAAAAGGAATCAGCTTCTTGCGTGTTGTCATTTTGCGAATGGTTGTGAGCACAAGAAGATATCCTTTTGCCTGTTTTGACTGCTGTCATCAATGTGAAATCACCCTGGAAAATTGATTGACTGTAGAAAAATTTTTCACATGAGAAGTGACCAGTTTCTGGAATTCACTGCAATATATTATTAGTTTTGGTGATAGACCAGCTTTGATGGCTTTACAAATTGTGTAGTGTAGTTAATATTACAACAACAAAAATGGCTTTGATGCCACTATACAGTACTGTGCAAAAGTCTTAGGTGCCACTAGATGGTTTGAGGAAAATTCAGTGAGGGATTTGGGTGGCATGACATGGACACCCTAGCTCCAAACTTCACCAGACATGGAGAGGATTAAGAGGAAAGTCAAATCACTCATTGAATTTCCCCCAAACCAGCTGGTGGTGGCCTAAGACTTGCACAGTACAGTACTGTACTTTTATTCTCTTCTCCTGCAACCATACGAACAGCATAGACTGAAAATCCTGTTCTTGTAACTGTAATAATTAGATATAAAATCAATATTCCCAAAGCATCTAAATATTTCCAGGTACTAAGTGGAGAGAAAAAAACTGGTCAGCCTGGAAAGGGAAAAACTAAAACAAAGGAATGTGGGGGGAGAAAAGTGATTCCTAATGGAAGTGGAGCATGAAACTGATGGGTTTCTTACCCAAGTGAATCTGCATGCATTTGCTATTATACAATATCCATTGTAGCCATGCTTTTGTAACTGAAGATGTGACTGCACCGTAAGATAAATGTGAACTCTCTTGTGGTGAAGTTGCACCAGGGAGTTCAGGTTTCCCCAGATCTGTTTGAGTCAACTGGCCGCAAAAGGAAAGGAAGAAATTGGTTAAATAACCCATTAATTTACTTCTGAGTAAGACCTAGATCAGTGATTTCCAACCTGGGGCCCACGCCCCACTGGGGGACTTCAATTCCCAGAAGCCCAAGTCAGTACACTGCTGATCAGTGCTTTGGAGAATTGACTTAGGCTTCTGGGAATTGAAGTCCAAAAACCAAAGGTTGGGAAACACTGACCTAGATCAATTCTGAAATGCAGTCACATTGCATGTGAATGGATGCAATATAAAAAAACAAAGTAGAAGCCTGAAGAGGCAAAGGTAAAAACTAGGGATTAGGACAGAACTCTAGCCTGATCCACATTTCCTTTTATACCAAGTTATCAACAACAACAACAACAAAATAATGTGAATCAGCCTATCCCAGTCCAGGAGTAATTTGCTGTTCAGTCTCACAGTTGAGTCCCACCCTTTGCAACCCCATGGACCACCGCATGCCAGATTTCTCTGTCATCTGCCATCCTCTGTAGCCTGCCCAGATCTACACCCACTGTGTCAATGATACCATCTAGTCATCTCATCCTCTGCTATCCCCTTCTCCTTTTGCCTTCGATCTTTCCCAGCATCAGGGCCATTTCCAGTGAAATCTCTCTTCTCATTTGCTGGCCACATTTATTGCTAATGTGGTTCCAGCCTTAGTCCAAGCAGATACAGAATTGATTATACATGCTTTATTACAGCTGCCATTTTTTCTTGGCTGGGATTTCCTCCTGTTGTGAAAAATCTAACATAGTCTTGTGATGAATCAAACTTGTGGTGAGTTTCTTTCCTGATCCCCCCAGAAAAGTCTATCATTTCAATATGGCTAGCCTGGCCAGTACGTACTTTAAATGAGAGATGATGACTGCTTTATAGAACTACAAATTTTATTCCTAATATGGAAAAGGCACTTCTGTGTATGAGCTACCCAATTCCCAGTGAATAATCTTATGTGCTTAAGTATCAAGTGACTTGGTAGGGATGACTACACAATTGATCTTACTAAATTCCATTATGAATTGACTTGATCCTCCTGGACTCATCTGTGAAGCAAGAACTTAATTATCCACAGGTTTTTTCATTTTGTTTAAAGCCACAATGTAATTTTTGGCCCTAAATCATATAAAAATTCATTTTAGCATGTGTAGTTTTAAAGGAATATATGTCTGGAAATATATATTTAAATGTGTCTTTCTACAAGTACAGATTGAAAAATGGGGGGAAGGATCAAATGGAATAAGGTGGATTTAGAGATAACACATGTGAATGTGACACAGAACATAAGGCTCTGCATGTCTATCCCAGGGTTCCTCAGACTTGACTCTCCAGTGCCCTTGGACTTCAATTACCAGAAGTCCAAGTCAGTACACCTGCTGATCAGGGCTTCTGGGAATTGAAGTCCAAGAACATCTAGAGAGCCAAGTTTGAGGAACTGTGATCTATCCTATGTACAATCATAGACTATCAATGTCCATCCTATATGAAATCATAGATAGAGAATATCTTCAGAAGATTACTATCCAAAGCAATTTATCAAATTCAGGAAATCCACTCTTTTACAATTCCTGATAATTTCTTCAACTAATTATGTGCTGTCAAGTGGAGGCATGCCTGCCCTAGATCATGTAGCTATGCAAAACTCAGACATGGTCTTTTTGTGGTCCTCTAACACTGTGAAGTTTTCTCAAAGCTGCACAGGCTGGCTCTTCTCTCAGAAAACACAATAGGGAAGGGAACTCATGATCTCTGGTTTTGCCAAGTGCTCCAACCTACTAAGTTAGCCATTCCACTGAGAACGTTGAAGTTGTTTTGTGGGTTGGGCTATTTGGGGACTGTTATTGTAGCTCATTGCCCTGAATAGTGCTAGTCACTAAATCAGGTAGTATAAAAGCACTACAAGCAAACAAACAAATCTCTAATATAATTGAGAAAGCACAATATATTTTCTTTGAAAGGGATAGCTGCCCATGAGATATGGCAAGATTTGGCAATGTTTGTACTAAAATCCAAGAAGAAGTGCCCATGGATTCCCCATTGAAACAAAGATGTCTCCCCACAATGGATGAATGTATACATGACAAAAAAGAGATATTAAATTAAACGTCATGGGAAAGGTTTAGTGGATGTGGGGGAGTAGAATTTGGGGTACTGAAGTATGCAGTTTGCTAGAAAAAACAGATGGATTAAATACATCAACCACATTTCACTGGGGCTGGTCCCCCCCACATACACCCCCCCCCCCAAAAAAAAAGAGCTACAGTCATGTAACAGATACAGTGTCAGAGTAGCACTCAGGAGACTTGCATGGCTTAGGAAACTCCCTAGAGGTGCACTGGCAAAAGTATTCCTTAAGTATCTCATGTGGCTTGAAAACCTTATTAGGGCTTTCCATAAAGTTGGAAACAACTTGAACAGCACCTAACAACTATGCAATTGTTTGGTTAATCCTATGAGAAGGGAAGAAATGGGAGAACTGGTAGAACATATGTGATCAATTTGGAAAGGTATAAACAAGAAATCCATATTAACCAAGGGAACAGGAGGGCAATTAGGTAGGATAAACATATGAAAGATCTAATAGGGTTGGTGAAAAAGGAGGGAAAAGTTGCTAACACTTTGACTCACAGGTTGGGGAAATAGAAGAAGAATTAAAAGAAGGGGGAAAGATGTCACCCAGATGTCACTCATCCCAAAGTGAAATTGCAAAAGAAGAAGAATATGTTGTCATCTAAAGTCCTTTGTTCTAGAGCATCAAGATTGCATGAGTTGCCCAACAGGTTACTGAGGAGTGTTCAGTCACACAGTTGAGTCCAACCCTTGGCAACCCCATGGACCACTGCACGCCAGGCTCCTCTGTCATCTTCCATGGTCCGCCCAGATCTACACCCACTGCATCAATGATGCTATCTAGCAACCTCATCCACTGCTGTTACCCTCCCTCTTAGATAAAACAATACCTTTTGTTAGGTGTGAAACACACAGTGAGTAGAGGCTACAAGCACCACTTTTGTTTTTGAACTGATCCAACTTCTCTACATTAAAGTATTCACACATACAAGTTCCTGCGGTACACAGAAAGAACCTCCTCAAAAATTGTGGTATTTTTGAACCACAATCAGGCATACCCTGGTAATGGCAACTTTGTGTTGTCAGCTAATCTTTCTCACACTAGGTCAGGTGAAAGCAACTGCAGAATGAATTCACTAACTGCTTCATTTTGGCAATTTCACATCTGGCCTTGACAGAAGAAGAAGAAATAAACGTTCTGGAATGAATGAAGTTTTCAGAGTTTTATATTGTGACTCCCTTTAGTGCTGTCTAGCCTAGCCTAGTCTTTGTGCTTACATTTCTCCTTTCAAGCCCTGGCGAGACATATTTTGATTAATTGAACAGTTCCCATCGCAGCTGGGAGCCAGGTGGTGAGATCCAGTTACGTAGGATGTTGAATCCAGGGTAATTAGTTTATTTTTTAATCTTTTAATTCAGTGGGAGTAAACTTTTGTGTGTTAATTGGTGAGGTTTAGAGCAGGAGCATCTTGACTAATGTGTTGTTAACAAGCATTGTTTATTGATGAAGCTGGTTCTTGCAGGCTGAGAATCTGAATTGGGGGGGGGGGAATAAAGAAATCAGAGATGGGATTTGTTGCAATTTTCCCCATAGCTTATAGGGCCAGAAAGGGCTTTTATGTTGTGTGTAGTTTTCTCACCAGGATCCTAAAAAGCGGGGGAGGTGGAGCTGTATTTTTTTCAGGGTCTGATTGTATTACACACACACACACACACACACACACACACACGGTAGGAAAAGCATTAACATCTGAGAGGGGCTGCATGGAAATTGCATTAACTGTATGATTATTTTACCAGGTCTCATGGCAGGAAAGAAAAGACTGAACACCATTATTTTACACTGCACACAATCACAGCTCCGTGTGTTGCTTGTTATTTAATGGATTCCTCATGGTGAACATATTCATTCCTTCTGCACAGCTTAATTACATGTTTTCTGAGACAAATGAAGAGGGATTCTTAGGCTAGGCGCTAAGGTTTTGCAGTGATCACAAGATTTTGTACAAGGATCCTGGTTGAGAAAAACTGTCCAGTTCATCATGGATAACCTCAGAAAGTGTTCAGTTTTGACTTGTGCTAAGATTTTGTTGTGTTGCATTGTGTTATAGGCCAACTGACCCCAAAGTCACAGGTGTGAAAAATTGTGTGGCAAAGAACTTAGATAGTCAGTATTTCTTTTTTATTATTATTTTTATTTAAACTCGACTTAAAACATAAAAAAACACAACATACAAACATAATAAAAATTTATAGTACAAACTAAGTGAACCCCACCACCTTCAGGATCTCGAAAATTTCTATTCTATTTCTTTTCCTTCATCTCCTTTAGTTACTGTACCTCTCTAAAAAGACTCTGTTTCATGCATTGACATCTGACCTTTCCTCTTCAATAGCACAATTCTATATATTCTCCCCATTGATCTTTAACTATATCCAAATTCCAAATTTCTTTATATTATTCAGTAAGTTGAAACTCAAATTCTACTTTTCAATCTTGCATTCTCACTGCAGTTACTAAAATTGTAATTACTGTAGTTTCTTTTTTGCCATTTCAATTGAACATCTCCAAAGCTGGATAACAGTGCTAATTTTGGACAACAATCTAGTTTCATAGATAAAATATCATGCATTTTATTAAAGACCATTTCCTCCATTTTCTTAATCTCTTCACATTCCCACCATAAATGGAAATAGGCACCAACCTCTTATTTACACTTCCAACATACTGCAGATTATTTTGAATAATAACAATTAGTGTTTACTAGTATTAAGCACCATCTCCATACTGTGAAAAAAATCGAGTATATTACTGCAACCCTGGCCTGGTTACAGTGCCTCCTAGTTGTATACTGTATCAGGCACAAGAGATTAACTTTAATATATAATGCCTTAAACAGTTTGAGACCTTGTTACAGTGGCTGGATGACAAAAATTTTACTACCCCACCGTGATGTCATCACAGTATAGGCGGAGCTAATGTCATGACATCATGACGTCATGGGCGGAGGCAAAGAAAAATAATAAAATAAAATAATAAAATAACACAAGCCTGTAAATAAAATAAATAAATAAATAAATAAATAAATAAATACATTGAAATACACCCATCCACCCACCCACACACACACCCCAAACATAAATTAACCAACCCACCCACCCACCCCAAACACAAACCCGTCACTTACCTGTTTATATAAGTGCCCTGGCAGCACCATGTTGCAAGATGGATATGGTCATCATACCGGTTCTCTAGGATAATATGCCTTAATGTAAATTTATTTATTTATTTATTTATTTAGATTTATTACCCCGCCCTAATCAGGCGAACCTAAATGTAAAACAACTGTACCTCCTTAAGGGTTCTCCAATTGGAACAGCACAGGTATAGCTTATTGATGAGGCAACTCCAAGACTTTGCTTAAAAACCCCAAGCCAGGCCACCAGGCCTGCAGGCCGCCAGGCTTTTTTAGGAACTGTGGTAGTACGTCAATATAGGTAAAGGTATTAAATGCACATTAAAATACACACAGACACACCACATCCAAAGCTGAGTCACTTACCATGGGGAGCAGGGTATAGGGAGCTTCAGGCTAGCAGCTTCTCTTCCTCCTCCCCACTTGGGAAGGCAGCAAGGAGGCCATGCATATGCGCCAAGCACTGTAGGCATGCATGCACACCAAGTGCTTGGCGCGCATGCGCAGTGGGAGAACTAGTGAAAAGGTAAGCCCCAAAGGTGGTTCCCCCCAAAAGCTGCTACAGGTTCTCCAGGACACTGGTAAAAGTTACTACCGGTTCTGGCGAACTGGTGAGAACCTGTTACATCCCATCTTGTTACATCCTGATGGAGCATTTCACCCCCAAAGATCAAGTTCCTGGTTTTCACCAAGTGGGGCGGCATATAAATCGAAATAATAATAATAATAATAATAATAATAATAATAATAATAATAATAATAATAATAATAATAATAATAATAATAATAATAATAATAATAATAATAATAATAATAATAATAATAATAATAATAATAATCTCCAGGTACAACACCAGGAATGGAAAGGAAGATCATAGAAGCTCCTATTCTCTTGAACAGGGGTGGCCAACCATGGTGCCCCAGGGTTTATCATTATTGACTACTTGCCTGCCTGCCTGCCTTAATACAGTGTGTTTGCTTATGCTTAAGTTTCTGTGTGAAATTAATACCAATTTTTGCCTGTTGTTCCTGACAGTACACTATTGGCTGCTGTTTCCTTCCATCCCTCCAACCATAATAGTAATCCAGTGCCACCAGTGAGTCAATCTTTTTCATCAACTGCACAGTGGCTTGCAACTGAAAATGGTTATATCTATGCAAAGTTTGACTGATTTATTTTGATGCCTCCCAGGTGGGTCCTGTGAGCAATTCAGTAATAAAAGTGAGCAATTTAGTAATAAAGAGGTAGTCCCTCTTATTGCTGACCCAAGAGGATAGAATATAAGCTGCACTGAATAAAGAGAATAATTCCATGCTTTTATTATTGTATGTTGTTATTAGTCAGTGTGTTTAAAACTCCTGACAGAATGCCTAGCTTGAAAAATGAAAGCATTTTTATTGATTTGAGTGTTATTGCTCTTCTCGTTTATTATTTCTGCCTTAATTTTTGTGCTTCATTTAATATGATTTTCAGATATTTAATATGCTGCTTTGAGAAAGTATTTGCATTTTGAAAGATGACCTTTAAAAATTCTTCTTAAATAAATAAACAAACTAATAAAGAGAAGCTGAATTATGCTCAGTGCTGGATCACTTCCACAAGCAATTTTAATTCTGTAAATGAGAGCTCTTTTCATTTTCAGAGAAATGACATTGAAAGATATACATCATTATAAGAAGTGCATGTGGAAAGAACTCTGCAGAATAGATAGATGCAGTACTGTATAAAAGTCTTAGGCTACCACCAGCTGGTATGGGGGAAATTCAATGAGTGATTTGAGAGGGCATAACTGAGCCCCTGAGCCACCTAATTGGAGAGAGCCTTCTATTGACTCTCCTCTTAAGCCTCTCCATGTTTGGTGAAGTTTGGAAGTAGGGTGTCCAAGGTATGCCCCTGAAAATCACTCACTGAATTTTCTCCAACCTAGTTGGTGTTGGCCTGAGACTTTTGTACAGTACTGTATATTGGAATCAAATACCCTAACTCCAAACTTCACCAACCATGGAATAGAGCTGAGAGGAGTATCAGCAAAAGATTATTTCCAATTTTGGTGTATCTATATGAAGCTCATGGGCTACGTTATGCACCCTCTCCCTCCCCCCCCAAAAAAAATCATTTAATTTTCCTCAAGTCATCTGATGATGGCCTAAGATGCTTGCGCAATATTGTAAACAGACAGACAGATCAGGGGTTCTCAAGGTTTTCACACTATGGACTGGACCACACACCCTCAGACAGCTGAGTGGGCTGGACACATTGTCCCCCCCCCCAATTGTAAATGCTGATGCAAACTTGGACAAAATTCATCATTGATATTTATGCTCATTTGTTTTCGTATCAGAGATTACTCTGGCTTGAAAGGATTTTTGCAGGAGATGCCAAATGAGGCTCCTTTCATGTCCCTCATCGTGCAGCTCTCAGGAATCGAACCCATGTTTCCAGTCTCCAAGCCTAGTGCCTTAACCACTATGCCACCAGGGGAGCTAATTCAGTGACATTGGCATAAAAGCATAATAAAATTCCAAACAAAATCCTTTAGCACCTTTCATTAATATTTTAGATATGAGGCAGTTGTTGTTGGTGGTGGATTTGCAACCAGTCATTACGTTTTGCAAACCTTTGGTGCACATTCTCTCTCTCTCCCCCCCCCCCATTAAAATAAAGGAAATAAAATACATTAACACTCTTCACACTTTGAAACACCAGGAAAATATGGCAACAATTTCCCAATGATGTGAGGTGTGAATTGTGGGGAAAGCAAAATGCTGTTATAAATATGGCAAGCTCACATGTTTGTAACAGATGTAGGACTGAGCTCTAGATAGTCCATGAACACAGCACACGGGGTAATAACATCTAAAACTAATCAGTGTGACCTCTAGAGGCTTGTTTAGATGATCAGTTGAAGAGAAATAGCTATCTCTTCCTTCAAAATTGCCTCTATGCTGCTCATATTGGAGGCACGGATAACTTTGAGAGATTCACTTACGACTACCTGATCCCCCTTCACTTTTTTTATTGGTGTAAGTGTTCTTATAATGGGAGTTTATTTCCAAAGAATGTGTAGCAAAGAATACAATAGCTGTGATTCTAAACATATGTCCTTGAAATGCTGTTGGGGAGAAAATGGGATGTAGTATCACTTAATAGCTGTCAATGTACAAGGTTAGCATCATGCGATTGCTATGCTGTTTCTTCAGGGCACCATTGACCTAGGAAAGGAATGTTATGATGCATTGATAAGAGAAGTTAATGTTACAATGTTTTCCAGAACTGGGTCTGATTCTAATTGATTCTGAAAGGAACTAGATCAGTAGTTCCCAGCATGGGGCACATGCCCCACATGGGGAACTTCAATTCCCAGAAGCCTAAGTCAGTACATTGGCTGATTAGTGCTTTGGGGAATTGACTTAGGCTTCTGGGAATTGAAGACCAAAAACCAAAGGTTGAGAAACACTGAACTAGTTTGTTTGTTTGTTTGTTTGTTTGTTATGGTTCCCCTTTTCATCCCAATACTTTCAGTTGAGGCAACTTTTAAGAAACCAGTCTATTTGTACTATTTGCAGTCTCCTGCTGTCTATTTTTGCCACCAAAGGTACTTGAGTCACCTTGTCTAATGATAGGATCCATGCTGGATGATCTCTATTCAGTTTAATAAAGTTCTTAACCTTTTTAAGCCACGGTTTGAGTCATGCTCCCTCAGGCAGCTTTGGGGCCCAGACGACCATTTTGGCCTTCCTCCACCACATGGCACTTTCTGGTGTGGTGGAGGTGGTAGGGGGGCACATAAAAAGGCACCAAGGGCCGCATCCATCCTGTTGGCTGCAGATTTAGAATCCCTGGTTTAATAGGTCATAACGTATAGACACCTGCTTATCTGTTACCTGTTCCTGTTATCCAAGGTTCCTCTGAGCACAACCCAGTGAAATGTAAGCAAATTTGCCACACACAGTTAATCTGATGGAACAGTTTCCTCTCTCCTAGAATGATAACACAAACGGCAGGCTAGAGGTGTCCAACGTGATTCCCATTTGCTGAAAGGAGACAACTGACACATCAAATTGGCCTACATCTCTCCAGTAGATGGAAGTTAGTAAAAGAAAAAAGTAGGTCTGGCATATGCTAATTAGTTGAGAAGGAGGATAAATTAGCAATGCTATTCTGTGAAGTAGTATTAACAAGATGGGGTGTTTGAAGACTAGCTATCACATTTCTTTTCACATACTAGCTCCTGTAAATTCTAACAAATTTCCAGCTGAGCTGTGTATTTCGGGAGGAGGGGGCTTTTGTTACACCTTATGGCAATATATAAATCACTTCTATATTTCAACTCTGGTTTCTGAAGCTTAATCTTTATTTTCAGAAGCCCACAAACCTAGAATTATTTTTAGAAAATATATCTTTTTCAGGTTCTTAGTAAATTTCATTGCTTCATTTCCCACCTATCATTTTTAATGGAATGGGAAGGGGGAGTTGAAGCCTTCTGCACTCACCAGAGATAATTTATCATTCATGCCAATATATTATTCAGGAACCAGGCAAACTAACCTATATTTCTATAGAAAAAAAATTCATGATAAAAAAAGTATTCATACAAAATCTATCTAAGTAATATACATGACACAGATTCTTGGGGAAATCGTGACTTTCATTTTCAATCTCTAGCTGTCATTTGTGGGAGACATTGAGTTAATAAGAAACTTGACCTCACCACCATTTAATGTAGGGATACACATTCTTCTTTCGTGTACTAAACAAACCATGGACTGCCAAAATGAAGACACTTTCTTGGCTTTGTCCTTGACCAAACTTAAGTCCTCATTGGTGCATGTTTCTGATAGCAATCAGCAGACAAGTTAATGAGCCAGATTCTGTACCTCTTCATATTCACAGCACATGTAGTTGTTTGCCAGCAATGCCCACTTGAGCATGTTGGTCTTGCATTTAGAAACTCTGACACTCAGCCTATTCAGGGTCCTCCAAGTGAAGTAGGGGAGGTTGAGTTCCTCAGCCATATCTTCCTTTAATGTTGTTCCTTGTCCAGTGAGCGCCTTCCTCCATCTTCTAATTTGGTTTTGCTCTTGTGTACCCTCAAGAATGTTTGTTCTTGCCATAAAACTCTTCCTGGATCTGAGCCAGTGGACCTAAGGCTCAGATCCATTCAGAGGATATTGAGGGTCATTCTCTTGCTTAGTTTTCTCAACATCCACTGCTACTTCTCTCCTTATCTTATCTTATCTTATTTATTTATTTGTTCAACTTGTATGCTGCCCCACTCGCAATGCGACTCTGGGCGGATGACAAAGAATCGCAAAATACAACAATTCCCATAATACAATAAACAGGATTGCAGAGTATTACATTACCATAGTACAAAAGCATTTCAAAGACAATGCACAAGAAAAAACCAGTACATAAGCTATTACAAAAAATTCAAACCCCAACAGCTATGTCCACTTCCCTCCAGGCCGGGCAGGCGGAGCGATACCAACAAGAGGGTATATTTTCTCAACTGGTGTAGGTTTGAGGCATCCTGTCACTACACACATGGCTTCATTAACAGTGATGTCAGCTTGCTTGATACACAGTAATTTTTGTTGAAGTATAAAGACAAAGCCCAAATGAGTCTCTTTAAATAAGTTCTGGTGATTCCTGAGGCAAAGTGCTCTTCTTCAAGCAACCAGAGATGTAAATATATTGTGGATGAAACCACAGCAGCAATTCAGGTTTTAGAAAAGATTTAACTGAAGTGCAGTGTCCAAGCAGACCTAAACTTTTCAAACCAGTATGACTACTACTAATTGTGAAGCCAGATTTTCTGCAAGAAAACTGGACTTTTCTCTAAGCTTTTTTCCCTACTTCATACACAATGAGTAAATGTGTCTGTTGAAAATCCTCAGAATGCTGGATAAAGGCAAGAAAGGGAATGGGATGGTGTGGTTACAGATTCTTCTCGGGCAGTAATGGGGAACCTTGGCACTCCAGCTGTTCTTGAACTTCAATTCCTAGAAGCCCTGCTTAGCAGGAATGCTGAATTGCGCTTCTGGTAATTGAGGTCCAAGAACATCTGGAGTGCCAAGATTTGCTATCAGGGTCCTAGGGTACATTTGCTGAGTGGTTCTCTTGGTGTTTGTCCTTTAGGGAAGTGAACGTAATTTTACTGCTGCTTCCTCTTTCTGTTCATTATCACTATGGCCCATTATGATAAGGCATTTGATTTCTTTTCAAGCATCATATCCAAATGATGGAAATAACACATCAGATAAACACAGAGATGTTTTGATGGGGAGTTCTTATCTTTTAAAAAAACACTCTAAAAAACCTCTAAAACTTTAATTTCTCAAAATAACATCTAAAATGAAATTTAATTGCAGTTTGCAGTGTTGAAAACATTATTTTTCAGTGTTAATGTGGAATACACTACCAGTGGAGCTGCTCCAGGTCCCATCACTGGCTACCAGTGGTGTAGGGTGGAGGGGGGAAGGAGGGCCCCCCGCCCCAGATGGCACTTTTTGGGCTATGGGTATTCTTAGACTACAACTCCCAGAAGCCCTAGTGGGAGTGGGCACCAGCATCCACCAGGGGGTGGCAAATTTGGCTTATGCCCCTGGGGGACTGAAATCAATGCTGCACTACAGCTGGCTACCTTTTAAAAACAATTTAAAATGCTCTTTTTCAAGGAGGCCTTTCACTGGGTGTTGTTCTCCTGTCAATAAATTAGCCACTTAGATTTAGTTCCAAAGTCCTCTGTCGCCAATTATTTTTATTTTTATTTTATTTTATTTTATTTTATTTTAGTCTAGTCTAGTCTAGTCTAGTCTAGTCTAGTCTTCTAGTCTAGTCTAGTCTAGTCTAGCGGCAAGTAATTAAAGATATGGGAATACCAGAACACCTTATATGCCTCATGAGAAATCTGTACATGAATCAAGAAGCAACAGTTAGGACAGAATATGGAATAGCGGAGTAGTTTGTAATAGGAAAAGGAGTAAGACAAGGCTGCATTTTGTCACCCTACTTATACACAGAGCACATAATGTGCAATGAAGGGATGGAGGAATCACAATTTGGGATCAAAATTGCTGGGAGAAACATTAACAATTTGAGATATGCAGATGATACCACCCTAATGGCAAAAAGTGAGGAGAACCTAAAGAAGCTCCTGATTAGGTTGAAAGAAGAAAGTGCAAAAGCTGGCTTGAGACTCAATATAAAAAAAAACCAAGATCATGGCAACAGGCCCTATCAGTCCCTGGAAAATAGATGGGGAAGAAGTAGAAGCAGTGACAGATTATACTTTCTTAGGATCAAAGCTCACTGCAGATGGGGATTGCAGCCATGAAATAAAAAGGCGACTGATTCTTGGGAGCCAAGCGATGAAAAACCTGGGGAGCATAGTGAAAAGTAGAGACATCAAATTGCAAACAAAAATTCGTATAGTCAAAGCAATGGTATTCCCGGTGGGAATGTATGGTTGTGAGAGCTGGACCATTAGGAAAGCTGAGTGCAGAAGAATAGATGTCTTTGAGATGTGGTGTTGGAGGAGAGTTTTGAGAGTCCCCTGGACAGCGAGGAGATCAAATAGGTCAATCTTAGAAGAAATCAACCCTGACTGCTCCTTAGAAGGTCAAATTGTAAAGATGAAACTAAAGTACTTTGGACATCAAATGAGGAGAGAAGATTCACTTGAGAAAGCCTTGATGCTGGGAAAGGTGGAGGGCAAAAAGGGGGCAGCCAAAAATGAGATGGCTAGATGATATTGTAGATACAATGGGCACAGAGCTGAGCGAGTTGAGGAGGATGGTGGAGGACAGAGGTGCCTGGCAGATAGTGGTCCATGGGGTCGCAGAGGGTCGGAATCGACTGTGCAACTGAACAACAAAAAGTCTAGTCTATGATGTATTTGTTCGTGGTGGGTTTTGATTTGTTGTGAGTATTGTTGTTATTTATTTTCTGTTTGTTCACTGCCCAGAGTGGGATAACACCCAGATGGGCGATATAGAAAAACAATAAATAAATAAATATTTTGGGTATATCTTCCTCAGAGGAAAAGTACAAATCCAGAGTTGACAAAGAGACCTATGCCTCCCTTATATTTCTAAGTAGTAACCCAGCCTTGCACATGTAAGTACATTGGAGTATAATACCCAGGCATATGGAGTATTCATATGCTATGTGTGTTTGTTTCATGTAGTATGTGTCTCTTTGTTCAAGTCTATATAGGCCATGGGAGATTGTGCAACAGAAACCAAGCATTTGTCCTCCTGCAGGTGTTATATTTTCTCACTGTTCTCTTTCCCATGCAGCGTGTGCGCCCTACTTAAACATTTCATTCAGTATGGCAGGATAAAAGCAGATTTACATATTGTGGTTCAAATGAGCTTTGCACTCACAGGTGTTGTAAAACTTGACAAACAGGTAGTCAGTTGCAAAGGGGGAGGTGAGCATGGGGATGGGGTGTGCTTTTTTTCTTCAAAATATATTGCATTATAAAAGAAGTGATGAAACAGAAACCATCTGGAAAGCATTAACAGTCTGCTTCAAATGCAAATAGGGTAAGTGAGAGGAGACTACCAAATTTTTGAGCAGAATTATGCAGAAAGTTTAAAGAAACCAAAGCTATTGTCCCAGGTGGACAAGGAATAATCATTTGGTGTGTAAAACAATGCAAGCTGTTTGAGCCAAGAATGTCTTTCATTCCTGCATACACCCACAACATAGGAGAATAATAATTGGTAAGATTCTTTAGTTTACATTTTTGTAAGTACACAAAGGGGTAAATACTGGTGGGCAACCTTATTGTTTAAGAATAACATTCCAGAAACAAATGGAGGCAAATCTGGAGTGGGCTGTATAAGTTCAAGTGAAAACAGACTTTTGGAAAATAGAAGGGTTAAGTTGTTGGTCAGAGGAAAATGCATTCTGTAAATGCTCAAATGAAATTTGAAAGGTCAATTAATGAGGAAAGTCTTATTCTAGAACCATCTGGCAGAGAGATAATGTCTGTCTCCTGTAAACTGGGAAGTTCAGAAATGTATTTGTAATAACAATGGAAAGTCAACAACAGATGATCAGCCTAGCAGGTCAGGATTTTGAGTATTCCTTCAGGCTATGTCTGCCTGGAAGAAAACTATTAAAGAGAGAGCAAAAGCCATCCACAGTGAATTTCCGATTGTAAGAAAAGTGGAATTTCCAGAGCAGGAGCCCGTCTTTCATCCATGTATCTGGAGGAACAAGGATTGGGGTCTACTATGAATGATGTTCTATTGAAGGATAGGATAGGGACATCTATCTGGGAAGGGGTCTTCTTAAGAATGAATGTAGATGATGAGAGAAACATTTTGTTATTTCCTATGTGTTGCTGTGTATTTCCCATCCTTGTGTTTTTGTAGAAATTTTGCACCTCCCCCATGTTTTCTCTACTTTTGGGTTTTAACTTTTGCGTTTTTAATAAACCTCATTCTAGCATTTGACACATTCATAGGGACACTGAGGAAAATTAAACAAATGCTAATTAGATTATTGAGAAATGTAGCAGTTTAAGAGATAGGGGAAGGTATTTGTCCTGTTTTCTCCTGTATTTATATGTTTTGAAGCTCAAGTTCTTTCCCTTGGAGAGATGAAGAAATGATAAACATGGGTAAATTTTTATAAAATAAACATACCTACAGTTCACACAATTCTCTCCCACAAAACCGGGATAGAAGTATACTTGACAAAAATGGGTGGGTTATCTACAAAATAGCCTTTTTAAAAAACAAACATAACATAATTACAGCTATAAAACACTTTCAACATTAAATATATCAATATATAAATGAATTTATTTACAATAGTTAATTCTTACTGTAAGATGATCTGTTGTACTTCTGAGAAGGCATGTCGCAGTCAACTCTTAATGTCCCCAGTTCTCTGAAACACACTGGTCACACTTATTGGGCTGGCTATTATCTGCTGACTGGCCTGTGTTATAAATTTAGTAATTTTCTAAAGTACACCCAATGATAACCCTTTCCCATGTTACACACCACATGGGGGGCATTGACTAAATGTGCCCCCCCCCCGGCAACCACTTCAGCCTGGATACCACAATGCAAGGCATCCAAAAAGAGCTGCATGCCATCATCCAACAGATGCACCCCATCAGGGCGGAACAGGTGTGCCAAGTCCGGCTGGATCTGGCGGTGCCGGACCATGGACCTAAGGCCCTCCTCTCGGAGGAAGAGAGCCACAGCCCGGTTAACTTTACACAGGGCCCTGTGTAGTCACCAGGGGTCACAGGGGACCTTGTAATAAAGTTGGGGGATAATACACAACCAGATGAACCAGGTAGATGGTCACCACTGATGCAGTAACAGGAGGTCATAGCATATTGACAGACTGAGGTCAATACCCGGTATCAAACCAAAGTCATTACCTCCTAAATGCAGCACCAACAGGTCTGGATGAATACAACATCGGACCTCAGTGAGGGTCGGGATCAACTGGAACCAGTGCATGCCACGCTCGCCTTCCCACATAAGAAAGGCTGTATCCTGGAGGCCGAGGTGTATACCACAGGGAGCCCGACGGGCATGCTCATTGGCCCAGTAGAGGAAGCTGTAGCCAAACAGCCACACGTGGCACTGACTCTCTAGGAACACAGGACCTGGAAAAGATGAAACGAAAAGGAACAGCAACCAGCTCAAGACCACAATGGGGATACGTAGGACCTAAAACAGCTAGAGGCCTACCACCCCATACGCTTAATGTCCTCCTCCCGGCAGCCCAAGGCAGCAGCAGTAGAGGCAGCCCCAATTTGGCGCTGCCCATAACATTCCAGAATTGGTACCAGGTGAGCCGGGTGCCATCCTGGTGTGGATCAGGTGACCACAGTTGTAGTAGTCCCCAAGAGCTGGGCAAACAGGAGTCATAAATTGTAGCCATAATTGTTGATTCTGTTCATCCCAGCGCATGTCAGGCTGGATTGCAGCACACATCCTAAAGTTTTGGTCATATAATAGCCAGGCCTGGCCAGGGAAATTGACTTGAGCCCTATAAATAATGTCCAGGTACTGTATCAACAGTAAGGTGCAGTCAGGTGCTTTAATTGGCATGGCCACAAAAATAAGATAAGCCGGGAGCCAGTCGGCCCACAGGGTTTTTTCTTGCACAGCAACTCCTTTTCATGAGCGTCCATCTTATCTTTCTCAGCCTTATCTGAACTGCAATTAAGCAACGAGAAAATGTCAATGTATTCCCCTCCCCCCGACAGATTTTGGCACAAGTAGCCAGGAGCAAATGGTCAACCATGCACGGGGGGCAGTCTTGTACCCTGTGTTGCCAGCTACTGGGTACAGGTAAGCCATAGGGGGGACCAACATAGGGCACAGGAAGGGCGGATGCTGGGGGTAAGGCACCTGCCACAATGGGGGTGGGCGAAAGGCACCCTGGGTTTGGCAGCCTGCCCCACCAAAGGGTGAGAAGGTTGTGGCCATGGCCACGGAGCCAGGGGGTGTGAGGCAGAATTGGCCAATGTGGACAAGTTAGGTGTGCTTGTTTGTACATCATGCTCACCAAGACAGCATTCCATGGCAGGGTCCTAGCATAAAGGCAACATCGGTGCAGGGGAAACTGGAACAGGAGGCCACTGCATGGCAGCAACTCCCCCAGGAGTCAGATCCGCACCCACACCCTCGGGGGCCGGGGTGGGGTGAGAAAGCGGAGGCTCTCCTGCAATGGGGACCGGGCTTGCCTCAGGCAGTGGTAGGACGGGTGCCTGCAGCACCTCGAACTGGATGATGTGTTGTTGAAGGGCACCAACGACGCCCTCCCATGTGGGAGCTTTGTGACATGGGGGTCACTGAGCACAAACGAACCATGGTCTGAAGTGGTGGGAGGCAAAGGAGAAAGAAGCAGCAACCCCAATTCACCAGTAAAATGGTAACCAGATCTCAGGCACTTGATGGAGTCCCTGGAAAATGATCAAAGGACTGAGAAGAGAACAAATGGGTATGTTCCTTTGGCTTCATTGTCTACTTTGGAAAACAGTAGGGAGCGTAGCACCAGCATCACACCTTCTTCATGGAAAAGTACTTTCAGCATCAATGGAAGGTCTAAGAAAATAATCCCATGGCCTGGCAGTGAGCTTTCTAGAAGCCCAGTCAGCAGAGCAAAACTGCCCTTGTGTTTGTGTGTTGGAAGTAAAGTAGTGCAGGATGCAAACACTGAAGCAGGGCTCCCCAAACTTTTTCCACAGTGGGCTGGATTACACCCTCTGGACAGCTGAGCGGGCCAGTCACATGTTCCTCCTGCCATAAACACTGCAGTAAAACACATCCACAACATGCTAGTGCATTTATTGCAGCATTTACATCAAGTGCAAGGGCATTTATGCATGTGTGGACACATTTTACAGCTTTTGTAAACACGGGGTTCCACTTCTGGTAGCAGCGAGTGTGGCAGCGGGCCACATGAAAAGGTGCCATGGACCAGCTCTGGCCCGCAGGCTGTAGGTTGGCCACCCCTGCACTAAAATGAATGGTGACAATCAATGTAACCTCTGGGCATATTTGACCTTCAGGCAATCCAGTGAAAAATAGTGGCCAAAATCCTGTTGGTGATTTATGTGTGCATAAGTTAATTTGTATAACAAATTGCTACTATTTAACAGGGTGCATACATGCTCTCCACTACACAAGAAGCCATCTCCATTGCACAACAGGCAATCAGGAACTCACTAGTAAATAGCAACAATTAAGCCTATGCAGCTATGAATTACCAACAAGAATCTGATCACTTGAAAAATTACCTGATTTTCCTTGATTATAGGTCCATTGACCTGGATAACTCCCAAGCACATTTCCAAAATCTGCTAATCTAGAACCAGTACCAACCTTTCCCAAAATCTCACTAGCTTCACCTCTCTGACATCACAAGCTCCCAGCTAAAAATCTCAGCAAGTGGCAATTGTGAGTCAAATCTCGGCCATTTTAAGGTTCGAGAAAGACTACATTTTGAAACAATGGAGCCACCATCAGTCAGAGTAGGTGGATGGAAAACACTGGGGTGGAATGGGTTCCCTGATTTGAAAATTTCAGGATGAGGTGCTCTGCTTCTATCTGCATCAATGTTCTGATTTGGTGAGATATCACTTCCTTCCTCTCTGAAATGTTAAATGAGACATAACAGGATGGGACAGCCACTGTTCATATGCATTTCTCATTATCAATCTTCTTTCTTGTAAATGGTTGAAATGAGAGTTCAGGTTCTAATTTTTGCAATAAAAATACTGAAGTGTGGGAAGCTGAAAGGAGAGAGCAAATTTACCATCACCTAGCAGCAATGGTTGTAAAAACCTTTGGTTGTAAAAACTAGAGTGTAACACTCTGCTTTATATAAGGTGTCATTGTTTAATAGATAGCCTTACCACCTCCTCTTATATGAAGTTGTGCCCTTAGGAATACTGTGGATTTATTTCCCAAAGTAACCTTAGGTGGACCTGGAGGATCTAGTGTGGGATAGAATATTTGAGGAACACTGTTTGATACTCAGTTTTACATTTCTAAAAATTCCAGGAGGATGTACATCACAGGTGCATCACAGATGAACTTAATAGCAAGATGAGCGTGGCAACCATCTGTTCACAAGACTTCATGACTCTGATATCATCTGTGGGACAGTACATAGTTTACCAAATAGTGTAATCCCCCCACCCCTTTAACTTCTGGAGCTATTGTATTCTTTATTGATGAGTCTGAGGGCTAAATACAGTAGTTCATAACAAGGTTGACATAGCTAGGTGATACATGAAGAACATATACAGATACATACCCCTAACAGAGATGTGTGTGTCTGTGTGTCTGTGCCTGTGTGTGTCTGTGATGGCTCAATTTGGGTAGAAGTTCTGTGCCTGCAGCACTGCTGATTTCAGATCCAGAGAAGAGGAAGAGAAGCAGAAGAAAGGATTTGTTTTGCCCCTTAAAGAAATACTCAAAGAGGAGCATCTCAGACATTCTTCTACCAATAACTGCTTTAGGAAGCCACCTAGGAGTGTATTCTGGTGGCCGGGGAGGGGGGGGTTAAATAAAAATAAAAACAATGGAGTTCCCAGGCCTGCAACTCTTTTTGCCTTGTCCAGAAGTTCTTTGGTCCTGATTGCATCATTCAATCTATAGCAGGACCTTTACATTTGCAAAAATGGGTTTTTCCCAGAGAACCAGAAATGCATAAATAATATCACAGAGACAGAAATGGTAGGGTCAGAACATCTACAAAAGGCTGGGATGGAAGGTGGGTCCTGTACCAAAAAGTTCATACTTGGGCCAACTCAGGGGACCAATGAATATCCCTGAAATTAACTATCAATTGATATAATTTAACCCTACACCACATATACTAGAATGTTGACATGGCTACAAAATATCTGCTTAATGACATTCTGGAATTTTATATTCATTGGTCTCTGTCACATAGTTTGAATTCTGAAAAAGACTTGCACAGTCACCAGTGGAATGAGGAGTAGAAAATTGGATACAGGCTCAGTTATAAATAAGGTAGAACCTCCTTTCCATACTTGGTATACCTCAATCTGATATAAAGTATCAAGACATCCTTAAAATTGACCATTCACTATATGATTTCTCAGTTCTACATAAGAGTAAAAAGACCAGTACTCTAACTGCAATATTAGCAAGAAGCCTCTAGTTTTCATACAAACCTTGTATTTTGTACCAGAAAAAGTGTTCTGTTTAAAATCATATTCCTATTTTGTTATGTGATTGCAAAGAGTGATTACATTAGCATTGACTCCCTCTTCTGGTAAGCTTCCCTTTGCATGCCCAGAATCACACAGTGGTTGCAAGACTACTCATGTAACCAGTTGAGTGTTCAGTTGTACAACCAAGAGCTATTGGGGCAAGGGACTGCTTGTATGACATCCCTTAGGCTCAGCATAGGATACTAGCCTTGCTACTCTATGCCCAATGCAAGCTTCTTGGCAAAAAAATAACATTTTGCACATATTTAATAAAGAAGTGGTGAAATGTAGATTCATAATCTCACCAGCAGAAAGGGAACTTCTGATATTTTTCACTCTAACCTGTGAGGATGGAATAAGCCAAGATTTACATCCCTACTCCAGATGGTTTGCAACTTTGTGGTGGTATTTATATTGTTGGACAATTACTCACTCACTCACTCACCCTCACACACAAAGTTTAATTTTGTACCTGAAGGTAGCAACAATTGCTATTGTCTCACCACAGATACTAATAAGAGCAATATGGTAAAATAAGAACAGTTACGGTTATGTGTATATCCTGTTACATGTATATGCATCCTTTTGTGTTAAATCTAAAGAAACAAAGCCAGTCTTGAAAAAAATTACCAAGTGCTGCTTACAGTGCATCCAGTCAGTTTCCCGGAGGTGTCCAATTTCAGCATAATTTCCTGAGCACTTCACATTTTAGCACTATTCAGCTACAGTTTCTGTTGGGGAGAGGGATGAGAGATGGTCTAGAAAGTCAAGGAAAAATGGCATGTCTCACCTCTCCCCCCCCCCACCCCAATGGACCAGTGGGAACACTCAGTTACTTACAATCCAATCATCTGTCATGGAATGATACTCTTTGATTACATCACGCTCAGTCTGCTTCCTTGAGATTTGTATGCATTTTCTTCCTGTTTCTGTACATTTTGCAAAGTATTGTTTCCAAACATAATACCATTAAAAAGGCTCCCTTGACTATTTGGTTAAAAATGCCTGTCAAAGAATCTGTGGGTTTGCTTGGGGGAGGAAAGGTGACAGTAAAACAGGAAGACAGACATCGGAAGCACAAATGTATATTCCCATTTCCAGTAAAACACTGGTAAACAGCAGCTGCTGCCCATTCAAGCAGCACTTTGTCAAAGAGTGGTTAACTGACTTTCCTGTTAATGAGACTGCTGAAATCCTTCAGTTACGCAAACTGCATAACAGCGTAACTTTTAGAGGCAAATTACTATAAAGTAAGAAATCTCCATATACCTTATCCACTGCACACTGAGTTTCACAACTCAGCATTCAATGCATAAGAACTACAGGAATTGCTGAGACAATTTACTTCCAAAAGTTGCACAATTTGCATAACTGTACAACAGGATTTCAGCCTGTGACATCACCTAAGGAATCCAGTATCACTTCACCTCAAATACTTAGGCTTCAGCTTGTTCAGCAAGGATGTTTACAAACAGCCATCCTGAAATGCAACATAGTACAATTCATGACTGGGACATTTGGAAAGGGATGTAGTCTTCTGATACAACACACATTTTCAATTGGATTTATATCACACCTTTCTTCCAGTGTACTCAAGGAGTAATACAGGTCTCCATGTCCCTTACTTTATCCTCACCAGAGCTTGGAACATTAGGTTTAAAAATTAATTTATTACTAATAGTAACTTTTCACATTATTTCTGTTATGATTTTTGCATCCTTGTTTGTTATTTGAAATAAGTGTAATACTAATGGAAGGTCTGCTCATGGAAATGGAAGTTGCATGCCACTCTGTTTGGGAAAGAACACACATAACTTCTCAGAGGAGTTATGGGAGCTCTGTCTCAAAGAAAGTAGCATGCAACCAACATTTCAAAGAGTAAAACTTCAATTTGTCAGGGATTTTCTGGCAATATGTGTGGCAGCACAGCAGAGTAGCGGTTAGGCTATTGCGCAGCCGAAGGTTCGGGTGCAAAGACAGACACACATACAGCTTCAGTGAATAGTGCGGTTTACTTCTGGATGAGGGAAAGACAATAAACACAGAACTATATACACAGGTACCAGTCTGTCTTCAAGCCCCACAGTTGCAACAGAGCTTGGAATCCCCAAAGGCTCAAGTCCAATGAGCATACACAGAGTCCTGCCAGCAAAACACTGGCTGCAGTTTGCCAAAGTCAGTATGCTCTTCTCAGCAGTATGGAGTACCTAATAGTTCTTGGTAGAAGCAGAGCTTCATGCAGCACGTCTTCTTCCGCTCAAGTCAGTTGTCAGTCTGTCACAGTTCCTCAGCAGTTCAACCTCCTTAGTAGTTGAATACCCTCCTCCGTAGGCCATAGTTATACTGTGCTATTGCTGTGTCATCCACTAAGTGGTCACAGCTGTGCTCAGCTCTGAATCACGTACGCCAAGCAGACACAGTTACATAATCAGTCTATGCCTCTATAGCTAACACCTGTGTCTGGAGCTCTCCAAGGGTCTTAAAGGTATACTCACACAGTGGGCAGGAATCTTGCTACAATACCCCAAAATGCCCTAACACCATCTGTGTTGCTTTTTAATACCATTATATTTAAGCATGAAGTTTTGAGGAACCTTCACTAGTATTGGCCAAAAATGTGGCAAAAGGGGAACGGAAAGTATCAGTACTTTAAAGGGAGACATTAATCTTGTGTCAAGGAAGCTCTCTCATGTACAACGCGGTTGTTGAGGTTCCAGGAGAGGTGTCTATAACTGGTCACAGGGCTATAGCAGCTGCTTTCTACATTTTTTCCATTTTTTTAAGGGTGTTTCTTTTTCATCTACTTTGCAGTCATGTGAAGAGAAAGACTTCTGTTAGTGTAGCACACAGCTGCTTAATTCTAGAGACTTCTTTTTTCTTCTTTTTAAACCCCCCCCCCCCAATTTTGACAAGAACAGCCAACGTGGTAGAAAATATGGTCAGGTGTTATGCTGAGCCTGTGACCATCAAAATGATGTTATCTTTTGAGAATGCAGACCAAGTTTAGCAAGTTTTTCATTGGCATCAAACACTATGTTGAAAAAATGTATTCACATCTGTTTCGAAAATATCAGAGGTAAACTATCCTATTTCTAAATACTTGGGGAAATGTCAAAGGTGACTTTTTGGAAGTGAAATGGCTCCACTTTTTCCATCAGATGACAGCAAGAATTAGGGGATTTTTTTCCCCTTTCTTGATTATTTTAAATGGTTAAATGATGACTTAGCATAAATATCAAATTATAGTGTATGTTTGTAGGTTGTTAAGTTTGCCTGGATGACAAACCAATAAAGATGATTGTTTTTTAGACTAAATCTTTTGTGATAATATTTATACATATGCTAGCACAGCAGGTACCAGCCAAGGTAAAAATAATGTGTTTTCTAGGAAAGTCAGATATTTTGAATAGTATCTCTAATAACTTAATAGCAAAGCTTAAGAGCTTAAGAGCAAAGACTGGAGAGATTTATTTAGAAATTGTTGTTTTATATGCACCTTTGTGTAAACAATACTATGTTGATCGACAGGAAAAAGGATTACAAGTAGATAAACCTTAATATGTTGATTGAAGGCAATCATATAAACACATCTTATTTAAGATAGAGTTGCTAGACAAAAGCAACCACAATTAAAGAAAATTGAACTAGATGATTTAATTCTTTGGGCTAAGAAATTCATGTGAACTTTTTTCCCCATCTAAACTATAGCTGCTTAATGCTAGTACAGTACAGTATAAATCATACTCCTTACATTTTAGAATGTGACTAAAATATCTTCTGACCATAATTTTTCTAATTACATTTTTATATTTTTGGTGTGTTATTTTCCTTGGACACGTAATATATGGTAGGTTGAACAAAAGCATATAAAATAGGTTGAACAAAAGCATATAAAATAGTGTCAGCTCGGCTGATTCATTTTTCTACTTAGAAACAGTAGCATAAAAAGATAGGGAGAAAGTCCAAAGACAGAACTACTTCACCATGAATTATATATAACTTCTTATTTTGGCAAGAAGCTGAATGAAGGATCTAAAGGAGAATTTCCTTATGATTTTTTTTTATTTTAAAATGTTAAACTCTCAGTTCCATGCAGTGATGGGCAGCCAAAAAATTTACTACCACACTGTGGGTGGAGCCAATCTCATTGGTGGAGCCAACGTCATGACATCATGGGTCGAGCCAACAATATGACTGGAGCCAAAGTTAAAAAAACACATAAAAATACAGTACACATAAAAACACAAATTAAATACACATAAAAACCACATAAAATACAAATTAAATAGACATAAAAACACATAAAAATGTAAACAACCAAAGTTTCCCCTGTAGAAAGGAATGTCTGCTGTGGGGAAGATTTACAGCCTTCCTTCTGATACTTCAGAGTTCAGGTGTCAATAGTTTTAGAATCATAGAATTGCTAAGATGAAAGGGGCCTTTTAGGTCATCAACTCTCGTCCCAATTCAGAAATCCAGATCAAAGTAGAGCTGACAGATGTTTGTCCAATTCTCTCTTGAATGCTTCCAGTATTGGAACACTTACCACCTCTCAAGGCAGTGGTTCCCACTGTCGTACTGCTCTAACTGTTAAGAAGTTTTTTCTGATATTTGGCTAGTATCTGGCTTCTTTTAATTCAAGCCCATTAATATGAATCCTGTACTCTGGCATGGCCAAGAACAGATTTGCCCTTCCTCTTTATGATTATCTTTCAGGTGTTTGAAGACTGCTATATTATACCCTCTCAATCTCCTTTTCTCTAGGCTAAACATGCCCAGTTCCTTCAGGCTTTCCTCATATGGCTTGGTTTCCAGTCCTCTGATCATCCTTGTTGGTCTTTTCTGTAGCTGCTCTTGTTTACTTGCATCCTTTTATGGGATTGCTGAGGATGGGCTAAAGCATTAGGACCATAAATTTGAGAAAGAAGCATTACGAAGCTTTGGTTATGTGTAACTCAGTACTTCTGAATTCTGGATGAGGTAGAGGTGGTTTTGAATTTGCTGCTTGCAACTTCCTCCATCATCCTTAAGAATGTTTGGATCAAGCCTTTCACCAACACCAGCTTGGAGGTGATATTGCCATTCCATGGGTTTCCTCAGAAATCAGGTGATTGGCTAGGCTAAAAGCATAGGAAAGCAGCCTTAGCCAGCCTCTTCCCTGGACAGTGTGAGCTAACTAAGTGGTGAGATGTTTGTTCCTTCACTATACTTCCTACCCATATCGCAGATAGTACCCCTACTCTGACAGAAGTATACCTACTTAAATGTAAACCATCTTGCAGCAATAGTCTGGGAAGATTTAAGTTTGCTAAAAGAACTTGGGCTAGTGTTTTATTATTCACTATCTCAGTAGTTATAATAAATCATAATAATATTATTAATGTTTAATTTCAAAACCATTTTCAGCTAGCTTAACAAATGTGTGCAACTATGACTTAACAGCTGAATTTATCTTATTCAGACAAATAAAGTGGAAATAACTCTGAGTTCAAATGCTGGATGCCCAATAACTTTTCTCAGTTCATCAAAAAATACCACTAGAAATGTCAATCGAAAATGAAAAGTGGATGCTGAATGGATTGGTCTGATTTTGACACAGTTAAGCCATGTTGAGGTCAAAATAGAGCTCATATTAGACATTCATCTATTGCACTAAAAGAATAACAAAGCCCACATCTTTCCATAAACTCATCTCTCACTGTCTCCTGGATCAGCACGTAAGAGTTTCCCACAAAATGTACTGGTTCAATTCCATAAGCAAGAATACATTATTCATCAACCACAAGGTCAAAGAGGTATGTCATGCTTTGCACAGACTCTTCAGGAAAAATGATGTTCATTTTTCAAATATGAAGAAATGGGCACTGATACGTGAGATTATTATGCTTCCCCTGATCACAAGTTGACCTTTCCTTCCTACCTACCATCTATCAAGAATAATGTATGAGAAGCAGAATCCAGCAATTGGAAAGGTAGGTAATTTGAGAGAGTTCCCCTACTATTTAACATGTTTGGCTGTCATGCAATGTCTATGGCATTGAATTTCTATCAGGAAATGAAGCATATTAGTCCTTTCTCTGCAGGTATTTGGAGAAGATCAGTGTAGGTGACTTTGTTTTAGAGGAACTAAAGATGCCACAGAGTTCTAATTTCCACCAATATTCACATTCTATTATATTTACTGAAGATTATCTTTGACAACTCCAGAAGTACTCTTCATGTGCCATATCTGTTCCAAATATTGACTGTCATCATGGTAAAAGTCTTCCTGTTCTTAACTCCTTGGAACAGTTCCTTCAAGGACATTCCACAGCAGTCTCTCAGGTTCTTCAGCCACAAGGTCTAGGGCCTTTCTTTCTAAGGATCTTACCTTGCATAATAAGTTAGACTATTCTATACTTGATATACCTCATGATATACCCAAGGTATTGGAGCTTTCTTTGTTTAATGGTCTTAATCAGTTTTTGTTCTTTATCCATCTGGTGCAACACTTCTACATTAGTCACATGGTCAGCTCATTATATCTTTAGCAGCCATCAGTAGAGCCACATTTCAAAAGCTTAGATTTGCTTTTCAGATGCTTTGGTCAGTGTCCAAGCTTCAACTTCATATAGCTATACTGGGAATATGTAACATCTCACTATTCCTATCTTCATAGTTATAATTAGATCTCTACTCTAGTGGTAAGAGTGCGATGAAGAAGGCAAATGGAAGACCACTACATTATATTGTTCCAGGAAACTCTTCATGGTTGAAAGTCAAATAAACATGGCCCACAGTCCCTGGCAGCCCTCAGTGGGCAGAGGATGTTAAGAATCTCTGGCTCAGCCATAATTATTTGCACTTAGAATGTCAGAAGTATCTATGAAAAAGGATTTACAATGTAGTAAAGGAAATGAAGAGGCTGGATGTTGATATAATGGGAATGAGTGAGACTAAGTGCCAGGAGTGGGCCAATGCTGTGTGCTCGAGTATATGGTCTATTATTCAGGAAATAATGGAAAACATTACTGGAGTGGAGTTGGCATGATCCTGAGCAAAGCAGTAAAGAACACAGGATTTTGACAAATTCAGTCTCTGTGGCATGAAACTGTTCTATCGATATCCCATCAACTCCCTATGATTTATTTTTTAGCTCTCCACATAATTAAAGAGATGATTTTAAAAATTAAAGATATCTTAATTTATAGAAGGGTGGAAGGCAAAAGAAGAAGGGGGCGGCCCAACATGAGATGGCTAGATGGTATTGTAGACACAATGGGCACAAAGCTGAGTGAGTTGAGGAGGATGGTGGAGGACAGAAGTGCCTGGCGGACAGTGGTCCATGGGGTCGCAAAGGGTTGGAATCGACTGTGCGACTGAACAACAACAAGCCCCTTATTGCTCATGCTGCATGATTATTAGAGCTACTCCATTTCTTCCAGAGCTGTCATTTCCAGTCCACTTTAGTTCACAGCTAGCAAGCGCTATGATGTTTATAGATTCCATTTCTTGCTTTATGCCTTTCAGTTTACATTGATTCATGCTTCTCATGTTCCACGTTCCAATTGTATCAGACTTTCCTTTCAATACTGTGCACATTGACCACTAGGCATCCTTTCAGCATTGATTCGGTAGTGTCATTGGTGACAGAGCTGTTTGTTCTAGTCCTTTGCTCTTCCTTAGTAGCTGATTCCCCAGTACAGTAAAACACCTACTTACGAATACCCCTACTTACAAATAATTTGACTTACGAATTGGTTCTGCACTGAAATCCATGCCTCGAGTTATGAACATGTCCCGATTTACGAATGGATTTTTCCCCTCTGTGTTGCCTCCAGTGAAGCAAAAAATGCCATTTTCCTTATGGGTTTATATTTTATACACATGCAGCCTTTCAGAGCCCTGTAGGTGGCAGTAGAGTGCTTAGGGAGGAGTTCTTTGTCTGGCGTTGCAGCGCCAAAATGGCTGCTGATTGCAGTTTATTGTTAGAGTTTTCTGAGTTTTCTGAGTTTTCTGTCCATTTTCAAAGCTTCTTTAAGGAACAGTGTTTTTGCTTATGTATGCTTTCCTTTCAATGCTGCTGTTGATTTTGGGCGGTTTGATTGATTTTTGGAGGATGAGGGTGGCATGTTTTGATTGTTGGAGGGTTGGGTGGGGCTTTTGCTTTATCTGAATGGAGATGCCTCGAGTTACGAACAGATTCAATTTACGAACAAGGCCCTAGAACTGAGTCTATTCGTAACTCGAGGTTTTACTGTAGTTCTAAGTTACCAAATTGGATCCTCTTCCTGAAACGATAAGAGGTAGCCAGCTGGGGTCCTTCCTAGGCCCAAAAGCATAGGTAAGAGAGAAAAGAGAGAAATGAAGAGCTTATCTAGGTCAAGACTGAGGCAAGCACTGGAATTGTTTGATTTTCTCCAAGTTGCAAGATGTACTATGTACCCCAGTCACCAGAGGACATGACAAGCACAAAAATTCTGATACATTGACTTTCATGCCACACTGGTGATTTTGTTGACACCTTCAAATGTTTTCATTCTGCCCTATTGGAATAGGATTTTTGGGTTTTTCTAGGCTACAACTTCCATCTCTCCATTCAGGGAGTTCTGCCTGAGTTAAAAACAGTTTGCTAATAAAAAAATAATCATTGGCATAAGGGATTCTCTGTATTTCTTTGCTTCAAAGGGAGACTTTGAAATGTCACAGAATTGAAGGGTTCTGTATAAAGGGAGATACTTTTTAATCAGGGGGTTGTTGTTGTTGTTTGTCTGTGTTGGGTTTACCTTGCATTTGGTAATGGCTATGACTGAATGGTCTTCAAAAGATTACAGTATTTCATTTACAACCCAACTCAGGTCTTGCACGTTACAAGCCATGTCATATTCAGGGCATTATAGCAAATTTAAACTCAGACTCAGTCACATAATTTCAAATGGGACTGCGGTGGCTCCGTGTTTAACAAGCTTGCCTTGTTAGCTGGAAGGTCAGCAAGTCAGTAGTTCAAGACCCGAGTACTGCATGATGGAATGAATGCCTGTCTCTTTCTCAGCTCCTGCCAACCTAGCAGTTCGAAAGCAAGAAATAGTAAGTAGATAAATAGGGACCACTTTGGTGGGAAAAGATCTTGGGAACATAAAAGGAGCCTCATCCTCCAAAAAAAAAAAAAAATCCTTTCAACCCAGAAAGCACCTTAGTGTGCTTCTGACATGATAAAAAAAAAATTCAGATCTCAATTTAAATATCCAACAATGCCCAGAGGCATTGTTGGGACCTGAAATGTCAATACAGTAATACCTCGGATAACGCTAAAACTTGGTTCCACAAGTCTTGGTGTTATCCGATTTTTAGTGTTATCCGATGCATGTTAAAATCCTATGGGATGGATTGGATAACGTTAAAGCTCCATAGATATACATTGTAACTGCACAGGCTTTAGCGGTTGTTATCCAATCCATCCCATAGGACCTTAACGTTATTTGATCCAGTTCTCCTCCCCAGATTACTTAACGTTATGTGATTTTAGCGTTATCTGAGGTAAACGTTATCCAAGGTATTACTGTATAATAATAATTTTGTATCAGATATTATTCTGGGTTGAAAAGGTTTTTGCAGAAGAAACTCTGCTCAGGGAATGCCCAAATGTCCTTTCATGTTCACAAGAGCTGGGACGGAGACGGGAGCTCAATCCGTCATGCGGTACCCAGGTCTCGAACTGCCAACGTGCCAGCCTTCCAGCTAACAAGGCGAGCTTATTAACCACTGAGCCACTACAGCCCCTGAAATCAGTGGGACCCAGATCCCTGATACTATATAGAGCAGGCTGGGAAAAGATATTTGGGATATCTCAGGGCAAACGCTTGTGGTGGATTTATTTGCGTTCTGGGGTCCTTTCATTTGCATGAGGAAACCAAGGGCTCATACTCCCCTAGGCATTCAAAACGTTTCTTCCATCTCTTTCGCCTGACTCATTTCCCTCTTACTTTATTTCTTCTCATTCTTCACAGATGGAAATCCAAGGACAAAAATAAATACAGGATGTCTTTTGCTCTGCTTCCAAGTTCAGAGTTTTGGGGAACTGTAGGAAAACTTTACACTGGGACTGTAAATTCTCCCTCGATTCTACTACATTTTAAGGGGAATTGCTGTCATCACCCTCATCAGTTAAATTTAGGATGAATTAACTACATCATCAGGGACCTATTTATTATTTCATCACCCCTGTCCAACCACTGTCTCCCCCTCCCCTTTGCATGTGAATCACAGCTGGCTCGTATGCGGCTTCACTCCATGAGATCCCATTCTTCAAGGTCCTTCTTGGGAAGCGATTTTCCCAAAATCATGACCTGTTTGAATAGTGTGAGAGTAGTAGTCTACTACCACTCTGTTTCTAAGCAATGGCCAAACACATACCAATAGGATAGCTACAAATGGTCATCTGTGTCTGTTGGACACCACAGAAGTTATATATAGAGGAGTGTGCTGCATGAAAGACTGCAGTGGTTCAGTAGTTAAGACACTGAACTTGATGACTGGAAGGTTGGCAGGTCAGTAGTTCGAGACCCGAGTGCTGCATGACAGAGTGAGCTCCCCTTTTTGTCCCAGATCCTGCCAGCCTAGCAGTTCGAAAGCAAGAAATTGCAAGTAGATAAACAGGTACCACTTTGGTGGGAAGGTAAACAGCATTCTGTGCACTCCGGTGTCTAGGCATGTCTGCCACATGTTCATGGAAAGGTCTGCAGATGCAGACAGCACTAGCTCTTTGGCTATAAAAAGCGATGAGCATTGAACTCTAGAGTCGGATACGACTGGCTTTTGAGTAAGGGTGACTTTTACATTTACCTATGCTGCATATTGTTGAAGATGGAGCAAGATAATTTTTCTGGATTCAACAAGGAAGACATGAAGTAATGAGTTTAAATTACAAAAATGGAAACTTGAGCTCAATGTTAGGAAGAACTCTTGATGCTAACAGCTGTTTAATGGCAGTGGGCTTTCCTTCATTTCAGATTCTCAACCTGAGGTTAATCTGGCAAGGATGTTTTAACTTGAGATTTCTTGTATCAAGAATATATCTTCATTACTTATATACTGCCTCATTAGAACATTCTCAGGGCGGTTCACAAGGCAATTCATATTTTGCCCCCAACAAGCTGAGTATTCATTTTACCAAACTTGGAAGAATGGAAAGCTCTGGCCAACCTTGTGTTTGCTGGGATCAAATTCAGTTTGTGAGCTGAGTTTTGACTATTATTTATTTTATTTATTTATTTATTCAAATTTATAGACTATAGTACTGCAGCTTAATCACTACATCTCAAGGGCTCTGAGTGCTTAGATTGCATTTCTAGATAACCAGTGAAAACAAGGTTGCCAATTAAAAGGCAGAGAAAAAAGAGAATAATTCAAACTTTTGATCCAATAACCAATCACTCTGGAACCATGCTTTAATTTGGGTAACTTCCTAAGAGGCTCAACAAGTATGAACCAATGAGAATGTTTAAAAGTTTAAATGTTATTGGGGAAGAAATCAAAAGAGGGACTATACTTTTTCTTGCTATCTCTTAGGTATGGCTGGTGGAGTTTGTTTTTCTGTTTTTCTGTTATTTTGAAGCCAGGAGATTTTACAGTTATTTATATACTCATTCAATAGTGCTCCACGGGTTTTCCCTTTGCTTTGGATATATCCACTTTATGTTGCAACCAATTTTATATTTTTCTACTTCTTATACTGCCCTTGCTATCAGTGTAAGAGCATCATTTCCTACATTTTAAGCATTATTATTTTCTTAATACTCATTTACTATTTTAAATCATTTTTGTTACAATCAATTTTGTGCAATATATGGTTTGTTTTTACTATTTGGAGCCTGTTATCACTTTTTTGCTGTTTTGTCCATTAATTTTGGGTTAGTTCATTTTTGTTGTGACTTAACAGTCACTATCATTGTTTATTTACTATTTCAATTTATATCCTGCCCATCTAACACTACAGACACCCTGAGCAATGTCAAATACAAGCATATAAAGCATATAAAGCATATAAAGAAAAAAGACAACCCCAAATAAAATACAGTAACACAGCTCCTACTAATAAAACAACTACTAAAATACAATAAAAAATAACCCATTAAATATGAACAAGCACACTGAAGACTAAAAGAGTAAAAAAAAATCTGTTGAGAGCAAAACTAATTTGGAGACAGCAAGTTCTTAAATGTCTCCTTATAATTCCAATCTTAAAAGAAATCAACCCCAACTGCTCCTCGGAAGGCCAAATATTGAAGATAAAGCTAAAGTACTTGGAACATCAAATGAGAAGAGAGGGTTCACTTGAGAAAGCCTTGATGCTGAGAAAGGTCAAGGGCAAAAGAAGAAGGGGGAAGCAGAGCATGAGATGGCTAGATGGTATTGTTGACTCAATGCGTGCAGAGCTGAGCTGGTTGAGGAGAATGGTGGAAGATAGCGGTGCCTGGTGGGTGATGGTCCATGGGGTTGCAAAGGGTCAGAATCAACTATGTGACTGAATAACAAAGCTAGCTTGCAAAATACTCACAGCAATGAAGCACAACAAACATGGAGTGGAGGTGAATCCCATTAAAATTGGAGCCAGTACTGATTTTCTTGTGCTAGCTTTTCATTCTTCCCCTAGGGTGAGTATCTTAAGTCCACCCAACTAAAATAAATGAGTAGTCTGAGCATGATATGTCAAAGAGAGGTGCCCCATCAGGTATCGAGGTCTTAAACTGTTAAGGATTTTGTAGGTTGGTACCAAAACCTGGAATTGGGCATGGAGATCTACAGACAACCAATGTGATTGTGTCAGCATGGGGGGAAAACACAACCAAATTTTCACAACCCCAACACCAGCCTTGCAGTTGCAATTTGCACCTGATGTAGCATCTGCTTTGTCTTCAAAGGTACCCCCATGTAGAGTGCATTACAGCAATCACGTCTTGAGATCACCAAAGCATAAACCAGTGTCAAGAAGGATTTCTATCCAGGAATGGGTGAAGCTGGGTGATCTGCCTAAGATGGAAAAAGATTGACTTGGCCATAAAAGATATTTGCTTCTCCACAGAGAGAGTCAATTCTGGCAACACAATCAGATCCCAAACCTAAAGGTGTGCTGCAAGAAATTCCAAAAACACACATCTGCAAACCTCTGCAAGCAAGATATTGTGAATAAATGAACTCCATTTTCAGAACTCAAATCCTTGGACCTTTGAGACGAATATAACTAGTGTAAACTTATTTCGATATTTCAGGCAAGATGCCTCCTAACCCACTAAATGGAGATGTCAGGATTCACCTACAAATCTGTTCCATGCAAAGCAAACCATGGCCCTTCCTTTAAAGTCATTAAAGCAGGCCAAGTCAAGACCATTGATCCTGGGACTCAATTCACATTCCTTACATTTTCCTATCCTGGACCAAAGTCTCTTCAAGGCCAGCTTGACATTTTTTTAAATGTATATACAGCTGCTTAGTGGTTAAGACATGACATTGGTTAAGACTGAGCAGTTCGAGACTTGAGTGATGCACAATGCAGTGAGCTCCTATCGTCTGTCCCTGCTCCTGCCAACCTAGCAGTTTGAAAGCAAGAAATTGCAAGTTGATAAATAGGTACCGCTTTAGCTGGAAAGTTAACAACATTCCATGCACCCTGGCATCGAGTCACATGATCACAGAATCATTTGCAGACGCAGACAGTGCTGGCTCTTTGACTGTAAATGGAGATGAGCACCCCTAGCGTCAGATACAACTGGCTTTCGAGCAAGGGAGACCTATATTATATGGATAACAACAGCAGTCAGGTCCCAAATCCAAAAACATCATTAACAGACAGATCCTTGTGGAATGATTATGAACACCCTTGGTAGGTAGAGAATATGACAGGGAGTTAACTGGGATGGTTAAAGAAGCATGCCAGAAAGAAACAAAGAGACAGACACAACCATTGGGATGTTCTAGTGCTCCTTGTATGTCTTAAACCTCTGGTTTGTCTAAAGTAAGTTGCAGGGAGGTTTGTCTGTTTACATCCAGTAGCCAGCTGGAACAGAAAGGGTCAGCGAGGCTGCGAAAGTTGACTCTTTCCTTTTGTTTGCAAAGCAGTTGTCTATTGTCCAACTTCGAAGTGTGGGATGGAGAGAGAAAAATGTTGGCAAGTGGAAAAACCTCCATGAAGTAGACTCCAAGAGTAATTAGGAGAACCAAATATATATATATATAGATATCGAATTTGTGCTGGCTGCAATGAGGAGCGTAAGGGAGAGATGTGCCAAACTAGCAAACATATATAGCAGAAGACAAAGGGTTTTGTGTCTGTTTCATTCACCATTAAGCAGAAAAACAACACTATTTTGTGCATTTACTTAAGCTATTGGCATGCTGCCCTTCAGTTAGCTGCTTTGGGATTTCTGCAAAACAGATAAAAATGAGACAGTTACAAAAAGACAATAATAATTTACTGTTCAGCACAATTCCTTTGAATAAAGAGGTGTTGGGAAGGGACAGGGAAAAAAGACAGGATGAAAATATGTATCTAGTTATAACGGGAAAAATCCACAAAATTATGAGATTACTGATTTGTGGATTATGGAGTTGAGCAAGGTAACTCTGTGTGTCTGGATTTAAATCCCAAATTTGTTCTCTTTATCACTCCTAATGGAGGCCCAGAAGCCCCCATGCAAGCAGGAAGGCACGAATCAAAGGACACACCAGTTTTGGCTTCTTGCTGCAGTCTGAGACTAGGCTTTGCATGCTTTAAATACTCATCACTTAAATCTACATCTATTGCTGCACCATCATTTGTTTCAAATTCAGAGGGCTGCAGTGGCTTAGTGTTTAAGACACTGAGCTTGATGACTGGTATGTGAGAGCCATGTGCTGTGCAGCAGAGTGAGCACCTGACATCTGTTCCAGCTCCTGCCAACTTTGCAGTTTGAAAGCAAGCAATTGCATGTAGATAAATAGGTACCACTTTGGTAGGAAAGGCTACAGTCTTATATGAACTTTGGTGACTAGTCATGGCTGCCACATGATCATCTGCAGACACAGACAGTGGCTTTGGATGTAAATGGCTTTCTAGCAAGGTGATACCTTGCAAGGAAGACTTTTCCCTTTACTAAGTTAATTCAGAGACAAAGACAGATGTGTGATCTTTACACAATACAAATGCAGGAGCAAGGTGATACCTTTATTGGATCACTTTAAACTATCAAACATTACAGGAGTGATTCTAGATAACTTCTTAAGGCATGCATCAATTTCTTGTGGATGCTGCAATGAGAGGCCCAAAGGTTCATGGTAAAATGTTGTACCTGGCTTTATTTCTTAGAAGTGAATTGGAAAATACAACAGGCTGCATCTGATATAATCCCTTATGCCACAGGGAAGGGTGATGGTCCTCAAGTGGATTAAATCCCATCTTGATGGAGCACAACACCTTCATCAATACTGGCCTGGGGGCAATGAGGACGTAAGTGTGACATCAGTTGTACCAAATAAGACAAGATAATTTCTTTCTAAGTGTAAATGTATTAGGGTTGGAATCTGGCAGAAACTAAAGGCCAAAAACAAAGTATTGACATGGGAATTATTAATAATTATTATTTATTGTTATTAATGATTCTGCTTTGCTTAGATTTAGGGAAGGGCTCAAAGGCTTTTCCAGTACTCTGTAGTTCTTATTCTACTTTCAAAGGGGCTGAATTAACAAATGTCCCTTAATTAAATCAATGCTGTATTCTTGAAGAGTATAGCACTCAGGGGAGAGTGGGGAAATCCTTCAAAAAAACAAAAACCAAAACCCAGGTATAATAAATAAGAACATATAATTCTTACAAGTTAAATAAAATTAACTTGTCAGAAGCCCCTTTAGAATAAAATCTACAAAAGCAAGGGAAACCTGTGAAATTAAATAAAGAATCCAGTCTCTTAAATGTAAGTGATACCTATTTAAAAGTAAAGGTAAAGTTTTCCCTTGCTCAAAAGCCAGTTGTATCTGACTCTATGGTTCAGTGCTCATCTCTGTTTCAAAGCCAAAGAGCCAGCACTGTCTGCTTCGGCAGCTGTTTTTGTGGTCATGTTGGAGGCATGACTAGACACTGGAAAACACAGAATACTGTTTTCCTTCCCACCGAAGTGGTCCCTATTTATCTACTTGCAATTTCCTGCTTTCGAAGTGCTAGGTTGGCAGGAACTAGGACAGAGATGGGAACTCACTCCATCATACAGCACTCAGGTCTCCAACTGCTGACCTGCTGACCTTCCATTCATCAAGTTTAGCATCCTAACCACTAAGCCACGACAGTCCCTATGTACTTACGTTACAGGTGTGTAAATATCAGATGAGCATGAAGTGCAATGCCTGGGCATCAAAAATTATTTGAGAATTGATCCTGTTATTGTTCTGTGACATTTAAGAAGACTTCAAATTGTCTGTGCTAAGCATCATGGAGAACTGACTGCAGCAGATATTATAGCATTGAAAAGGAAATTGGTCTCAATGGCATATTTCTACTTATGATGAGTCTTCATTAATATAGATCAACCTAAACATTACCTTCATCTAGCTACTTATGTTTTTAGCTTAATTTATCATAGTTCTGGGACAACCTTTGGACAGACTCATTATTTTGGAAGATGAAATTTGTCTCTTTCTTCTCTGACATATGTGTATGAGCATTAGGGAGGGAAAAGAGTTCAAAATTTTTAAACAAAAAAGTTTCAATGGACACCCATGGGAATATTTTTCCAGTTATGCATGATGTAGAGGTGGTGTTTCATTCCCCTACTGCTAGAATGAGAAAAAGGGCTCTTTCTGTGCAGCAGATACCTGGTAAAAACCATAACCAATTCCTTTAATTTAATTAATTTAATTTAATTGTTTTTAAGTTGGAAAACTATCTACATCAGGGGTGCCCAAGCTTTTTGGGCTGTGGGCCAGTCATGTGGTCGAGCATATGGGTCACATGGTTCCTCCCACCCAGAAGTGGAAGTAAAATGCACATGCATGTGTGCAGAATGCTGCTGTAAATGCTCCGCAGCTGTTGTTATCTCGAGAGCTACCATCTTTGGTTCTGGATGGGGCAGTGTTGCCCTAAACAGACCTGGTGTGTAATCTGGGGGTCCTCCTGGACTCGTGACTACTGCTCAAAGAGCAGGTGGCAGTCATGGGCAGGAGGGCTTTTGCACAACTTTGTGTAACACGCCAGTTACGCCCGCTCCTAGACCGGGACTCCTTGCTCATGATCATACATGCTTTGGTCACCTCCAGACTGGATTGTTGTAATGCGATCTACATGGGGCTCCCCTTGGTGACCATTTGAAGGCTGTAGCTGGTCAAGAATGTGGCTGCTCGTGTCATGATGGGGTGTGGGCGTTATGCTCACGCCTCACCATTGCTGCGGGGGCTGCACTGGTTGCCAGTGTGCCTCTGAGTGCAATTCAAGGTGCTGGTTATTACCTTTAAAGCCCTGTCTGGTAGTGGGCCAGGATACCTAAGAGATCGCATTGCCTTAAGGACATCTGTCCATCCCACCAGAGCAGACCAGAGAGGCGCTCTGGTTGTACCATCAACTAGAGAGGCGCACCTCTCTAGCACAAGGAAGACGGCCTTCTCTGTGTCTGCTCTGGCACTATGGAACCTCTTGCCAAGTGGACTGCATCTCCAGACAGAGCTGCTGCCCTTTAGGAAGGGGGTCAAGACCTGGCTGGCAGAGCATGTGTGGGGTATGGACCAGACAGATGCCCCAGTCTGTTGGCTCATTTAAACCCCCTCTCTCTGTTTGTCTTGTTTTAGCTTTTTTTAAATTTTAATCTTTTAATCTTGATTTCATATTATGTTTTTATTGTGTTTTAGGTTGCTAAGAGTTGTGTCAGCCGCCCTGGGTCTTTTTGAGGAGGGTGGCGTAAAAGTTTGCTTAAATAAATAAATAAATAAATAATAAATCACCAAAGAAAATAATGCATGGAAGACAAATAGCAACCCATTACACCTATCCAGGAAAGCCCTTTGCAGGCATTGAATGTTTATTGTCCTGTTGTTAAGTTGCCATTATCTCCTAACTAATTACTTTATGTAATGGAAATGGAAGAATAGTAATAAAGAAACTATGAGATCGGAATATTAAAAAGTGTATATTATCATAATACCTTGACCTCAGCACAGCAGGAAGCAAGCCTTCCATTCTGTACAACCTCACTTCTGATGTCTATTACATTTCCACTTTTCCAGTGCTGGATGCTGGAACATCTTTTTTCTTTAAAAAAAATGGGGAAATGACACCAAATAAACCTTGTCAAGTATATTATGAACAGTGAAGACAACAGCCACAACAAAGAAACGAAAGGCATTTGTTGTTCTTCTTTTTTTAAATTCCCAGTTCTTCGCCTAACCTCAGGCTCCCCATTCTATCAGCTTTAAGCTTGATAAGGATGTGCTGTCTCTCTGGAGTAATAATCAGGAAACCAGAGAAAATAAGGCACTTTTTCATTCATTCTGTCCCCTCGGGTAATCACAAATACGGCACAGGAGGAGAAAGTGGTTAGGAAAGCCATCCATCTTGGGAACTCAAATTAATGACCCTCACACTCAACATGAAGGCTCTGTAGCTTTATTAGTTGCCGACTTACTACATCTTACAGCAGGAGTGAAAACAAAGCAGGATTTAAGTGAGGGTTCCGATTCACACAAAGGAACTGTTTTGAAAGTGTTCTGAAAGGGGTAGAGTGGTAACTCTTTCTCGCTTTGTGAATATACATACATTGGAATTTAACTGGGGATGGGGAAATGTCTGATACCAGATTTTGCAGTTTTACACATTTTTCCTTTCCCAAGTCTATTCTATGTGAGTTCCGTGCAGATTTAATAGGGAGAAATGTACATTATCTTTCTGCCATATTTTTTTCAATTAGTGGGTGCATGGACTAGCTTAAGGTTTGTGCATATTTTAGAAAAGCCCACAGTGGGTTGGGCTGTGTTTCTCGATCTCCAGTTTTCAAACCAATGGGAGGGAGAAAGCCAATAATGTTTATCTCCTCTTTTTGGGTTCAGTGTTCAAATGTGTATGTTATTATCAAACACTGCTTTCATTTTCATTGAACACTTTAATTATTTAGTTACTTAGTTAATTAGTTATTTCTTATGGTTATATACTGCCCTATTGGCCAAGGCCACTCTGGATGGTTAAGCATGCACAGTTAAAACCTCATATAAAATTGCAATCATAACACCTATTAAAATGATCCAATAAACCATAACAGGTTAATACCAAGCAGGCCACTTACAATTAGACCAAAGTCATATACTATGCACAATGTGCACCATGTTATTAAATGCCTCTCTGTACTGTTCAACAGTCAGGGACTGCAGTGACTTAGTGGTTAAGACACTGAACTTGACAACTGGAAGGTTGATAGGTCAGCAGTTCGAGACCCAAGTACTGCATGATGGAGCGAGCTCCCATCATTGTCCCAGCTCCTGCCAACCTAGCAGTTCAAAAGCAAGAAATTGCAAGTAGGTACTGTAAATAGGAATCACCTTGGGGTGAAGAAAACAGTGTTCCATGCATTCCAGTGTCTAGTCATGCCTGCCACATGTCCACAGAAACATCTGCAGATGCAGACAGCACTGACTCTTTGGCTATAAATGGAGATGAGCACCACACCCTAGAGACGGATGCAACCGGCTTTCGAGCGAGTGCGGCCTTTACTATTGTTCAACAACAAATATATGTTATTTCATATATTTATGGAGTCTTGCCTGGCTTATATAAACTGGAATGACATTCTACATTGTTGGGGCCACATTATAAGGTAAGGCAACAAATTGTAATCTGAGAGAATATGAAGTCAGGTAATTCTATTTTGTTAAAAAATATATCCATAGAATGTATTTATTTATTTTTTAAAAAAATCTAACTGTGGATGCAATATAACCAGTGGTGGGATGTCAAAATTTTTACTACCCCACCGTGATATCATCACAGTGTAGGCGGAGCTAACATCATGATGTCATGATGTTGTGGGCAGGGCCAAAGAAAAATAATAAATAATAATAATAAAATAAAAATAAGCACACACACACACACACCTCAACCCACCCACCACACAAACCTGTAAATAAATAAAATAAATAAAATAAAAAATACATTAAAATACACCCACCCACCTACCCCAAGCACAAATCAACTAGAGCTTTTGAAACAGAGCTTAAAGCTTATTCTGGCTAATCTTTCTCACACTAGGTCAGATGGAAGGAACTACAGAATGAACTCACCACAAGATGGCTTCATTTTGCCACTTTTCAACTTTTCAACAGTTAAAGAAGTTAGGTACTAAGTCTTTGCCTAACCAGTTCTCTAGGATAATATGCCTTAATGTAAATGTAAAACAGCTGTACCTCCTTAAGGGTTCCCCAATTGGAACAGCAATTGGAACAGCACAGGTGTAGCTTATTGAGGGAACTCCAAGATTTTGCTTAAAAACCTCAAGCCAGGCCGCCAGGCCTTTTTAGGAACGGTGGTAGTACGTCAATATAGGTAAAGGTATTAAATACACATTAAAATACACACAGACACGCCACATCCAAAGGTGAGTCACTTACCCTGGGGAGCAGGCTATAGGGAGCTTCAGGCTAGCAGCTTCTCTTCCTCCTCCCCACTTGGGAGGACAACAAGGAGGCCGTGCATACGTGCCAAGCACTGTAGGCATGCATGCACACCAAGTGCTTGGCGTGCATGCACAGTGGAGGAACCAGTGAAAAGGTAAGCCCCGAAGGTCGTTCCCCCCAAAAGCTGCTACTGGTTCTCCGAGAGACTGCGAAAAGTTACTACCGGTTATGGCGAACTGGTGAGAACCTGTTACATCCCATCGCTGAATATAACCCCTTATTAACATTCATGTTGCTACTGAGTTTATTATCTGATGGGGAACATCCAGGGAGTATTGGAGGAGAAATTTATGTTGCAAGTTTTTGAATTTGGTAAATTCTTTTTTCAGATAAACAGCAGAAATACAACAGGGCACGAGGAAGCAATAATTACAAGTTATCCCATAAATCCACCAAGAATCACTCTAAAAACACATCTAGATTAGAAAGAAAAACATATTTATTCATAGTCTACTTGTGGTTACGTTGGAAGAACAAAGAAGATAAAAAATAGAGGTACCAGGAGTCTCCAAGGAACTAACTGAGGAGCAGTAGAAACAGGGAGGGGGAGAGATTCATGCTACCTCCTTCTCTAATAAAGGCAGGAAACATGGGAAGCATGAGGCAACAGTGACCGGCACAAAGAAACATCCCATGCAAAGCATATTCATTTCCACCTCATGTGTGGACACTTAGGGCAAAACATAAACAAAAGTTGGTCACCACGGAAAGAAGATGTCGGAGGAAGGCTGCTGGAGTGAATAGAAGGAATAGAATGAGGAATGAGATTATAAGGGAAAGATGTGAAATAGAACCAATCTTAAACTACATACAGAGACAACAAATAGTTTGCCCACTTGGAAATAATGTCTTGGAATTCAATACCATATAAGGCATATGTGGGAAGAGGAGAAGGACAAGCAGCCCTAAGAATATCCTGCCGTCTAGAATTTGGAACTTCTGGAAGGAATATTATGAAGAACATGGAATTATGCATCAATTCCAGTTTAGAGGTGCTTCGGACATTGTGCCTTCTGGTGTACCTCTAGTCCAGGAGCTCTCAAACTTTTAAAGCCGGGGGCCAGGTCACACTCCCTCAGACAGATTTGGGAGCCAGATGCCCATTTTGCCCTTCACCACATGGCACTTCCTGGTGTGGTGGAGGCGGGGGGGGCACATGAAATGGTGCATGGGCCACATCTTGCCCATGGGCTACAGGTTGAGAATCCTTGATCTAGTCTTTCAGTAGGTTCCTATATGTTTCCCTGCTGTGGTAGCACCACCCCTGCCATTCTTGAAGAGCTGATTTTAACCAAACTACAATTTCTTAAAAAGCTTCAAAGCAATACCAGGATGTGTGGTGTATGATGTATCAATTAGAAGAATGGCTAGATCAATCTTCTGGTACTGTTCAACATGCCTAGCTAAGAAAAAGTAATCCAGGATTATGTCATAACTAGTGACTCCTGCCAGGATACTGAGGCACTACCCAACAGCAGTTTTTGAAGGTTCCAGATTCTAATACTAGCTCTAAAATGGAAGGATGGAAGTAGAATTGTGGTGATAGAAATAGCTGTGAATGTAAGAAGAGAGAGAACGCCAAAGTGATGCTCTTTTCAGTGGGAAAGTTGCACATTTCCATGTCCAGTTCTATATGTTCAGCGGGTTTCTGGGCACTTAGATCTTCACACTCCCGAGGACATGACTTTCAAAGGACATCATGCACAATGAAACCACAAACAAGCACTTCTGAGTTGCTTTAAATTACAATGAAATAAAGAAGACTTGAAAGAAATAAACTTTGGCTGAACTTTGCAGTTGTTTTGCTTTTTCCAATGGGTTTGAAAACCCAAGAGATGGGGCATCCTTGGAAAACACTTCCCTGAGAAGAAACAAGTACACAGCAATTTTCTAATTTGGGTGTGCGTGCAAGGTTAGAAGGGGGGGAAAGTCTTTTCTGTTGCCTGGTTAATACTTTTGACCCTAGCCTAGATTGTAAGGCATCTGCATTTGAAGAGACACAGAAGGCTGCAAAGAGCACAAATACAAAATGTTGCATGATGAATAAGAGCTAGGATTATCTTGCGAATTGCTCTTTATTGAGGGAGGAATTAACATGTGGAACACATGTTTGTCTGTTTGCCCATCCACCCAACCACCCTGTTTCAAGTCAAGGTGAAACTTAAAACAGAAAATTGGTTGGGCTTTATGAAACATGCTAATCTTCAAGGACCCTTAGGGTGCTCATGTGGTGAATATACATAGTCATGGCCAACCTAAATGAATTAGAATGGGTAACAGGAATATAAGAAAGGGGGGGGGGAATGTTTGTAGTGCCTGTTCAGAAAAAAAAGATGCAAAAGGGTTTCACGGATAATTTAGAGTTGTATGGACAGCCAACCCTGCCTCAAACCCTTCAAGAGGTTGGCCTTCCTCAGGAAGTCCACTTGAAGAGAAATCACCAAACCATTTCAATGAAAGAAAAACCCAATCTAGATTTGAGAACCCCATGGCACAGGGATTAAGTTGCTGTACTGCAGCCAAAACAGCTGACAATGTGAGTTTGATCCTGATGGTCACAAGATTTATTTAAGGACTGCCCCCCTGGGTTGGATTCTGGGAACATTGGAATATAGCCCTGTTTTGTTTTTAACTTCTGATGGTTTTAACTCTGACGTTTTAGTGTTGGGTTTTATTTTTGTTTTTATTTTGGATGTAAGCCGCCCAGAGTCGGGTCCTCCCGATTGGGGCGGGGTATTAAATTTAATAAATAATAAATAATAATAATTTCAGTCTCCCATGCTTCTGAGGTTGATAAAACAAGTACCCAATGTGTTGAGGGCAGAAATACTAATTAAATTGTGAGCCACCCAGGGATGGCTCTAAGCATTAAAGGTCACCCTTGCTCGAAAGCCAGTAATATCCAACTCTAGGGTTCAGTGCTCATCTCTATTTCATAGCCAAAGAGCAGGCGCTGTATGCTTGTGCAGACATTTCTGTGGTCACTTGGCAGACATGACTAGACACCGGAGTGCACTGAACACTGTTTAGTTCCCCACTGAAGTGGTACCTATTTATCTACTTGCAATTTCTTGCTTTCAAACTGCTAGGTTGACAGGAGCTGGGATGGAGAAGGGAGCTCACTCCGTTGTGCAGCACTCTGGTCTCAAACTGCTGACCTGATCTCTATTTATCTACTTGCAATTTTTTGCTTTTAAACTGCTATGAGGTGGCATATAAAATGACAGCTATAGCTATTGCTATTGCATGGATCTAAGAAAAAACTGGATTTTACATATGCTTCTATTTCTTACATAGTCATGTTTGGCAGTTCAAACATCTCTGTGGAGCAAAGGGAAAGTCCACAACACAGGAGGCAGATATGTTTACCTCCTCCCTTGGTTCTATATCAGGATTTAAGACAGCTTCAGGAATCCATCTGCTATGAAAGCAGCTCTGATGGTTGGATAAAAACCTCAGACTGTGGCAGCTAGGGCCAGAGGCGTAGCTACCGCCGTATCTGCCGTATCAATTATACGGGGCCTCCGGGCCATGGGGGCCCCCAACGTGCGTAAGCAAAACAAATCTTTACCCTTCCTAAGGGCCCCCAAACAAATTTTTATACGGGGCCCCGCCAAGGCACGCTACTCTTCTGGCTAGGGCCCTCATGAGTTCCACCTGGGAGCCCTGGGAGAAGAGTTATATAAGAACCGGTGCTCGTACCCTCTAGAGTAGACCAGTGTTTCCCAACCTTTGATTTTTGGACTTCAATTCACCAAAGCGCTGATCAGCTAATGTACTGAGTTAGGCTGCTGGGCCTCACATTGGAAACCACTGCTCTAGACTTTAGAGCAGGGGTTCCCAACCTTTTCAAGCCGGGGTCCGGGTCATGCTCCCTGTCAGCTTCAAGGGCCAGATGGCCATTTTGCCCTTCCAGCATGATGGGAGTGGCCATTTTGTCCCAACAGCTTCAAAGGTGGTGGCTATTTTGCTTCTCAAATGCCCTTGGAGAGGTGGGGGGCATATGAAATGGCACTGTGGGCCAGATCCAGCCCATGGGCCTTAGGTTAGGAACCCCTACTCTAGAGACTACCTCAGCAACCAATGCTTCTGGATCCCATTCCTGCCTTACCCTAGTCCTAAATGTACCCAGCTTTGGTTGCTTCCTTGGTTGTCTGACTCATGACCTGCTTGAACTATATCTTGTCTACTGGACTATCCTTGTTCCTCAGTTTGCTCCTGGTGGATAAAATTTGCCATTTGACCTTTAGATTTGTTGTTCTGTGGCCTGTGCTGCTAGACAGCTGTTCCTACATCCTGGACTTTGTCAGGTTCATTCCTAGTGAAGGCAAACAAAAGACTCTGGTCGCTTTATTTATTTATTTATTAAAATTATTTATCGCTTTCAGTGGCTTTGTCACAAGTCCAATTGGCTGCATTGTATTATCACATTACAGTTGTGATCCCTAGCTGGGATCATGAAGAATTAAATAAGGATGTTGATGGTTGAGTGAATGTGGCAGTTATGTGAATGCCTGCAAGCAAACATGGAAGAAGGTAAATTCAGAAGGCCAGAGGTGAATTTTTTATTTCCTAGTCCCATTATTTGCTTTCCTTTGTTCTGTTGGAAAACCACCCACAACCAGTGATGGGATGTAACAGGTCCTCACCAGTTCGCCAGAACCAGTAATAACTTTTCCCAGTGTCCTGGAGAACCGGTAGCAGCTTTTTGGGGGAACCAACTTCTGGGCTTACCTTTTCACCAAGCGCCAAGCACTTGGTGTGCATGCATGCATACAGTGCTTGGGGCATATGCACAGCCTCCTTGCTGTCCTCCCAAGGGGAGAGGAGGAAAAGAACCTGCTAGCCTGAAGCTCCCTATAGCCTGCTCCCCAGGGTAAGTGACTCACCTTTGGATGTGGCATGTCTGTGTGTATTTTAATGTGTATTCAATACCTTTACCTATATTGACGTACTACCACAGTTCCTAAAAAGGCCTGGCAGCCTGGCTTGGGGTTTTTAAGCAAAGTCTTGGAGTTACCTCATCAATAAGCTATACCTGTGCTGTTCCAATTGCTTTTCCAATTGAAGAACCCTTAAGGAGGTACAGCTGTTTTACATTTACATTAAGGCATATTATCCTTGAGAACTGGTTAGGCAAAGACTTAGTACCTAATTTCTTTAACTGTTGAAAAGTTGAAAAGTGGCAAAATGAAGCCATCTTGTGGTGAGTTCATTCTGTAGTTCCTTCCATCTGACCTAGTGTGAGAAAGATTAACCAGAATAAGCTTTAAACTCTAGTTTAAAAGTTCTGATTGATTTGTGTTTGGGGTGGGTGGGTGTACTGTAATTTATTTTATTTTATTTTATTTTATTTATTTACGGGTTTGTGTTGTGAGTGGGTGGATTGAGGGGTGTGTGTGTGCTTATTTTTATTTTATTATTATTATTATTATTATTAATAATATCCTTTGACCCCGCCCACAACGTTATGATGTCATGATGTTGGCTCTGCCCATAATGTCATGACATTAGCTCCGCTCACACTGCGATGACATCACAGTGGGGTAGTAAAATTTTTGACATCCCACCACTGCCCACAACAACACCCCCACCCCTGAAGTGTTATTAAGTCTTTTTGCCTTCCCTCAAAACCTTTAAGATCTATTGTTTCGATTTGAATTGAACAAAATTAGAGTTGCCATTCTAACATAGTTGTCATTGGAAGCACATGCTTAACTAGTGTTGGCATTCAAATTGTCTTGCTCTGGAATGTAAGCCTCTAGCTCAGTTTTCCACCCCTAACTAATTTTTTCTTCTTTTCTTCTTATGATGAGAGAAATTTGCAGATGTAACAAGGTTCAGACTCTTGTTGCCTGTGGACACGTACCATCCGCTTGGAGATAACATAGACTTCAAGAGAGGTCTTCCAAAGTGGAAACGTCCTAGTTGTTTCACAATGTGAAACACAGGCTTTCTAATTGATGGGATAAAGGTACATTCTCTGTGTTGGTCATCTATAATATCTCCCCTCACAGCATCTCTTCTATCCTTTGAATAAACGAGATGTGGCTGTCACTTTTAATCCTCTCTACTTAACTTGAGAAAAATATGTGCAGGGAATGAGGAAGAATTCGTTCTTTGCATATGTATTGCCTAAATCCTTTCCCTAGCCTCCCTGTCAAAACATTTCTCCTCAGAAAGACAAAAGCTAGTGACACTCCAGACTGTGGAAAATTCCCTCAACTTGCCACGTTGGTTGCAGTGATGGGCAGCCAGAATTTTTACTACCACACTGTGGGCGGAGCTGACATTGTGGGCGGAGCCAACATCATGACATTTTGGGAGGAGCCAACATCATGATGTCATGGGCAGAGCCAATGATGTGGGTGGAGCCAAAGTTAAAAAAGCATTAAACATAAAAATGCAAATTAAATACACATAAAAACACATAAAAATGCAAATTAAATACACATAAAACACATAATATACAAATTAAATAGACATAAAAAACACACAAAAGCACACACTAGTTACATAATCCTAAACCTGAGTCACTTACCGTGGGGAGCAGGGCAGGCAGCAACAGCAGGTGTGCGGCACGGTGCGGCACGGTGCAGCGCAGCAGTGAGGCCTAGCCCAGCCTGGCCCAGCAGTGCAGCCTGGGTCGGTAGTGGCCTGGCCTGGCCCAGCATGGCCCAGCCTGGCCTGGTGGTGGGCTGCAGCCTGGCCTGGTGAAACAGCAAGCATTGGCAGTGAGCATCGGCTGGGCATCGGCATCAGCGGGCAGTGGGCGGCAGTGTTGGTGGTGTCAGCATTGGTGATTGGCAGCAGCAGTGGTGAGCAGCAGTCATCAGTGAGCGACAGGGGCAGGTGGCAGGGTGGTGGCATGTGGCGGTGAGTGGTGGCAGCATGGCAGTGCAGGGTGGCGGCACAGTGCTGCAGGGCAGGGCAACACGAGTGAGGGCCACCACCACCACCACACCTCCGAAGAGGCCACTGAGGGCCTCAACAGACAGCCGCCCGCCCTTCACTGCAGCCCAAAATGGCTGCTGGTGAGTTTTAATGTGCATGCATTAAAATATCAATTGATGCATGCACACTGAGTGCTGGAGGCATGCATGCATCAAGATATTTTCATGCATGCACACTCATCAGCAGCTATTTTGGGCTGCAGTGAAGGGCAGCCAGAGAGGAAACTGAACCAGTCGCCTCAAAAAAAAAAAAAAAAAGGTAACCATCCCATATGGTCTCCCAGGAAGGTTACTACCCCCAGGAGACCACCCGGGATTGTTACTACCAGTTCTGCTGAACTGGTCCGAACCAGCTCATGCCCACCACTGCATGGTTTTGTATTAAACATTACATACTAGCTACTACCTATTTGTAAACATTTTCTGCCAAATAAGCACAGAATTACAATATAAGAAATCCAATGTCAACAATTTTAGTATCAGGAGAAGGTGTTGTGTTTCCACAAATTTCTTTGACTCTCAATGGAAGGTAAAGGTCGTCTTTGCTCAAAAGTCTGTCATATCTGATTTAAGGTTCTGTGCTCATCTCTGTTTATAGCCAATGAGCCAGCACTATCTGCGTCTGCAGACGTTTCCATGGACATGTGGCAGACATGACACCAGAGTGCACAGAACACTGTTTACCTTCCCACTGAAGTGGTACCTATTTATCTACTTGCAATTTCTTGCTTTCAGACTTCTAGGTTGGCAGGAGCTGGGACAGAGATAGGAGCTCACTCTGTTGTGCAGCACTGGGGTCTCAAACTGCTGACTTTCTAACCATCCAGTTGTCAAGTTGAATGTCTTAACCACTAAGCTACCACAATCCTATCAATGGAAAGTTTTTGATTAAAATTGATGAATGATGTGCATTCTATGGGAACTGTGACAGTTCTAGACCTGGGGGTGGGATTTACTTCTCAGAGAATCATTATATGTTGTTCAAAGGTGATGTTTTAGTTTTGTGTCAAAAGACATGTCAAACTTGGCCTCAGATGGAAATTTCATTGCTGAAGTACCACTACAAAGATCACCCTTTCCTCCTACTGGTATCTAACTTGGCTTTAGGAGAAAGGTCCCTGGATAAGGTTTTCTAATTATGAGATTCGGACAGAAATGTGGAACTACAAACAGGAATAGGCATGTCCATTCTAGCAGATAAATGTCCCAAACATATTATGCCTGCATGCTGAAAGACAGATATACAGTACAGTGGTACCTCAAGTTACAAATTTAATGCATTCCAAGGCATTTTTCATGTATGAAAAATTTGTAACTCAAATTTCCCATAGGAATGCATTGAAAACCAAAATTCATAACTTGAAACATGATTTCCCATAGAATACATTGAAAACCAATTAATCTGTTCTGGAAAAATTTGTAATTCGAGCCATTATTTTCAATTGATTTTCATTCGTATTGTGAAAATTTTGTAACTCGAACCATTTGTAACTCGAGGTACCACTTTACTGTAGTGCGTAAAACATTGCGGTGGTAGTCTTCTGCTTATCATGATAGGAGCTTGGGAATCAATACTTCCTTGTTTTTGATGGCCACTGCAATGCTCACTTTATGTTTAGACCGACAATCTGTGTGTACAGTATATGATTTTCCCTTCACAGATCATAAGCCCAAAATGTTGGAACTGAAGGAGTGTGGCATGTTTATAAAATCCTTGGAACTGAACACCACTTAGTGGTTCCTCAAACAACTGTAAATCCTTGCTTGGCTCATCCTATCAAGCATCACACAATTATTTTCTTCTTCAGCCTACCAGAAGATGAGATGTGTTGTGGTATTTTTCAGAAGAAAACAGAGCAAAAAGGAGAACCACAGTGGACTCAAAGAAAGTCAAATGAGCAACTAAAACCTTTTATATTAAAAAGAGATACAAATGAAGATGTCTGCCGTGTATGTCTTTCTTTTATAACAACCAACTAGTTATTCTTTGGATGTTGTTGTGCTTTGCTTCTCAAAAAAATAGGACACTCAATTTGCACAGTGTGTCTAAAATGTGCAGATACTGTATTGGGAAGGAAAAAATAGTGATGTCTCTTTCTTGCTCTAGAGAGCCACAATGGCTCAGTGGTTAAGACGCTGATCTTGATGACCGGAAGGTCAACAGGTTAGCAGCTCAAAACCTGAGTAGTGCACAATGGAATGACCTTCCTCCAGCTGTTCCTAGTCCTGCTGACCTAGCAATTTGAAAGCAAGAGATTGCAGTTAGATAAACAAGTACTGCTTTGGCAGGAAAGGTAACCATGTTCTATGCACTCCGGCATCTAGTCATTCCTCCCACATGACCACAGAAACATCTGCAGATTAGGAACAGCACTGGCTCCTTGACTGTAAACAGAGATGAGCACCACCTGGTAGAGTCAGACACAACTGACTTTTGAGCAATACTCTAATTTTCTTGCTCTAATTGAAGTGAGGAATCTCAGGCCCTTGAATGTTCCTTACTGAGGTGCCTCCTAGAGTTCACATTAACTACATACATGAGAATGAAGAAGTGCAAAAGTGCAGAAGGATTTTTAAGGGCACAACTACTCTGGAAAGGTGAATTGGAACAATTTGACTTTGTCATGTCTTTGTGATTTTGAAAATTATTTACCTGCCACTTTTCCCTCCATAGGAGGCCCAACGTAGCTTACAACAACTAAAAGCACACCAAAATAATAAGTCTCAATCAGGATTTTTTTAAAAAAATTAAAATACATTTTGAAAAACATTTATTTTGTTGCATTTTAAATTGCAATCTGTGATCACACAGTGGCTGTGGAGTGATTTGAGAATTTACTGTTTGTAGTGGATGTGACATGAGTTGCATTCCAGCCCACAGCCCTCACACACACACACACACACACACACACACACACACACATTTTAAGTCTCCAGTTCCTTCTGTTGTATCACGTAAGGAAAGACCACAGTTCACTAGGGATGTGCATATTTTACATACCCCAAAGCTCCAGATTCAGTCCTTGATGTTTTGACTTCACAGATCGGTGCTGCAAATGAGCCTGAACTCTCCCTCCAACCCTGGCATGCCACTGGCAATCGGGAGTAGACTGTTCAGGGTTAGACAGATGCACTGTTTGGCCTTGTTTTTGGCAGCTGTTTGTTCCTTGGATCCTGGAGAAAATTGTGAGACATTGTAAAAGGGAGGCTTAGGTTCAGAGGAGGGCCCGGATTCTTATTATTGTTGTTGTTTGCATTAGGGTCTTGACATACACTACTGGTTTTAAGAAGGAAGCCAGGCGCTTGTTTTCCCACAGACGTTGTGTGCCTAAATGGATGATCTTAATAATTTCTGACACATAGACTATTCTTGACTTTTGTGGATGCCTCATTCATATCTTATTTACATCAAAGAGAATTCTGTACTGCTTTTACTGAGCTCTTTGTGTCTGTAGAGGAGACAGAACAGCTTATAAAAACAAAACTTCAGTTTTGCAAGGAGACAGGATTTTGTTTTCCCCCTACAAATTTTCTTTCAGGAATCAAGCCCCTCCCCCCCAAAAAAATGTGGCAGAACTGAGGCTGTCAATCTGACAACATTTTACAGAATTTTTTGGGTACAAAATATCAAGGACACTGATAAATAATGCATTAACACACATGGAATTTGGGTGGAGGGATTTGACAAAAACTGGCAACTGGAACAGACGATGCTTCATGCCATCTTTTATGCCTCCCCTTTGTTTTCTAGCTTAGACATCACTAACTCTTGTGATACAGCTAGCTAGCCACCTACATACTTTTTTGTTGTTGTTCAGTTGCACAGTTGATTCCGACCCTCTGCGACCCCATTGAACACTGTCCGCCAGGCACTTCTGTCCTCCACCATCCTCCTCAACTCACTCTGCTCTGTGCCCAATGCATCCACAATACCATCTAGCCATCTCATTTTTGGCCGCCCCCTTCTTCTTTTGCCCTCACCTTTCCCAGCATCAAAGCCTTCTTAAGTGAATCTTCTCTTCTCATTTGATGTCCAAAGTACTTTAGCTTCATCTTTACTATTTGACCTTCTAAGGAGCAGTCAGGGTTGATTTCTTCTAAGATTGACCTATTTGTTCTCCTCGCTGTCCAGGGGACTCTCAAAACTCTCTTCCAACACCACATCTCAAAGGCATCTATTCTTCTGTGCTCAGTTTTCCTAATGGTCCAGCTCTCACAACCATACATTGCCACAAGGAATACCATTGCTTTGACTATACGAATTTTTGTTTGCAATTGATGTCTCTACTTATCACTATGCTCCCCAGGTTTCTCATCGCTTGCCTTCCAAGAATCAGTTGCCTTTTGATTTCATGGCTGCAATCCCCATCTGCAGTGAGCTTTGATCCTAAGAAAGTAAAATCTGTCACTGCTTCTACTTCTTCTCCATCTATTTTCCAGGGACTGAGAGGGCCTGTTGCCATGATCTTGGTTTTTTTTTATATTGAGTCTCTAGCCACCTTTTGCACTTTCTTCTTTCAACCTAATCAGGAGCTTCTTTAGGTTCTCCTCACTTTTTGCCATTAGGGTGGTATCATCTGCATATCTCAAATTGTTAATGTTTTTCCCAGCAATTTTGATCCCAAATTGTGATTCCTCCATCCCTGCATTGCGCATTATGTGCTCTGTGTATAGGAGTATGTTACAGAAGGAAGGGAGGAATTGCCAACATGAAATATCAGTTGTGTGAAGAGAAAACATTTATAACTGTGGGTAAGGCATTAAGAGTATCATCCCCAATAAGTGGAAAGGTTCATGATATAATTCTGCTCATTGAAGCATAGCTTCAATATATAATGTTTAATTGGGTGTACAAGATTAAATCTCTATGCTATGTATAAAATGAGCCATTTATTATTCTTTTTTTTGGGGGGGGGGAGGGACAGTCTCTACAGAAACTGGTTTCAAATCACAGCCTTTGATTGCTGTTGCAATCAAAATTACTAAACTATGATAATCAGATAGAGATAACATTAACAAATTCATGGGCAAGAGCTGAAAGAACAAAGTGAATCGTATCTTGAACATGAGTCCATAATATCAATATTTGTGAACAGAATTTAGTTCTGCTGAATTGCACCAGCTAGCACCCTTACACATGGCATATAGGCATTTTTGGCATAAAATGCAAAACATCTTTGCTTTAAATACTTCTGAAGGCATTTATGTGCCTCCTTATAATAAAAAGTTCACATAATAAACCATGTGACATACAAGAATAAATAAATTAGTGGTGTAGTAAAAAACCTTAGCCTTAGAAGTATACAACATCTATAAAATCTAAATGTCACTCTAATGGATTCTTAAAATATCATATTATTTTTTCATGGTTATGTAGGCTTTTTTAAAATACAGGCAAGAGTTCAGATGGAACTCTGAGAGATTTTTGTTTCCTGCTTGCTTTCAAAAACATAGTCCTGCTTTAAAAAAAAAACCCACGCCACACATTGTACAAATCAGCACTGATCTGATTACATAGGAGCTTGATTGAGTAACAGTCTGTAGGGCTCAAGGTTGAGCTAATGTTAATAGAAATGCATGGATCCTGTAATTAACACATTACCCCTCCCACAATGGGAACGTCTCTGAAATATGTGCTTAAATCAGATTTTCAAATTAAACCTATATTAACCTTCCAATGATTAATTACAAAACAAAGCAAGGTAAATACAAAAGGGGTAAGCAAGGAGAATCCTGTGTGGTGTTAAACAGATACCGTATGTTCAATCAGTTGGGTGAGCCCTGCTCAGACAAGAAAACATGTCATCTAATTTAGCCTGCTGATTTTAGTGGGTAATCTTCATTTTGATACTGAAACATAGGTAATATCTCCATATTTGATCTTGTTTGACATTGCCATTGGCCAGTACAAGTCACAACACTCTTTTCAAAAGTACTAGTGTCCTCAGTGTGAGTGGTCTGAAAATTTATCTCTATTTTGTCTGATGGCATAAAGATATTAATCCTTAATAATGCCATTTCAACCCTAGGTATGGAAAGGTATGAATGACGTACTAGGTTTATATGTGTAGTTTTTTTTAAGAGACTAAATAGAACAGATCAAACTTGTCCAGTTTGAAAACACGATAGATTCCTAAGGATATATTTTGTCTCAGTAATGTAACAGGACAAGAAATATCAACTTTGGGTTGGGTTGTGTTGTGTTGGTAAGCCATGATGCCCAGAAGTTGAAATGACAAATTCTGGGTTTTAGTACATTTATGTACTTGACCTTAACAAGGGATGGAATTCTTATTAGGTTCAGGAAATATTAGTCAGGGATATTAAATATCTCTGCTCACCCCTCATTCTAACCCTAACCCTTATACTCACGATGCTGCTAACCCTCAGTACTTTAAAGTCACGCAGAATCAGAAAACAGCCCACAAATCATTCTGTGGAAGCTCTTTTTTTCTTCTCACAAAAGGGATAAATATTTATAAATGAACAAATAGTCACCTAAATCATAAATACAGAGCACAGCAATAACCATAAACAACAGAGTGTAGGCTTCTTCTTTTTTCATGTTCCAATCAAAGCCTGAACTGCCAGAATGAAGCCACCTTCTTGGCTTTGTCATTGTCCAAACTTAAGTCCTCATTGTTGCACGTTTCTGGAAGTAACTGGCAGACCAGTAAATAAGCTGGATTCTGTATCTCTCCACTTTCACACAACATGGCCCCACTTTGAACATGTTGAAAATGTTCATTATACTGTATTGGGTTTTCGTTGACTGGGGTATACACTGCTTAATGAAAACCCCATATAGCAAAATAAAAAAATTAAAAAAATCATTATGCGGGGTATTGTGATTGCTGCACGAATGCTTCGTTGTATGAAATTTTCGTTATGCAAAGCATTAGTTATGCAGGGTTCCACTTGTATCTTTATTAAGCTCAATTGTAAATGGACAAAATATGCACACTTTTGAGCTTAATAAAGATACTTCCTGTCAGTGCATTTTGAAAAGAATTATTGTTTCGCTACTACAGAACAACACAGTCTGATTCTTTTTTCAGACATGCCCAAGGAAAAACGTTCTCATGCCATTGAGCATCTAAAAGACATGCCTCTAGGTTGTATAGCATAAACATGTGGAACCTGCTCAGTGGTGTATTTATTAGCTCCGCAGGGCAGTTCTAAGCCCACAACGGAAGGTTGTAGTTGAATAGAGTGAGATAAACCAGAGGCTATTTGTGAGTTGGGGGGGGGGGTGTCTCAACCGTCTGGAGCAAATTGCCCCTCTTACTCAGCAAATGATTTGCCCATGGGTTAAATTACTATCTGAAGTTTAATACCAACATGAAGGAAGTGGTGCTGGCTGGAAAATCCCAGTTCTCAGTAGTAAGTAGCTTAGCAGTTTCTCCCAAATCTACATTTTAGAAATATTCTGCAGCTATCTTCGCATTGTGAAACTTCAGAGCAAGGCTAACTTTGTTTTTCTGAACAGGAGTACATTTTCAATCTTGTTATCCATGCTTTTGTCGCTTCAAGAGCTGAGCGAGTTGAGGAGGATGGTGGAGGACAGAAGTACCTGGCGGACAGTGGTCCATGGGGTCGCAGAGGGTTGGAATCGACTGTGCAACTGAACAACAACAACAACATAGGGTTGGCCACTTGGGGTGAAGATAAATTTGAGTCTCTAGATGTTGATGAATTGCTACTTGATCATGCCTCACTATTGGCCAGGCTGTGTGTGGCAGATGATCACTAAACAACATCTGAAGAAGTTCAGGAATACAGACTGGATATTTGGTAAAGCAGATCCAGTGAAATAATCAGTTGACCCTTGCTCAAAAGCCAGTTGTATCTGACTGCAGAGTGCTCATCTCTGTTTCAAAGCCAAAGAGCCAGTGCTGTCTGCTTCTGCAGACATTTCTGTGGTCATGTGGCAGGCAGGCATGACTAGACACCGGCATGCATGGAACGCTTTTTACCTTCCCACCGAAGTGGTCCCTATTTATCTACTTGCAATTTCCTGCTTTCAAACTGCTAGCTTGGCAGGAGCTGGGACAAAGACTGGAGCTCATTCCGTCCTGCAGTATTTGGGTATTGAACTGCTGACCTGCTGCCTTTCAGTCACTTGAGCCACTGTAGTCATTTCAGCTATTATTACATCAGAGGTCCTGCTATCTGTCTCCTCCTGGGTTGTAGTATTACTAGTTATTTTTAAGCCCTTCAATATGTAAAGTGACTGCCGGCTCTTTTAAAACAGCAATACTGAGGGCTCACGGAGCAGTAGTAAAAAAAAAAGTACACTAGAACATCAGATAATGTTATGACTTGGCTCCACAAGTCATGATGTTATCTGATTTTTAGCGTCGTCCGATGCATGCATCGAACAACGCTAAAAAAAAAAGCCCTGACGTTAGGGACAAACCGTGCGCCTAGGCAAGGATCGGCTTGTCTGAAATCCCCTCCCACCCCGGGGAGGTCATTTCAGACAAGCTGATCCTTGCCTAGGTGCGAGATCGTGCGTCTGTGCAAGGATCGGCTTGTCCGAAATGACCTCCCCCGATAATGGGAGAATTTCGGACAAGCCGATCCTTGCACGGGCATGCGATTACACCCCCCACCCCCCAAGATGATTGAATCGGATAACGCTAAAGGATCGTTATCCAGAATCGTTATCCGATGCAAGTTTTTTCCAAAAAACTTGCATCGTTATCCGATTCTAGCATTATCTGATGCAATCATTATTCGGTGTATTACTGTAACTATGTTTTTAATACTGTCTGATTTCCCACATGCTGCATACAAAATTCTACAGGTCGGGCCCTGATCCAAATCCCTTTACTTTACTTTGGGAGTAATGTCCCACAGCTGTGGGGATCACTTCCTTGAGGAATCAGGTCATCATACTCTCTGGAAATTGGTGTATAACTCATTTGTTCTAGAAGGCACTGAAGAAAAATAACGGGGGTACAGCTGAAGGCACATCTAGAGGGAACACAAGAATACTAAATTTAAACAAGCTTTAAGACCTCATAATTGGCAATAAATAAAGGCATAAGAGGCCATTTGCTCCAGAATTGTAACAGTTTTATGACACTCAAGAGAAACGGGGGTGGGCTGGGGGGGTGCATTGTGCTGTTAGAATAGCCAGTGCAGAAAATCATCACTATCCTCATATCTGAAACCAGAGAATTTATGGGGACCCATCTAGCATTCTGCTTTGCATGCAGTGCAGCCAGGCACTAATCTTTAAAAGGTAACAAACAAAGGGAGGTGCCAGATAAAGTTCTCTTTGGAGCTCTGGTGGCACAGTGGTTAGACTGCTGTTCTGTAACCAAAAGGTTGTAAGTTCAATCCTGACAATGGCTCAAGGTTGACTCATCCTTCCATCCTTCCAAGATCAGTAAAATGAGTACCCTGCATGTGGGGGCAAATGCTAATTAACGTGTGAGCCACCTAAAAAGAGTGCACTAAGTGCTATGGGGTAATATATGTGTGATTGTTTTTCCTTTGCTTTTACACAGATATCTGCTTTTGGTGTGTATGGCAATAGCAGTCACTCTATAATTACCCCTTAGAGCTTACTGCACTCTCTGGGTGATTCACAAGGTAATTAAACATCTTGCTTCATCCTCAGAAGGATGGAAGGCTGAGTCAACTTGGTGTGCCGTTAGGATTGAACTCACAACATCAGCAGTTGTGGCTGCAGTACAGCAGTTTAACTGCTGTGCCACCAGAGTTCTTATGGGTCTGTCTATTTCTATGGTTTTGTGAGGCTCATTCAGTGCAGAAAAAATGCCATACAAACATGAAAATTCAGAAGTTCTGCTCAATCAAAGCTTTAAGATGTTCCTTTCTTTTTGTGGAGAACAATTCCCAGAATTGACCTGGGAAGATTATGGAAGTTCTAGGGGAAAAAAGGAACCTTTCCAAGCTCTCAGTTGAATAATTTCATGCTGTCCCTCTTATGCAGAAAACTTCACTTGATTATGAACATTGCCTCTCCCTTTTTAGGACAATATACCAGATTTACTTCTTTATTTATGTGCATTTTATGCCACCCTTATTATCCCACTCAAGGTGACTTGCAAATTATAGAAAAACCCAACTAAAACATAAACATTATTGCATTACAAACAATTAAGCATGATTAAAAACAAACATGATAATATTGAAGCAGTTAAAACAGCTAAAAACACCTTTTCATGGTCCACTTAATTGTCAAAAGCCTATGTGGAAGATAAATGTATTTCCTGATGCATGAAGGACAGGAGTGAGGAGGCCAAAATAATCCCCTGAGGAAGGGCATTCCACAACCTGGGGGCTACTACCAAGAAGACCTTCTCTTGCATTCCCACCAAACTTGACTATGAAGACGGTTGGACTCAGACAAAGATCTCTGTGAGGATCTTGGAAGCCAGGAAGGATAATCTGGGAAGAGTCCCCATGGTACAGTAGTTGAGCTGTAGTACTGTAGTCAAAACTCTGCTCACAATCTAGGTTCGATCCCAACAGGCACACATTTACACTGATAGATGTGGCAATCCCAGGTGATGATCGGGTGGAAGAAAAAGAGATAGAAAAGATCATTAGATATCAGGTTTTGAGAACTGTAGTACAGCATTTTTGTTGTTCAGTCACACATTTGATCCGACCCTTTGAGACCCTATGGACCATTGCCAGCCAGGCACCTCTGTCTTCCACCATCCTCCTCAGCCTGCCCAGCTCTGTGCCCATTGCATCTACAATACCAGCTAGCCATCTCATTTTTGGCCACCCCCTTCTTCTTTTGCCCTCCACCTTTCCCAGCATTAAGGCTTTCTCAAGTGGATCTTCTCTTTTCATTTGATGTCCAAAGTACTTTAACTTCATCTTTACTATTTGACCTTCTAATGCATCTATTCTTCTGTGCTCAGCTTTCCTTATGGTCCAGCTCGCACAACCATACATTACCACCAGGAATACCATTACCACCACCATACATTACCACCAGGAATACCATTGCTTTGACTATGCAAATTTTTGTTTGCAAGGTGATGTCTCTACTTTTAACTATGTTCCCCGGGTTTCTCATAGCTTGTCTTCCAAGCATCAGTTGCCTTTTTATTTCATGGCTGTAATCACCATCTGCAGTGATCTTGGATTCTAAGATAGTAAAATCTGTCACTGCTTCTACTTCTTTCCCATCTATTTTCCAGGGACTGAGAGCCTATCTGGGAGAAAAGAGCAAGAGTGATACCAGTAATGATAGCAGCACTGGGGACAATCCTGAAAGGGTTGGAAAAACATGTGAGCACAATTGACATTGATAAGTTCATGACAGAGCAGTTGCAGAGAGTAGCACTGCTAGATAGCAGCTACCAACAGTACCTCACTGACTCTTAGGTCAGATGGAGGGCAAAATCACTGGTAATATTTAAGACTCTGAGAAGATCCTTTCTTGTATGTGGGCAATTTCAAATGAGACTTTTGTTCTTTGTAGAACACAACTGAACTATGCCAGGTTTCTCACATTAATTCTTTTAAGAAGAAACTCTTGATTACCACCCCACCCATACCCGCCTTTAAAATCACTATGATTTAAAGGTGCAAAGAAAGTATAATGTCCTCAAGACTCTTATAAGAATAGAATTGGAGTATGACTTGCTATTTTTTAGGGGAGGGGGTGTTCTCGTTTTTACCATCTTCTTGGTTTCCACTGGGGAGGCAGAGAGGCAGAGTAACAGGAATTAATCCCTATATTTATTTTTAAAACTGGAGAAAAAGGACAGAGCTGTTTATCAACTGCATATATCAGTTATGAGAAGTAAAACGTCAGACGAAAGCATTGACCAACCACAAGATTAAAAAAGGAAAAAAGTGATGGCTCCAATTTCAGCTTTATGGATGGCATTTTCTTTTGCCCATAAAACAAATCTTCTCTAGAGAGCCTGCAAGGACATGAGATGAGAATAAGTAGTTGTCCTTTCCCACACACAAAGCTATGGGTCTCGGTGGCAGCAGCTGCAACTCATATCTGAGAATGCAGTTTTTTCCCCTGAAGCAGGAAAATGCCATTGGTGTGAATTTGTTTAAGGTGGATTTCAGCTTGCCATGAAGTGACCCGTACACTATGATCATGGAGCCATCTCCTGCAACACATATGAAATGAGACATGCAAGATTGAACACCGGGACTGCAATGGACTGCCACGGCTTTGAGGATATCTTGTGTCTATCTTGCTAAATGAAAATGCACACTGAAACAGCAAAAATGTATTCTTATTCTTGTTCTGCCATATGCGAATCTGAATATTGATGATCATCATGATGATTAGTCATGAAGACTCTCCTGAGAATATAATGCAGTGGCCTTTCATCTGCCTTCTACATTGCAACATGACACCCGTATCATTGATCCAGTTCCATGAGCCATTTTATGGTCCAGAGCCCTTTTGGCACACAAAGTCAGCCCCAAGCCAGTACTGATTAGCTGCTGCCATCCATCAAGATGGATTCAAGTTGGGGACCATCACCTTTCCCTCTGGACTTCAGCACCCAAGGCCATTAGTCTTCAAGGTTGTCAGGTTAGTTAACCGCTGCCTGACACTCAGTGTTGAGTCGCTGGCAGTATGTTCTACACTATTACCATAGCAGGATAACCTAGCCAGGCTGGCCAGAAATATATATTACATGACAATTTCAACTGTATCTTCTAGGAGTATTATGAGGGTGCTGTGTACTGCTTCTCCCAGGTTTTAGGCAAGGTAGTTTTGTAACTCTAGATGGAAGCCTTGCATTTCAATGTGGTCCTACATCTCAGCAGTAACCAAAGTAGGCTCTGCTTTTTGTTGTTCAGTCGCACAGTCGATTCCGACCCTTTGCGACCCCATGGACCACTGTCTGCCAGGCACTTCTGTCCTCCACCATCCTCCTCAACTTGCTCAGTTCTGTGCCCATTGTGTCTACAATATTATCTAGCCATCTCATTTTTGGCAGCCCCCTTTTTCTTTTGCCCTCTACCTTTCCCAGCATCAAGGCTTTCTCAAGTGAATCCTCTCTTCTCATTTGATGTCCAAAGTACTTTAGCTTCATCTTTACTATTTGACCTTCTAAGGAGCAATCAGGGTTGATTTCTTCTAAGATTGACCTATTTGTTCTCCTTGCTGTCCAGGGGACTCTCAAAACTCTCCTCCAACACCACATCTCAAAGGCACCTATTCTTCTGTGCTCAGCTTTCCTAAAGGTCCAGCTCACACAACCATACATTGCCACCAGGAATACCATTGCTTTGACTATACAGTACGAATTTTTGTTTGCAATGTGATTTCTCTACTTTTCACTATGTTCCCCAGGTTTCTCATCATTTACCTCCCAAGAATCAGTCGCCTTTTTATATCATGGCTGCAATCACCATCTGCAGTGAGCTTTAATCCTAAGAAAGTAAAATTTGTCACTGCTTCTATTTCTTCCCCATCTATTTTCCAGGGACTGATAGGGCCTGTTGCCATTATCTTGATTTTCTTTATATTGAGTCTCAAGCCAACCTAATCAGGAACTTCTTTAAGTTCTCCTCACTTTCTGCAATTAGGGTGGTGTAATCTGCATATCTCAAATTGTTGATGTTTCTCCCAGCAATTTTGATTGTTTCTCCCAGCAATCCCAAATTGTGATTCTTCCATCCCTGCATTGTGCATTATGTGCTCTGTGTATAAGTTGAATAAACCTTGTCTTACTCCTTTTCCTATTCCAAACCACTCTGCCCTGCTTAGCTCCTCCAAAATAAATCATAATCCATTTGTTCAGGTCAGCTTGATGGTACATGTGGGAAGAGTCATGATTTGATAATCCTAGGAGACTTTCATCTGAAGGAGTTCTGTGCCTCTTTTTGTCAACCTTTACGCTAATTTCTACTGGAGAAAGAGGAAGAAAATGAAGCAAAGCATTGTGGTTGAAGGAACCCAGGCATTTAGGTGGAAAACTAGTAGCAGGATGCAACTAGAGTAGGCCCACTGAATTACTGGACTTACCAAAGCCCCACTGATTCAAATTTCTTTCTTACTACTGGATTTCAGTGCCTATGATCTACCTCCAAATGCCCTTTATAACCTCTTTGTGCTTCTCATTTTCTCTCTCAGCTAACATCTCCAACTCAGGTGCCAAGAATTCAGCAGCCGTGACCTCTTCTTTCTCAACCCCTTCCACCCCCCCACCCACCCTATTCCATTCCCTCCTCCCCATACTTTTGTTTTAAATGCAGACACATTTTAAGAAGGGGTGACATTTTTCTGTACCATGAGGAGGTATTTCCCTTCTGTCTATTTTGATTACACAACTGCCAAACGCAGCATTTCCCTCCCTTCTCTACCAAAATTCATGAAATCCTGAGGAGAGTAAACACACTGTTGAAGAAAAGACGTCCTCTTCTACGCCAGATTCTAATTACCCATGTAAAATTGTTTCCAGACTTCATGGAAGCAATACCATTCCCAGTTGCAAAGAGTCCAACTACATAAGTGTATTTCATTATGCCTGTAGTTAACAAAATTAGCCTTACGTCGTCTTGTCTGACGAAAGGAATATATCAACAGGGATAGTTTGCAATGGACCATAAGGCATCATTGTTTCAAGTAATCTTCAGCTCCAGGGGCATAGAAATGGAATGAATGTAACCTTTCCAAGACATACACGAAAGTTACACTGACCTTTTGTGACTCCTGTCTAGGTCAAGGATGCAGAATATGTGGCACTCCAGATGTCACTTCTATTATGCCTCACCACTGACTATCCTAGCTAGGGCTGTTGGGAATTGTAGTCCTATGACAACTGGAAGGCCATATATCTCCAATTACTCTAGTATAATGGCAGAAAGGGAAGAAGACCTAAAGAACCTCTTGATTAGGGTGAAAGAAGAGAGTGCAAAACCTGGCCTGAGACTCAACATAAAAAACAACAACACCAAAATCATGTCAACTGGCCCTAATACTCCCGGGCAAATAGAAGAGGAAGAAATGGAAGCAGTGACAGACTTTATCTTTTTAGGATCCAAGATCAATGCAGATGGTGACTGCAGCCATGAAATAAAAAGACAATTAATTATTGGGAGGCAAGCTATGAGAAACCTAGAGAACATAATAAAAAGTAGAGACATCACCATGCCAGCAAAAGTCTACATAGTAAAAGCAATGGTAGTCCCAGTAGTAATGTATGGTTGTGAGAGTTAGACCATAAGGAAGGTCGAGCGCTTGGGCTGGGGGGTTGAACGGGCACACTGCTGGTTGAACCCCCAACCCAAGCAGCCGATCCCACGCTGTGATCCGCCTGCCTCTTTGGAAAGGGCAGTGAAGATTCCACTCATGGAATCCCCACTGCCCTTTCTGAAGAGGCAGGCGGATCGCCACCCTGTTCCCTTTCCTCTTCTGAAAGGGAACAGGGCTTTTTTAAAATGTTGTGTGATCAATGCATCACACAACGTTAAAAACTGGATAACAACAAGACTTGTGGAACCAAGTCTCATTGTTATCTGAGGTACTAGTGTAGTTCCATTCACATTGCTTCTAGTTGGGATGCTTTCTTTACCTTCCTGAGTCATTTAACTCCTTCATACTTTTTTTGGCAGATGGTCATTGGAATACTTATCCCTACATTCCAGTAGAGGTAGTACAATTGTCAGCTCAGTATGTATAGATGCATCAGGGCCAGTGGAAATCGCAAATATAAGATGAAGATTTTGAGATCTGGGTTCAAATATCGACTCAGCTATGGCTGGTGGAGGCAGCTAAACCAATAACAAACAGCTGGGGAATTGCAACCCTAAACCAGTCACCAAACATCTCACATATCTCAAAAACCCTATGAGGTTGGCCATAAGTTGGAAAAGACTTGATTACACATAGCAAAAGAAAGCTAGTTCTTCTATTGCACAAGTGATAAAAAATACAAATAGAAAAAGCAAGATCCACATTATAAAAATGCAACATTTGTAATGCAGTAAAGTCTAACTCTTGCTACAAAGATCTGAATAGTGAGATGTTATGTATTCCCAGTGTTGCTGTATGGAATCGAAGCTTGGACAATGACTAAAGCATCTGAAAAGAAAATTTGAGCTTTTGAAATGTGGATCTACAGATGGCTGCTAGATGTAATGGGTTGACTATGTGAATAACCTAGAAGTGTTGTGCCAGATGGATAAAGAACAAGAACTCTTTAAGACAATTAAACAAAGTAAGCTCCAATACTTTGGCCATATCATATGGAACAACATAAAAGTATAGAATACTCCAACTTGCTTTGCAAGGAAAGAGCCCTGGGAAGAGAGGCCCTGGACGTAGATGGACTTCATGGCCGAAGAACCTGAGAGACTGTTGTGGAGTTTGAAGTAGGAATTTCATTTTGTTCTCAATATGAATTTAACTAATTTCTTCATGTTTCATCTTAAGAAGTTACATATGAGGAAAATGCCAATAGAGTTGTCTGTCCATGCAAGAAGGGATTAGGTGCCTAACTTTTAAGTCTCACTCTGAATCCCTCACTCTTCTTGTCAGAGAAATTTCCCATGCTTGACAATGATATTCCAATGTTGAAATAACATCAAAGTCCTCTGAATGCTGGGGAAAAGCTGTATTTATTGAATTTGGGCAATGCACATCTGGAATTATTTCCCTTCAAGATTTGCATTGTTTACAAGGATTTACTAAAATTTGTAAAAATTCTCCAAATTTGGAATGAAAAGAACATGAAATGGCTCCCAGACTGTAGAATGCACTCCCTTCAGACTTAACAATCAGTTCCCCCTCCAACTGCTTGTTGCTTTTTATGGTGGGGTTGATTCTACTTAGTTTTATGGTGAAATTTGGTTGTATTTGTTTTTATTCTTCTCTGAATATAGTAAGCAGGCTTGAGTGTGACTTTGTTACCCAGGTCACATGATAAGTGACCCCAAGTCAGGATTATCCCATCACATAAACAGATATTATTTTCATAACTCCTTGATTCCCCACAAAGTCACCATTGAAAGTTTTAAATGGAAAAAATGAACTGTATTTATGTCCTCTTTAGGCTGATCTTCTTCCTCAAGTGCCGTATACAATTCTGAATATTGGCTATCATTGTGGCAATCACCTATGAAGGTTGTTCTGGGATCAATATAATTCAGTGGCCTTTCATTTGCCTTCTGCATCACAGCATGACACCCATACTACTGATCCAGTTCCACAAGTCACTTTCTGATCCTGAGCCCTTTTGGCACACAAAGTCCTCCTCAGTCCAGTATTGATGAAGCTGCTGCTCTTCCATCAAGATAGATTGAAGTGGGAATTAATCCACCCTTCCCTATGTATTTCGCCACCCAAGGCTGGTAGTCCTCAGGGTTTTCAGGATAGTTAACCACTACCTAATGATCAGTGTTGAGTCACTGGCAGTATGATCTACTCTATTACCATAGCAGGATAACCTAGCCAGACTGGCTTAAGCTGATCAAGCACTATCATTTCCCCACATCTCCTATTGAGCAAAGTTCAGAGATCATCTTTGATGAGACTCTTATGGACAGGTAACTGGAGATGACGGTAAGCTACAATCATTTGTAACAGGGTCCCCAACCTGTAACCTGTGTGCCAGAAGCAGACCCCAAGCTCTTTCTGTGTAGCCCTCCAACCTGCTTGTTTATTGTTATCACCCGAAAGGCATTTTCCCTCAGCCCCACACTGTACTTCCTGCCTCAAGCAATACCGTCTACTTATGTTTTTCCTGTCTTTTTCTTAGAAAAACACAATAGCAACTTGGTTTCCTCTGGTCTCCATGATACCTTCTATCAGTCCCTATTCAGTCTTCTCCTCCATACCAGTATTTTAGCCATTCTGAGTGCTTTGTTAGTCATCAGAGCTCCGGTATGTGTAACTTTTTTCAGACCGAGCTAATTTGGAAACCCGTGATAATCTCCGAGAGATTTACAAATAAAATAGCTTGTTATATTTCTCTTCTTGTCTACCTGATATATTTATCAAACTAAAGAAATTTGTGGTAAGCACGTTCACAGTCTTTGGCATCACATATACAAACTTTTTCCAAGATGAAAACTGTGGAATTCAAGACTCACACATAATGAACATTGGCATAGAATTTTAAGGGTGCCTGTCACAAACCTTGATTTTGACATTAATGCCTAGTCTAACAGAAAACAGCTACAACAATCACAAAAATGATAGCTGAATAAAAGGCGTCCACAGTAAAATAGTGTTCCAAAATGGAATGTATTCATGTTAACATTACTTCATTGACCTCTGAATGCTTACTCTTGATATAAATTGGTAGGTTAATAATTCTGTTACATTTTGATTTAAGATACGGCCATTTTTTTGGCATTGAGCACACTAATATAGTCCCCATGTCTCTGAAGGTTAGGTTTTATAAGATCTAGCAGGAGACACCTGGGTGAGGGAGAACACAGGTACTCTAAATTCCCCAGTCTCATTACTGAGAGTCATTTGTAAACATACTCCATGAAGTGAGTCTCCACCAGAAATTTCTTATGTAAAGAAATGGCAGTGGGGAAAGCCTACATATATATATATATATTGGCCTAGGTTTATAACTCTGTTACAGACATAGGCCATCTCTGCCAACACTTGTCTCAATTGCTCTCTGTACTGAGAGCTATAAGCCTGTTTAGTTTTTCTATGAAAGCTACAATTATCAGGCTGCTAAATGCCAACCTAGCAGTTCGAAAGCAAGAAATTGCGAGTAGATAAATAGGGACCACTTCGGTGGAAAGGTAACAGCGTTCCGTGCACTCTGGTGTCTAGTCCTGCCTGCCCAATGACCACGGGAATGCCTGCAGAAGTAGACAAAGCTGGCTCTTCAGCTTAGAAACAGAGATGAGCACTGACCCCTAGAGTCGGATACGACTGGCTTTCGAGCAAGGGAAACCTTTACCTTTACCTAAATTCCCCTGTATACATCACACCTTTGACACTTGAGAAATATATATAGTTAAGGAAGAAGAAATTCTTAATGGCAACATACTATTAATATATCAGCTCAGACCATATGGCTGAACACCTAATGAAGCAAATTAAGAACTGTTATATGCATTATGATTTCAAAGCGAGCCCCCTTCGTCTTCTGTATGACTATATAATTCCACAGTGTGTGGTGAAGAATTGGGATAAAATTAGCAAACTCTGCAGGGCAATTTGTTTTAAACTGGAAAAAATAAGAGAGCAATGGAAATCCAAATATACTACGGACACACACACACTCTGTTTAAATTCTGGAAACTCCATAACAGCTTAAACATTTTCATGTGATAAACAAACTTCCAATTATGATGGAAGGATATGATTTCAGTAGAGTGTGTGGTGGTCTTAATTGGAACTGTGCTGTTGCTTAAATTCCCATGTATAACACTAGACAGATTATTGAACATTTCCCTGTTAATCAGAAGCACACTCAAGCCTAGAAGTTCTAAATTGTGTTGGGGGTGAGTGGGAGTAGAACAGCTCTCATATTTAATTCCCCCTTAGCTCCCCCTTTTTCCACTACACACAAAGAGAAATCAAAAAGCAGCATGTAATCACTTCTGTTAGTCAGTCTACCTGCCTCTCTGTTTCCATCTTCCGATGAGCCAAACGGTAGCCAGAATTCAGTTTTAGTGGAAATAGGCTAGATCTAGTCTTCAACACATTTATGTATATATCAAATTACCGTATGGACCTGCATATCTTACAGAAAGTAGTGATGGGCATATGTCTGTAAACAAATGTCTGTAAAGAAATGTGTTCTTCCTATGCATAGTCTGTGTAACCAGGAACCCACCTAGCCCAGAGTTAGATTAGATGTTTTATTGGCCAAGTGGAACATACACACAAGAAATTTAACTCAAGGTTGAATCAACCTTGATCCCCATCAGGATCAAACTCACAATGTCAGCAGGTTTTGGGTGCAGTATGGCAGTTTAAGTTAAGCACTGTGCCACAAGGGCTCTTAAACCTAAAGCCTAGGTTTAAGTTTAAGAAATGGCACAGGACTAGCTTTGGAACATCACGCCTGTGACTAAACAGAGAATGTAGTGCAGGGGTTCCCAGCCTAAGGCCCACAAGCCAGATCCAGCCCATGGCACAATGTCATGTGGCCCCCCACTTCTCCAAGGGCATTCGAGAAACAAAATGGCATTTGAAGCTGTTGGGACAAAATGGCCACACCATTGTGCAGGCAGAGCAAAATTGCCATCTGGCCCTCAAAGCTGACTGAGAGAGCATGACCCTGCCTCTGGCTTGAAAAGTATGGGAACCCCTGCTGTAGTGTGACAGACAAGAAAGAAATATTCTGGGATGTATGAGAAGCCACTCTGTGGGTATTCTGGCAACCTGGAGCACCAGAGACAACCAGTACATTTGCCAAGAGATATTGGAATCAGTACCTACATCCTGGACAGTGTTGACTTTATTATTTCAGCACAGGCTGTCTTTTAAGCATTATTATCACTCTCCAGCAAGACAAATTGGAATCATGATATTTTCAGGTAGCAATAACATAAAGTAAGAGAGATGCATTTAGTAGAATTGTTCTCACATCATGTGTTCTCATCATACCTATCCTGTTTTGCCTGGCAGGAAGTGGTGTCTTGCAGCTGTTCATGACTGAGCCCCATGGAGTTGAAAAACAGAACAGACTGGCTGACGTTCAAATATGTTATTTAATTTTATCAACAGTTCCTCAGATGTGATAATTGCAAAATTCAGCATCTTTCTCTCTTATGGTATCTATCATTTGCGTTTGCTCAATTATTCCAGGAGGCAAAATAGTTGCTGCTCATGCAGTTATTTGTGGTACAGGCACTAAAATTATGTAATAATGTTGAATGAATATATTAGAACTGAAACAACTTTGTTTTTTGATACTTTTCTTCTCAGCAAACACTGATATGGAATGCTTTTCAGATATTTCCTAAATCAGGGGTTCTCAACCTTTTTAATCTGGGCCCCCAGTCATGCTCCCTCAGACAGCTGAAGGGCTGGACTGGGGGTCCCCCCTAGCACCACCACCATACCCAGAGCCCATACCCCAAAAATGCCACCCCACTCCCCCACACTGCTCCCCTGCTTACTGGCCTGGAGGAGCTTTATGGCGTGGGTCAGTGATGGGATGCCCCGGTTCCAGACGGTTCCCTGGAACCGGTAGGACCAATTCCGGAGGGTTCTCTGGGAGGGGAGTCCACTTTTGGGGCGTCCGGTTCCGGACGCCTCACCGAAAGAAAGAATTTTTTTTAAAATCGGAGCTAAAATGGCTCCAATTGACTGTGCATGCGCAGAAACTCAATCTGACGCATTGCGCATGCGTCAGATTGAGTTTCTGCGCATGCGCAGTCAATTGGAGCCATTTTAGCTCCAATTAAAAAAAATTGTTTAAAGCTTTCAGGGCGGCGGCGGCGGCACCAGCCCTCTGAGAAGGGCACCTCCCCCGCGGCACGTTGAGGGCTGCCTGGGCCGTCCGCTGCTGACAAGCCCCATGCCCTGGGGACGTGTGGCACGGCGCACCGCTGACGCCTCCTCCTCCGCCGGGCGCCGGCCTGTGGGCTGGGTGCCTGCAACCGCCGCCCGCCGCCGCTGGAGCTGCCGTTGGCTGCATTCCTGTGGCCTCCTCCTTGGGCCGGTCCCTTTTTAGCCCGGCGGCGGTGCGGCATGGGGACGGCCCAGGGAGGCTCGGCAGCCGTGGCTGGAGCCACCGCCAGAGCCACTGCTGTCCGCCGCCCCTGGCCATGGCCGGAGCCGGGCTATAAAGGTACCGGCCTGAGGAGGAGGCCACAGGGGTGCAGGCAGCTCCGGCGGCGGCGGCGGCGGCTGTGGACACAGTCGGGGTGCCGGGTCCCAAGAAAGGTAAGCGAGGGGTAATTTATTTGTGTTTTGGGTGGGTGGTTGTTTTTATTTATTTATTTATTTATTTGTGCCTGGGTGGGTGGGCTGAGAGGGAGGGGTGTTTGTGTGTGTTTATTTTTATTTTTTATTTATTTTTATTTTTGGCCCCGCCCACAACGTCATGACGTCATGACGTCGGCTTCGGCCATGACGTCATGTCGTCATGACATTGGCCACGCCCATGACATCCGTGACGTCATGGCGTGGTAGTAGAATTTTTGTCATCCCATCACTGGCGTGGGTGAAGAAACTCAACCACCCCACAGCTCCCGGGAATGCCTCCACAGCCTCTGGGACCCTCCTCCACACACACACAGCAGCTGGAAACACGTCCACAGCCACTGGAAACTTGTTCACGGCTGCCGGAACCCCCCCCCCCCCGGCCATAGGTTGAGAATTTCTGCCCTAAATTGTCAGATACCAGGTAATTTCATTTGATGGCCAATGGTAATTAAGCTGAATATTTTACATTTGACCCTTTGCTTCCATATTTAATATTGGATCATTTAGATTTGACCCCTGCCATGCAATGGTATTTTGTACTGGGCAATGTACTAAATATATCACTTAGCATGCAATGGTATCACTATGTTGGCAGATGGTAATAGTTTTCATGGAAGGCTACAATAACTTTTCTTTATCTAGCATTCAATGGTGTCTTATATATTGACAATATTGGACAGATGGCAGGTAATTAGAATTAGTTTTGTAAAATTATGCAGAATTATTTTTGTAAGATTTTGAAAGATCAACTGTTTTGTGATATATAGAATGCAATGAGAATTATTATTTTTAGTGGCTAAGATTTTAAAAAGTCTGTAATACCTGTAATAGGTTTTGTTCAAACCATTAGCATGTTCAATAAGATTTTAGACCTATTCCATTTGGATATCCCAATACTGAACTACACTGTATCACAAATAGTGTCCAAAAGATAGTTTGCAACACAGAATGAGTTGTTCCTTGAGAAACATATCCAAAATCCTTTTAAGTGCGAAGCACCAATCTGTTCTGGGACATGCACAGAGTGCAACTCTTCCAGGCACATTATCAAGGAAGACCAAACAGTCAGCAGGTGAGCTAGAGTTTCTCCTAACAGGCAAGCTTGGCTCGTGGACAAAGTACCTTTCCTTTTGAGTGAGGCTGAGCCTATTATTTCTTTTTCTAACTCCTTACCTTAAATGACACATTCAATTAACATGTTGCACACAATTTAGTTGTTTATTTCTAGAGAAAATAATCTTTTGTACTCCTCCCCTTTGCTGTGGCTGTTGGTCTGCTTTTAATTTATATGACTTTGGAGAAGGAGACAGACTGTCGTTTGATGAGAAGAGAATGTTTAGGTGTTAATTACTGCTTTCATGTCTTCTACAGCCAGGAGAACAATTGAAGGTCTTATTTCCCTTTATCAATTAGCAGATTCAGATGTCTAGCTTCTCCCAGATATATAGGAAGAAGTTCTGAAGTTTCTAGATTGTGGATTCCCTGTCCCATATTCCTTTAGCTTCTCAATTTCTTCAGGGTAACACTGAGGTAATAGCATTAGGTCATTTAGAAGCTTCAACATGTGGAAACATTCAGAAGAGAATTTCTTATATACAGCTCCTCCTGTCATAAGAACGTGAAATTCATTGAATCTAGCTAATATCTCTTTTGATACTGCCCATGGGATTTTCTTGGCGAGGACACTGGAGTGGGTTGCCAGTTCCTTCCCCAGTGGAATGGCTATGAGAGTTGGACCATAAAGAAGGCTGAGTGCTGAAGAATATACACCTTTGAACTGGGGTGCTGGAGAAGACTTCTGAGAGTCCCCTGAACTGCAAGGGGGTCAAATCAGTCAATACTAAAGGAAATCAACCCTGACTGCTCCTTAGAAGGACAAATACTGAAGCTGAGGGTCAAGGACTTTTTCCACCAAATGAGAAGAGAAAACATCACTGGAGAAGGCTCTGTTGCTAGGAAAGATTGGAAATAAAAGGAGAAGAGGGAGGCAGAGAATGAGATTGTTAGATAGCATCATTGATGCAGTGGGCATGGAACTGGGCAAACTCTGGAAGATGACAGAGGAGCCTGATGTGTGGTGATCCATGGGGTCTCAAAGGGTTGGACTCGACTGAGTGACTCAACAACAACAGCTAATATCTTTAAGCCAAGGATGGACAAATTCAGCCACACATTGAAGCACATACAAATAATCAAGAAACAGCATGTAACTTGCAGGCCACTTGAAGGCAGTTGTTGGAGGCAGCCTGCAGATCCACATCTTTTGGGACCAGTTGATATTAATGAATGGTGACTAATAGGGTTCTGCACAGGTCTCCTCATCTTATTTGGAGGCCAGTATAGAGCTTTGGGATACCTAAGAGACCGCGTCACCCTAAGAACATCTGTCCGTCCCACCAGGGCGGATCGGAGGGGCTCTCTCGTTGTACCATCGGCTAGGGAGGCTCACCTCGCTAGCACCAGGAAGAGGGCCTTCTCCGTGTTCGCCCCGGCCCTCTGGAACCTCCTCCCAACTGAGCTGCGCATGCAGACAGAGCTCCTGTCCTTCCGGAAGAGCTTAAAGACCTGGCTGGCAGGACATGTGTGGGGTTCCAGGGATGTGGGATCCCATGTGGGGTGGTTAGTCTAAGGATTTTACCCTTCTGACGACACCCCCAGATACTGTTTTAGTCTATGAATTTTTAAATTTTTTATTGATGTGTTTTAACTTGGGTTGTAAGCCGCCCAGAGTCGGGCTTGCCCGATTGGGGCGGGTTAGCAAGTATGAAATATAAATAAATAAAATAAATAAATAAAAATTCTGATCTAGTCCAGAATTATTTGTGCTTTGAATCAGAACTGATTTGTAAGCCTCCAATTGATATGTATTGGAAAACCAAAATAATTATGACTTTTTTTATTCTTGGACTGGGATTTTACTACATGATATATCTCTGCTTTGTTCCAGGCTCAGATCGGGCTTGAATTGAACAAGGGAATTTGCATTATAGATTTGGGAACACAGATAACTAAAGAAGCAAATGATAGAAATATATAAAAGGGACATGAATCAGAGCAGTGAAACTTGTCCCACGAGAGCTATGTTCTGAATATCCAGTAATAGAACAGTACAAGGAAGGAGGAAAACATGTGTTTCTGGTATGTGTGTTTATGATGTATTTTGTGAGTGTGCCACTCCTAAAATTTCCTAAAGTGATGTAAAAGCAGTGGTTGGCAGCAAAAAAATTAGCTACCCCACTGTGGGTGGAGCCTACATGGTGGGTGGAGCCTATGTCATGGGTGATCTAGTCATGCCTGCCATATGGCCATGTATACATCTGCAAACATAGGCAGCACTGGCTCTTTGGCTGTAAATGGAGATGAGCACTGCACCCTAGAGTCAGATATGACTGGCTATTGAGCAAGGGAGACCTTGAACCACTTGCAGGGACAAAATCTGATGGGGCAGGGCAGGGAGATGGGCATGGCTACCCAATTTTGCCTCCCCCTCCAGCCCAAAGGCCACCCAAATTTGCCACCCCCCTGTCCAGAGGCCACCCAAATTTGCCGCCCCCTGGGGTTGCAAACCTGTTGTTGCCCACCACTGTGAAAAAGATTAAAAAACACACACACACAACTCAGTCATTAACTGAAGGGGTTTTGTGTAACAGACAGGAGAGAGAGACAGTGAGAGAATATGGAAATAAACACACTGAAACCCATCTAATTTTAGAAGCTAAGCTGAGTACTTGGTGGATGCCTGAAGAAGTTATCTTGAATCACAAAAGCTCACACAATATTTGATTATTTTATAAGTGATTCAATGACTGTATAGTATTATCATTCTCCTGCATTAGTACTGAGTCCTCTTCATTGAGCAAACAATAAGGATCTCCAGGGCTAAGAGAAAGAATCTTGCCTGAAACAATGGAGAGGCTGAGATAGATAGTTTGTCTGAATGTTCTTCTAAAGACATCCTAGACGATCACATCTTAGTAATGAAGTAATCAATCAGGCAAAGAGAGGACTGGAATGCTGAGAATGCCAATTCACCTGATAGATAGGATGTATCTGCAGAAAGACTTAGACAGCACCTAAATTTTGAAGAAATTGGAACTGAGAGATAAGTTGACTCGAGTAGAACATAAATGGCAACACCTCTTAGCAAATTTGTTTTTATTTTTCTGAAAGCATGAACTTTCTTTTTGTAGAGCCACAACATTTTCTTTCTTCTTTTTTTTCCATTTGAGGTGAAATACATTCATGGCTCGGAGTAGAGTGGATGGCAGATGGTGCCACTTGGCCTGGGTGCCAAAAGGGCGTATAACAGCTCTGTTATAGATGGATAGACAGACAAGAGTAAATTTTAGGATTTTAGGACTCACTCAAGGAAAATGAATCAAGAGCTTGACCTGAATCTAAAGTAAAAGTAGATTTCTTGTGCTAGAAAGGGCAAGAGTTTAATGAACATTTTCACAGTAAAGAGTCTAAGTTGGAACCAGTACATTCTGAATCACCTGAGAAAACTTGTGTTGGTGGAGTAGTAAAACAGTGATATATTTGGAAGTACAGGGACTCTTCGTGACAATTTCTCCAGCCAGCACCTGCCCCTAAAGAGAGTCTAGAAATGAAAGCCACTGGAGAGGTCATAGATTGATAGAATCACAGAATAATTGAGCTGGAAGAGGCCTATGACATTATCAAATTCCCTGCTCAATACATGAATCCAAGTCAAAGCAGATCTGACATATGAATGGCTCTCTTGAATGCCTCCAGCAGTGGAGATTTTATCACCTCCTATGGCTGTAATGGCAAATCTATGGCACATGTGCCACAGGTGGCACTCTGAGCCCTCTCTGTGGTTGTTGTTGTTGTCTTCCTTGCTTTTGCCAGTTTGAAAATAATATTTTTATTTGTAGCAGTACCTGGGGGCAGGGGAAATAACTGACTGATACAAAAACTAATGAAGCAGATCAAAGCAGCTTATATGATGATGTGCAGTTTTCTCTTGAGAGTCTAAAATGGTTTAGATTATCAGTTTAAATCTGCCTGTCATTTGTGGTCTTTCTCTTCCATTTCCATAATACATTCCTGAATGAATCAGGCAAACTTAAACACTATCACACTTCAAAAAACTGCTTTAAACCATAACTGAAGTGCATGAATGCACAATGGTAACTAGTTAACTGAAGCAGCGGTGGGATGTCAAAAAATTTACTACCCCACCGTGATGTCATCACAGTGTGGGCGGAGCTAATGTCATGACATCATGACATGGGCGGAGCCAAAGAAAATAAAATAAAAAATAAAATAAAAATAAGCACACACACACACACACCTCAACCCACCCACCCACCCACAACACAAGGACAGCAAGGAGGACAGCAAGGAGGCCATGCATACGTGCCAAGCACTGTAGGCATGCATGCACACCAAGTGAAAAGGTAAGCCCTGAAGGTGGTTCCCCCCAAAAGCTGCTACCGGTTCTCCGGGACACTGAAAAAAGTTACTACCGGTTCTGGCGAACTGGTGACAACCTGTTACATCCCATCACTGAATTGAAGGGTCGATGAACTGGCTCATCTGACCCCTCCCTCTCTTAATGTATGAATTTTTAATTTTTAATCTTTTAACTTTGCTTAGTTTTAATCTCTTTTAATATTAATTTTAGACAGGATTTTATATTGTGTTTTATGTGTCTTTTGAAGCTTTGTTAGCTGCCCTGGGTCTCTTTGAGAAGGGGGGCATATAAGTCTGATTAAATAAATAAATAAATAAATAACTGTACACAATGAGTTCCGTTTCATACATTCTAATCACAGAGCAGCTGGCTGAACAGCTCAGTGGCTTAAGTATCTGGCTGCAGAGTCAGGGGTTGGGAGTTCAATTCCCCCCTGTTCCTTCAAGGAAAGCAGAGCCACCCTTGGGGAGCTTTGCCATTCGGGGATTCCCCAGAAGAATGACAAACCACTCTTGAGAATTCTCTACCTTGAAAGTGGTCACCATAAATTAAAACAGAATTGGGGGCACACATTTATTATTATATTAACTACAGAACATCCACTGCAATCCTCAACATGGATTACAAAACTAGAAACAAAAGAGATTTGGTATCCTGCAGATTAACAGATTGTATTTCAGGATGATTTTCATGAATTATAGTCCTGCTTTCATTTCCTTTTTTTTTCTTTTCATTTTTACCATTCATGCTGAAATTAATGTTCTACTACTTCACACAGCAGTCCCCTTTGAAAACAGCTATAATCCTCAGGTTGTTGTTTTCAAATCAGATTACATCTCCTCATGCACAAGTATTTCCTTTCAGAGTCCAAGTCTTTGGCTGGCAAACAAATAATGTTCCTGGAGGGAAAGGAGGCAGTGATGTCCCCCCCCCCCCTTTGGACTGCATGTTTTTTGAGCTTTCAGCTTCCCTCAAAGTTCTTCTCTGAAAAAATTGTAAGGAAATAGGAAGCCAATGGCTTCATCCCTCTGGGTTTTAATTAAGGTGTAGAAAAGTTGGAAATGGGCTGCAGTGGTTCAAGTGGTCAAGACTCTGAACTCACCAACTGGAAGGTCGGAGTTCGATTCCCAAGTACAGTCAAACCTCGCATAAAGAGCACCTCGCTTAAAGAGTAACTTGCTTAAAAAAGCAGAATTTTCTCTGAATGTTCGCTTCACTTAACAAATAAAACCAACCCAAAACTCGCTTAACAAATAAATCTGGGTTCACAATCCCCCCCCGCCGCCAGAAGTCACAATTAGTCACTTACAATGGTGTTTTGCTTAAAGAGCAAACTCGCTTAAAGAGCAATTCCGTGGAACACATCATGCTTTTTAAGCGAGGTACCACTGTACTGCACAACCGATAAGCTCCCATCTCTCTCCCAGCTCCTGCCAACCTAGCAGTTCGAAAGCAAGAAATTGCAAGTAGATAAATAGGGACCACTTCGGTGGGAAGGTAAACAGCCTTTTGTGCACTCTGATGTTGGGTCATGCCTGCCACATGTCCACAGAGATGTCTGTAGACTAGGCAGACAGTACTGGATCTTTGGCTATAAACAGAGATTTGCACTGAACCCTAGAGTCAGATATGACTGGCTTTCGAGCAACTGGTGACTTTTCCTTTTACCTTTACTATTATAAACTGGACTTATTCTCCCAGCTAGCTTGGGGTAAGTCTCTTTTGAGCACACAGGGCAGGATGTATCCTATCTGTGTCAAAGGCTGTACAGTGAATCATCATTCACATACACACCTTAGTTTCCCTCCTGTGATAAAAATGTAAGGAAACTACAGTTGTACCTCGCTTAAAGAGCATAATGCGTTCCACAGGATTGCTCTTTAAGCAAGTTTGCTCTTTAAGCGAAACACCATTGTAAGTGACCAATTGTGTTGGGGGGGGGACTGCGAACCCTGATTTATTTGTTAAGTGAGTTTTTGGTTGGTTTTATTTGTTAAGCGAAGCGAACATTCAGAGAAAATTCTGCTCTTTAAGCGAGACGCTCTTTATACGAGGTTTGACTGTGCTTCAATCTGTGTGCACTTTGTTTAGTCACAGAGTGGGTCAGGGGCTGTATGCATGTCCTGAGCCCATTCTCTGTGGTAATATGCAATTGTGTGGGTTTTTTAAAATTAACTACAGTCAAACCTCACATAAAGAATGCCTCACTTAAAGATTGCCTTGCTTAAAGAGCAGAATTTTCTCTGAATGTTCGTTCCGCTTAACAAATAAAACCAAATAAAACTTGCTTAACAAATAAATTGGGGTTCACAATCCCCCACCACCACCAGAAGTCACAATTGGTCACTTACAATGGTGTTTCACTTAAAGAGCGAACTCGCTTAAAGAGCAATCCTGTGGAACGCATTATGCTCTTTAAGCGAGGTACAACTTGTACACTAGTGTTAGTAAACTCCTGCAACTGATGTTGACAAGTTTGAATCCTTCAGGGTTTTCAGAAATTAAATTACCCCTCATTTGGGTAGAAACATAAACTGAGGTAACATCTGAAACTAGTATAGTAAATTTAATGCTAAAACAATTTTTGAAAGATCAAAGCTTCATTCTTTCTCTGTCTTTTGGCAGCAGTGCCAAAATGGCAGCAGTATAGTTGGGAAAACTGGAGCCACAGAACTTTCCAATCAGTAAGGTCTATGTCATAGACTCTATGACCATGATGGCAAACCTTGGCACTCCAGATGCCCTTGAACTTCAATTCCCAGAAGCCCAAGCACCCTGTGAATCCACATGAATGGGTTTACTGTGATTCATCCAGCCCGCGCTGCCCTTGTCGTCCCCAGAGGCGGAAGTAAAATGCACCTGTACAGGCATAGGCTGGATGAATTGCAGTAAACCCATTCATGTGGATTCACGGGGTGCTTGGGCTTCTGGGAATTGAAGTCCAATAATATCGGGAGTGCCAAGGTTTGCCATGACGGCTCTATGACATCATCATCCACTCAAGCTTCCTAGTTCCCTCAGAGCTTAGCTGTCATCTCCACAGTAGATGGTGAGGATCTACTCCCCATGACAAATTCTAAAAAGAAAGCAATAAATGCTGAGCCAGTGGAATCCTTTACCAAAGTATTTGATAAATCAGTTTAAAAAAAATCAAATAGAGTTCTTCTTCTTCTGACATATCCGAATCTGATTATTGGCAATCATCATGGCGATCAGCTATGAAGACCTTCCTGAGAATATAATGCAGGGGCCTTTCATCTGCCTTCTGCATTGCAGCATGACACCCATTTCACTGATCCAGTTTCGCAAGCCACTTTCTGGTCCTAAGCCCTTTTGGCATAGAAATTCCTCCTCAACCCCAGGCCAATATTGATGAAGCTGCTGCCCTCAATCAAGATGGATTCAAGTGGGATTTAATCTACTTGGAGACCCTTCCCTGTGGACTTCAACATCCAAGGCAGTTAGTCCTCAAGGTGGTTAGGTTAGTTAACCACCACCTGACACTCGGCAGTTGCTGGCAGTATGGTCTACTCTATTACCATATCAGAATAACCTGTCCAGACTCAGATAAAATGGAGTACAAGGCAACAATTGTCAGCCAGTGTGATGAAGACAAGAAACAAATGCAATTGCTCCCTACCCGTTAAAGAAAGAAGCAATATACAGATGGTATGGTATAAAGCTTGGGCAACATTTAGTGAAAATTAATGAAACCCCAGACTTATGAGGGAGGCTGGTAGTACATACCTGGTGTCACTGCAGGAGACATAACTGTCCCCTTTCTGGCTGGGATGGGTGAATCCCTTGCCTGGTCTTGCACAGGATTGATAATCCCAAGAGGCATTTCCACAGACCTTTCCACATCTGTTCATGTGGACAAATGTTGTGCGTACCACAAAGATATCTCATGATATCCACTGTGTACCCAAGTGATTCAGTCGAATCATGCCAGAAATCCAGCTTCCACCTTGTCCAATGACACCCTGAGTAATTCACCACTTCTATCCTAACCCATATCAGAAAAAACAACAACAACAACACTGCATCACTTTAAAGACTAACTGCTATATTTTTACTGTTAGCTTTCGTGGATCAAGTCCACTTCTTCAGACAAGGAGTGAAACTTCCAGGGATGGTTTATATACACCAGATGGAGGGGTCAAGATGTCACAAGGGAAAAGGGTCACAAAGCAAAGAGGTAAAGAGTAACCAAGCAGAATGACAGACAAGCATGCATATCAATACAGCTTCCTACAGCTAGCAGTAACAATACATTATTCAAATTAGCTTTAAATATCTCCCTTTCAATCTCAAAAGGATGAAGCTGCCAAGCAAACCTAATGAGTTTAACCTCTTTCTGGTTTAACCTCTTACTTGGTTACTGTTACTTGGTTACTTCCTGTTGTGCTCATGTTGTAAGAGAGAATTTGCAGGAAGGCTGGTGAAAGTGGCAGAATACACCAAAATGTAATATATAAAATATCTAGCAGCATATAGCAATCTGTGTGTCAAATTTGATAATGTCCCAAAAACTCTTGGCTAATATTTAAGCTTCTGTGATGGGTGCCCAACGGATGTATTTTCTTTCTGCTGTCTCTCTTTGGATCCTAGTCTTGTAATTTCTCTGTTCCAGAATTGTAACTTTCAGATCTTGGATAGAGTGTCCAGGTAGATTGAAGTGGTTCGACACAGGTTTCCTTGTGTTGCAATTCCAGATGTCTGATTTGTGAACAGAAAAATTACAAGACTAGGATCCAAAGAGAGACAGGAGAAATCAAAATACATCCATCTGCTGGACACCCATCACAGAGGCTTAAATATTAGCCAAGGGTTTCTGGGACATTATCAAATTTGATACACAGAGGGAACAATTGCACAAATGTCAATGAGTGGAGTTGAAACATAGTAAAACTGCCACAATAAAATTCCAGTTAGGCTACCTCATTATGAGCTGATGTTTAAACAAAAAGTACATCGAACACTCACTCACACACACTCCACAAAAAAACTAGACAAAAATAAGTACTAGGAGGCAAATTTAAACCAATAGAAAATTTTCACTTTTTATTACTTTTAAAACCACTGTGTGGGGAAACCAAATTTCAGGAAAGATGTAGCTGAGGGAGGGAGATATTCCTCCTTCCATCTCTGTGCACAGCTGATAGAGGAGTGAGAGTAGGGAATGAAATGAAGATGTATAAACAGCTGAATGAATTGAGGACAGAAGAGAAGGGGGGGAAATAATGTGCTAATTCCTTCCCAAGCACATGTCATCTGGAAGGATACCAGCGGTGAAGAAGCAGGGAGAAAAATAATGAGTGCTAAGAAGGCAAGCCAGTGGCAGGGTACCTCACCTAAATGGCTGTCAGTGCTTGCATCTTGACTCTGAAATTTATATGATACTGCCACTTTGGTCTTACAATCTGGTAGGATAAAGCCCCCTTCAAGAGAGAGGTGGAGTAGTGACAGAGGACAGGGTGGAATTTCACATATTGAGTTGAATTAATAAACCAAGAATCTCACACATTATTTCAGTCTGAGAATTTGGTACACCTTGGCATTCCATTGTTAAGTGTGAAAATGTGGTTGGTTGCTTTACTTCCACCCCCTTAACTCATGATGTCCAGATAAGCCTCTAGTAAAGTGATGGTGAACCATGGCACTCCAGGTGTTCTTGAACTTCAGTTCTCAGAAGCCCTGATCAGCAGGAGCACAGACTTGGGCTTCTGGTAATTGAAGTCCAAAAACACCTGGAGTGTCAAGGTTTGCCATCATTGCTCTAGGACCATCTTTGCTGAGGGCAGGAAAGTGAAAACTACAAGAAACTGGTAGGACAGATGAGATCTTTCCTTCTCACGTTTTTTTCCCTTTACACCATTTGCCCAAAATGGACAACATTATGTTAGCTGCTGCCTTGTTTCAAGGGCAAATTAGATTGTATCAGATGGTTTGCTGGCTCTTTTGTGTTTTTTTTTTTAAAATCACTTTGCCAGTCACTCCGTCCTTGCTGAATGAGGTTATCCATCAGAAACAGAAGCAAAACTAGTTTTGTACAGAAACATTTTGAAATGCAGATGCTGATGGTGGGGTGGGGGGAGTTTTCTTCATCTTGTTCTCATGTTGGAGGTGAGAAGTTTTGCAGGGATCAGCAGTTTCACGAAAGGGAGGCAGCCTATCTCACTGAGAAATTGTGACTTTGTGAGTCCATTTCATGTCCTGGATAAGTCCTGCAGATGAAAGAATAATGACTGTAGCATCACTGAGGTCAACATCCAAACGTCGGTAAAATTTCAATAGGTGATGGTTCCTGCTTCTGATGAATCAAGTGAATGCTTCTTTTTTACTTACCTGGGCAGGTTATGTGAGATGAATGGGGGCAGTTGGAGGAAAGAATCTAGATTTTGTTGATGGTGATGATCTCATGGCTGCAACTTTACTTCCAACCCAAAATCCAACTCTCAACACAATCTAGAGTCAGATTAATTTTCCATATGTCTGTGGATGGCTGGGAAATTAATCAATTTACTCTTGATTAAATGTGGGAAAGAACTGATGTGGGGAGAGAGTAGAAGATGTCTGCCTTTCCCATTCAAGACTCATAGTTAACTAGTAAGCATAGATAGTTAGAAACTGGTAGGGCCATCATGCCCCCCCCCCAAAAAAAAATATTTTTTTTATTTTCAAACGAAGAAATACGAGCATCTGTGGCCATAAAATGAGGGAAGGAATGTGAGAACCATAAGCATTTCCTTTCTTAGAACAATTAGCAAATACCAGGATGTCTCTACATTTTAATTCCAAATGTCATAATCAGGTACAAAAGTCTCCTATTGTCCCCACTTATAAGAAAGGGAAAAAGAATTTCTGCATTCCTCTTATGTTGGTTTTGTCCTAAATTCATTTTAATTTGTGTTAACGTCTTGCATCTGCACAGGAACTGAAGCCGTTAAAGCTCAGCTATATAATTACTCAGTGGATCTCTCAGTGGCACTAAATGTATAATTAGGAAGTTCTCCAAAGGGTGAGGACAAAACCAACTGTTCAGTATTGGTAGCCGCAGAGACTTGGGTATTTGTTGAAGGTATTTATTTATTTATTTGAAAATACACCTGTATGCATTTTACATAGCATGTAGTTTACTGCCTACTTAACTTCCCATAAAGTATAATTAGGTTCTGGGTAAGGTTGGAAGACACATGGTGTACAGTATAATATATTACCCACATTTCTTATTCATAGACTAACAAAGGTATAGCACCAAACAAATGCCAAGCATTTCCCTAGGAAATAATAAAAATAATTTGTCACTGCTCATTGGGCTTGCATGATTATAGTATAGCTGGCTCCTGAAGAGCTTTTAAATTTTTTAAAATACCTAGAATTGCTGATGGTTGACTTGGGGCAGTCTGATTTTCTTTATCCAGCAATGCAATGGATTCGTTAGGCATCACACTTGAAAACAAGAACATAGCCTGCTCAGATGTTTCTTTCCTTTTTTTAATGGTTATCTGGGTCAAAAGCAAACAATAAAAAAAATAAGATGAGAATTATATGTAGAGATCGTCTTCTTGTGCTGTATCCAATTCTGAATATTGATAAACATTATGGAGAACAGCCATGAAGACTGTCCTGAGAATATAATACAGTAGCCTTTCATCTGCCTTCTGCATTGCAGCTTGACCCCCGTCCCACTGATCCAGCTCCGTGAGTCACTTTCTGGTCCTGAGCCCTTTTGACATGCAAAGTCCTCCTCAGCCCCAGGCCAGTTTTGATGAAGCTGCTGCCCTCCATCAAGATGGATTTAAGTGGGATTTAATCCACTTGGGGACCATCACCCTTCCCTGTGGTCTTCGGCACCCAAGGTCACTAGTCCTCAGGATTGTCAGGTTAGTCAACCGCCACCTGAAGTTCAGCGTTGAGTTGCTGGCCGTATGGTCTACTCTATTACCATAGCATGATAGCATGTGTAGATAGGAAACAAATTCCTATTAACCATTTTTTCCCACAACAATATTATCAATTCGTATTTTCTGTATCTATCAGCAATCATGTATGCATTTTCTAATCACTGGAAAGAAAACTCAAGAAAAAATACAGCAGTTTTTTTCTATTTCCTTTTCCAAGCATGTGCAAACATCAACAGCAATTTGGCATTAAGTTTCAAATTTTCAAATCCTATCTTTATTACGGTTCAATACCAGCATAGAAGAGCAAAGAGAACAGAAGTTACAATGAGGGTATTTAAAATATATCAAGAGACAAAAGTTAAAGAGGGTGTTTAAAAAGGAGCATTTCTGCTTAGAGTTAAATACAGTAAAACCCTGAGTTACAAAAAAAAAAAAAATCAGTTCCATGGCCTCTTTCATAACTCGATTTTTTTCGTAACTCGAGGCATCCCCATAGGGATAAAGAAATACACATTTTAAAAAGAAAAAAGAAAAATAAACCACCCAAAAACAGCAGCAGCGTTGAAAGGAAAGCATGCATAAGCAACAGGTTTGGGGACCTGGGAACATGGGTTCCCACACTAAGTGGCTTACATAAGAACTGCCTCCCTGGGTTGGAATATGGGAATACTGATGTGTAGTCCTGTGTCGTCTTAATTCGGTGCTGATTTTTAATTCTGATGTTTTTAATTCTGATGCTTTTAGTGACATGGAGTTGGGTTTTATTTCTGTTTTTACTAGATTGTAAGCCGCCCAGAGTCGGGTCCCCCCGATTGGGGCAGGGTATTAAATTTAATAAATAAATAAATAAATAATAAATAAAAACCCCTGTTCCTTACCTTAACTAAGCTTTGAAAATGGACAGAAACCTCAGAAAATACAGCAACAAACAGCCATTTGGGCGCCAAAAATCCAGACAAAGCAATCACTCCAACGACTCTACTGCCAGCCACAGGGCTCAGAAAGGCTGCAAGTGTTTTTTTATACCCCTCCCAGGGCGCAATGCATCTGCATTCTGGGGGATCAGAGTATGTAACCTAAAGCAAACCCATAGGGGAAATGGCAATTTTTGCTTAACTCGAGGCAACACAGAGGAAAAAGGATTATTTCATAAGTCGGGGCATTTTCGTAAATCAGGGCATGGATTTCAACACAGAACCATTTCATAAGTCAAATGTTACACTATAGTAGTAAAATTAATACATAGATCAATAATGTTGCTAAGCCTATGCTTAGTAACCTATGGCCTGCAGGCCAGCCCAAGCCTGAGGCACCATTTCATGTGGCCTGCACTGCCACTGCCACACCTGGAAGTGGAAGCAGACATGCTTACGTCAGCCGTAAAACGCACCTGTGCGTAAAACGCAACTGTTGTAAATGCAGAAATGACTGCATTTACCACAGCCATAAATGTGCCTACTTCCACTTCCAGGAGGCGTGGTCCAGCCTGCTCAGCTGTTGGGAGGCGTGGTCAGGACCATGGCATAAAATGTTTGGGAAACCGCTGGACTAGTAGTTTATTTGGCTGAATGTCCTGCCAGGGTTGTTTTTTCGATCTTCCATGCTGCGGCACAGAACTTGGTAGTGTTGTGGGTGAAGGTGGGCCTTTCAGCAGATAGCAGCCAGTGGGTGTATGTGCTGCTTTTCCAGCCAGGATACTTGCAAAGCAGCGGAGATATGAACTTGTTCTGGATGTCCCTATAAAAAGGGCAGCTGCAGAGAATATGTTCTGTGGTTTCAATTTCGACTGGCATTAAGTTAATTCTGATTTATGGTTTCTCTTTCCAGGATTTTCTGGAAGTTATGCTGAAGTGGTTTAGCATTCCCTTTTTTCTGGAAAAACCCTGGGTCTGTGCAACTTGTCCATAGCCACACAGGTTGTCTCTCCTCCTGGAGGCACAGTAGGGAATGAAACTCCCAACCTCTGTCTCCGCAGCCAGGCACTTAAATCTCTGAGCTCTCCAGCCAGCTGCAAATAATTATGCATAAACCAAAAATGTTTTCATTTGAAGAATGCATATAAGCACACTTTGTTCAAAGAAGAACTTCAATAAAACAGTAAGACAAACCAGTGTTCAAATTGCATAGCTTGAAATATGTGCAATTTCCATGTGGAGAAACACACCCAAAGTCCAGCAGCATGTCACAAGACCTGGGTTTGGGCAATGTCAAAGTGAAGAAAGTGTCTTCATTTTGGCAGTCCAGGGTTTGATCGGGACACAAAAGTAGAAGAGTAAGCCACAAAAGACAGATCAATTTGGTTGGATGTGCTGGAAACACTATGAATTTATCATTGCAATGCTAACACTGTGAACACATTTATAGAGCTGTTTTCATGGTGGGGACTAGGACATGCACATCAACTACAGCTTCTCCAAGTCCTCCCATCCAAACATCCAGACTGTAATGGGCACAAAGGTCTGAAGAGGATATGGCAAACAGTTTGGGCTGAACTTGCTTGTTGTTATTCACTCGCACAGTCAAGTCTGACCCTTTGCGACCCCATTGATTACAACATGCCTGGTTCTTCTGTCATCCACCATTATCCAGATCCATACCTACCATATCAATAATACTGTCTAACCATCTCGTCATGCTATTCCCTTCTCCTTTTGCCTTTGTTCTTTCCCAGCATCAAGGCCTTCTCCAGTGAGTTCCCTCTTCTCATGTGATGGCCAAAGTATTTGAGATTCAGCTTCAGTATCTGTCCTTCCAAGGAGTAGTCAGGGTTGATTTCCTTTAGGATTGACTGATTCGATCTCCTTACAGTCCAGGGGACTCTCAAGAGTCTCCTCCAGCACCACAGTTCAAAGGTGTCTATTCTTCTCCACTCAGCTTACATTATGGTCCAGTTCACACAGACATACATTACTACTGGGAAGACTGTTGGTATAAGTGCCTGGGCAGCACTGTCCTACTATGTTACAAGCTGGATATGGCCATTGTAGCTTTAAGGCTATTTGCAGAGAATGGCCAGGTGCTATGAGTCAGCACAAAAATCAACCAGCCTCTGAGCATATTAAGAGGCACATCGATTGCAGACTTTGGCTTGCATTTTTGCCTGACCTTGGCCTGATGTGCTACTGTGTGCATTCAGATTGGCCTGCTGCCAAGATTTATGCCTGAGTCTGGAAAGTGTTCAACTCAAGGACAAACTTCATTGGAACAACGGGAGACCACTGAGGTACGAGGAGATTTGCTTCACAGCTTCTTCCAGCTACTCTCAACCGTGGAACTGTCTGTAAACCAACGAGGTCTGCTACCCACTCTTGTTTGTGGTATTTGGGTAAGCAGAGCAAAGAGCTGAGTGCTCTAACTTGGCAAGAGAGAAAAGACTGTGTGTGTGTTGGATTTTATGAACTTTGTGCATATTGCTGAAGTCAAGCTAGTTTTGTTTTTTGCCTGCACTCAGTGATGGGATGTAACAGGTTCACACCAATTCACCAGAACCAGTAGTAACTTTTCCCAGTGTCCCGGAGAACCAGCAGCAGCTTTTGGGGGGAACCACCTTCGGGGCTTACCTTTTCACTGGTTCCCTCACTGCGCATGCGCACCAAGCACTTGGTGTGCATGCACGCCTACAGTGCTTGGCGCGTATGCATGGCCTCCTTGCTGTCCTCCCAAGCGGGGAGGAGGAAGAAAAGCTGCTAGCCTGAAGCTCCCTATATCCTGCTCGCCAGGGTAAGTGACTCACCTTTGGATGTGGTGTGTCTGTGTGTATTCTAATGTGTATTTAATACCTTTACCTATATTGATGTACTACCACAGTTCCTAAAAAGGTCTGGCGGCCGGCAGGCCTGGCTTGGGGTTTTTAAGCAAAGTCTTGGATTAACCTCATCAATAAGCTACACCTTGCTGTTCCAATTGCTGTTCCAATTGGAGAAGCCTTAAGGAGGTACAGCTGTTTTACCTAACTTCTTTAACTGTTGAAAAGTTGAAAAGTGCCAAAATGTGGTGAATTCATTCTGTAGTTCCTTCCATCAGATCTAGTGTGAGAAAGATTAGCCAGAATAAGCTTAAAGCTCTGGTTGATTTGTGTTGGGGGGGTGTATTTTAATGTATTTTTTATTTTATTTATTTACTTATTTAATTTATTTACGGGTTTGTGTTGTGGGTGGGTGGATGGTTTAAGGTGTGTGTGTGTGCGTGCTTATTTTTATTTTATTTTATTTTATTTGGCCCTGCCCACATCATGACATCATGATGTCACGGTGGGGTAGTAAAATTTTGACATCCCACCACTGTCTGCACTGTAAATATATTGCACTCCTCAAAAGTAAAGAGGCTTTAGTCCCCCCCCCCAAAAAAAGAACCTGGTTGTTTCTCTTTGTCTACAAGCCACATAAGCTGCACAACTGGCGTGTGTGGCTCTCAAGGTTGCGGGTGCAGATTCTGCCAAATTTCACCATCAAAGACCATCCCTTTAACTATGTGGAATGACTGCAGTGGCTCAAATTGCTAAGACGCTGATTGGGAGGCGGAAGGTCAGCGGTTTGATTCCCGAGTACTGCAGGATGGAATGAACTCCTGTCTTTGTCCCAGCTCCTGCCAACCTAGCAGTTCAAAAGCAAGAAATTGCAAGTAGATAAATAGGGATCACTTCAGTGGGGCGGTAACAGCATTCAGTGAACTCCAGTGTCTAGTCATGCCTGCCATATGATCATGGAAATATCTGCAGAAGCAGACATCGCTGGCTCTTTGGCTTTGAAACAGAGATGAGCAGTGACCCCGAGAGTCAGACTGGCTTTTGAGCAAGGGAAACCTTTATCTTAATGTTGTCGGCAGGGTGATGTCAGGTTTATTATTATTATTATTATTATTATTATTATTATTATTATTATTATTATTATTATTATTATTATTATTATTATTATTATTATTATTATTATTATTATTATTATTATGCCTAGGTTTGCCCCAAGTCTTTTTATTTCATGGCTGTGGTCACTATCTGCAGTGATCTTGGGTCCCAAGAGGACTTGGTTACTTCTCCGCTTCATTTCCCCAGCATGAATACACCTCTATCATGGTTTCAAGAGAACACCTCAGAAAGAAATTTTCTACACAATTATTTTGGAATACATTAATGTGAATTAAATAGGGTCTCCTGGGGCCAAATAAGGAGAAATGTGCAGTTGGTCTGATACTTTCATCTAAGTAGCATATCAGAGTTCAAATTACTTTAAATGCTCTTGCTCTCCCATTTGAGATTTTTGATACTGTGAAATGGCTTATTATTTATTTTATTTTATTGCATTTATATCCCACCCATCTGGGATATTTTCCCACTCTGGGCAGTGTGCAACATGCTAAACAAAATCTTTACAATAAAAATTTAAAACAGATTGAATAAATACCAGCAAGAGCAAAAATATGCCAAGACAAGCCACCATAGCAGCTACTTCAAGAAAGGATTCTGGAGCAAAGAGAAGCATGTCATGAACTTTCTAAGGCAAGGAAGGGCTCAGCTGGCTTAATAAGAAAACCACTTTAAGATATTAGTAAATTAAACACTTCCTCTGTTCCTTGGTAGAGAAAGCAAAAATTTTAATTCACTATTAGAACAGTGGGATTTGCTTCATTTCTTATAAACATTTTTAAAGAAAAAAATAATTTCTTTCCCTTATCTTAAAGGGCTGGTCAAGAATCTTCCCGCAAGAGAATCCTTAGCCATCAGTCTTGAAATATTTTTCACTTGACCTGGATGTAATGAGAGACATGCAGCTGCTACCCTTCAATGTCACTTTCTGACTTCTTCCTGGCCAGAAGCATTGTTCATCTGTCAGGATAAGACCACAGGTGGTTCCCAACCCAACTGGGAAAACATAATTTGAAGATCATTGGCCAGGTATTTCCAAAGAGGGATGGGGAATTTTCTCAGTTTGTTTTCCTCTTCATTCACATTTTTGAAAAGTCAAGTTCTTCTTTTTCTAAATATGTGATCTGTACATATTAGAATGCCCCCCCCCCAGACCTATTTGAACAAACTGGAAAACATCTGAAATGGTCAATGCTGTAAGGTAAACTGTTCCTATCATAGGTCCATGTCGTACCTGCTCGCCACTTGAGTGTTTAAGGCAGGGGTTCCCAAACTTTTCCTGCCAGGATCCTTACCACAGCCCCTCAGTCAGCTGAGGGGCCAGTCACATGGTTCTTCTCACCAGCAGTAGCGGCACATGCATCTGCACCATGTTTCTAGGTAAGTTTCACTGTAAGTTTCACTCTTTGTCTGGAGAAGTGGACTTGATTTATTTGTTTATATTATTTATTTATTTGATTTGTATGCCGCCCTACTCAGTAAAAACCAACTCAGGGCGGCTCACAGAAAACACACAAATATAACATTCTGTGAAACAACAATATTACAATATGAAACATAAATATAAATATATCATCATAACACAATACAGTTAATACAATCAATATATCTAAACATAAGGGGAAAAGAAAAAAAAAGAAAAAATGCACTGCAATACAATATTGCAATCTAAAACATAAATATAACATTGTAACAATACAGTTAATACAATCAAAATCTAAACATACAGAGGGGGGACGATAACAATGGTCCTTGGCTCATCACATGGCCCAAGAGTTCATTCCCCCCCTTCCCGGCCAGGAAAGGGGACACAAGAAGTAAGAGCACCTCAATACCACAATGTTCCCTCAATCCTTGTCTAGCCAGACGAGGCAGGGGGGCGGTGATGGCGTCCACACCTGCCTCCCATCCCCGGCCGATGGAATGAGCAGTGGGGAGAGGCAGCGGAGTCCTTAGCTGGCAAAAGCGACATCCTTTTAACCCTCCAGTCTGGTGGGACTGGAGGGCGGTGACAGCGTCCACACCTGCCTCCCATCTCCGGCTGATGGAATGAGCAGCGGGGAGAGGCAGCGGAGTCCTTGAAAGCTAACAATAAAAATAAAGCAGTTAGTCTTTAAAGTGCTACAGTGTTTTTTATTTTAATTTTATTTTTGTTTTATTTATTTATTTTATTTTGTTTTCTGATATGTTTCCAGGTGTTTTTCCCACCTCTGCCAGTTCCCTTGTAGGAGGTAGAGAGGTAAGAACATTTTGCACCATTTTTGAATGTTTTGCTATGTTTTTGCGGCATTTTGGTGCGAAAACACAGTTTTTTTGGCATTTCCAGTTATGTTGAGGAACTTCTGGCATTGGTGGCAATTCAGCCCAGGAGCCGGATCTGGTCCTTGGGCCATAGGTTGGGAAACCCCTGGTTTAAGGTGAAGGAAAATAAGTGGTGACATTCTGAATTCACCATTACACATAGATTAAGCAGATATTAAAGAGTTAAATGTTCAAACTCTGGGGCCAGGATGGATAAATTTATCATTTTTGGTTACTTGCACATTTGAATTTCTTTTCCTTTTGGTTCTCATGTTATTTCAATTCTGAATATGAAAAATGATTTAAAAAAAAAAAAAAGCTTATTAAAACCAAACTTAAATACAATTCTATTGTCAAAATTTATAGAGTGTAATCTTGTAGTGGCCATGCTCAAAACCAATGGAGGGCAGCCAGGAGGGAATGGAGGCAGGAATAGGTCAGATGACTTTCACCCAATAGTAGGCAACATCAAGGTCATGTAAGAAAGCTAATGTGAGATCTTCCATAATACATGTTGATGGTTATAGAGTAGTACACTGACATAAGTATATAGTTGCCTCTTCACCTACTCAGTGACAAAGGATTAGGTTTGTGTCAAATTCCTGTTTTTCTAAATTCATCTTGGTTGTGCCAACTCCAATCCATAGCCTTTCAAGTAACTTCCAAGTAACCCAGCTCTTTGTGAGACCAAGGACTGGACTTTCCTAGTCCAGACACATGGAACATTTTAAGAGGCCAGCACTTCTTTCTTTTCTGTTTTCTAGTCCTGGCACACTCTGTTGTTCCTTCAAAATTAATGTGTTCTTTTTTAAAAGGACATTTTCCTTAATTTTAATCTGTGAAGCATGGGACTCAGTTGAACAGTAAATGTGCATTTGGTGTAGATGTTTAAAATCTTTCACTATTAGCTGCCAGCTCTCTGCGTATGTCACTGGCTGCAATGAATGGTGGATACTTCATTGCATCTTATGAATAACAGGAAAGTATGCAAGGAGGTGAATAAACCAACTGAAAGAGAGAGAGCCTGAGACATGCCAAGACAGAGATGGAGGGAGAAAAGCAAGGAATGAAACCAACTGCCAAAATTGGCAGGAGCATAGTCTTCAGAATTCTTCCTACCCTACAGCAATGGGAGAAACAGGAATATGAAGCACAATAAACTTTACTCCCAAGTGAATTTATTCTAATTCTGGTTGGCAAAGAAAGCCATAGCCTAACATTTCTACTATTTTCTTATTTATATATATACAGTATAGGTTTTTGTGTGACAATCCATCATGTTTTACAACATAATGCACTACTGACCAGAATAAAAAAAACACATCGCACAAAGCATATTCATTCCCATCTTATGTTACCAGTGCCAAACATGGACGATTACAACAAAACATAAACAAAAGGTGGGCACCACAGAAATGAGATGTCTGAGGAAGCCATGGACCACTGTCTGCCAGGTACTCCTGTCCTCCACCATCCCCCTCAACTCACTCAACTCTATGCCCATTGTGTCTACAATACCATCTAGCCATCTCATTTTTGGCCGCCCCCTTCTTCTTTTGCCCTCAACCTTTCCCAGCATCAAGGCTTTCTCAAGTGAGCCTTCTCTTCTCATTTGATGTCCAAAGTACTTTAGCTTCATCTTTACTATTTGAGTCAGGGTTGACCTATTTGTTCTCCTTGCTGTCCAGGGGACTCTCAAAACTCTCCTCCAACACCACATCTCAAAGGCATCTATTCTTCTGCGTTCAGCTTTCCTAATGGTCCAGCTCTCACAACCATACATTGCCTCAGGGAATACCATTGCTTTGACTATACGAATTTTTGTTTGCAAATTGATGTCTCTGCTTTTCACTATGCTCCCCAGGTTTCTCATAGCTTGTCTCCCAAGAATCAGTTTCCTTTTTATTTCATAGCTGCAATCACCATCTGCAGCAAGATTTGATCCTAGGAAAGTAAACTGCTTCTACTTCTTCCCCATTTATTTTCCAGGGACTGATAGGACCTTTTGCCATTATCTTGGTTTTCTTGATATTGAATCAAAAGCCAGCTTTTTCACTTTCTTCTTTCAACCTAATCAGGAGCTTCTTTAGGTCCTCCTCATTTTCTGCCATTAGGGTGGTATCATCTGCATATCTCAAATTGTTGATGTTTCTCCCAGAAATTTTGATCCCAAATTGTGAAGACATAAAACTAAGAACAGAGGCGTAGCTACCGCCGTATCTGCCGTATCAATTATACGGGGCCCCTGGGCCACGGGGGCCCCCAATGTGCATAAGCAAAACAAATCTTTACCCTTCCTAAGGGCCCCCAAACAAATTTTTATACGGGGCCCCGCCAAGGCACGCTACTCTTCTGACTAGGAATCAGATTATACAGGAAATAATTAGAATAGAACCAATATTAAACTATATAAAGAGATAACAAATAAAGTAGTTTGCCCATTTGGAGAGAATGTCTTGGAATTGCATACCTTTACAAGGCAAATGTGGAAAGAGGAGAAAGACAAAGAAGCGGACCCAGAAGAAGGTAGAGAAACAACAACAAATATCTGTTGGGAAGGAGAACATTGACATCTATCATTCAAAGGTTTCCAGGGCCCTCTGAGTGTATGACTTTAGGGAAAAGACAGGCTTAGAAAAAATGACACAGATTATTCTCTGCAGGACAGATCACATGCTAGACCTAACATTTTCCTCTCCTAATTCTCAGGTCCAAGTTAAAATATCTTTTTGTTTCTCAAGGTTCTTGATAAGTAATGTTTGCAGTTGGTTGGTTCGAGTTGCTTTTTAATATTTTTTTGCCTGCTTTTGGGAGCTTTTTTGTTTTTTATTTGCTTTACAATTAGTTTATTATGTTGTTATGATTTTTGTTCACAATTTTGCAAATTGTTACTGTTTTATGCTTTGGGTTCCTTTGCATACTACCTTTTGAAAAAGAAAATAAACAATGAGCAGTGGTAAAATGCACTTACGGACACACATACACAACGCGTCTCCTTGCAATATCCTGACCACTGTGAAAACTGTTCAAGCAAGATAGTGCTTGGCACACCAGGTTGCTATCATTCTTCATCATCACCAGAAATCCTTCTACAATTTTTGCAAACAGCCCTTCAAACACAGCTGCGCTAGCTTTGGCAAGCTTTGCTATAATCATCTGAGCAGGCATTGCTCAGAGGGAACTGCAAAATAATATTGTATGCATTTTTACTACTTATAAAAGTTCCAAATTTACACAAAGACATTACTTAGTATTGGTACCAGCATGTAGGAAAACATCAAGGTCTGAGAGCTGGATATGCTAACACTAAAGATTTCCTATAAGGTTCTGTTTCTTTCTATCCACACTTCAACAGAGTGGGTGATGGAAGTGAATATCAATAGATCAAGGATTGAATTGGACTTTTCAGCAGGAATTCCCAACCTTGGGTCTCCAGATGTTCTTGGACAACAGTCCCCAAAATTTGTGGTTAGCACTGCCAATGGTGAAAGCTTCTGGGAGTTTTAGTTCACGAACCTGTGGGGCAACAAGTTTGGGAACCATTGCTCTAGGTCAGGGGTGGTCAACCTTGGTGCTCTAGCTGTTCTTGGACTTCAATTTCCAGAAGCCCTGATCAGCAGGTGTTCTGACTTGGGCTTCTGGTAATTGAAGTCCAAGAACAGCTGCAGCACCAAGGTTGGCCACCCCTGACCTAGGTTAACAGTGTCAATCATTATTTGCCAGAGATTAATTTGGTAGCCTTCATCAAACAGTTATTTAACTGCATTTCCTTGACAATGGAGAGGGACAGAATGTGTGCCTCACATACACGTACAAGAAGGAAAAAACCCACTAAACATCAAATTCACTCTTGTGAGTGATGTGTCTTCTTGTAAGTAAAATAACTGTCTTTGCTGAGAAATGTCCAAATTTGTGCTGTAGTCTGTTTGCAATTTTTTTCATACATCCCTACTCCCTTGATATAATTTGAAATGTGTGGGCCAGTAAATTCTGCATCATCTGCATCATCTGCATCATCAGCCGCAACTCGATCTGAATATGCTCCCCCCCCCCCTCTGCTGGCTAAGGGTGTCGGGAGGCCTGGTCTTGGAGACCAGCTGATTCTGGGCTGCCTTTGCCCTTCAAGGCACTCGTAAAAAACACCACTAGCATGGATTTGTTTAAGGTGGATCCCAGCTTTCCATGAAGTGACCCACAAACTATGATCTTGGAGCCATTTCTTGCAGCACATTTGAAATGAGACATATTTTGCATTTGTAAACTCATGGACCAAATGAGTGGTGGTCCCTGTCTCAAAAACCTTTCCAGGCAACCTTTGCCTCTCTTTGTGAATTGCTTATGCATTCAGTTACTGTATGTGTTAGTATTAAGTACGTACTACCAAGTCACTTTAAACATGTGGTAAACCTAAAGGGTTTTTAAGGTAAGTGAGATGTCTTTTAATATTTGAATCTTTTAATCCTTGTGATTTAATGTTTCTGATTTTATCTGCTATTTTTAATTTGTTGACCTTCTGGAATTTTTAATCTGAATTGTTTGGAGAAAGGGCTTGATTGATTCCACAGTTGTTAATTTTTTTAGTATGTTTTTATGTCTGTTAACCACCCTGAGTCACTTTGATGAATAGGGCAGTATATAACTGTGAAATAAATAAATAAATAAATAAATACTTTTGACATCCCCCAGTGAATTTCCATCACCAGCTGGGGAGGCGGACCTTGATGTCCTACTTCCCAGTCTAATAGTCTATCTACGCTACCATATTGATTCTCTGGTGGCTGTAGATCTACTCTTATCTATAGATCAACTCTTATCTTAACTGTAGTGGCTTAGTAGTTAAGACACTGAGCTTGGAGACTGGGAGGTCAGGTTTCAATACCTAAGTGCTGCACGATAGATCTTGGGGACATGAAAGGAGCCTCATTTGGGCATCCCTTGAGCAGATTTTTTCCAGCAAAAATCCTCTCAACCCATAGTAATTTCTGACATGAAGTTTATTTTTATCTTATCAGTTTCCTTCAGATTACAGCATCCAAACTGACCAATGCATTGGTTATATTTACATATACTAGTTGCAACATTTTAAAAAACTGGTACATTTAAGTATTTATTTGTTATGTCTCTATGGCATCTTTCCACTCAGAAGCCCATGGCAATGTCTCTATTTGCCAGAGATTAATTCCCCACATCACTTTAAACTCTGGTTTTCCAAGTTTAGAATTTATATGGAGCTTCAGACCTTTTAGTCTCTTTGTGGACAACAACTGAAGAATTGATAGAGTGGGCAGGGCTAGTCTACTAACCTTTGCATTAAGTTCAGAATTCATGTCTTAGCTGCAAAGTTAGCTATTAAGTTTGTATTGTGAACTATTATACAGTACTTTGACAATCAGAAAATTATGATCCTGACAGGTAGAAATGTGGAAATCTTGTGAAAGAAGTGTGATAATCAACTGAAGATTTAATACAGACAATAGAAAGCCATGATTTCTTGCATGATCTATTAAGTAGTCTTAAAATAGGAATGACTGCAAACTTTATGTTCTTATTATACACTTTCAGGAGTGTGTGTGTGGGAAAATCAGACAATTACTTCAAAGTATCTGGCCTGTGATTTATAAAGGCTTTCTATTGATGTGCCTGTCAAACATTTCAGAGAAAATTGGGGAGGGGAGGTTGACAAAACTTTCTGCTGTTAAAAAGATACTTTCAGGAATTAAATTTTCATTTTTGATGAGTTGACAGGTACACAGTGAGCCTCCATGAATGCTGCCTTAATTGATTTCTATAAATTGGCTGACAGTATGTTCAAGGACAGATGACAGTTATCTCCCACAGCATATAAATAACTTATAGAAATAATGGCCCCAAAGTTGTGGGTAAAGACCATGATAAAGATCTGAACAGAAACTAAGTCTATGCCAATTGTTCTCCGAAAAAAATTGGAAGACCTGCTTTCCATATGAATATTTTTTCCAGAAAATAACAGCTGTTAGCTACATACGCTAATTGGAACCTTCTCAAAAAAGAGAGGAGGAGGAGGATATGGAGGAGGAGGAGGCGGCGGCGGCAAATGTTTCTTTTTCAAATTTCCCAGTTCTTGGAATTATTGTTCTGTGAGAAGTCTAAGGTCTACATCTTGTAAGAAATTCCTGGTATCCATCGGTATAGCTATTAGACCAATCATTGAACATGGCTTCTCCTAAACAACTTTGTCAAATTCTGGAGACATTTCAGTTAGGTAAAGGTCACCCTTGCTTGAAAGCCAGTCATATCCAACTAACTATCTCTGTTTATAATCTGCGTTTGCAGATGCTTCCATGAACATGTAGCAGACATGCCTAGACACCAGAGTGCACGGAACACTGTTTACCTTCTCACCAAATTGGCCTGTGCTCTACTTTAAGCCAGGGGCTGCCAACCTTTTGATGTTGGGGGCCAGATCATGCTCCCTCAGATAGTTGGTGGGCTAGACTGGTGGCCCAGCTGCCGCTACAACTGGAATCGGCTGCAGACTCATTTACACATTTACAACAGCTGTAAATGTGTCCATGGCCTTCATAAACACGTTTACAACAGCCGTAAATGAATCTGCAGCTGTCACAAATGTGTTTACAACAGCTGTAAATGAGTCCGCAGTTGATTCCAGCAGCAGCAGTAGAAGCAGCAGGGGCGGCAACAACTGGAGTGAGGGCTTGGGTCAGCTGATTTGGTGACATGGGCTGGATCTGGCCCATGGGCCGTAGGCTGCCTATCCTTGTTTTAAGCAATTATCTCTGGTGATTCTCCACTTTTGAGGGGTGGAGTGGGGAGTTGGATGTAATCTCAACCTCCCAGTGACCTGGAATATTAGATCTGGGCCATTTGAAAGGATAATTTGTGACCATGCTTATGCTACTGCTACTACTTGGGGTGACAGCAAATCAAGTTTCATCATCTTCCCTAACTTTTCATGCCCATAAGTAAATTGGAGCACTTTTGTTTGTTGGACTGAGATTGAGGAGGTCCACATTCAAGTCCCTACTGAGATACAAAGTAAAACTAACTGGGTGACTTACAGCTAGCTTTGTCTTTCAGCCTGAATTGTTTCAGAAGGCGTACTGGAATTTTAAATGTCAGGCTTTTTGTTGTTGTTGTTGTTCAGGCTGAAAGGCATCAACTCCATTATATGTATCAAAATACAGGTTAAAACTCAAGTACCTGTACACTTAACTTGGAGGGAATAGAGACATGAAGAAATCTAACCATGCCTGACCTTTTACTGAGGCATGGCATGATGACTCCATTCTGATTTTGGTCATCTGCAAAAATAAAAAAATTTCACACACGATCCCTATTCTTATGCTGTTTGGGACACTAAGCATAAACACACATTAAACAGACCAAAAAGACACTCAACTGCCCTTCTGATGCTCCTACTGGTACTCTTATTGTCATGCTATTTTTAAAGTGTAATTTTGTTGCATTATTTTTATGCAAAGAGCAAAACAACAGTTATCATATCTTCATGTGCCACACCTTTTACAAAAATGCAGCAACCAATTTTCATGATTCTGCACATTTTCTTTTAGATCAGGAGGAGGATAAACTAATATCAAAGAGATAACTTTGAAGGTGTCTCATTTAACCTGGGAAAATTAATTGGGCAAAATTTTACATCCTTACCTGGGAATAATATCAACTGTATAAGAGGAATTTCTTTGGAGTAATCATGCATAAGCCTGCACTGTTAATTTCATTACTTAATGATCTTCTTGAATTATCAACTGCCATCCTCTCACCAAACTAAGCAAACTACTAGCTATATTAACGACTGAATTAGTTATATAAACTCCTGAATTGCTCAAGCTTAGGTTCAGGTCAATATTCAGCTTGTTTAAGAAGCTAAATTAAATGAATCGCTAATGGAAACAAATTCTGCTTATGAATTGGACATGCTGTGTAGGTTCCTTGATTGAGAAAAAGAAACTGCCAAGAAGATAATATAATCTTGAAGCAAAATGCACACATTTCAGAAAGTATGAACATCCAATTTTTGATTTTGTTGTTGTTCAGTCGCACAGTCGATTCCGATCCCCTGAGACCTCATGGACCATTGCACGCCAGGCACCTCTATCCTCCACCATCCTCTTCAACCCACCCAACTCTGTGCCCATTGCGTAAACAATACCATCTAGCCATCTCATTTTCTACTACCCCCTTCTTCTTTTGCCCTCCACATTTTCCAGCATCAAGGCTTTCTCAAGTGAATCCTCTCTCCTCATTTGATGTCCAAAGTACTTTAGCTTCATCTTCACTATTTGACCTTCCAAAGAGCAAACATGGTTGATTTCTTCTAAGATTGACCTATTTGTTCTCCTCCCTGTCCAGGGTATTATCAAGACTCTACTCCAAAACCACATTTCAAAGGCATCTATTCTTCTGTGCTCCACTTTCCTTATGGTTCAGCTCTCACAACCATACATTACCACTGGGAATACTATTGCTCTGACTATGAGTAATTTTGTTTGCAAGGTGATGTCCCTACTTTTCACTATGTTCCCCAGGTTTCTCATAGCTAGTCTCCCAAAAATCAGTTACCTTTTTATTTCATGGCTGCAATCACCATCTGCAATTATCTCGGATCCTAGGAAAGTAAAATCTGTCACTACTTCTACTTCTTCCCCATCTATTATCCAGGGACTGATAGGTCCTGTTGCCATTATCTTCGTTTTCTTAATTTTGAGTCTCAAGCCAGGTTTTGCACTCACTTCTTTCAACCCAAGCAGGAGCTTCATGAGACCTATAAGGTGTTCTGGTACTCCCATCTCTTTAATTACTTGCCACATTTTGTGACCTTGGTGTAGTCAATGAAACAGAAATAGACTTGTTTCTGGTATTCCTTTGTTTTTTTCCATGGTCCAACATATGTTGGCAATTTGGTCTCTAGTTCCCCTACCTTTTTGGATCCCAGTTTGCACTTCTGGTAATTCTCTATCCATGTGCTGTTGAAGCCTATCATGTATTATCTTGAGCATGACCTTGCTAGAGTGTGGGATGATACTTTCTAGATAACTAAAGATGGGGCTTCCAGGTTTCTAGGACTCTCATCCTCAACATTTGTCAAAAATACGCCAGGGAGAATTCTGGCTCCAGTGATTGCTGAGAGTCCCTAGATTCCTAATGGGTGATATCTTGCTAACAGGGTGGCTTGTCCAGATGGGCTCAGGTTCTTTTAGGATCAATAAGCACTTGGTGGGAGAAGAAACAAAGTTTTTTTAGACAGTTCTCTAAGCAAAACATATAGCAGGATACAAGGAGCAAGAATAAACATGCTATATTTACCTAGCATGAATTTCCACTGTCCCTTCTCTAGCCATGCATGAGCCTGGTTAGGTGGCAGGGACACTTCGTGGCACTTATTATGTTCAGAGAGTTCCAAGGTTTGGGCTCTAAGTCCCCCTTCTTTATACCCTAGCAGCTAAAGTGCTTGTCTCATCTTCTTTGGCTTTACGTCCCTTATTCGGAAGATGCCCAAACCCAACAATGGCCATCTTCAGGTGGGTCACATCATCTCATGCTGTTATCAGCCAAGAACACAGGAACTAGTCAATATGACCTGTCTTGTACCTTCCTTCCATAGGCAAGAACTTTCCACTCATGAGACATCCTAGGTGCATTATCAGCCAAGTACACAGAAGTGCTCAGTGCCTATCTCCTCCATCTTCTCCTGCCAAAAACTCCCGATCTATCCTTATTTCTCTACTAAATCTTACTAATTCACAAGAGTAATGGGGAAAACATTTCTTTTCAGATCAGCAAGCCCTTCTAAATCAATTAATTGGTTAGCAAACAGATTCTACTTCTTTAATACATGTTCATATAATTTTAACCACTTCAGAGCTAGGAGGGGGGAAATGTCGCCTAACCCTTTGAGTGTACAATCATCTTCTGCATAACCCATCATCCTGGGCAGTACAGGTGGTGAGCATTGTGGCAATTCCCAGGAAGCATTGTGGCTATCTCCTTCAAATCACAAACACGTGGAATAACTGCTAGGGTAGGAAGGTGCCTATCTTTTGTCTTTTGCTTTTACTGAAATCTGGCTGGAGGATTCTGAGTATGTTTTGGAAGTAGAAGTCCTAAAAATGCAAAAATCTCATCCCTATCAAATCAAATTATCCCTATCTATAACCCCATCATAGATGGAGTGGAATGCCTTCTACCTCCTCATCCTTTGTTCCTTTTTCATGCAATGACAAAATGTCTGAAATGTGCCTTGCAATCTATTTTGCAACAGGATGAGATAGATTTTAAGCTGCTATTTTCTCTGCTTAAATGAGGGGTGCCCAAACTATGGTCTGCTGGCCAGATCCAGCCCCTGACACCAATTCATCCAGCCCTTGCCACCCTCATCAATTCCAGAAGCAAAAAGGGCAGTGTGGGCCAGATGAATTGGCTTTGGAGCTGAATCTGGCCCACAGGCCATAGTTTGAGCACCCCTGCTATATAACATCAGGAATCTCTCTTTAGACTCCTTCATAATATTGAAGGTAACAACTTACAGAGCCAGGCTAGGCGCTCCTTTCTAACTGCATTGAAGAAACCAGAAAATCTATCAACTCAATAGGGTTCTCATTTCTCAGACATAAAGGAGCCTTTTGAATCATGATTTGGGACAATCACTCCACTACATTATACTTAACTTTCCTCATGTACATGCAATTTTATTCCCTCAGGATCATGTTTTACTGCAGAATCCACTCAAGGCCAGACTTATAATGTAGTTATTTTATTCTATTGTGCCCAGAAGAATTGTAAATAATGACCTCGAGGTTCAGCCACTGGCCATAAGCACTTGTGGTTTGGACTGGTTTTGGTTTTTAATAAGGCGAAAAACGGCCTGGACAAATTGTCACAACAAATGTCTTGACTCAAATGCTTAGCTTTTCATCCCAGACAGTGTGACACATATAGGAGGGGGTTGTGTGGTGTCACTGCACCTTTTTAATGAACAGTTAAAGAAACATATTCTGATGGCTGAGGTGGAGCAGAATGAGAATAATCAGAATTCCAGAGATATATTACACACATGCTATACCATAACTGTAAGCTTAACTCTAATTCTACCACTAACTCTCAATATATTGGAATTCTCCTGGGGTCAGAAAAGACAATTGCCTCACTGCAAGTTGTTTTTTATCTTGCTGGATGAGAATTAAAATAACAATAAAGTTTTTTTCTGATACAGGCGAGGGTTTCAAAATTTAAATTATGACCCATGCAAATTTTCTGTGGCCAAGGACTGCTGTATGGCTTTCCCCTTCAAACAGAGTTCTAAATCTCTTGGACAAAAAGGATTTAGAAACATTTCTGAAGATCTGTTTGCAGTATTTTTCAGCTTTTGTGGGCTGATTAAGGTCGGAAGGCATCCAAGATAAACATCATAGAACTGTCTGAATAGTGCGTGGAACGATTCCAACAAAGGATCTCCATTTGTTCCAAACCTTGCAGTATCAAAGCTACAACACTCAAAAAACCCTTAATGTATTTTGCACACATAAAATCAACTTAGGGAGATAGGGAGGGGAAAACCTACGATTTCAGGGCTGTAGCTCTCAGAGGCTTCAATGGTTTGAAGCTGGAGAGGATGAACAGAAACCCTCCAGACTTCAAGATATCAGGAATAGCAAATGGCTTTACTACATAAGAAGGCAGAAGGGCAGTAAATCTGGAAGGAGTTGATCAGAGTGTATATAAGGGGTTTTTGTGGTGACGATTGGCTCTGGTCAAGCTTCATCCACTCAAGGGTTGTGAGGAGTTTACATGGAAATGAGGGAGCTTGTGAAAGAAATGATAGCAGAAGGGTGTAGAGTCTAGACCAGTGTTTCCCAAATGCTGGTTTTTGGACTTCAATTCCTAGAAGCCTAAGTCAATCCCCCAAAGCATTGATCAGCCAGAGTAAGTCCATTGGCCATGCTATTTAGAGATTCTGAGTATTATAGTCCAAAAATAGAGATGCAAATCACCAGTTTTCTCCTTCTATCAGGCAAAGATGAGGAAATGGTTTATTCTTTTTGATACTGAGAACTGGCTGAGAGTGCATGCTATTCTTGAATTATCTTTGCAGTCACAATTTTTAATTGCACAAAAAATAGCAAGCTGAGGGGTTTAAATCGGGAGGATTACTGCTTGCCTTTAGATCTGACCATCTGAGGTTTGAGTTGAATTGTTTGCTTCTTACAAGCAGACTGTCCTTCTATGTTTGCTGTAAGAGTGTGTTTTATTTTTGAAGGGAAGATGATTCTGCACAGAACAGAGAAACCTTCAACACAGAAGGAAAGCCCTTTGTTCTGCTCTTTGGAACAGGCAAGGAATCTTGCAAGGTTGGCAGATTTCTTGTAGAAGTGCCTTGTTGGATCATGACTATGAATCTGAAGATACTAGCAATAAAATGCTGTCTTTGTAGAATCATACCATTAAGATGTTATGAGATGCCTTGGCAAGGAATTTTGAAATCCTGCAAGTATCTTCAGCTCCAGGGTGGGACAGAGACGGGGCTGCTTTCCTTCATCTAAAGGTTTTTGCAACTATCCAAAACATCCCTGTCACTGACGCTGCAAAGCTATCAATTTAAGAAGCAAAACACAGGCTAAAGCAGGGGTTCCCAAACTAAGGCTAGTGGCCCAGATCCTGTCCCATGGCACCATTTCATGTGTCCCCCACCACTCCAAGTGCATTCAAGAAACAAGATGCCTGTCCCTTTGAAGCTATTGGGACAAAATGGCCACACACACACACCCATCATGCAGGCAGGGCAAAATGGCCATTAGACCCTCAAAGCTGACTGAGAGAACATGACCTGGCCCCCATCTTGAAAAGGTTGGGAACCCCTGGGCTAAAGGAAAGAGGGAGAACAAGCATAAAAGGTTGGGAGATGGTGAACTTTTGCCACTCCAGAGATTTTGGACTTCAGTTCCCAGAAAGATTAGCTTGTATTGCCAATAATAAAAGAATGTGGAAGTAGTAGTCCAAAGCCTCTGGCATTCTAAAGATTTGCCATCCCTGCTGTTGGTTAAAAAAGATGCAAACAACCCATCTGATTCTTCAAATTTGTAAAAACCCATGAAACAAAACAGCAGCTGTCACAACTTTTGCAGGTCATGCATCTTGTTTAAAATTCCAGATTGATAGCACCAGAACATTTCTCAGCTGGGTCAAAAAAAATGAAAGAAAAAAAATGTGCATTCCTTACTCCTTCCTGCAATGAAATGACAAGGAATTATTTACACTCCTGATAGAGGCAAAATTGACGTGGAATGAGAAGTTTTGCACATATCTTTCAGTTCTTGACAAAAAAAAAGATTCTCTTCTCTTCTCTGATTAAGAAATGTAAAAGACCCAGGTCTTGGTTTTTGGTGAGGCTCATGAACATTTATGTCTGTAAAGAATTGATAAACCATGAAAAATATTATTTATTATTTATTTATTTATTATTATTTATTGAATTTATTACCCCGCCCCACTCGGGAGAACCCGACTCTGGGCGGCTTACATCGTCATAAAACAGAGGTAAAAGATAAAAACATATAAAATCATGAAGTTTAAAAGATTATCTAAAATTATTTGAAGTAAAAACAGTGCAAATTACACGCCAGTATCCCCCTGGTCAAGATCCAAAGTGGCACTCCCTAAGTAAGCCACTTAGTATGGGAACCCATGTTCCCTGGTCCCCAAATATGTCCTGCCAGCCAGGTTTTCAAGCCCTTCCGGAAGGGCAAGAGCTCTGTCTGCAGGCGCAGTTCGATGGGCAGGAGGTTCCAGAGGGTTGGGGCGGACACGGAGAAGGCCCTCCTCCTAGTGCTAGAGAGGCGTGCCTCTCTAGCTGATGGAACAACGAGGGAGCCTCTCCGATCCACTACTAGCAGTGGTGGGATGTCAAAATTTTTACTACCCCCACCATGACATCATCACAGTATGGGCGGAGCTAACATCATGTGCAGAGCCAATGTCATGACATCATGATGTTGTGGGCGGGGCCAAATAAAACAAATTAAAAAAATAATAAAAAATAAAATAAAAATAAGCACACACACACACATGCACCTCAACCCCCCTTCCCACCCACCCACCAGACAAACCTGTAAATAAATTAAATAAATAAATAAATAAATATACATTAAAATACACCCACCCACCCCAAACACCCACCCACCCACAACACAAATCAACCAGAGATTTTAAACCAGAGCTTAAAGTTTATTCTGGCTAATCTTTCTCACACTAGGTCAGATGGAAGGAACTACAGAATGAACTCACCACAAGATGGCTTCATTTTGGCACTTTTCAACTTTTCAGCAGTTAAAGAAGTTAGGTACTAAGACTTTGCCTAACCAGTTCTCTAGGATATCTTGGGGAGCAGGGTATAGGGAGCTTCAGGCTAGCAGGTTCTCTTCCTCCTCCCCGCTTGGGAGGACAGCAAGGAGGCCGTGCATACGGCACGCATGTGCAGTGGAGGAACCAGTGAAAAGGTAAGCCCCGAAGGTGGTTCCCCCCAAAAGCTGCAACCGGTTCTCCAGGACACTGGGAAAAGTTACTACCAGTTCTGGAGAACTGGTGAGAACCTGTTACATCCCATCACTGGCTACTAGGTATGTTGGACCACTGATATGATTCAATAGCTAAAATCGTGTAGCACAGGACTAGCCAACCTTGGTGCTCCAGCTGTTCTTGGACTTCAGTTCCTAGAATCCCTGATCAGCAGGTGTGCTGACTTGGGCATCTGGTAATTGAAGTCCAAGAACAGATGGAGCACCAAGGTTGGCTACCCCTGGTGTATTACAACATTCATGTGTGCAACAGGAATGACATCATCAGCAAGTCACATTGATCAACATCTTCATTTGGTGTTTTCATGTGTTCTCTAAAAATGGCAAATCAACAGTAACTCTCTCTCTCTCATGTTCTTAACTCCAACTAGGCGGATCAGAGTACAGTATTGCTGCCTTTTTCTCTTGTGGAATTGCTATAGACATCTATGCAGTGGTGGGCAGCAACAGGTTCATACCCCCCCCCCGGCGGGCAGGGGTGTAGCAAAATTGGGTGGACATTGAGCAGGGGGGTAGCGAAATCGGGTGATCATGCCCACCTCCCTTCCCTGCCCAGACTAACACAGCTACCATTTAAAAAGTTTTATTCTGTGCAAGCATATCAGAGAGTAAACAAAACAAAAAGACAAAAACGTTGTGGCATCTTAAAGACTAACTGCTGTATTTTAATGTGAGCTTTTGTGGATCAAGTCCACTGGCTCTTTGGCTATAAACAGAGATGAGCACTAAAGCCTAGAATTGGTAATGACTGGCTTTCAAGCAATGGCAACCTTTATCTAATAACAGAAGATCCCTGATTGGTATTCAAATTTGATGTCAGGTTTTGTCCCTGCAAGTGGTTCAAGGTCTCCCTTGCTCAAAAGCCAGTCATATCCGATTCTAGGGTGCAGTGCTCATATCCATTTACACCCAAAAAAGCCAGCTCTGCCTGTGTTTGCAGATGTGTACATGACCATAAGGCAGGCATGTTGATGCAATGGGCACAGAGCTGGGCGGGTTGAGAAGGATGGTGTGGAGGATAGAGGTGCCTGGTGGGCAATGGTCCATTGAGTAGCAAAGGGTCAGAATCGACTGTGCAACTGAACAACAAAATAAGTCTATGATTACTTGATGGGATGTAACAACAACTGCCATCAATCAGATTTATAAACTAACCTTCCATGAAGGACTTTTCTGAGTAGCAGAATAAAATATAGTATTACAGGTGATTGAGAGATGCAACCATCATGGCTTCTCAGCCTCCCCCTACTGCCTGGTGTTTCATGGATATCCTATTAACATTCAATCGTCACGCCATTTGAAAGAATAACTAATGGGATTCTGCTTCAGTCATTTCACAACATACCAAGGACGGAGGAGAAGAAGGTAGTGTGCTAAGATTCAATTAAAAATATGCTAATTTGTCAGGAAGGAAAATTGCATTTTGGATACAGCATGGTCACTTGCAAAATTGCTTTAGCTTCTCTTTGGAGAATATAAGTTCCCCCGTGCTTATCGGTGTTTATTTTAGAACCCTCATTCATTCTGCTGGGACAATAAAGAAGAAGAAAAATGTCTGTGCTGCTCAGCCCACCATTAAAACCATCCTCAGAATATTAACTGTTGCTTTTGCATTATGTCCCATCCTTCCACCATGTTGTTCAGGTCAAAATATGTAGAATTAACCCCTGCTATCCCCAGAGTAAACTTGTAAGGTGCTTAGGCTGCAAAATAGGGACTTGCTGAAGGCTGCAACCAATCTAAATCTCCTTGCTTCAAGTTTAATGTGCAAGTGTTGAAACATTCAGTAAAGGTAAAGGTTGCCCTTGCTTGAAAGCCAGTTGTATCTGACTCTAGAGTTTGGTGCTCATCTCTCTTTATAGCCAAAGAGCCGACGCTGTCTGCAGACATTTCTGTGGTCCCATGGCAGGCATGACTAGACACTGGAGTGCACAGAATGCTGTTTACCTTCCCACTGAAGTGGTACCTATTTATCTCCTTGTAATTTCTTGCTTTCAAACTGCTGGGTTGACAGGAACTGGGACAGAGATGGGAGCTCACTCCATCATGCAGTACTCAGTTGTCGAACGGCTGACTTGCTGACCTTCCAGTTGTCAAGTTCAGTGTCTTAACCACTAGGCCACCACAGTCCCTAAAACACTCAGTACTCATGAAATATCATCTCAGAGCAGACCGAAGAGGCTCCCTAATTGTGCCATCGGCTAGAGAGGCTTGCTTCTCTAGCACTAGAAGAAGGGATCCTATATGGAACCTCCTGCCGATCAAGCAGTGCCTCCAGTCAGAGCTGCAGACCTTCTGGAAAGATCTTAAAACCTGGCTTGTGCAGCAGGTGTGGGGTGCTGCCGGTGCGATACCCCCACCCCCCACCCCCGCTGGCTTATATAATGAGGGCCATCCAGGTTTTTAGTTTAATTTTATTTTGTGGTTGTTGGGAAGGTTTTTAATGGTTTTAATGGTCTTTAAAAGTTTGAGGTTCCTGTTTTATTGTTATGTGATGTTTACATTTGTGAGCCACCTGGAGTCGTCTTGGTGAGGGGGCAGCAATATAAATTCAAATAAATAAATAAATAAATAAATCTCGTGCTCCAGCCATAAGGTTTTTCCAGATACAGTATACCATTTCATCTCCATAAGTTACCTCACCAAGCATGAATATTCTCTCTCTCTCTCTCTCTCTCTGTTTGTTGGAGGTTAGTGTGACGGCACTTCCCACTGAAGTTCATTTCTGTGGTGACAGCCCCCCCCCCCCGAACTTTCAACGAGCTTCCAACAAATAAAAATAGTTCCAGAAGAGAAGTTGTGATAAGTCATGGATCACACTACTGCTTTTTCCTCCCGGTTTTAAAATCAAGGTTTGGGTAAGTAAGCCTCACAATCCTTTGCAACCAAATGGGAGAAATTGGTTAGACATTTGCCCCTCACTAGAAGAATTCAATGGGCCTTGGTGGCTTAGTGGTTAAGACACTGAGCTTGATGACCAGAAGGTCGATATGTCAGCAGTTCAAGACCCAAGTGCTGTGGGATGGAGTGATCACCTATTGTCTTTCCCGGCTCCTGCCAACCGACAAGTATGAAAGCAAGAAATTGCAAGTAGATAAATAGGCACTGCTTCAGCAGGAAAGGTAACAGTGGTCAGTCCACTTGGCATCTAGTCATGCCTGCCACATGCCCATGGAAACGTCTGCAGATGCAGACAGCACTGGCTCCTTGGCTGCCTTCTACAGATGGACATGACTTGCTTTTGACCAAGGGAGGTCTTGAACTTGAGAAAAACTCACAGAAAAACCTGAGGGATTTCTTCACATGCCACAGAAGGAGTTGCCCTGAACCAGAGAAATAGACCATCTAGCTCAGTGTTTGTTTGTTTGTTTGTTTTTTCGTTCGTTCGTTCGTTCGTTCATTCAGATTTATATTGCCGCCCACTCGCTGAGGAGACTCAGGGTGGGTTACAGTCAAAACAGCAACAGTACAGTAACAATCATAAAATACAACCTCACAAAACAACCAAAGCAGAACACAGACGTGTTTTGTCAGACATGGGAAAGAGCAGGCTGCATACAGCTATGTGCCAAATCCCACCTACATACACATATTCCGGGGGGGGGGGGATTAATTCACTAATTGTAAATGTTCACAGAACTCTCGTGGGGAGTGATTTGTCCTGTATATATAACCTCCCCTCACTATGGGGAGAGGGCAGAAAAATCCATTTTTCACTTGTCACATTCTTGGAAATTGAGAACTACTGATCAGCACAAAAAGGTTTCATGATGATGATGATGATGATTTTCACTTACATACTGCCCCATTATACTAAGCTCTCTCTTGGTAATTCACAATGTAATTATGCAAACTACAATTTGCCACCCAAAAAGCTGGGTACTAATTTTACTGACCGTGGGAGAAATAGAAGGCTGAGTCAACCCTGAACCCATTGACATCAAACTCAAATCAAGAGCAGAGTTGCTCAATGACTGCACCATGGGGGCAGAATCTTTCCTCAGTTCCACTGAGCAGAGTATATGATTTACAACTGAACTACTACCCTCCTACATTAATAAAATAAAATAAAATAAAATCTATAGACATAGCCTCAGCTGTTGGGCAGTTTTTTAAAATTCAGAATTTTAACAAAAATTCTGCAAGTCCTTAGAGAGAAATAGACCTGCAAGTTACCCCTGTACAGTGCAACTACGAACTGGGCTATGAGATGTAGATGCAAGAATGCAATGAAATTCCTGAAACATATATCATTTATACCATATAATAAGGGTGCACTCAATAATGTTTGCTACTATGTTATGTTGGTAAAAGGCCTAGAATTTCCTATTATGCCTTTTAAAACAATCTTTCAAAACTAACAGATCACTGCACCACTGGCTTATCTTGCAGCTGATCAGTCAATCGTGAGGTAACTTGGTAACATTACACTACACTGCTGATTTATTCAAGATGTTTCTCTATCATGAGGCAGTTAGGGAAACAAAAGTCAGATCTCTAAAATCACAGCACTTAGCACTTTCACATTCAATTTGGTTCCTTGAAATCTAATTAAAGATCAATGAACTGAATATTTTAAAATGCAGTCTGCTTAATTGAAGTAATTGTATGATTTAGATGAATAATGAATGTGCTAATGATAGTGTAACATTAAATGTTCAACTTGCTTATCCAAAGTCAGTTAAGAAGTAACTGTAGAGGAACTGTTCACAAATAACCTGGGGGAAGGGGTAGAACTGTACATTTCTTTTCCAAGCAAGAATTTGACAGGAATCAAATAATATAAACCAATTCAGTCAACTCAGTATGAATATTCTCTCTCTGTCTCTCTCTCTCTCATGCATGTACATTTATGGTAAGTTAAAGGTAAAGGTCAAGATATGAGTGGCTTTTGAGCAAGGGTGACCTTTACCTTTACCCAGTTCTTCATCTTGTAATTGATAACTTGAAATGATGCTTAAACAAAAAGATCATGGTATCTGTTTACACATGTTGTTAAGTGCCACCAAGTCACCTCCAATTTATTGTGACCTGATGAATGAGTAATCTCCAAAATCTCCTATCCTCACCAGCCCTGTGTAGTGAATTTCTGGGGGTCGGACTAGACAATATGCAAAGCACAGATTGAGAATAGATGGAGAAACACCTACTGGTTGTAGAACTTCACTGACTTCAATTGTGCATGTTGCATTTAGCATGGAAAGAAGAGACAAGGGCTCATTTTATACTTTTTATTGCTTCAGCACAAGTCTTGGAAGAAAACCTGTCATAAGAGTGAAAAATGAGGGCATATGCATTACCTTTAATGTTTAGTTTGTCCTTGAGATGGAGGCCTGTTCCACAGATAGATGGGACCTGCCATGGGGAGTGTTCATGAAGCTGCAAATTATACATCTTTGTTGTTGTTGTCATTGTTGCAGTTGTGGAGAAACATGATTGATTCACATGCCTGCAACCAGAAGTAATGTCAAATTTTTCCCTCCTCAGCCCAATGCAAAGATGAGCAGTAATGTTGTAAACTGGATGGCCCCATTCAACTTTGACTCTGCCAAATGTCTCTGTTTCCTTGCTTCTCTGTTTTCCCAATAATCACTAAACACCTTGCTTCTCCTTCACTTTGTAAAACCAAAAGAATTGCACGTGTCTCATACAGAGCAGAGCAAAGTCGATCTTCAGGTTCATTTTGCTTAATGCAACCTCTACCACTCAACATGGTTTTGTTTCGCACTGAGTACCAACCCAAGTCTTTCTCTATACTCTTCTTTTCACAAATCACAGCCCATTCACCCATGAAGGGCAACACGGGACATAATTGAAGTGAAACATGCTTTTCCTTCAGCAGCAGGTAAAAGGTCTACTCTAGTAGCTATACTGAACAGCACATCCCATTTTCTCAGAACCATCATCTTCAAGTTTAGCAGCATGCAGGATGTAAGAGTTTCAGTTTGTGAACAGCAGTAACCCTTGAGTTCCCCCATTGAGAAACTGACATCCCCAATTAACAACACCTCTTCACCAAGTACCTTTCACATGCACCTAAAAATAAACTATAAAAACAGCTTTGAGCGACAACAGATTGCAAATCACAGCATCAAAAGTGCTGAGAGTTCATCCAGTAGAATTAACACTGCAGGGAAGTGTTTCTAGTGTTATTGCACATTCTATGAAAATAACAGAGCGCCAAAACAGCATTACATCCAATGGCCTCAACTTTGGAAGGTTACTTTTAAAAAATAATTAGTTATAGTTAGCACTTCAAAGTCCTCCAGAGCTGTTACATTACCAGAGCAGTTGCATTGTAATTCTGCTTTTCTATTTTTCTGCTTTTCTATTTTTGAAGTTTAACTAAATATAGGACGGGATGTTTTGTACTTGTTTATAATGTTCAGATGCTTTCAAAGATTAACTGAGAAGTAACTTAAAGGTAGACAGCCATATAGTTCCCTTCTTGTTACTTTGTAAAAGTTAAGGTAAAGGCCTGCCTTGCTCAAAAGCCAGTTGTGTCTGACTCTAGATTAGTGCTCATCCCTGTTTACAGCCAAAGAGCCAACACTGTCCATGTCTGCAGACATTTCCATGGTCATGTGGCAGGCATCACTAGATGGCGCAGCTGTGAGAGATGACAGGCTCTCACTCTGTCATGTAGCACTCAGGTCTCAAACTGCTAGTCTGCTGATCTACCTGAGTCCTATAAGTAAGTATTTGGATTTGGATTTGGATTTGGATTTGGATTTGGATTTGGATTTGGATTTGGATTTTGGATTTTGGATTTGTATACACAGAGCTGAGCAAGTTGAGGGTGATGGTGGAGGACAGGAGTGCCTGGCGGACAGTGGTCCATGGGGTTGCAAAGCATCAGAATCGACTGTGTGACTGAACAACAAACAATGCCACTCTATTCGCCAAAGTATAAAATATGCTGTCACCTACTTCAGTCCTGTCAGAGCATCCATAGCAGGATGTAAGGTATGGCACGGCCAGTATATGAGCCATATCATTATTCTCCTCTTCAAGTTATTGAAGCCATGCTGTTACAACTAAAGAAAAGAAAGAAAAAAACTTCCAGTTATAGCACAAAAGAAATGAAATTATCCCCTTTTAAGTATTTTTTCATCTAAATTAATTAGGCTTCAATTACTGCAAAAATAGAATTAATAATAACCAGAAATCTAGTAGAAGTGGTATTTAATGCCATCAGTTTAATTTTGAGTTATGGAGGCCTGTTTCTGAGCTTTCAAAGTATTGAGCACTCAGAAGTGGTTTACCATTTCCTTCTTTGGGGGGGAGGGGGACTTGTGGACTGTGCAGCTGGCTCAAGGCCACACAGGCTGAACAATGAGGCACTAAACTCCCATCCTTAGTCCCACAGCCAGATACCTAACTCCCTGAGCATCATCCAGCTAGTTATTCAATAACATATAGAACCATTGTACCTTAGTGGTTAAGATACTGAGCTTGATGACCAGAAGGTTAGCAGTCCAAGCTCCAAGTGCTGCACGATGGACTGAGCTCCCATCGTCTGTCCCAGCTCCTGCCAACCTAGCAGTTTGAAAGTAAGAAATTTCAATTAGATATTTAGGAAGGAAAGGTAACAGTGTTCCATGTACTTTAGCGTCTAGTCATGCCCACCACATAACCATGGAAACGTCTGCAGATGCAGGCAGTGCTGGCTCTTTGACGGTAAATGGAGATGAGCCCCAACTCCCCCGAGTTCAACAAGACTGGATTTCGAGTGAGGGAGACCTTTACCTTTACTAATCACATTAATGATAATTCAATGACAATCAAATGCAGTCATTGTTGCAATCGCTGCCATGCAGCTGGAGAGATAGAAGCACCAAGGATGTCACAATGGCTGTCCCAATAAGTAAGCAAATCTCACATAAGTAAGCAACTCAGGAGAAAACAGAAGGGATTCCTTGAGAATTACAGGAGTCCTCCGACTCCAGTATTCCAGGGACAATGAATCCACTCATGGATTTTATTGTGAACTTTAAAGGAGCTATCTAAAATTCTGATTCCTACTGCTCTAGAGAGACTCAATATCTTGGAGAGATCCTTTAAGGCAGGGGTGCCCAAACTATGGCCTGCGGGCCGGATTCAGCCCCTGACACCAATTCACCCAGCCCACACTGCGCTTGCCGCTCCTGGAAGAGGAAGTAAAACATGCCTGTATACATTTTACTTCTTCTTCCAGGAGCAGCAAGAGCAGCATGGGCTGGATGAATTGGTGTTGGAGGCCAGATCTGGCCCATAGGACATAGTTTGGGTACCCCTGGTTTAAGCAGAAAAAATGGCAGGCTAAAAATCTATCTTATCCTGTTGCAAAACAGATTGCAAGGCACATTTTGCTTCTGCTTCCAGTGGGAGGAACCAAGTGACTGGCCCGCTGAACCATGCGACTGGCCCATGGCCCAAAAATGTTGGACACCCCTGCTTTAAGGTGTGGATTAAAATTTGCACCAGGTTCACTATCCTCCCCAATCCCATGCTGGAGCTTCTGCTGTATGGTTGACATAGCTCATAGCATCACTGACACTGGACAAAGCCACTGTTTTCATCATTGGGAGGTCCATAAGATTTCTTAAAGGGATTTTAATTTGCATACTACTGTACAGGAGAGATACACACCTATATGACTATGTACATTCATTAGTAAGAAATGGAGTTCCATAACAATGTTTTGAGAAGCAAACAGTGTTGGTTTTTAACAGCTGATTTAGTCAATAACAGTGGTCCATGGGGTTACAAATGGTCGGAATCAACTGTGTGACTGAACAACAACAAAAGGAACTAGACTACAACCCCTCTTTGGATCTGTTCTGGATAGCTTCCTATGTTCCCACATCCTTAGAAACTATTAAACCACTAATATTATAATCCTAGGAGGACACAGAAAGAGTCTCCTTGAAGATTGTGGTACAGTAAAACCTTGCAAAAAGAGCGCCTCGCTTAGAGACTAACTCGCTTAAAGAGAAGAATTTTCTCTGAATGGTTGCCTAGCTTAACAACTAAAACCAACCAAAAACTTGCTTATCAACTGATTTGGGGTTCACAACTCCTCTGCCATAAGTCACAATCAGTCACTTACAATGGTGTTTCGCTTAAAGAGCAAACTCGCTTAAAGAGCAATCCCGTGGAACGCATTATGCACTTTAAGCAAGGTACCACTGTATTTGTGAACCACAATCAGGTGTGCCCAGGGCAACAGACAGCTTGTGCCAGCTAATCTTTCTCATACTAGGTCAGGCAAAAGGAACTGCAAAATGAACTCAGCAAAAGGTAGCTTCCTTTTGGTAGTTTTATGTCTGGTCTATACATGGAAGAAGAGGTATGATCCTATACGTGTCTACTGGAAAGTAATCTCTTTGGCTGAAATCCTGTTGCTTAACATAGTAAGTCAGAACTAGAGCAGATTCAATGGTGAGGTGATGATTTAGTGTATCAGGTTCTCTGTAAATGTGATCATTTCAGGGTGCCTATTCTGGTTACATCTGACTACATACACTAACCAACAGGATTTTAACCACCAACTTTGGAAGGTCTTATAACTAGGTATTTATTTATTACTCACATTTCTACTGCTACTCTACTTGCCAAGGTGACTCTGGGCGGCTTATGCATAAAACAAATAAGAACTTTACAAAAACATTTTAAAAGCATTAAAATTAGATTTGTTTAAAATTTAAAAAAACATTATTTTTTTCAAAATACCCTCCCAATGCTGCATCACAAGATTTTTCAAAAGCTGACAGCCCAGGCAATACTTAAACAAGCCAGCCCAGAATGGCTATCTCCCCAGAATAAAAACTCTACCTGGAGGTGAAGTTCGGTTGGCAGGAGGTTCCACAGGGCTGGAGCAGACACAGATAAGGCCCTCCTTCTCATGGTAGAGAGGCAAGCCTCTCTAGCAGATGGAACTATCAGGGAGCCCCTCTGGTCTGCTCTAGTGGGACAGGTAGATGTCCTTGGGGTGATGTGGTCTCTTAAATACCCTGGTCCACTACCATGTAGGGCTTTAAAGGTCATCACCAGCACCTTGAATTGCACCTGGAGGCACACTGGCAACCACTGCAGCTCCTGAAGCAGTGGCAAGGTATGGGCATAATGCCCACACCTCATCACCACCCAAGAAGCCACATTCTAGACCAGTTGCACCCTCCAAATGGTCATCTAGGGCAGCCCCATGTAGAGTGCATTACAACAGTCAAGTCTGGAGGTGACCAGAGCATGTGTGACCATGAACAAGGAGTCCTGGTCCAGTAGCGGGTGTAACTGGCAGATCATATAAAGTTGTGCAAAAGCCCTCCTAGCCATGACTGCCACCTGCTCATTGAGCAGGAGTCGTGAGTCCAGGAGGACCCCCAGATTATGCACTAGGTCTGTCTGAGGCAAAAAAGCCCCATCCAGAACCAAAGATGGTAACTCTCGTGATAACACGGGGGCCATAATCCATAGCCACTTGGTCTTGCCAGGATTCAGTTGTAGCCCGTTATTCCCCATCCAGACCCCTACAACCTTCAGACACCTGGATAGGACTTCCACTGCATCACCATGAGGTCTGAGATGTACAACTGAGTATCATCCGCATATTGATGATACTTCACCCCGTGGGAATGGATGATCTCTCCCAGTGGTTTCATGTAAATATTAAACAAGAGAGGTGAAAGCACTGAACCCTATGGCACCCAATGTTGTAGGAGCCTAGGGCTAGACCTCTCGCCCTCCAACCACACTGACTGGGCCTGGCCCATCAGAAATGAGAAAAACCAGAACCACACAGTGCCCTGGATCACCAATCCTCAGAGCCGTTCCAGAACGATACCTTGGTCGATAGTATCGAAAGCTGCTGAGAGGTCAAGAAAAGCAAGGACGGATGGATTCCCACCATCCCGCTCACGCCAGAGATCATCCAACAGTGCAATCAATGCAGTCTCAGTACCATATCCGGGCCTGAATCCTGACTGAAAAGTGTCCACATAATCCACTTCATCCACTGATGCGACACTACCTTATCCAAAAACTTCCCTAGAAAGGTAAGGTTGGATACAGGCTGAAAGTTAGCTAATGCTGTCAGGTCAAGTGATGGCTTCTTCAGGAGGGGGTGCAGGAAACACCCCCTCCTGCAAAGAAGCACTAATTATCACCCCGACCCAACCACCTGTCACCGCCTTGGCCATTTTAAGCAACCAAGCGGGACATGGATCTAATAGACAGGCAGTAGCACGGACAGATCCAAGGAGCCTGTCCACTTCCTCAGGGACAACTGGATCCCAGATAACATGGCAAGATTGTGATCCAGCAAGATTCAGACTCCCTCTATCCATGCTGGGATTAAACTTTGAGCGGATCCGAGCAATTTTCTCCATCAGATAATCAGCAAAATCATCAGTTGATCCATGCAACCCAGGAACAGAGCGGCACCCCCCCCCCCCCAAAGAAGGGACCTTGTCACCTGGAACAGTGTCACTGGGCAGTTATCCGTGGAGGCAATAAAGGGGGTGAAATATTGATGTTTCACTGCCTCTATTGCCACAAGGTAAGCCCTAATAGCGGGTCTAGCCAGTGTTCGGTTGAAGTCACTCTTGGTTTTCACCCAACAGTACTCTAGACATCTCTTTGCATGTTTAAGCTCCCTGGCGTCCAGTGAGACTGGGGGCTTTTAAAGGGACAGCTTTCACCTCAGTGGCAGTGCAGGTAGTGGTGGTGGCAGTAGATGTCTTTTGTGTCAGAAATTATTCTGGGTTGAAAGGATTTTTGCGGGAGAAACTCTGCTCAGGGAATGCCCAAATGAGGCTACTTTCATGTCCCCAAGATCTTTTCCCCACCGAAGTGGTCCCTATTTATCTACTTGCAATTTCTTGTTTTCGAACTGCTAGGTTGGTAGGAGCTGGGACAAAGACGGGAGCTCATTTCATCATGCAGCACTCAGGTCTCAAACTGCCAACTTGCCAGCCTTCCAGCTGAAAAGGCGAGCTTCTTAACCACTGAGCCACCACAGTCAGCTCTACTTCTAGGTAAGATGGCTGGAGAGATCTGCGGTCTGGCTATGGAACCAGAGGTTGGGGAGTTTGATTCTCCACTGTGCCTTCCAGGAGAAGAGCCAGCCTATATGGCCATAGATAAACTGCACAGTTCCAGAGCAACCCCAGAAGAAGGGAATGCTAAGCTATTTCTGTATATTTTCTACCTAGGGGACTGAGGAAAGGGTTTTCATAAGTGAGATTTGACTTGATGGTACACAATTATCAATTATTAAGCAGACGTAGTACAGCAGCTTATCATAATATTTGCCTCAGAGTCAATGCAGTTGAAGATACTTGAATTTAACTTCCACAGGACATTAACATAAACAAGTGGGAGGGCGTGTTCACAGCTTACTAAGTAGCAGTCTCCAGAGAAGAGATATATTTGTACAGCAATATTTCTTTCAGTCTGTGACAGTCCTAAACATTGTAAAAATTATCTAGCAACTCCTGTTGAAGTGGAATTTTTGGCAACTGAAAACAATTCTGACAAAATTATCACAGTGTTTACAATAGGAGGGCATAAAAATGGCAGGATAGGAGAAGCATTATCACAAAAGTTTGAGGAATCTTTATTCTTTTGCTTATCTTGCACAAATTGCCCACGAGATTTTTTAAGAGGGTGTTTTAATACTAGATAAATTTTTCCAGGGAGTCTATACAACTTTAATGCTGATTACCTTAACAATTTTGACTTTCATGTTCTAGAGAGACTTTCAATTAGTGCACTCAGGTGACTTGATAATGAAATGAATATTTTGTATCCATCCCAGAGCATTTGAAATGAAGACATTTTATTATATTTTTTATTGTTTTTAGATTTATTTCTTGATGATGTGGCTTAAATAGAAATCAGTAATAAAACACATTTTAATGGTTCAGTGAGCAAAGGTAAAATAAAGAGATGAAACTACATTTCCACTAAGTCATCTCTTTCAAATCAAGTACATTATGCTAGTCAACTTAGAGCAGGGATGGGCAACTTAGAGCCCATGGGCCAGAAGTGGCCCATGGCACCAAATCATCCAGCCTGTGTCACCTGTGTTTACAACAGCCGTGGATGCATTTTATGGCAGTGTTTGGGGGAGGGGGACCACCAGCTCAACTGTCTGAAGAAGCGTGACCCGGCCCCTGGCTTCAAAAGGTTGGGAAAACCTGACTTAGAGAGACATTGTTAAAATATAAGATATGGTGCAAGGCATACATGAGTAGAGCCAGAGGCAAAAGCAGGTATTCACACACACATGTGCACATTATATAGAGAGAGCAAACATTTAGCCATATTCACAGCAGTAGCAAATAGACAGGATATCTGACAATTTCCATGCAGTAAGCAATGTAGGCAAGAGCAATGTGGGATGAACGGGGCCATTGATTTTGGTGGTTGGTTCAGGGTAAGCGTAACATTGGATAAGACATAGGGGAAAGAACCAGTGCAGGGCACTGGATAATCTTGGATTTAACTCAGTAGATTTGAGACAAAATCCCTACTCAGGTATGGAAACCCAACAGGAGAGGGCATGGCAATAGTTAAATACAGTACTCTTCAAGCAATTTACATACATCAAAAGTCCTGTTAAGCTGCATTAAGCTGGCAATAACTAGATGGCCATGTAAGGGCACCAACCTATAGACCACAATCCAACTGAGCCTCCACTGAGCAGAAAGCCTTGCTGGTGTAAGTAGGCCAGGATGGCAATTGTCATACATGCATTGCTATTGTAGTGTTAGAACATGCAGTAAAGGTAAAGGTCACCTTTGCTTGAAAGCCAGTTGTATCCGACTCTAGGGTTTGGTGTTCATCTCTGTTTAATAGCCAAAAAGCCAGCACTGTCTGCTTATGCGGACGTTTCCATGGTTATGTGGCAGGCATGACTAGACACCGGAATGCAGTTTACCTTCCCACCAAAGTAGTCCCTATTTATCTACTTGCAATTTCTTGCTTTCAAACTGCTAACTTGGCAGGAGCTGGGACAAAAATGGGAACTCATTCCATCCTGCAGTATTTGGGTATCAAACTGCTGACCTGTCACCTTCCAGTCAGCATCTTAGCCACTTGAACCACTGATGTATTAATTGTGTGAACTGAGAAAAGTAACAGTAAAGGAAAATTTTGAAGTGGAAAGGCTGCTTGTCTTTCTCTCCTTTTGTGATCCCTTTGTGTGTGTGTGTGTGTGTGTGTGTGTGTGTGTGTGTGTGTGTGTGTGTGTGTGTGTGTGTGCGCGCGCGCGTGCAGGCACAAACTTAGCTTCATATCATGAAAAAGATACTAGTTTTGTGCTGCAACATCTTCTGCAAACTACAAAAGCCAAAAGAAACAAAAAAAAAAAAAGTTCCCAGCCATTGTTGGTTTAGTCCAGGGGTGACCAAACTTTTTGGGCCGCAGCCAGTCACGTGGTTCAGGAAGGTGGTCACTATAGCCCAGGGACAGATCTACCCCACCCCCAATACCAATTCATCTGGCCCAGGAAGCCCTTGTCGCTCCTGGAAGCGGAAGTAAAATTGCGCCAGTACATTTTACTTCCACTTCCAGGAGCAATGAGGGCAGTGATGGGATGTTACCAGTTCAGTTCAGTTTGCCCGAACCAGTAGCGGCCATCACGAGGGGTTCAATGGTTTGCCGCTGCGCCACCACCTCTTCTGCTCCTGGACGAGTCGACCAACCCAGGGTAAGTGAGCCAGGGTTTGTGTTTGGGGTTTTTATTTGTGTTTGGGGTGGGTGGGTGTATTTTTATTTAATTTTTATTTTATTTCTTTATTTATTTTATTTATTTATGGGTTTGTGTTGTGGTTGTTTGGGTGGGTGGGTGGGTTGAGGGGTGTGTGTGTGTGTGTGTTTATTTTATTTTTATTTTATTTTATTTTTTGGCCCCACGCACAACATCATGATGTTATGATGTCGGCTCCGCCCATGACATCATGACATCATGATGTTGGCCACACCCATGACATCCATGACATCACGGTGTGGTAGCAAAATTTTTGTCATCCCATTACTGGATGAAGGCTTTGTGGATTGGCGTTGGCGGCCACATCCAACCCCCAGGCTGTAGTTTGGACATCCCTGGTTTAGTCTGTCACCACTTGGTGGGACATTTGGATGAATTTCCAGACCCTGTAAGATCCTTGTTCCTTAAGAGAAGAAGTACTTCACCCACAAAGAAGAAGTCTGTGGTAATTTAAAGAATAATACCGTAATTTAATCTGGCATAAGTTTTTCTAGACTATAGGTCACTTCTTTAAATTCAGCTCATGCCAAATCAAATTTTAAAATCCCATTAAGATATTTAAGATGTTACAAAATTTATTTCAGGGCTTTGAGGCAAGTATCCTCCTGTGTTACATGATAGTAGAAAGGTAATGATGTAAGTGTTCTCCTTGATCTGCCAGGTTCCTCTCTTCATGCTTCATCTCATACTCCTTTGAGAGCAGTTGTGTAAGTAGGTGCTTGATCGATTAAGCTACAACAAGAAAGCACACAGTTGTCCTTATATACAAAACAAGACTCTGGAGTAAGTCTTAAAGGCCCCACAAGACTGACTGTTGTTTTACTGCACTGGACTTACATGGCTGACCCTGAAATTTCTCATCAAGGAGAATATGCACAAGTGTGTCTCTGGAAATTTAATGTGCTGTCTGGATTTGATGCTGGCACCACTAATACTAGGGACTGTGGTGGCTTAGTGGTTAAGACGCTGAACTTGACAACTGGAAGGTCAGTGGTCAGGAGTTCAATATCTGAGTGCTGCATGACGGAGTATGCTCCCAACTCTGTCTCAGTCGCTGTCAACCTGGCAGTTCCAAATCAAGAATTTGCAAGTAGATAACTAGGTACCACTTAGGTGGAAAGGTAAACAGCATTCTGTGCACTAGTCATACCTGCCACATGTCCACAGAAACATCTGCAGACAAAGACAGCACTGGCTCTTTGTCTAGAGTTGGATACGACTGGCTTTCGAGGAAGGACAATCTACCACTATTACTTGCAGAATTAGACCTTTAGCCTGCTGTAACTGCTACACAGACCTGAGAGCCCTAGGGAAGATTCTGGAACACCATACGGTCCACCTGGAGGCTGAACTACATAAGGATGGTTTCTTCCCTCCGAAGCTGCCTCAGCCACAAAGGTTATTGGGCTTGTGATTGTTTGGCTCCTGCCTCCAAAGATCTCTTGCCTTGGTCCTGGTTTGTGCTCCCAAAGACCTCCTGCCCTGTTCTCAGTTCCTGTGGACTGTTCTCATGTCTCACCCAGATCCTTATTCTTTGAACCCCATTCTTGCCCTCTCCAGCCCTGAAGGTACTCTACCTCACCTGTTATCTTAATCACCTGATGTCCAGCTTGTCCAAATCATGTCCAGTTGTCCAGGCTAACCATGTATCCCTGACTACTTTGGGATTGATTTTGGACTTGGACTCTGGACTGTGATGCAGTTACCATTTGGCCTGTTACCTTCGGTTCTGGTATTTATGTTACTGCTAGGTTGGCAGGAGGTGGGACAGAGATGGGAGCTCACTCTGTCCTGCAGTACTCGGATATCAAACTGTTGACCTGCCACCTTCCTGTCAGCATCTTAGCCACTTGAGCCACTGCACTAGAGGACACTAAAAGACTTGGGGGGGCTTGAACAATGAGATAACTGTCAACCCTCTGTTCTGCTTGTAATGAGTTGTATAATCAAACACATCTATGCACATCATGAGAAGACAAAACTCACTCAGAAGGACAAGGAGATTAGGGAAAATTAAAGGAGCAGGAAAAGACCAAATATGAGATGGATGGACTCTATAAAGGAAGTCACAGCCTTGAGTTTGCAAGAGCTGAGCAGGGCTGTTGAGAACGGGACATTCTAGAGACAATCATTCATAGAATTGCCATGAGTCAAAGATGATGACATGTGACAATAACAACACGCTCAAAAATCCCATCTGCTGCTCAAAATTGTTTAATTCGCGCGCACACACACACACACACACACATATTTAGTCTCCTTCTTGCCTTCTCCCCTCAAGAACATCACAAAATCCTCACCCTCTCATAATTTTGTAGTTTCTCTTCCTTACCTGCAAGGTCAAGATAAGTCATAATTTACTTCTGGTCTTAGGACCATGTGAATAAGACGACTATGACCACATAATCACCTGATATAGACTGAAAAACTTGGTATTTTGCACAATTTATACCATAGGACAGTGATGGCGAACCTTGGTACTCCAGCTATTCCAAGTCTGCACTCTTGCTGATCAGGCTTCTGGGAGTTAAAATCCAAGACCAGCTGGAGTGCCAAGGTTCGCCACAACTGCCATAGGAGATTTGAATGGACCTGAAGTGCTGGGGACGCTATGCTATAACAAAGAACAGCTGTAGCAACAGCCAAGATCCATGTAAGATATCACATGCCTGACAGCTTTGAGTGTACAGTTTTGAGCGTATTCTCACAGCATCCCTGATGGTGTTATCATCTTATCACACTTAATCAGAATACCTCACAGACGATATCTTTTCATAGGCACCCCAATGGGGCACATATGGTTTGGCTGTGCTACAAAGACATGGCAGAGGGAGTATGCTATCATACATGAACCTCCTCCCCAACTTCTGTTCTGTCACATCTATTCATTAAGTTGTCAACAATTCAAGGAATACCACTGAGATCAAGACACTTTTAGTCTACCCAAATGTATGAATTTTTTCATAACACTTCCAATACATACCAGATATTTTCTAGTGATGTGTTCATATAGTTCTTTTTTGTTCCTGAAAGCAATCAGTCTCTGACAACAAAAATGGAATCTTGTTACTTATATAAATTATGCAAACAAAGCCATTTCATATTTTGCATAATGCACTTTGCATCTGCTCAACATGGCAAGGAGCAATGATGTCTCAAGGACGTTAAAGCTGGAAATTCTATTCAAAAACCTGAAATCCTTTTCATCAGAAGTTAGTCACACATGTCTGAGTGTCACTTTAGGCTAGATCTTGAAAAAGCTGGTTTGGGATTATACTATCCAGAATCCCTTCCCCATCCCACCCCCACTCCCACCATGCTGGCAGGGCAAGTTCAGAAGTTGCAGTTCCCAACGTTAACAGAAATAACAGTTAAAATCTGTTTCAGCACAATGTTGCTTTTTCCGTGCTTTAATTGCAGAATTTTGTGAATTCTCTCACTTCCACTGAAATAATTCTGCACCTGTCTTCCTCACTTCTGTTCTGTCACATTTGTTCATTAAGCTGTCAACAATGCAAAGAGTACCACTGAAATTACTGTGATTTGAGTCAACCTATACTGTGTGGTGAGGAGTGTTTTTTTTACAAACACGCCAGTGTATGTTCTGCATACATTCAGGTAGACAATTATGCCTTGCAGGTGTTCTGAATTACAGCAGTCATAAATCCCTTAACACTGACCACACTACCTGGTACTTATGGGAGTTGTTCTCCAAAACACTGGAAGGACATGAGGGTGTCTACTTTTGGTTGTGCAATTAAGCATATGACTGAGCTACAACCGAGATGTATGCTGGCGCCTCATCAGTTAGCTGCAATTAGTCACAACAAATTGAAAACACAACTTAGATTCCAGACATGATAAAATAAAACTTGTGCTCGACAATATATTACTATCTTGACTAAGATGAGTTGCAAACAAGGCTAAGGTATTCAGTATTATAATGCCATTTTCAATGTACATCCTGGTTTTCTACTTCAGTCCATACAGAAACATTTAAGACAACAAACAACACTGTTTCTACCTATTGTAAGATAAGAGCTAGTCCTGTCCTGAGCCCATGGTTTTTGGTTTGGGTGAAAGTTGGCATTTCCTGTGCAATGTGGGGAGGGTGCTACTATGTTGACCAACTAGGAATGGGATTTTTGGATTTGGACTAGAACTCCCAGAACTTTCCATTCTAGGAATTCTGCATTACAGACACTTAAACGCAACTCACCTGGCAAAAAAGGCCTAACTATGAGGCTTGTTGAGGCTAGGCTCAGTCTAGCTCAGTCAACCTTCCTATCCAGAAAGAAAGCTCCCATTTAGCAAAGAGGTAAGAACAGGAAATCTGGCTAGAGTTAGACCAAGGTGGCCTAAAAATTTTATAGCTGAGGCCTTTCTTCCAGGGGAATTTCATTTAGCTCTCATCAAGCAGAACTTCATTGTATATTCTGGGATTTGAGAACCTTAAATCCTACCCTATTGACCATTTACACATGGAGAAGAAAAACATGCATCACCAAAACACAAGGCAAAAAAGTAAGGTTAATTTGCATAAATGTTCCTATTCCAACATGTAAGTACAAATACAAAAATTACAAAAGAGTTTACACAATTTAAGCAGAATTACTGTGCATTTCACTTAAGTGGAAAAGAATGTGCAAAGATACCTGCTTCTTTGCTGCTGAGTCTGCTCCGCTGTCCAGGTTCTTCTGAAATGGACACTGTCAATACTTGTCCTTATGGCTCTTAAGTTTTAAACCTTGGACTGGATTGTCTTTCAAATTCTGGGAACTTTCATATGGTCAATTGACAAACCACATAGAGAACTGTGGCTGTCTTCAAGGTTAACTTCACACTTAAGCATTCTTGATGAAATTCAATGGTATAGTTAAGCAAATGACTAAATCTTTGCTGTAGGAATGAGCAAAATTTCAATTCTGAAATATCTGTATGTTTTAAAAAACGTTTTCCATAGAATATCTAAGCATAGGCATTTCAAAGAAGCTTTTAGCATCTTGCTCCTGCGATATTTTTTAAAATTTCTTTTCTGACGAGCCTTATTTTAGTCCTAATTTTTGTCAACATTAATTCTTGATTTTTGCACAACAAGAATTTTGCTACTGGTAATAACATATGTGGTTTACATGATATCGAGTGTGCTGATTCCAAAGCTGAACTCAGAATTTATCATGTCCAGATTTTAAGGCTTGCCATAGCTGCTCAAATGGTCAGTAATTAGGTAATGTATTTTTACATGGGAACATCATAACAGTTGCAGCTACCACTATGCCTGCCTCTGCCTCAGCTGAATCACGTCCACTGGTGGCATGCATGTTCCACCAATGGCCAGATATGTCTGGGTGAGTCAGTGAGCTGAGGTCAGAAATAGATATACAGTATAAGGCAAGATGGACCTAGGGGTTGTCTCTAGTGCGAGACCATCTTATTGGATAGTAGAGCTACGCCATAGTGAGTCTGTTTTAAGCTAAAGATGAGTAGGCACAGCTGTGTTAATAAACCTGGCAATTTTTGCTACATTAGTGGAAAATATATCCTGTGTAATCAACGCAAGAACCTAACCAAGAGGGTGAGATTTGCTAATTTAAGATTCTAATGTCCTAGACAGAATTGGACTTCAGATTTGGATTCAAATCACTTGATTTAATATAGGACACATGGATCATTAGACCAAGCAGCAATTTTTTTTTGTGATGCAGTGTTATATATTTGTTGTTGGTCACTCATGTTATTTTGTTAAGTTCTTGATTGTTTCATTTACTTTGGCAAGGTGGGGTGTTTTTATCTAACAATGTGAATGGTCCAGAGGAATGTTCATCACTAGATGGGAAGTATAGGAATGAAATTAGTTAATCAATTTCAGATGCTGGGGAGGAACAAAACATTAGTGTTCTAGCTGGCTAACCCTGGAATCACTGGTAAGCTAGATAAACCCTGTTAGCTGTCACAAAATAATGCCATATTTTCATTTATTTCCTTCCACATGCATAGTTTCTTCCCTCTATGGTATATTAAAGTATTCAGGCCTGTGAATCTATACCATTCTGACCTTTCCTCTCCTCTTGAAAAGATTCCCATGATATTTGCATCCCAGGTGCTGCTTTAATTGCCCCAATTAACTAGCCAGGATAATGGCAATCAATTTAAAGTGACATGAACCCTTTTTCCAGGAGGTTTCCATGCATGCTAACTAACTCTCGGCCAACCAAGAATATTAATTCAGAAATGTACATCATAAATGCCAATGGAAATTATGCAAAGTGTTTAAAGTCCCATAAAGAATGTAGTAAAAACCTTGCACAGAGCCATGTCGACTGTGTGAACTTGCTAAATCTCCAATAAGATCCTTTGTTAAAAGAATGCCCATTTACTATTCATCCATCTTAATGTACCCAGCCTTTCTGAGCACTCTGAATAGAGAAAGCTGCTTATAATGGAATGGATGCTTATGTGTTTGGGATCAAATACTAATCATTTGCTTGTTGTGGTGTAACATTTTCAACTTGGAATTAGGGAGAGGATTCTCCATGGCTTGGTTACTGATGGATAGTGATGGGATGTTACCGGTTCGGACCGGTTTGCCCGAACCGGTAGCACCCCATCAGGAGGGGTCGCCAGAGGGTGGTAAAACCCCAGGCGACCAGTTCGGTCGCCTCTCCGCCCCCTCCAAAAATGTATTTCCAGGCAGCCAAAATGGCTGCCCGGAACTGCGCATGCGTCAAACCTCTGTTTGACGGATGCGTAGTTCTATTTTTTAGTGTGCATGCGTCAAATAGAGGTTTGATGCATGCGCACTAAAAATGAACTGCACATGCATCAAATGGAGGTTTGATGCATGCACAGACATTTTTTATTTTATTTTATTTTATTTTCTGCTCCACCCATGATGTCATGATGTCATGACATCAGCTACGCCCACGATGTCCATGATGTCACAGTGGGATAGCGGGAATTTTGACAACCCACCACTGCTGATTGATCAAGATGGGGAATGTCATGGGATAAAATGGGGACCGTGTGTTTTCTGAATCTGCAATGGACATTTCTGTGTGCTGTCCACTGGAGGGAGGTGGCAGAATTGCATTATGGGGTTGTAACTGGGCAGAAACTGCTTGCTAGCCATAACAATCTTAACCTCGTATTCTTGGAGAAATGAAACTTAATTTGTGATAGACATGTAATACTGTGTATGGTCATTGGCTGGGACCCTTTAGAGGAGCCAGAGGGTGGAAGATGTTGAAAGAGATAAAAAGGAAGGGAGGAGAAGGGATAGTCCTTTTCCTTTTCGCTCTTTCTGCACTGTGTGAGTCTATGGGAGTGTTTAGAATTTAACAAACATGTAGTCATTTTAAGCTAAGAGGGAGCCCTCTGGGTTTCCATGCTTAGTCAGGCTTTCATCGTTTTCAATGTGCTTTCTGAACAAAATTTGTTTCAATTTGCCTAGAATTATTTTGCTTCCTGAAACTAAGAGATTTTTAACCTACTTTTGCTACAATATACTTTTAAAAGACACAAAGAGGACTGGAGTTGTATAATTTCCTATGTGCTACCTATATAACAGCCTAATTCAGGTCAGGATTTGTGTAAAGGCTAGGTGAAATCCCGAATTGCTTAGCTGGAATGTATCAATTCAAATGTGGTCCCACTTCTGCCTAAACCAAGGTTCGACTAATGAGTAATGGGTCCATTACAGGGAATACTTTATTTATTTATTTATTTATTTAGACTTATATTGTCATGGCGACTCAGAGCGGCTTATACTCAATACCCCAGGATGGTGGCGAGCAAATAAAAAAAGCCCATCACCACTTGCAGATATCAATTCCAGTGTTGAATTTTGTTGTTCAGTCGCACAGTCAATTCCAACCATTTGCGACCACATGGACCATTGCCCTCCAGGCACCCCTGTCCTCCACCATATTCCTCAATCTGCCCAGCTCTGTGCCCATTATGCCTAATACCATCTAGCCATCTCATTTTTGGCAGCCCCCTTCCTCTTTTGCCCTCCACCTTCTTTAGGTCTTCTTCACTTTCTGCCATTAGGGTGGTATCATCTGCATATCTCAAATTGTTGATGTTTCTCCCAGCAATTTTGATCCCAAATTGTGATTCCTCCATGCCTGCACTGCACATTATGTGCTCTGTGTATAAGTTGAATAAACAAGGTGATAAAATGCAGCCTTGTCTTACTCCTTTTCCTATTGCAAACCACTCTTTCATTCCATATTCTGTCCTAACCGTCGCTTCTTGACTCATGTACAGATTTCTTATGAGGCATATAAGGTGTTCTGGTATTCCCATCTCTTTAATTACTTGCCACATTTTGTTGTGGTCCACACAGTCAAAGGCCTTAGTGTAATCAATGAAACAGAAGTAGACTTGTTTCTGATATTTCTTTGTTTTTTCCATGATCCATCGTATGTTGGCAATGTGGTCTCTAGTCCCCCTGCCTCTTCTGAACCCTGCCTACACTTCTGGTAATTATCTCTCCAGTTGCTGCTGCAGTCTATCTTGTATTATCTTGAGCATAAACTTGCTAGCGTGTGGGATGAGCACAATTGTTCGATAATTTGAACATTCTTTGCCATTACCTTTTTTGGAGATTGAAACGTATACTGATCTTTTCCAATCCTGTGGCCACTGTTTTGTTTTCCAAATCTGCTGGCATATAGAATGCAATAGTGTTGAATAGCTTGTACCATTATGACATTCTTTCTGCTATTTCACCAGGATCTCCCTTATAATTTGAAGCACCTTATGGGGCAACAAAAAATACATCTTTCCTCTCCTGACTTGGTTCCTCAAGACATTCATAATCTTTCTTACCTCCCTGGTGACATGTTGCAGTTGGTTCACATTCTTTTAAAAACGTGTTACCCTGAGTTCCTGACTTAATGCATTTTAGTGATCTGCTAATGTTGTGAACTCAATCCTGTTGGAGATCAAGGTTGACTCAGCCTCCCATCCTTCTGAGGACATGTTTGGGGCAAAAATGCTAATTACCTTGTGAGCCACCCAGAGAGTGCACTAAGTCCTATGGGGTGTCATATAGGTCTGATTGCTATTGCCTGCAACAAAATGTTTCAGAATGCAACCACTCTAGTGATATCATCAGACTCTTCAGATCAGTTATGAGATTTTTCCATCATCTAGGTTCTTTTTCTTTCTTTTTATTTTTTTATTCAAAATATTTTTAAAAACATATATACCTCAACAAAAGAAAAATTCTTACACATAATATTCAACTACAATACATTGTAGACCCATCACTAGGGGAGCAATACCTCTTTTCCAAAGTAGTTGCTTAACACAATTATAGTAAAGGTAATACAATTTGCATAAATCTGTTCTTCCCTATCTCCAAAATGTCCTATGATCATGTCCAGGTTTAATTCCTTTAGATTTTCCCAACACAAATTCAATAAATTCTCCCCAAATCAACAAACTCGTTTTGCTTAATAATATATTTTTCACTTTTAATTCACATGTTAATGTTTTATTGGAGTAAACTGTTTCTTATGCTTTTACTTTTATTTTTAGTGTTTTGTAAGCCGCTCAGAGTCGGGTTCTCCCGATTGGGGCGGGGTATCAAGTGTAATAAATAATAATAATAAAATAATAACAATAATAATAATAATAACAATAATAATAATATTGTTAATCACCTTATTCTACAGTTCTTTGTACTACTACTCCAATTCTAAATATATGTTTTCCAATTTTTATCTATTACCATTCTTGCTGCTGTTAATAATAATAATAATAATAATAATAATAATAATAATAATAATAATAATAATAATAATAATAATAATAATAATAATAATAATAATAATAATAATAATAATAATAAATTTCTTGCATTTTTTCACATTTAGTCCTCCCAACTCATAGAGCATAGTCAAATCTCAAATTCTTTCCCTTTAGAGTTTGTTTTTTAAGGTTCTCCAAACCATCCATGTGGATGGTGCTGGTTTGGGCTACAAAGGGATCAATAATAACCTCTGAGCTTCAGAAACAGGGGAATCTATGCATTGTTTCCTCCATTTACATCTCTTTTGTACTTTTTTTAATAAATGGGTTATCTGTTGCCAGCTTGTGTGCCTCTCCCAACTTCATCAGAGCCACTTTGGCCAGGTCTTTTCAGGATATTCCAGGATAGCCTTCATGGCTACCATAAAGGTCCTATGGTGCAATCCCTTACTGTGGTCTGTTACCACCTCTCATGACATGGATGTGGGGTTGTACTTTGAGAGGCTTGGACTTTGAGAGGCAAAAAAACCTTGCCCTCTCCCTTGACACCAGATGGGGGTGGAGGTGGAAGAGGAGAGGAGGAGGAGGAGAACCACCCTGCATCTCCCGTGACACCTGATGAGGCAGCAGTAGCCCTTTACTTTGGCCTGTTACCACCTCTAACAATGTAGACATGTATTCAAAAATATGTGATTTGAGGGATGGAAGGCTGCATTTACTCCTCTACTTCAGGGAGGTGGGTTGGGTTGGCCTTGTAGAATTGCCCTGCAAACACTATTAATACTGCCAGTGGCTGCTTAGATTACTTAATGCAAAACGAATAGTTGTCATTCATCCTCCCAGAGATGACCGTGTTATGCCAGCCTTGTCTTAAGTTCTACGAGGGGGCTGTGACATATTACAAATGTATGCCTTTCTTAGTTACAAAAGACAGACTCTTCCAGGATGTTCTGGCAGACAACCTACTTCAGAGACCAAAACACTCATGTAACACAATGCTAGTTGTAGTGAGCGAGCAACATGCATTGAAATGTTGCAATTGCAAGTTATGATAATTCATTGGCTACCTAACCTAACTTGCTTTATTGGATATATTTGAATCCAGAGCAAGCTCTCTCAGGTACTAATCCGCACCGATCCCTGAAGGGTAAGAACCTACCACCGCAGTTATGCTTTTAATTAAAATGTTGCTTAGTATATGAGAATGATGTTGCAATAAGATTTAGTAAGTCTCGGGGCACTAATGGGTATTTTATTATTACTTAAATATAGGAGACTTTGGGGCCTAGGAAAAGTCTTGTTCTCCATGTGCGGCTGCTTATGAGGGGCATTTGCCATACTGTACTCTTATTTCCTAAGGAATGGATAGAGAATGGCTGTCAAATTGCACTGAAAGAAAAACCTGAGACCCATCCAGAGATTTGTGCAAGGAGCTTTTGAGGGAATCTGAAAGAATTTAGTGAAGTTAAGCATTAAATTGGGGTGCCAAGTCAGCAGGTCTTAAGAAGACAAGATATCCTGGAAAAGATAACAAAGCAGGGAAATGCTGAAACAAAAGAAAAATAGAAACACAAAAATAAGAGATGGATTGACTTGATAAAGGGTCACTGCCTTCAGTCCCCAAGAGATGCTATGAATTGCTGACAATAGAATATTTTGGAGGGTAGAAGTTCACAGGCCCAAAATCCTATTGATTGCTATGCCATTGTAATGGAAAGTAATGTAGCCCTTTTCTTTGTGTTATTTTAATCTCATTAGACAAATCCAGAGGGCCACAGAACTAGCTGCCCATTCAGTTATGAAGAAAATATATACATTTGCATGACCTTTCCATTACTGATGCTGCCACCATTAAGGCTCCCAGGTGAGAAGCAGCCTTTCCCCTGAAATATCTGGAGAATGGATTCTACAGGGTGGCCCGTAAGTCCCTACCCCAGACAGGGGAGGGAGGAAGTGCTCCCATTGGACTGCTGGGGAGAGGGGTGGGGTTAACTCTGTGTTGGGGGGAAGAAGGAAGTGCTCCCATTGGACTGCTGGGCAGAGGGGCAGCCCAGCACAGAGTTCATTCGCCCCTCTGCCCAGCAGTCCAATGGGAGCACTTCCTTCTTCCCCCCAACACAGAGTTAACCCCACCTCTCTCCCCAGCAGTCCAATGGGAGCACTTCCTCCCTCCCCTGTCTGGGGTAGGGACTTACGGGCCACACTGTAGCAATCTCAAAAAAGCAGACCTGTGTAAAGTGATAACGTTTGAGATGGGGTAGAGCTGCTTACAGGGCAGTGGGTTGTATATAGGAGCACAAAAGAGCCCATACAGGCCTAGAAGCTGAATAAAACAACACTGAGCGGGTAGTATGACAACCTTGAGCTATGCAGTAAAGCCCATTTTATGTCAGCTGCTCAAGAAATTATAACATTCCTAGTCAAAGCAATGGTATTCCCGGTGGCAATGTATGGTTGTGAGAGCTGGACCATTAGGAAAGCTGAGCGCAGAAGAATAGATGCCTTTGAGATGTGGTGCTGGAGGAGAGTTTTGAGAGTCCCCTGGACAGCGAGGAGAACAAATAGGTCAATCTTAGAAGAAATCAACCCTGACTGCTCCCTTGAAGGTCAAATAGTAAAGATGAAGCTAAAGTACTTTGGACAGCAAATTAGAAAAGAGGATTCACTTGAGAAAGCCTTGATGCTGGGAAAGGTGGAGAGCAAAAGAAGAAGGAGGTGGCCAAAAATGAGATGGCTAGATGGTATTATAGGGACAATGGGCACAGAACTGAGTGAGTTGAGGAGGATGGTGGACAGAAATGCTTGTCCATGGGGTCGCAAAGGGTCGGAATCAACTGTGCGACTGAACAACAATACATGTTGGAGATGCATGTTCAGCTTCAACTTTTAGAGCCACCTCATGCAGAGAAATAATTCTTTGTCCTCCTCCAGTACAGCTAATATTATATTATATTATATTATATTATATTATATTATATTATATTATATTATATTATATTATATTATATTATATTATATTATATTATATTATATTATATTATATTATATCTCACCCATCTGGGATATTTTCCCACCAACCACCATGGGGCCTCTGGAATAATAGTATTTCCCTGGGATATTGCAGGTTGCCCTGATATACAAATGTTACATGACATATGCGTGTCTGGCCAGACATCCTACTATTGTAATGGAGTAGACCCTACAGTCATCGACTCAATGCAGAGTGTCAGGTGGCAGTTAACTAATGGCTATGGGCGGATAAACCCCTTTAGGTGGGGTGATGGTCCCCTCAGTGGAAGAAATGACACTGGAAACCATCAAATTGGGCCCAATGGTAAAATGAGCAGAGGAGGAACTCTGATTCCCAATGGTCATAAAGATGGAAGAGACCATGCCAGATGGCTGTGAAGGTGCACCTTGTCCATATCCTCAAGGCTGTGGCAGTCCATTGCAGTCCTGGTGTTAAATCCTGCATGTCTCGTTTCATGTGTACTGCAGGAGATGGCTACAGAGCCATCACGGGATCACAGTGTGTGGGTCAATTCATAGCAAGATGGGATCCACCTTATACAAATTCACACCAGTGACATTTTTCCTGCTTCAGAAAATGCATTCTCGGATATGAGTTGCAGTCAACGATACGACACGATATATCCATGGTGCTAAGCCTATTCTGAGTAACTTCTGCAAAGTTTGCATCAAACTCCCATGATTCACTGCCCCACTAAGATTAGAGCCACCAGACTCAACTGTGTTAGGGGTGGAGAATATCCTCCCCTGCAAGTCATGTTTAACTACATCCCCCTGGTCTCTAGGCATTGTAGGTAGTGATTAGGAATAGTGGGAGCAGCCAACAACATTGGAAAGCACACATTCCACGTCTTTGTTTCAAGAGAAAGAAGTGATGCAGCTCTGAGATTAACAAGAGGACTCAGGAGGTTTTAAATAGTGGCATTCAAATTTTTCCTTAGTCCTGATTAATATGTCATACACAATGGACCAGGCTCTGAATATCAGCACTGGAAAAAGTATTGATTTCCCATGGAAGGGAGAATTATTTCATTTAGCCAAGCACATTCTTGCAAGCCAGTTTTAGAATGGGAGTGGGAGTTTAATGCCATTAAGCAGATTCCCCTCTTCTCAGTGGCAGAAATCATGTTGCTTAGCATAGTAAGTCATAGTAGTGTAGGTCTGTAGAATCAGAAGGGATTAGTGAGTTAACTTCTCCATCAAGTCTATTGATTCAGTAGCATAATAGAGTTGTAATAAGAATCCTCATGGTGCAGTGGCTAAACTTCTATACTGCAAACAAAACTCTGCACATGACCTGAGTTTGATCCTCATGGGACCCAAGGTTGACTCAGCTTTCTATCCTTCCAAAATGGGTAAAATGAGCACCCAGCATGTTGGGGGCAAAATGCTAATTTACTTGTGAACTGCCTAGAGCAGTGGTTCCCAACCATTTTTGACCCATGCTCCACCTAAGCATCTCTAAAATCCTGATTCCCATCTGTGACGTATAATTCTTATTATTCAAAAAATGAACTCCTATTCACCGGGAGGAAGTCTAAAAGGCTATTAACTGTTAATAACTCATTATTGAATTGCCGCCGCCCCCGCCCCCCCCCCCAAAAAAATAGAATTGCCCTTTGTGGGGCATGTGCCCCACATTGGAAACCACGGATCTAGAGAGTGCACAAGCAGTATGGGGTGAAAAGGAGTGTAATTGCTATTGCTACGCCAAATAAGATGCAAGTAGAGTAGGCCAATTTGAATTCATGGATCTTATTGAGGATTGGTCTATTAAATACCCAATGATACAGTGTGGTACTGTAGGGCAACATATTGTACTAAGAAACAGTTACCTAAGGACCTTTCCTAAGTAAGATTTAAGTAAGCTCTGGTACTATCATGTTCTGTATGTATAAAACACTATTTGACGTTTAATGATCTGAATTATTTTACTGATCTTTGATCATACTCTGCATAACATGATGTGGCTGTTCTTTTCTCATCATTTGCATCTTGTTCTGCTGATCAATGTTAAAGATTTGTTCTTATGGGAGTTAAGAGACCTGTTCTCAGTGATTGAATTACTTCATGATAATCTACTTGCCCTGAGCTATTATAAAATTGCTGTTAATAGCATTGACTGAATGGCATTTGAATATGATGCAGCTGGATAATTCATATTAATTTACCTATCTGCAGATAGCTAGGGGGTAAAACAATGCTAATGACTTTTGCACCATGATTCCTCCCTCCTTAAAAGTATGTTTCTAAGATGATGGTGAACACAAGCCCAGATTACTCATTATATTTATGGCACAATGTATAGTTACAACTACAACTCTTCTCTTTCTAAAATTAATTTTAGGCAAAGAGCAGATGTGGGAAATTGCAATGTGTAGAAGGCAAAGGATTATGATTTTCCTTCCTTTCTTTGAAAAATAGTTATTTTAAAACACTTGTTGGCTATTATGAAATGATTTGCAGCTATATTGTAGACCCATATTTAGGGGTAGTGGGGCAGAGGCAAAACAGGGTATTTATTTCGATACCCCAACCTGACTGCTAGTAATTTAAGAGAGAAAAAGAATAGCAATAACACAAAATAGGCTTCACTGCTTGCATAATATTTAGTTTGAGGACTTGATTACTAGGGAGATGCTGAAATATTGTGTTTGTAAAAATACCCAGTACTGTACATGAAACCCTGTATTCACATGGTGGGGAATAAACCCTATTGAAATCCCTTGAATTTAGTGCTGAGTAGACATGTCTACTGCTATCTATTTTTTCCTGAAATAAGCCCACTGGCTTATTGGTCTGGCTCCAGGGACTGCTGGAAAGACAAATAAATGGGTTCCAGATCAGTTCAAGCCTGAACTGTGATTCTTCTTCAAGTACCATATACAATTCCGAATACTGGCTATCATCATGGTGATTAGCTATGAAGATTCTCCTGGGAAAAATAAAATGCAGTAGTGTTCCATTTGCCTTCCACACCACAGCATGATACCTGTACCACTGATCCAGTTCTGCAAGTCACTTTCTGGTCCTGAGCACTTTTGGCACACATTAGTCCTCAGGGTTGTCAGGTTAGTTAACTGCCGCCAGACAATCAGTGTTGAGTCACTGGCAGTATGGTCTACCCAGTGATGGGCAGCTAAAAATTTTACTACCACACCCTGGGTGGAGCCAACGTTATGGGTGGAGGCAATGTTGTGAGCGAAGCCAACATCTTGAGTGGAGCCAATGTCATGGGCAGAGCCAACACCGTGGGCGATCTAGTCATGCCTGCCATATGGGCATGTATACATTTGCAAACACAGGCAGCACTGGCTTTTTGGCTGTAAATGGAGATGAGGACTGCACTCTAGTGTTGGATATGACTGGCTTTTGAGCAAGGGAGAGCTTGAAGCACTTGCAGGGACAAAACCTGATATCAAATTTGAATACAAATCAGGGATATTCTGTTATTAGGTAAAGGTTGCCCTTCCTCGTTCGTCTTTAAGGTGCCACATCGTTTGTCTTTTTGTTTTGTTTACTCTCTGATATGCTTGCACAGAATAAGACTTTTGAAATGGTAGCTGTGTTAGTCTGTGTTTCAAGCATATCAGAGAGTAAACAAAACAAAAAGATACATGTACACACACACACACACAGCATCTCCACACCCAAGCCAAAGGCGAGTCACTTACCCTTGGTTAAGCTTCAGCAGCTGCTCTTCCTTCTTCCCGCTTGGGACAACAACAAGGGTAGCACCAGTGCCCGAGTGGTGCCGCAGCCATGCTGGGGGGCAGCTGTGGCTGCTCTTTCTCTTCCTCCTCTCTGGGGGAGTGCTCGTGTAGTGGCTTTCCCTTCCTCCTGCCCCTCCCCCACCCACGTGGGGAGGCAGGAGTGCTCACACAGTGGCTTGTCCTTCCTCCTTGTCCCTTGGGCCCATGGGGGGGACAGGAGTGCTCACATGGTGGTTTCCCCTTCCTCCTGCCCCCCTGGGCCAATGGGTGGAGGCAGGAGCACTCGTGCAGAAGCTTGTCCTTCCTCCTCGCCCCCCGGGCACATGGGGGGGGGAGCAGGAGCACTCGTGCGGTGGCTTCCCCTTTCTCCTGCCCCCAGGCCCAACAGGTGAGACAGGAGCGCTTGCGCAGCGGCTTGTCCTTCCTCCTCAACCCCTGGGCCCACAGGTGAGGCAGGAGTGCTCATGTGGCAGCTTCCCCTTCTGCCTGCCCCCTGTGACCATGGGGAAGGCAGGAGCACTCATGGGCAGCTTCCCCTTCTGACCTGATCACCAGAGAGGAGGAGGAGGTGGTGGCTGCTTGGCTCAGCACACATACGTTAATGTATCAATTGGCACATGTGTGCCAAGCGCTGGAGGCTCTCATGTGCACCGAGCACTGGAGGCACGCATGTGCACCGAGTACTGGAGGTTCAGATGTGCACGAGTGCTGGAGGCATGCTTGTGCACCGAGCACTGGAGGTGCACATGTGTGCCGAGCACTGGAGGTGCACATGTGTGCCGAGCCCTGGAGGCACACATGTATGCCGAACACTGGAGGCGCACCTGCACACTAAATGCTGGAGGCACACATGTGCACCAGATGCTGGAGGCGCACCTGCATGCTAAGCGCTGGAGGTGCACATGTGTGCTAAGCACTGGAGGCATGCATGCGCAGGTGGTGAAGTTGGTGTTTCTACCACCAAAAAGGTAATCCACCCGCATGGTCGCCTCAAAAACTTGCCACCAGTCCACATGGACACCCCAAAAAGGTTCTGCCGGTCTGCATGGACCGTTGCAGACCGGTCTTTGCCCACCACTGGGTCTACAATAGCAGGATAACCAGATCAGACAGCACTGTGATTAGAAGTCAAAATTACTAGTTTGAAGCTATCATATGCCATTTATATATTTAATCACATTTATATCCCACCCATCTAGTAACACAGTGGTGGGCTCAATTTTTTTTTTACTACCACACAGTGGACATGGTATGGTGGGTGTGGCCAGGGGGAAAGCCCTGTGTTTCACCCAAATTTAGGACTACTGTATATACTCGAGTACAAGTCTAGTTTTTTAGCCTCCAAAATGAGATCCAAGAAATGTACTCGACTTATACTCTGGTCAATAACCCCGAGGGTCCCAAAATCGTGGTAGTGCAAATTCAAACATCATTTTTTTAAAAGGACTAACTCTACCATAAACATTTGAAAACATACCCACACAAATGTCTGAATAAATTTATTGTACCACATTTTCATGTATTTTAATTACTGAAACTCACTAGCAGCTGCTGCATTATCCACCCCAACTTATACTTGGGCCAATCTATTTTCCTAATTTTAGAGGTCCAAATTAGGTACCTCGACTTATATTTGGGACAACTTATAGTTGAATATATACGATACTTTATTTCAAAACTTGGATGGGCAGGGCCAGCCAGAATTTCTGCTGCCGGTTCTGGCAAACTGGTGTGAACCTGCTGATGCCCACCACTGTTAACAAGACCACTCTGGGCAGCTTACAACAATTGAAAACAAACAGGCTAGAACATCAACATCTAAATAAATGTCAGGCCTATCTGGAGCAAGTATGAGATAGACCTCAGACACGCAGGATGATAAAATTATCCTGTCACAAATACTAGTGACTTCCTATTTCTTAAGAATATAATTGCTGTTACTTTTACTCTCTAAACCTCCTGATTCTGCTTAGGAATCTTTACTCTGGAGAAATTTCTGAAAAACCTAGGATGATTGCATCCAAGGTCATGAAACAATCTGATACTAAGTTAAGAATTTAATTACTACTGAATAACCAACACAGTCTTGAGTGCCTTTTGGGGAAGGAAGGAAAACCCTTACATTTAAAAGAAATGTAACAAAAATAAAAAAATAAACAGTGCCAATTCAAATCTATCCTGATGCCTACATAATTACAAAATTAATAGTTACTTATCTGATTTGGGTTTTGGGGACTGATAAGAAGCTTCACAATTGTACTCTTGTCAAGAAACATCTCCTGAATTGAAAAGGAAATGGTTCTATTTTATTTTACTGTTTTTTGCCTTGATCTTTATCAGCATGGCTAAATATATCCAAGGCCAGGAAATTAAAAACTCCACATTTCCCGACCAAAAAAAGTTCCAAACGTCTTAATTCATTTACCCTACATGGATGTTCATATTAAATATCTTTCCCAAATTTATAAAATGGGGGCACATTACGGACCTAATGGTGTCCTTTGCCAGTCCTCCCCCTCTTCCAAAACTGGATTGTACAGTAATGTTATTGCCAGATGGAGAAGTCTCTCTTCATCCACAAGGTTCCCATGAAACGTAGTACGGAAAGAGGGTGGCAAGTGGGCAAATTATTGGTTTTTCTTTGTGAGCAAGGAGGGAATAGTCATCTATTCTGTGGTCCTGTTTAAAATAAATTTCTGTGTGCTCAGCCCTGCCAGGTGGATGTCTGTTTTTCGCATAACCATCAAGATCCTGCATTTGTTAAAACAATATTTTCTCATATGTTCTATATCTATGAACTTGGGGAAAATTCACATAGGATGTGTGCTAAAGCAAAGGGAGAAACAGGCACTTTCAAAATTAATATGACATGCATTAAAGACAAAATAACCATGCACCCTTTCCCTCATCTGCTCTGCTTTGAAACCGAGGAACATTCGTCTGTGGATGTTTTCCACCTTTATGGGCTGTTCCAAGTGCTTTGGCCATATTTCTTTTAGCAAAACACAATCTTCCTTAAGATGCATTGTGACAAATTAAATGACAAACAGGTTGGCCATGGAGCATGTGTAATGAGAATGAGTGTGAAATGCAGGAAATCCAGAAATTAAATTAAGGGGGAAATCTGCTTTTCAAATGAAAACATTCTAATTCTTGAGCAAATGAATTAGGATCCATAGGTTCAGTTAATAAAAACAGATGGACAATTGTTTCTCCATCATGACTTTAGCCCTGTTTAATTGTTACTTATCTGGCTCTTACGAGCAAAGTAAGAATGAAGTAACTAGTCCTTCCCTTTCCATCATCATTTTCTCCAGAAGCCTGAAGAGTTTTCTACTCTCCTGCAGGCTTACTCACAAGCAAAACCCGCTTCTCTTTTTCAATCATGTTGTTCTCCATGTGCAAAGAGAGGGACTAGATCAGTGATGGGCAACCTTTTAGAGACCGAGTGCCCAAACTGCAACCCAAACCCCACTTATTTATCACAAAGTGTCAACACAGCAACATGAGAGGAAGGAAATGCTCCCATTCAGCTGCTGGGCAGAGTGGAAGGACGAACTCTGCTGGGAGGAGAGAGGAAGTGCTCCCATTGGGCTGCTGGGCAGAGGGGTAGGATGAACTCTGTGTTGGGGTGACTGCACGATTGCCCACAGTGAGGGCTCTGAGTGCCACCTCTGGCACACGTGCCATAGGTTCGCCACCACTGGACTAGATGCACCTCTCTAATTGTGCTGTCATTGAATGACTGAATAGAGCTTCAACCATGACCACTTTGACCTTCACTTCAAATTGAGAACTAAGCAAGAAAATGATCTTCAATGTCCTCTGAATGGATATGAGACTAAAGCCTGCCGGCTCAGATCCAGGAAGAGCTTTATGGAAAGAACAAACATTCTTGAAGGTACACTAAGAACAAAATCAAATTAAAAGATGGAGGAAGGAGCTCACTGAGAAAGGAACATTATTAAAGAAGGGTACATTTGAGGAACTCAACCTCCCCCACACCACATGGAGGACCCTGAATAGGCTGAGGGTAAGAGTCCCTAAATATAAGACCAATATACTCAAGTGGGGACTACTGGCAGACAACAACACATGGTAGGAATGCAGAGATATATAGAATCCAGGTCATTTAGTGGTCTGCCAATTAGTGCCAGAAACATGCACAATGAGGACTTAAGTTTGACCAAAGACAAAGCCAAGAAAGTGGCTTCATTTTGGCAGTCCAGAGTTTGATCAGGATATGCAAGATCTTCAAATTATGGCTGTACTGAATTTTCACTCTTGAGAATTTGCAAGGCAAAACAGAAGGTTGTATGTATCAAGACCACAATTTTTATTTATTTATGGGGATACTTCCCAAGCTGTATATTTTTGCATGATCTTGTTTTCTTGGGTCTGCCAGTTCCCCACCTCCATTTTCAGTTGGCTTTTCATCTTGTCCAGTGGGTCCCAAATACAGTAAAACCTCATATAACACTAAAACCTGGTTCCACAAGTCTTCGTGTTATATGATTTTTAGTGTTATCTGATCCTCTATGGGATCCATAGAGATACATTGTAACCACACAGGCTTTCGCGGTTGTTATCTGAAGCATCCCATAGGATCTTAATGTTATCTGATGCAATTCTTCCCCCCAGATTCCTTGATGTTATGCGATTTTAGTGTTATTCGATACTAATGTTATATGAGGTATTACTGTACTCAGAAATCACACAGGTAAAAGGGTGGCATCATTCTGCTTTCAGTGAGAGCAAACAAATTTAATGGATCCTTTAGAATTTCAGTTGGTATGATAAGAAGAAAGAATAGTCACTCTACTGAGGCAAGTATATGGCATGATCATTAAGACTCAGAACTCAAAACTGATGGCATCTGCAGTCTAAGACACATGGAGGACTGAAGTTGCCCATTTCTGTTGCAGATATCGGATCTGCATTAGATAGAATTAAACATTGTCTCTCATTCCTGTGAAGCCAAGTTTAAGTGGTCAGCTTAATATCCACATCTATTAATAATTGAAAATGCAACAATAATGACTTAATAGACAGACCTATATGTATTGTGCAAGAAATTGTAGCTCTGGGAGACTAAAATTCTGATTCAGAAGGGTTAAATAGGAATGCAACACATCTGATGGTAGTAGTGAAGACTGTAGTCAAGTTACCTGTGGGGCTGCTCAGTCTGTTCATCAAGGGATAATTATCCACTAATTTGTGGATTAGTTTTGTATGTCCTGTGGAGACCCCATGAAATGCAAACCAGATAAAATCCACCGAAAGTCCACCAGAACAGATTCCTAACACATGTTTTACTGTAGCTTTCAGAATCCATAGACTTTCCCAGGCACTTGTTGGTTTCGGTATAAGAATATCTTGATACCACATGATCACAGCAGTTTAATATCACTTTAATTGTTGCGCATTTCTCCTATGGAATCATGGAATTTGTAGTCTAGTATACTGCTTAGGTTGGTGTCTGACCAGGTTATCCTGCTATGGTAATAGAGTAGACCATGCTGGTAGCAACTCAACACCAAGTGTCAGCAGGCAGTTAACTAACCTGACAAGCCTGAGAACCAATGGCCTGTGTTGCAAAGCCCACAGGGAAAGGTGATAGTTCCCAAGTGGATTAAATTCCACTTGAATCCATCTTGATGGAGGGCAGCAGCAGCAGCAATACTGGCCTGGGGCCAATGAGGACTTTGTGTGCCAAAAGGGCTCAGGACCAGAAAGTGACTCGCGGAACTGTGTTATATTCTCAGGACAAGTCTTCATGGCTGATCACCAAGAGGAAACAAGACTGCTCAGAAAGCTGCCCTAGAGAGCTGCCATATCCTGCTCTGAATCACAGCATCAGACATTCCCAGGAGAGAATGCTAAACTTCTCAACATGGCAAAAAAAAAACCCAGGATTCTGTTAGATGAAGCCATAGTAGTTGAAGTGTTATCAGTTGATAACTACAGGAGAATATTTTAGAAACCAGACTACCTGTAACAGAGATTCTATGTCTCATGTAGAACTCTCCCAGCTAGGACAGCTTCGCTTAAGCTTGAGGTTATCATTTATCAGTATCAATGTGAGAGTACAGCTGCAAATTAATATTGCACTTAAGACAACAACTGAAGCCAGATTTGTTATTTTCCACCCCCTTGCTTTCTTCATTAAAACTGGACAGATAATGAAAAATGATTCCTCAGCTCTTATTATCTGAGATGGTTCCTGTAGAAATGGGTTGAATAAGTGGTGCCATGAATATTCACCAATTATTAGCTCTGCAAACATTTGTGAATAATAGAAAGGAAAGGGGAGGTTGCAAAACCCATGAATAATACATCGAGACATTATTGCAGAATGAGGTGAATAAATTGAGCAATAAATATTATTTCCTTATACCAGTTTTGTTTTAAGAGGGGGAAATAGTCTTTTATGAAACACATTGACTTGCAAAGAGAAACTATCAGGGAATATCAGTTTCTGAAATCATATTGTACATTGTCTTGAGTGAGGCACAGGTTCTTTGGCAGACCACAGTTCTAAAGGTGTATGGCATCTGTCCCTAGTGGAGGTTGGTGACTTTGATTTCATAGGGGCATAACTCTGCTCTCACATTTAGTCTCCTCTTTACATGGTACAGTATATCCTTTTAAGCAGCACTGCCTGAATATCAAAGCTAAAGTTGGTATGAGAAACAACATCAGCAGGAAATTTACAAACTGGGGAACTCAACCATCTATGCTGCGTCCATCAGCTTTGGCCCTGAGTGTCTCTGCGGCAGATTATGCTGATCTAGTATGGAGTGCATGCACACATGTGAAACAAGTTGACATTGCTGTTAATGAAACAATGTGTATTGTGACAGGATGCCTCAAACCTACACCAGTTGAGAAAATATACCCTTTTGTTGGTATAGCTCCAGATGAAATCAGTAGCATCAGACACTTAGAGAACTAAGCAAGGGAATGACCCTCGACATCCTCTGAATGGATATGTGTCTCAAGTCCGCTGACTCAGATACAGGAAGAGCTTTATGACAAGAACAAACATTCTTGAGGGTACACAAGAGCAAAATCAAATTAGAAGATGGAGGAAGGAGCTCACTGGACAAGGAACAGCATTAAAGGAGGCTATAGCTGGAAACTCAGCCTCCCCTATGTCACCTGGAGGACCCTGAATAGGCTGAAGGTCTGAGTCCTTAAATGAAAGACCAACATGCTCAAATGGGGGCTTCTTGCAGATAAAAACATGCTGTGTGAATATGGAGAGATACAGAATCCAGCTCATTTACTGGTCTGCCAGTTACTACCAGAAACGTGTACAGTTGAAAATTTAATTATGGAGAACAAAAAAGCCAAGAAGGTGGGTACATTTTGGTTGTTTGATTTGGATACAAAGGAAAGAGCTATCCAAGGCACTCAACTCTGTTACAGATTAGGTACAGAAATTTGGCTAGCATCTTTAAAGTTCAGACTGAAAACCTGTTAGCGATTTACTGCCTTTAAGTGTTCAGAGTAATCAGCCACCACTGGCTGCAAACTTTCTCTGCACATATATTTTTTGTGGGGAGGAGGGAACAGGATTCCATGAATTATTGTCCTGGTTTGTAATCTTGACCATATCTGTCAATAAATGATCCTTATGTGCAGATATGAACATTAATTGACATCTGTCCTGTTCATTTCACATTCATTTGGACAATGGTCCATTTCATCCAATCTCTAGTCTAAACCATTCTATAGCTTTTAAGAAGTCTGTATTAATTTTAAAATGTGAGAAAATTAATGTTTTGAATGCTACCCTCCCTGATTTTCTATGTGCTTTTTCCTAAATGTGCATATTTCCCCTTCCTCTCTATTTTGTTAGGAATAGTCCCTAAAATATTCACTTTTGTACCTGTTTTAGTTCCAGCTTTATGTACAACGGATACAACATACACCATGTCAGAGTCAAAAACTGTACAGTAAAATTCAGAGATATGCTGATTGTAAACAAAATAACTGTATTCCAGACTGCATATTAATCCGAAAACATAATTTAGGTCTGTTTGGTTTAAGCTACTATCAAAGAGATCCCCATTGCCCTCACCCATGGAGGCATATTTCTGTATTTATCCCTGAGAACTATATTCTGGTTTGATTCTAACATGCACAGCATGTTAAGTATTTTTCAGTTCATGCCATCACATTATGAATTAAATATCTTGTACAAAAATAGTTCCACATCAATCAATGAGAATTTTGTCAAGAATAAAACTTGATCATTAAAGAACTTCTGTGTGTATAAACAACTTCAACATCTGGGCCTCTGGTATGTTGACTAATAACTGTATAAGCATAGACTCTTGCTTATGAAAACCTTCTGGAAGGAAGAGCGTGTGTGTGTTATAATTTGATGGAGTGGCAGAAGCTGAACAAGCCTGAAGGTCAATTGTTAAAACTTGATTCTATCAATAATTGTGTTTAGTTATGGTTTTTCCTTGAGCAATGGATATGCAACAGCAGTTCCTTTATTTTCACAGATATTTTCACCCTTACATTGACTACAATATAGTTTGTACCTAGAGGACTTGTTGAAAAACAGCCATGACAGCCCAGAAACCCTGGGATTTTCTCCTGCTTGGTATCTCTTTGTGAATGATTACAAGCATAAGAGGGCACCCTGACAACCATCTTGATTACTGCCTTTGCCATGTACAGATTGGCACCTTTTTTCCTCCTGACAACAAGGGCATGGTATTGTTAAACACTTCCAAGTGTGGGGGGAGTTGTGGTGCATTCCAGAGAAGGATTGATAGTCAAAACATGGTAGCTTCAAGTTCTGGAGGAAATGAAACTTAGAATTGATAGACATGTAATACTGTATAGTGATTGGTTAAAATCCTTTAAGGGAATGGCCAGAGGGTGGAACTTGTTGGAAGAGATAAAAGGAACGGGGAGGAGAAAGCTCTTTCTCTATGCTTTTTGCCATGCATAGTAAGTAGTTCTCTGTAGTCTGCTTTGTTGGTGTCGACTCTGTGGACCACTGCCCGCCAGGCACTTCTGTCCTCCACCATCCTCCTCAACCCATCCAGCTCTGTGCCCATTGCGCCTACAATACCATCTAGCCATCTCATTTTCTACCACCCCCTTCTTCTTTTGCCCTCCACCTTTCCCAGCATCAAGGCTTTCTCAAGCAAATCCTCTCTTCTCATTTGATGACCAAAGTACTTTAGCTTCACCTTTACTATTTGGCCTTCTAAGGAGCAGTCAGGGTTGATTACTTCTAAGATTGCCCTTTTTGTTCTCCTCGCTGTCCAGGGGACTCTCAAAACTCTCCTCCAACACCACATTTCAAAGGTGTCTATTCTTCTGCGCTCAGCCTTCCTAATGGTCCAGCTCTCACAACCATTCATTACCACCAGGAATACTATTGCCTTGACTATGTGAATTTTTGTTTGCAAAGTGATGTTCCCCAGGTTTCTCATAGCTTGTCTCCCAAGAATAAGTCGCCTTTTTATTTTATGGCTGCAATCACTATTTGCAGTGATCTTAGATCCTAAAAAAAGTAAAGTCTGTCACTGCTTCTACTTCTTCTCTATCTGTTTTCCAGGGACTGATAGGGCCTGTTGCCATTATCTTGGTTTTCTTAATGTTGAGTCTCAAGCCAGGTTTTGCATTCTCTTCTTTCAACGTAAGCAGGAGCTTCTTTAGGTCTTCCTCACTTTCTGCCATTAGGGTAGTATCATCTGCATATCTCAAGTTGTTGATGTTTCTCCGAGCAATTTTGATCCCAACTTGTGATTTGTCCAACCCTGCATTGTGCGTTATGTGATCTGTGTATAAGTTGAATAAGCAGGGTGACAAAATGCAGCCTTGTCTTACTCCTTTTCCTATTCCAAACCACTCTGTCATTCTGTATTCTGTCCTAACGGTTGCTTCTTGATTCATGTACAGATTTCTCATGAGGCATATAAGGTGTTCTGGTATTCCCATCTCTTTAATTACTTGCCACATTTTGTTGTGGTCCACACAGTCAAAGGCCTTGGTGTAGTCAATGAAACAGAAGTAGACTTGTTTCTGATACTTCTTTGTTTTTCCCATGATCCAACACATGTTGGCAATGTGGTCTCTAGTTCCCCTGCCTCTTCAGAACCTAGCCTGCACTTTTGGTAATTCTCTCTATATTGCTTCCTGAAACTAAGAAATCTGTAACTTTTGCTGAAATATACATTTAAAAGACATGAAGTTGACTGGACTGGTTTAATTTCCTATGTCCTACCTTACTTATAGCCGGGATGTAGGTCAAGACATGTGAGAAGGCAAGCTAAAATCCTGAATTGCTTAGCTGGAGGGCATCAGTTCAGGTGCAGTCTCACTTCCAAGTAGACCAAGGTTCTACTCATGAGTAACTGGTCCATTACATGTCCTTGCTCAAAAGACAGTCGTATCCAACTGTAGGATTCAGTGTTCATTTGTTTACAGCCAAACAACCAGCACTGTCTGTGTCTGCAGATGTTTTCCGAGGACATGTGACAGGCATGACTAAATATGGAAGTGCATGAAATACTGTTTTCCTTCCCACCCAAGTGGTCCCTATTTATCTACTTGCAATTTCCTGCTTTCACACTGCTAAGGTGGCAGGAGCTGAGACAGGGATGGGAACTCATTCCATCATGCAGTACTCAGGTCTCAAACTGCTGACCTGCCACCTTCCAGTCAGCATCCTAACCACTTGAACTACCACAGTCCCATGCCTGGGTCACTTACAACACATTAAAAAAATTTAAATAAGAAATTAAACATAAAGAAACATGCAGCATCTTAGCAATGAAAGCTGAAAACTATGAGTTTTATAGAATTCCTACCATCCATGGGTATTGAATTGCTAATAGTCATCTTGGTGGTGGTGAAATCTGCCCAGACCAGGTTGGCTAGTAACTGTGTATTTCATCCATTGCTGTTCTTGAAATTGTCCTAAATAAATAATACTGCTCTTAGGCCCAAGTGACTTGCTGCATTCTTGGGAGGAATTTCTCCAGATAATGAGAGAACCATATGGCTATAGAGAACATGCTTCCGTAAGCATGCTCTTTATGTAGGTGCAAAAGCGAAGAGAAAAGGTCTTGAAAATACATTATGAACAGAAAACATTTGTTTTGTGTGCTGTTTCCATTTATACAACTTTTGTAGAAAAGCTACTTTGTTCTTGGATAAATGGATTGAACAACTTGGATGTGGTTTGATAGTGTTGTGCTTTTTTTTTTTTTTTTTTGAAATGTGTTTGTTAATTTCTTGATGAAAAACAAATGTCACTGCTGAAATTTGTACTGGGAAAAGTTTTGGTGGATAATACTCACCTCCACCAAATAGCAAATACCATTATCTCCACCAATTATTCTCTGGTTGTAGCATGATTTAAGTTGATACAGTCCCTTCCATAGCATAAGGTACCTCACAGAAGAAAGGATGAACTCACATGATTGTCAATAGATGCTGAAGTTTAAACTCATTAGCAAATGTATAATGCCAGGTGTTTGTCTTGCATCCTCCTCCTAACTATTTGCAATTCAACAGGGTAAAACTTCAGAACTAATCCAAATACTTATCTGCTGGCTAACTAACCATTCTGCACTTCTGTACCTGATGTGTATAAATTGATGCCATGAGGTTTCACTCCCACATCTGATGAAGTGGACTTAATCCAAGAAAGCTAAAATTAAAATATAGCAGTTAGTCTTTAAACTGCCACAATGTTTTTGTCTTTCTGTTTTGTTAAACCTTCTGGAAATGTTGAACATTTTTGGAGAAGGATTCTAAATCTGGGGAGCCTGGGAAATACACTTTTCACAGGGTACCAGAATCTTTCACAGGGAAGTAAATCGTGACCTGCTTTACAACAGCATGCTAAATAAAAATGTGCAAACGCGTCTCTAAACTTTATAAACACATGAGATGTTCTTGGGGGGGGGGGCGGCGGCGGCGAGAGGCTGTGCACCTTTACAAGTCTGGTTTTGCCTCATTGTTGCATTTACTCATGCAATGTTGAAGCCTTGAATGGGTCGTTTGCATTTTTTGTGATCAATTGTACCTTGCCAGGTCGATGTGGATTAGAAAGGGAAACTGGAGAAGTTTTCTGGAAACCTCTCTAAGCACAATGAAGAAAATGCTTTGTAGCTCGATCTTATTATGGAGAAACGAACTCTTGTAGTAGCTGATTTTCTTAATCAATAATAAGAAAAAAATTGTGAGAATTGTTACTGCAGATGTCACACATCCTGGAAATTATGTTCCAGGCTTCCTTGCACCTGCAGTGTTGCAAAGGATGCTGTGGCTTTATTTTCATAGCTTGATTTGTTGCTTCAAATTCTAGATGAAACTGGGGGAGCTCACACATCATTTAAAACCTTCCAACCAAAACTGACTGGCCAACCTATTGAAAAACAGAGCACAAATGGTAAGGGAACATTACACATTTGCACAGATGAAGAAGGTCCTGTGAGTTTGTCAAATAGCTTTGGAGTTATGTGATTAGTACAGTTTGTGTCTCAGAAAACCAGCCCAGCTATGTACCCTGCAGAGAAGCCTGGTGATTCTATTTTGACAGGGTCAGTTTTCATCCAAAGTTTACAGGAACTATTCAAGTTGCACCCTGAGAATGCTTCAAAGTTTGGAGTAAAACCTAGAATCAGTGATGGGATGTAACAGGTTTGCACCAGTTCGTCAGAACCAGTAGTAACTTTTCCCAGTGTCCCGGAGAACCGGTAGCAGCTTTTTTTTTTTTTTGGGGGGGGGGACCACCTTCGGGGCTTATCTTTTCACTAGTTCCCCCACTGCACATGCGCACCAAGCACTTGGTGTGCATGCATGCCTACAGTGCTTGCCGTGTATGCACGACCTCCTTGCTGCCCTCCCAAGCAAGGAGGAGGAACAGAAGCTCCCTATAGCCTGCTCCCCAGGGTAAGTGACTCACCTTTGGATGTGGTGTGTCTGTGTGTATTTTAATGTGTATTTAATACCTTTACCTATATTGATGTACTACCACAGTTCCTAAAAAGGCCTGGCAGCCGGCAGGCCTGGCAGCCTGGCTTGGGGTTTTTAAGCAAAGTCTTGGAGTTACCTCATCAATAAGCTACACCTCTGCTGTTCCAATTGCTGTTCCAATTGGAGAAACCTTAAGGAGTTACAGCTGCTTTACATTTACATTAAGGCATATTATCCTAGAGAACTGGTTAGGCAAAGACTTAGTACCTAACTTCTTTAACTGTTGAAAAGTGCCAAAATGAAGCCATCTTGTGGTGAGTTCATTCTGTAGTTCCTTCCATCTGACCTAGTGTGAGAAAGATTAGCCAGAATAAACTTTAAGCTCTGGTTTAAAAGCTCTGGTTGATTTGTGTTTGGGGTGGGGTGGGTGTTTGGGTGGGTGGCTGTATTTTAATTAATTAATTTATTTATTTATTTATTTATTTATTTTACGGGTTTGTGTTGTGGGTGGGTGGGTGGGTGGGTTGAGGTGTTTGTGTGTGCTTATTTTTATTTTATTTTATTTTTATTATTATTTTCTTTGGCCCCGCCCACAACATAATGACATCATGATGTTGGCTCCACCCATATGTAATGATGTTAGCTCCGCCCACACTGTGATGACATCATGGTGGGGTAGTAAAAATTTCGACATCCCACCACTGCCTAGAATGGATTCCCGGCTTCAACAAAATCAGAGTCTTGGACTCTCCTGGCACTGTGCATGCATACATTATAAAGTCCATTGGAAAATCTGGCTTTTACATTTGAATCTCACCCAAGACACATGGCATTTTTGCATACGAAAAACTGTAGTTACTGCTGATTTCTCCTTGCTGTTTGTTTTGCATTTATTTCTGATTTCCTGACTGCTCATTTCATTAGCATCTTCCTGGCTGGAATTTTCCCCCTCTTGTGGTACTTTGCTTAATGCCAAAAAAATTGGCTTCCAGACTAATTCCATTTGATAGAAAATGGAATTGACTTCACTACTGGCTTTATCCCCCAATAATTCTTCTGGAAGAAGAGACAAATAGAAAATTTTGACTATAGTTTTGTTCATCAAGATTCATGCCACTCCTTTTGTATTCGCTTTCTCTCTCAGCTGCTCAATCTCTTCTTTTATTTTGTTTTCCTTCATAGTGGAACTCACAGCACAGCAATTATGGCAAGGGTGGGGATTTTTAATTGATGCCAGTCAAAAGCATGTTTTTCTAAAGCCTAATTGCCACATGGAAAGGTGGCTTTCAGGACAATTACGGGCTTTGAGTTAACCAAGTAGCAATTAGGCATATTGGGGGAAATCTTCTACTGTGTCAGTACAAGTGTTTTCCCTCTAAACCAGTTGTTCCCAGCATGGGGCACCTGCCCCACAGAGGGACTTTAATTCCCAGAAGCCTAAGTCAGTACATTGGCTGATCAGGGCTGATGGGGGGAATTTGTTTAAGGTGGATCCCAGCTTGCCATGAAGTGACCCACACACTATGATCACAAAGCCATCTTCTGTGGCACATATGAAATGAGACATGCAGGATTTAACACCAGGACTGCAATGGACTGCCATAGCCTTGAGGATATGCAATGGACTTGAGGATATGGACAAGGTGCGCCTTCACAGCCAGTCCATTTGGCATAGCCTCTTCCACCTCCATGACTGTTGAGAATCAGAGTTCCTCTGCTCATTTTGCTGTTGTGCCCAATACGATGGTTTCCAGTGGCATTTCCTTCTCTGATGGGACCATCACCCCACCTCATCTGCCCATAGCCATTGGTCCCTTTAGGGAATCAGGTTATTTACCGCCACCCAGTACTCAGTGTTGAGTTGCTGGCTATACGGTCTACTCCATTAACGTAGTGGGATGTCCCACCAGACAATTACTCAACTGAATTAATGCACAGTAAAGGTCACCCTTGCTTGAAAGCCAGTCATACCCAACTCTAGGGTTCAGTGCTCATCTTTGTTTACAGCCAAAGAGCCAGCGCTGCCTTCGTCTGCAGACGTTTCCGTGGACATGTGGCAGGCATGCCTAGATACTGGAATGCACAGAACACAAAGAACAAAGCAATTTTATGATAGCTGCAGCTAAGGAGAGTTGCAGCTAATCTCAAACTTGGGGGTAACTAACTAAAATTACTTATAATTAGTTAATTGAGATAACAAATAATGTAACTATTATTTTAACATTACCTTTTTCAGAATGCAGCATATAATAGCCAGGTATTTAAAGTTATTTTAAAGGGCATTTTAAAGTGCTTTTAGAGAATTAGTGATAGGAGGTTCTCAGAAAGTATGCTGTTCTAACAGTTCTAGTAGGGATGTGGTGGCTAAGTGGTTAAGACACTGAGCTTGACTGCTGGAAGGTCGGCAGGTAAACCATTCAAGACCCAAGTACTGTGTGATGGATTGAGCTCCCATGGTCTGTCTAGCTTCTGCCAACCTAGCAGTTCGAAAACAAGAAATTGCAAATTGTAAATAGGTAATGCTTCATTGGTAAAGGTAACAGCATTCCATGAATTCCAGTTTCTACTCACACCTGATGTCTAGCCGGACATCCCACTACAGTAATGGAGTAGACCATACAGCCAGCGACTCAATGCTGAGTGTTGGACAGCGGTAAATAACCTGACTCCCTAAAGGGGCCAATGGCTATGGGTGGATGAGGTCCTTTAGGTGGGGTGATGGTCCCCCTTGGTGGAAGAAATGCCACTGGAAACCCATCCTATTGGGCCCAATGGCAAAAAGAGCGGAGGAAGAACCACTTCACTCTTCTGATTCCCAGCAGTCATGGAGGTGGAAGAGGCCATGCCAGATGGACTGGCTGTGAAGGAACACCTTTTTAGTATCCTCAAGGCTGCAGCAGTCCATTGCAGTCCTGGTGTCAAATCCTGCATGTCTCATTTCATATGTGCCACAGGAGATGGCTCCATGATCATAGTGTGTGGGTCACTTCATGGCAAGCTGGGATCCTTCTTAAACAAATTCACAGCAATGGTATTTTTCTTGTTTGTCATTCTTTTTTCCATCCATCAACTGTGAAAATGATTTTCACAGGGGAGGGGGAATGCAAATTTGGATACGAGTAGCAGCCGCCAACAACAACGACTCCTCACACCAACCACACGACTACGGATATGTTTGCAGACACAGATAGTGCTGATTCTTTGGTTGTAAATGGAGATGAGCACCGCCCTATAGAGTCAGACATAACTAGCTTTCAAGCAAGGGAGACCTTTACCTTTACTAACAGTCCTAAGTGGGAAGGAAAGCATTCTTTGGGTCTAGAAATATTTCTACAGTGCAATATCAGAAGTGGCCACTACTGGGAGTCGGAGCACCCTTTATATTTTTCCCTGGTTTGTTCCTAAGGTCAATGCAAACACAAATTCATATCAGCAACACACTGACTCAAATGTTGTTGTTGTTTTATGCCGCCCCACTTGCAAAGTGACTCTGGGCAGCAAATAAAGATACAAAATATACAGTTACAATTACAAGGTACCACTATACAACTGAACAACAACTACTACTACACTGAATTAACTGCACAATTAGAACAATAGCCTTGTTCACAGGCACAAGGGAGGAAGTACAACTTGGGCCACCTTTGCTTTGCCGCCTAAACCAAATGAAAAGTTTTTGCAGGACTGGCAACTGAATCATACTTCCCCATTGACAGTGTCTTCTGGCTGGACTGCAAGATAAGTGTCCATGTGACACAGACAACTTTGTCTTCTATCAAAGAAGAATGGCTGTTCAAGGAAAAAAGGAGAGGAGTTGTTGCTTTCTCTCCAGACTCTACTGCCTGAATTGGTTGCCTCAGTTTGCCTAATGGCTGAGCCGGCCCCTGATGAGGACAGAGGAGGGGAAGCTACAGTCTGAATCCAAAGAGACCGCAAGGTCAGTACTGATATCAGTTATATCAAATTGGAAGGACCAACTAGTCTAAGGAGATTGTATTGTCTGTCTGTCTGCTGGCATAAAGGGCTTGGGTATAAAAACCCTTCCATTATGGAAATCCTTTCAGCGGGAGGGTTATGAAGCATTTCTATCACCTTGCATATTTCAATTGTAGCTGGGTCTCTCTGCAGATTAGAAATCTAATTTAATATCCTGAGTCATTTCCCTGTAAATTCTAGACCAAGCAGCACGTCTACCAGCAACACAAATATTAGCTTTGTCTCCTGTGCAGCACGGAGGAGGGAAATGTATGGGCTCAGGTAAAATGCACATGGTGAGACTCGGGCTGCATTCATACATTCCCATGAATAGGTTGCAGTAGAGTAGTTTAACCACTGCACCACCAGGGCTCCTATAGTTTTTAAACAGGAGAAGTGTCGCTATACCTTTTTAATCAGGCATTTTTACAAAACCAATAGTGGATTTTTAACCATTCCCAATTTTGCTATTTTTAAATTGTTTTTGTTTAAAGAGAGGGGCTTGTAGCTCCCAGTGTTGGAAATAGCCCATCTCCCCATTATGGGAAATCCTGGTAGCTAAGTCCTATGTTAGGAAACAGCACATAGTTAAATTCCTTGCCTTTGTAAAAAGTACCATGCTTCCCTCTGTATCTGAAGCTCAGAGGTTATTTTGGATTCTTTTGCAGTGCAAACCAGCACCATCCACATACATGGGGGACACTTAGCAAAACCCAACATATGCAGAAGCTTAAAAAGCAAACTCTAAGGGAAAAAACCTAGATGACGGGAGAACCTAATAACAGATCTGAGATTGTGATGATATTTATTATTTATTTATTATTTATTTATATCACTGGAGTGGTTACATACTGTAACATTTTGTTGCAGGCAATAGCAGCTACACCTATATACCGCCCCATAGCACTTGGTGAACCCAAATTCCCCTCATCAGCACAGGATAATTAGCATTTTGCCCCCAACAGCCAGGTACTCATTTTACTGACTTCAGAAGGATGGAAAGCTAAGTCAACCTTGATTGCCATCAGGATCAAATTCACAACATTAGCAGTTTGGGCTGCAGTACAGCAATGGTGAGACTCAGGCTTAAGTGGTTAAGATGCTGAAGTCGACAGATCAGCAGTTCAAGACCTGAGTACTGCATGACAGTATGAGCTCCCATCTATGTCCCAGCTCCTGCCAATGTAGCAGTTTGAAAGCAAGAAATTGCAAGTAGATAAACAGGTACCACTTTGGTGGGAAGGTAACAGCATTCCCTGCACTCCAGTATTTAGTCATACCTGCCTCATGTCCATGGAAACCTCTGCAGTTGCAGATAGCACTGGTTCTTAGGCTGTAAATAGAGATGAGCACTGAACCCTAGAGTCAAATACAACTGGCTTTTAGAGCATGGACAACTTTACAGCAGCTTATCCACTATGTTACCAGGGCTCATTGACACAGCATTTTAGCTGTTTTACAAATGCACCCGATATCAGTGGAATTGTGTTTTTTACTCTGAATTCTTCATTGATGGCAGACAGGACAATTTTTCCACCACTTTTAAATGTGCCCACTTTTTTATCCTTTCTAATCTAAAGCGAATGATTTATGTCTATCATTAGATGCTTTTTCACATGTACTGAAGCCAACCAACCAAACTAAGCTACAAATGGTTTTTTAAAACAGGATTTTCTTTGATTTAAGAGGTGAACATCCATTTTCCTTACATTCCCTTAATTTGCTCAGGTCTTTGTGAAACATTCAACAAACAGTAGAGAAATCTCACATTTGGGGCTTTTGGCTGGGATCAGGAATCAGGAAGCTAAAGATAAGTGACAGTCATATCCCATCACTTGTCATCCTTTGGGAATGTAGTTTGGACTTGCTCGTCAATGAGATACACACTTCAAAATCTTCAGCACATTGTCATATTCGAAGTCAACTCCCTTGAGAGTTTCTTCTTGATTGACTTCATGGGAGATGATGTGACGTTTTTCTTCTACCATCTGACCTGCTTGCTGATGTGTCCGCAAATTGTTCTTTGTGTTCTTGGAACTGCCCTGATGTGTTGTTTTTTAAGACAAGTGACGCTTGGTGTAATCTATATTGGCATGCCAAAGTTCACCTCCGGCAACTGCCCACCGTTTTGACATTGACTTTAAAGATGTGGATATAATGTTAGGCTTGTAGATGTCAGTCTACTGACTCCAGTCCCACATAATGTCTAGATTTCCCAACGAAGAAGACAAACCACAGGGTACTTAACACAAAAGAGGAGAAAATTTGATTTTCTATGTGCCATGGGGTTTTAAACCTTAGCCATCAATCCTGAATAGGAATGATGACTATGATAATAACAAAGCCCATTATACCACTACCATAGGACTTGTTACACCTGACAGAGACCTGCACCCATCCAGGAAGCCAGCATAAATCGTTTTGCCGCTTCAGAGTACATGAAGTTCTGCTCCAGGCTAGAGAAATCTATGATAAGTTTCAATCACTGGCCGTTTGTGCTTACAAAACAGCCAGGTCAGGTATGGATTAGCAATGTATAAAGAAATTAATCAAACACTGTCTGTAAAAATAGAAGTATGTCCAGAATAGCTTTATTAATGGACTTTGGAAACAGCACCCATAGCAAAAAAATAAGAAAGAAATGATTAAAACAATGATAACAGCCATGAGACTACTTATTGTTAAAAGATGGAAAGTACAGTCATACCTCACGTAACGAATTTAATTCGTTCTGCGAGGCTGTTCACTATGCGAGTTTTTTTGCTATGTGAAACAAACTCACGTGGTGAAAATTCCTATGGAAAAACTCACATAACGAGCTTTTCTAGGGGGAAATCACGCATAGCGAAAAAATTTTCATTATGCGAGCTTTCCCCATAGAAATGCTCGCCGTGCGAGTGTTTCCATAGGAAAAGTCTGACTCGCATAGTGAAAATTTTCATTATGCGAGTCGGACCAGTTAGCAAAAAAAAAAAAACCGCTCGTTATGCGAGTTTTTCGCTAAGTGAGTCATTCATTAAGCAAGGTTTGACTGTATATTGTTAATCTGACCTGGACGATTGGTATAAAGAACTAAGGAACATTTCTATGAGAGACAGACTGGCATGTGAATTAAAGTTTAAGAAAGGATTAACAAAAAGAAATAACTTCAAAGAGATTTGGGGAGAATTTATGGCACATGTCTTAATTAAAGTGAAAAGAATACAACTATTTGGGAAGTAGGGGTGAATATGTACAATGTTTTTAATAGAAATAAAATAGTCATAAATTGAAAGTACAAGTCCCATAGGTGGTGGGGAGCACATAGAGCAGGGGTCCCCAACCTTTTCAAGCCAGAGGCTGGGTCACACTTTCTCGGTCAGTTTCAAGGGCCGGACAGCCATTTTCCCCTGCCTACACAATGGGGGTGGCCATTTTGTCCCAACAGCTTCAAAGTACTGGCCATTTTATTAATTATTATTATTATTAATTTCAATTTTTATACCACCCTACTCGGTTGGACCAACTCAGGGCAGTTCACAACACATATAAAGTTACAAGTTCATAAACACAACATGTAAATATCATAAATAATCAGTATCAATACCACAAAACATCAAAAATCACAATATCATTACAGCATCGAAATTTCAATAGGCATCAATATCAAGTAATAATCAAAAAATCTAAATCTTAATCAAGTTCACACAAAGATTACACAAAGATTACATAAGTTCACACAAAGATTGTTTCTGGAATGCCCTTGGAGAGGACACATGAAATGGCACCATGTGCCAGATACAGCCCATATAATTTGTTATTGTAATAACTAATGATGAGGTATTGTAATTTTTGTGTTTTTGTTTGTTTGTTTGTGTGCTGTTTTGTTTTAATAATAAAAAAATATTTAATTAAAAAGAGGAATTAGCAATGTGGATTAGGTAGCAATATGTAGCATTGCCAATAAAGGAATAAAGGAACTGGAATTCTCCCACCAGCTTATACACTATATAAAAAGTATAAACATTTTATGTAAAAAGATAACTTTATTATATGAAGGGGGAGAACAAAAATAAAAGGGAATATGTTTACCTTTTCCCATTTCCCTGGTAAAACAAGAAAGGTATACTTAGCTGTCTATATTTCCTGGCATAGCCAGCTAACACAATCAGAATTACATTTTATCTACTGTTCTACTCGCAAGCAAACATAGGTAAATTTCTCTTTCCTCCTGCTTTGAAAATGCTTAACAATAATGGAATTTCTTGTGTAACATTGTAAGATAACAAAACCCACCTTTCACCCTTTGTTCCACATCTTCCTGTCTCCTCACCAATAAGACTACACATTCAATGTCCATCTTATGCACTTCCATTCCCACCATTCCAGCGTATTTTGAATTCCAGTAGCAAAGGAATCCCCACCTGGCTTGAAGGCCACATTCCAAGACTTTCTTCATCCCCTCTCAGGAAGCAAAGAAACATCATCAACCATTTTAAACAACACAAAATAAAGGTCCCTTTTTGTTTCATTTAAATGACAACCACCATTATAATGACAACCAGTTTTCTGGACATATTATGTTGCCTAGAAGGTTTCCCCAAATATTCCTTTTCACTTAGTTTTCAGTTGCATTATTACTTGGTTTAACTGGCTTTTTCCAGATTATAGTGGGCATATTTGGTCAAATTCTTCTATTATTAGTCGTATAATCAGCTGGTCCAGAAGCATTAAACCAGGGGTGTCCAAACTATGGCCTGGGGGCCAGATATGGCCCACAAAGCCATTTCATCAGGCCCACACCACCCTCGCCACACCCGGAAGTGGATACATGCCAATAATTTCACAGTACACCAATATTTCAACAGTACCAATATTTCACAGTACACACTGAGATGTCTGGGATTTTAGCTTTGATGTAGACCCCACTGAGTTCAGTGAGATTTACTCCCAGGCGCTGACATCCCCACTATGAAATTTTGGGGTGAAGCCCCCTCACAGACCATAAGCACTCTTAAGTCTGCCTATATGTGATCACAGAATTATAGTTTTGAATTATCGGGGAGAAATGAGAGAGTTAATCACCCACAGAGAGTAAAATAAAAGTGGAATTTCTTGAATAAAAGATAACTCAATGTCAGGCATAACAAGATATAAAATAGCATCTTGGATAATATATTCTCTTAGCATAGAAGGTAAATGTTATAAATCAAAACATTGCAAAATACCTACCAATTGTGCCGAAATTTTAGACAGAAAGAGCAAGACAGACTCTTTCTGTTTGGTGGGAACTGAGATCTGGTTGCAACCACTAGGGTGGGTAGTGAAATTAATTGGAGATGCAGTGAATTTTAGTGGCACAGGTCCTAGAATCAAGAAGTTGGTAGAGTACATCCAACCTCCTCCTCAATGCAGGAATGCAAATCAAAGCAAATCTGACAGATTCAATTTTCTCTTGAATGCATTGGAGTTCTCACCACCTCCAGAGATAATGGGTTCCATTGTTGGGCTTTTCTAACAATTAGGAAGTATTTCCTTATATTCAACATATATCTGGCTTCCTGTTACCTTGACCCCATTATTACATGTCCAGCTTTCTAGGATGTTTATGAACAGATCTTGCCCCTTCTATCTACAAAAATCTTTCATGTCTAAATTTTTACCGAATGTCACCAATTTCTTACTAATCAGGATGTAAGAAATTGAGGTTCTTTTTCTTATTTTTAATTGAAACATGAAACTGAAACTAGTAGATTTGACAGCTTAGGCCAGGGGTGCCAAAACTTTTCTGGCTGCGGGCTGTTCACGTGGTTCCTCCCACTGGAAGCAGACATAAACATGCCTGCGCATATGCAAAATGCTGCCATAAATGCACCTGTGGTGGTAGCCATGGTGCTTTATGATAGCATTTTGCACATGTGCAGGCACATTTAACTTCTGTTTCCAGGAGCAGTGCAAGCAGCGTGGGTGGATTATGTGCCGCAGGCCAGGTCCAGCCCATGGGCCATAGTTTGAGCACCCCTGGTTTAGACCAGCGTTTGGAATGTCGAACTCTTAAAAGTCTGCATCTGAACCTCAGTGCAATTCAAGATATAGTATGGTCTTCTTCATGCTAGGAATAGCTAAGCTTCTTAACTTTTGTCAGACGGAGTAGAATTTTTTCCATTAATTTTCCAAAGATCTTACCAAAATGCACAATTCACTAGACACAAAGGAAAGAACTCAACTGTTTGGTTTGTTTGTTCACTGTAAGAAGAGGAATGCAAAAATTAGAGCGATCCTCATCACTATGATGGGAGATCAAGATTTACTAAGGGCAATGCTATTGAAATCATTTCCATCCACTGACTATACCTAAACCTCCATATGCTGGAACATGAATAGAAAACAATAGCTGTAATATCAATTAGATTGCTGACCGCCCAAGATTGTCTCCTAGATTTTGCATCTCAGATTCTCCCAGCATTACTCAAAATAAAAATGGCTCAAAAAACATCAGGCATATAGAGAAAGACATTAAAAGAGGCAGAAAGATCGGGCTGATTTGCTCTGAGAATCCATCTTCAAGTCCAATAAGTAAATATTCGCCTTTTCCTAGAAACCTGAACATCCCAAGACACAAAATATAAGGCAAAATCAACTTTCCAAGATAAACATCTTCATGATTCTTAAGTAGCTACATGAGGAACACCTGTTCACCTGAGGCTAACTGGCAAGTCTTCCAAAGAGCTTTGTCTTCCTGGATTTTAGATCACATTTTGTCACATAAACAATAGAATCCCCTCTTGTTATAAACAACGGTGTGCAAATGCTCACCATATTTTCTACCTATTCCATAGGGTTTCTTCCACTCCGTATTCTGCTATTCCTAAATCTTGTTCAATTAGGAAACATTCAGCCATTTATTATAGGAAATTTAGATCGGAAATTTAATCATGTAACTTGGATTTCCCCGCACCTTTATAATGCAGTTTAGTATAGGGTTTCCTTCCTTCTGTTCATTTACACTCTTCTCATTCTTTGTTACTAATAATTGCAAGCTGTCAATTCAACTGTGACCTAGGGTGACCCCTTCCAGGAGTTGCTAGGAGTAGAATACAAAGCAGTTGCCTATTTTTGTTACATGCCACTAAATCACCTCCAACATGGCAAACCCAGTGGTGGGATGTCAACAATTTTACTACCCCACCGTGATGTCATCACAGTGTGGGTGGAGCTAATGTTATGATGTCATGATGTTGTGGGTGGGGCCAAAGAAAATAAAATTTAAAAATAAAAAAATAAAATGAAATGAAAATAAGCACACACACATACATACACTCAACCCACCCATCTACCCACCCACAACACAAACCCGTAAATAAATGAAATAAATTAAATCAAACTTACATTACAATACACCCACCCACCCACCCCAAACACAAATCTGTCACTTACCTGTTAGTAAAACTGCCTGGGCAGCACCATGTTGCAAGATGGATATGGTCATTGTACCAGTTCTCTAGGATAATATTGTATGCCTTAATGTAAATGTAAAACAGCTGTACCTCCTTAAGGGTTCTCCAATTGGAACAGCAATTGGAACAGCACAGGTGTAGCTTATTGGTGAGGTAACTCCAAGACTTTGCTTAAAAACCCCAAGCCAGGCCACCAGGCTTTTTTAGGAACTGTGGTAGTACGTCAATATAGGTAAAGGTATTAAATACACATAAAAATACACACAGACACACCACATCCAAAGGTGAGTCACTTACCCTGGGGAGCAGGCTATAAGGAGCTTCAGGCTAGCAGCTTCTCTTCCTCCTCCCCACTTGGGAGGACAGCAAGGAGGTCGTGCATATACGCCAAGCACTGTAGGCGTGCATGCACACCAAGTGCTTGGCGCGCATGTGCAGTGGGGGAACCAGTGAAAAGGTAAGCCCTGAAGGTGGTCCCCCCCCCCCCAAATAAAAGCTGCTACCGATTCTCCAGGACACTGGGAAAAGTTACTACCAATTCTGGCAAACTTGTGCGAACCTCTTACATCCCATCACTAGGCAAACCTAAGAATGAGCAAACTTCAAACTGTCTTATTTTCATTAGCCCAGCTCAGCTCTTGCAAACTCAATTCTGTTTCTTCTTTTAGGGAGTCAATTCATCGTGCATTTGGACTTCCCCATTTCCTGCTCCCTCCAACCTTTTTCTAGTTTTGTCTTCTTGTCCAAATAATCTTGCCTTCTCTTGTCCCCCAAACAGGGCAGCCTGTTTCATCAGTTTTGCCTCAAGAGATATTTCAGGCTTGATTTGCTCTAGGACCCACCTGTTTGTCTTTCTGGGAGTCCAGGGTATCTGCAAAGCTGTCCTTCAGCATCATATTTCTAAGAAATCATTTTTTCCTGTCAGGGTTCTTTACTGCCCAGCTTTCACAACTATACATAGTGATTGGAAATACAAGACTGTAGAGATCTTGCCTTTGGTTTCCAATGACACATTCTAGCACTTGATGATCTTTTCTAATTCCATCCTTGCTGTCCTTCCAAGTCCCAGTCTTCTGATTTCTTGGCTGCAAGGTATACAAAATTCTTTCATTATTTCAATTTTTTTCATCGCCGACATTAAAGCTGTGTAGCTCTGTAGTTGGTTTGTTATTTTTACTTTGTAACATTCAATGGCAGCCTGCTTTAGCCCTTTCTTCTCTTAAAAATAATTTCAAGTCATTTATTTTTTCTGCTGGTAAGATGGTCTCATGTGAGTATCTAACATCACTGATGTTTCTTCCACCAATTTTCACCCCTCCTTTATTTTAATCTAGTCAGGTTTTCCATATGATATGTTATGTGTACTGATTGAATAAGAGGGGGGAATCGATCTCACATGGGTTCTCCATGTGGCCAAGAATCTGCAAATTCAGAGCCTATATATTCCTTTGCCATATCATGAAGAATGACATAAAATATAGAATACTCCAACTTGTTCTTCAAGGAAAGATTCCGGAAAGAGAGGTCCTGGACATTAGAGGGACTTCATGGCTGAAGAACCTGAGAGACTGGTGTGGCATGTCCTCAGAAGATCTATTCTAAGGAGTTAAGGAGTTAAGAACAGGAGGACTATCACCATGATGATAGCCAAAATAGTCAAACCTTGCATAAAGAGTTTCTCGCTTAAAGAGTAACTCACTTAAAGAGCAGAATTTTCTCTGAATGTTTGCTTTGCTTAACAAATAAAACCAACCAAAAACTTGCTTAACATATAAATCAGGGTTCGCAGCCCCCCCAAAAAAAAACTGGTCACTTACAATGGTGTTTCACTTAAAGAGCAAACTCGCTTAAAGAGCAATCCTGTGGAACACATTATGCTCTTTAAGCGAGGTACAACTGTATCTGGAATGGATATGGCACCTGAAGAAGAAGAAGAAGAAGAAGAAGAAGAAGAAGAAGAAGAAGAAGAAGAAGAAGAAGAAGAAGAAGAAGATGATGATGATGATGATGATGATGATGATGATGATGATGATGATGATGATATAAGAACTTTCCCTCCTCACACATACCACTATCTACACGGAGAAAGGGAGAGTTAAGGAGAAGGGATCTAAACTTTCAGTTTTCTGAGAAGCACTATATTGAGAATAATGGGCAGAAAGACTACAAGTTCCCAATTCACATTACTAGAACTATTGTGTTAATATGCTGTTTGGATAAGACAATCTCACCAAATGACATATTACTCCTCTCCACAACCTCAAGTTACTCTGCGTAGACTGCAGCAGCCCACAGCAAAAGGGCTAGTGAAGTCTCACACAATGTTTTCATTCCATAAAAAGAAAGAAAGAAAGAAACCAGTCTAGATCAAGCATTCTATCAGGAGAGAAACACTTTCAGCCTTTGTCAGTAATCCATTTGAGATTTGTTAATTTTAGGAATACAGTAACTTCATTTCCTTCCTCATTCACCATTCTTTAAAACTCTCTTCCTATGCAGTGGTGGGCTTCAGCAGGTTCACAGCAGTTTGCCAGAACCGAAAGCAGGAATTCTGGCTGGCCCCGCACATCGAAGTTTTGAAATAAAGTACTGTAGTCCTAATTCAGGTGCAAAGCAGGGCTTTCCCCCTGGTCGCACCCACCATACCACACACCCAGTGTGGTAGTAAAAATTTTTGGAGCCTGGCACTGACCCTATGTAACTATCCCAGACAGATTTTCTGTAATGTAACTTCTTTCCTTTGTTTCTGCTCCTTAATCCATGCTTAATGCCCTTCACTCTGCCTTTTTCCCAAACAGATACAGGGATAGAGATGCAAAGCTCCCCCATCTATTCTTCTGCCAATGCTTTGACATCAAAAGCACAAAGAAAAGGCTCTTTCTCATGCAAGTTGGCACCTTTCAGCTAAAGGAATATCATTCAAGAAGCAATGATTTAATGTTTATCTTGCTTTGTGTAGCCTCTTAAGCAGGCATCAGTCTTGCACTTTTAATCCTTGGTAGAAAGCTGCTTGGAAGTGGATAGAAAGTGATGCAGCAAATCAATGTAGCAGGCCTGGAGGCAAGAGCAGGTCTCAAAGTACTTGGATGCAGAAGAGCCAATACATTCCAAATTATTTATGACCTCCCAGATTGTTGCTTGTAGTAATAGAGGAGTGGATGAGGAGTGTGCTTTTCCTAGGCTTCAAGTTGATGGGAGTTCCAAACTGAATATTTATTATTACTTGTTTGTTTGTTGCATTTATAGGTCACCTTTCTCCTGATGGGGGAGTCAAGGCGGCTTCTTCTTCTTCCATGTCCTGGTGCCAAAATGTCCTGGACTGCCAAAATGAAACCACTTTCTTCACTTTGTGGTTTCCCAAAGTTAAATCCTCATCAGTGCATGTTTCTGGCACTAATCGGCAGACTAGTAAATGAGCCGGATTCTGTATCTCTCCACATTCACACTGTGTGTTGTTGTCCGCCAGCAGCCCCAACTTGAGCATGCTGGTCTTGCATTTAGGGCAGGAGTTCACAACCTATGGCCTGAGGGACGGACCCAGCCTGTGGCATCATTTCATGTGGCCCACCCCCCACCCCAACCCCAGAAGTGGACGTGTTTACAACAGTCGTAAAAGTGCCCATGGCTGCTGTAAATGCACCATAAATCCATCTGTGGCTGTCATAAACACGTTTATGTTAGCCACGGACACATTTTACAGCAGCATTTAAGGGGGGCACCAGTCCAGATCACTCAACTGTCTGAGGGGGCATGGTCCAGCCTGCAACGTGAAAATGTTTCCCTGATTTAGGGACTCGAACCCTCAGCCAATTCAGAGTCCTCCAAGTGACATAGGGGAGGGTGAGTTCCTCAGCCATATCCTCCTTTAATGTTATTCTTTGTCCAATGAGCTCCTTCCTCCATCTTCTAATTTGGTTTTGCTCTTGCGAGCCCTCAAGAATGTTTGTTCTTGCCATAAAGCTCTTCTTGAGTCTGAGCCGGCAGACTTGAGGCTCATTTCCATTAAAAAGATCAAATGTAAAAGATAATAAATTATACATTAAAAACATTTAGACCATAGTAAAAAATGAATTCTTGGGAGGCAAGCGATGAGAAACCTGGGGAGCATAGTGAAAAGTAGAGACATCACATTGAAAACAAAAATTCGCATAGTCAAAGCAATGGTATTCCCTGTGGCAATGTATGGTTGTGAGAGCTGGACCATTAGGAAAGCTGAGCGCAGAAGAATAGACACCTTTGAGATGTGGTGTTGGAGGAGAGTTTTGAGAGTCCCCTGGACAGCGAGGAGAACAAATAGGTCAATCTTAGAAGAAATCAATCCTGACTGCTCCTTGGAAGGTCAAATAATAAAGATGAAGCTAAAGTACTTTGGACATCAAATGAGAAGAGAGGATTCACTTGAGAAGGCCTTGATGCTTGGAAGGGTCGAGGGCAAAAGAGGAAGGGGGCGGCCAAGGATGAGATGGCTAGATGGTATTGTGGAAGCGGTGGGTACAGAGCTGGGCGAGTGGAAGGGGATGGTGGAGGACAGCAGTGCCTGGCGGATGGTGGTCCATGGGGTCGCAGAGGGTCGGAATCGACTGTGCGACTGAACAACAACAACAAAAAATGAAATACAGTACCTTAAATGATCAAAAGCAAGATTAAAACTTTGAAAAAGCCATAAACAGTCATCAGCTCAGTCATCCGGGGCTGTGGTGGCTGAGTGAGTAAGAAGCAGTGATGGGATGACAAAAAATCTACTACCACGCCATGACGTCACTGACGTCATGGGCGTGGCCAATGTCATGACGTCATGACGTCATGGGCAGAGCTGACATCATGACGTCATGACGTTGTGGGCGGGGCTAAAAATAATAATAATAATAAAAAAATAACACACACACACACACAACCTCAACTCAACCACCCAACCATCACAAACCCGTAAATAACTTGAATAAATAAAATAAATAAATAAAATAAAAATTAAACAAAAATACAACCACCCGCCCAAAACACAAATAACTCGCCCACCCACCCCAAATACAAAACCCTCACTTACCTCCTCCTCCAAACGCGGCAGGCGCCACCGCCTACAGCCGCCGCCATAGCCGCAGCCGGGCTGAAAAGGCTCCTGCCCAGCCAGTCCTTCCATGCTGTCCTTCCTCCCGACGGGTGCCCGGTCCAGCCACCCCAGTCCGGCTAATGGGATCTCCAAGCTGCTCAAGGAGGAGGCGTCCCAGGCCGGGGCTGGAGCGCTACCGCGGTGAGCAATGTTGCCGCCGCGCCCGGGCAGGGCCGCCCAAGGGGGGCAGGCAGGCTGGGGAGGGGTCTTTGGAAGGCGCGCTGGCTGAGGAACTGAGGGCTGGTGCCGCCGCCACCGCCACCGCTGCCGGAGCTGCCCTGAAAAGGTGCAGCTCCGATGCCGAAAGAAAAAAAATTAAAATTGGAGCCAAAATGGCTCCAATTGACTGTACATGCGCAGAAACTCAATCTGACGCATGCGCAATACATCAGATTGAGCTTCTGCGCATGCGCAGTCAATTGGAGCCATTTTTGCTCCGATTTTTTTTTAAAAAAATTCTTTCAGTGAGGCGTCCAGAACCGGACACCTCAAAAGTTGACTAACCTCCCGGAAAACCCTCCGGGATTGTTCCTAACGGTTCCAGGGAACCGTATGGAACCGGGGACATCCCATCACTGGTAAGAAGCTCGCCTTTTTAGCTGTAAGGCTGGCAAGTCGGCAGTTCAAGACCCATGTACTGCATGATGGACTGAGCACCCATCTCTGTCCCAGCTCTTGGGGTCATAAAAGGAGCCTCATTCGGGCGTCCCCTGAGCAGAGTTTCTTCCACAAAAATCCTTTCAACCCACAATAATTTCTGACATGAAATTATTATAACTCAGCTTTTAAAAACCCAGCATCCAGAAGGTTCTGATTATTAAAAGCCTGGTGTCTCAGTATAGTTGTTATTGGGTGTATGGGGGAACTAACTGAAAACAAAACAGTATCTTTAATCTCCCCCTCTTTGAACTCTCATGCATAATTCTATCAGTTTGGCTTTAAGAACAAGAATGAACTTTCAATAGTTTGTTTTAAAGTACAGCTCTGGTCAGGCATTTGCAAAAGAGTTAAAATAAACACATACGGAGAAAATCACTTTCCTTGTGTGATTGCTCTTCACTTGTGGAGAGTCTGAAGACAACAGCTTCATCATTGTAATGTAGGGATCCAAGTCTTTGCATATTTCATTTTTAATTCTTTTTTATTAATGTAAGCAGACTTTGTTCCTTTTTAAAAGAAAAGCAGGGTAGGAATATTTTAACTATGGTGACTAACTAATTAACTAAGTTAATGAATGAATGAATAAATGAATGACAAATTTCAAAAGCTTCCCTTTTGAGAGTAAGACTACAAATTCATTTTCCATATTGCTGCACCTTTTGCAAAATATTTGTCAGGGTCTTGTTTTGCTCTGTCCTGTATTTCAAAAACATTATTTAATATTTTGAACAGATAGCCTTGCACACTTTACAAATAGACATGATTTCAAATGGGAAATATCAGTTTTTAACGCAAAAATCACTGGAGGGGTTGGGAATGCTATTGCTGATGAAAACAGTGTTGGTCATTTTCCTCTTACAACACTGGAAAATCTTGCAGCAGTATTTTCAGCAAGTTTCCTTGTGATACAGTATTTTTTTTCAAGGATCAGAAAATTTGCAGGTATTTTTAATACTATAAATAATATAAGTTCTTCAGTACTGCAAACATTTATTTATTTATTTATTTATTTATTTATTTAGATTTATTATCCCACCCCAATCAGGCAAACCTGACTCTAGGTGGCTAGGTAAAAGTCGCCATTGCTTGAAAGCCAGTCATATCCGATTCTAGCATTCAGTGCTCATTTCTGTTTGTAGCCAAAGAGCCAGCGCTGTCTGCTTTTGCAGAAGTTTCCACGGACATGTGGCAGGCATGGAACACTGTTTACCTTCCCACCAAAGTGGTCCCTATTTAACTTCCAGTCAGCGAGTTCAGCATCTGAACCACTTGAGCCACTGCAGTCCTACAGTACTGCAAATAATGCCTCCTAAAAGAATAAAATAAAAATCATTGTAGCACTTTAAAGACTAACTGCTGTTAGCTTTCGTGGATCAAGTCCACTATTCCAAAACATTCAATAATAATAATAATAATAATAATAATAATAATAATAATAATAATAATAATAATAATAATAATAATAATAATAATAATAATAATAATAATAATAATAATAATAATAATAATAATAATAATAATAATAATAATGTGTCAGAAATTATTCTGGATTGAAAGGATTTTTGCAGGAGAAACTCTGCTTAGGGAATGACCAAATGAGGGTCCTTTTATGTCCCCAAGAGCTGAGACAGATGGGTGTTCAATCCATCATGCAGTATCCAGGTCTTGAACTGCCAACTTGCTGGCCTACTGGCTAACAAGGTGAGCTTCTTAACCACTGAGCCACCACAGCCCCTCATAGAAGAATGAAAGCTATCTGCCTAGAGCTGGCTGTTGTAGCCTTCCAAATGTTATCTACCTGCATTGTCATTTATTCCTAACCCAAATGTTTAGTGGCTCAAGGATGCTGTGATTTGTGGTTGAGCACATCCAGAGAGTCACAGGTTTTTCATTTGTGCTATATACTGATGGAGGTGTGAAAGAAATATTTTTCATCATACCATTGAATTTGTAGCAGGTCTGGGACTGCACTCTCTGGTATTTCATGTGGAGAAATACTCACTTGAATTATCTCTTTGCCTCTAAACCAAAATCTTGGCATCTCACATATTTGAAGTCATTTTCCTTATTTGTATCAAAGGATCTAAACTATAACTAATTCAGGAAGCAATACTGGAAAGACTGTTTTGAGGGCCAGAAGATTAATGGATCAGTTAAGTTTAAGTTAATGAAAATAAAGACCTAATTCAAGGTCTTGTAACAAGAAACAAGACCTAATTCAAGGTCTTGTAACAGGTTCACTCATTAACACTGTTTGGCTTAAAAATTTATCTAATTGCTCAAATTCCACAGTTATTTAAATAATTTTAGAGAGGAAACAACATAGTATAAATAACACCAGAGGACACAGAAGGAGCCTCACCAAAGAGGTGCAATTACACAGAGATCCCCTGGGCAACAGCGTAGTGCCAGTCAATCCTTTCAATCCGGAAGGAAGGAAGGAAGGAGTTAGATAGCTCAAGTCTGTTTCTCTACTTGAGGGACAGGAGCCCAGATGTGAAGATGTGTGTTGGACTGGGCCCCAAAATATGGATTCCAGTGAATGTAGGGAAGCAAAACCACATTAAGACTCAGATAATTTTATAAGTCAACCTGGATCCTAAGAACACAGGAAATAAAACACATTGGCCTAACAATCACAGTTCCATGGTTTAGTTGTTCTTATGATTGCATCAAAGCTCAGCATTTACTTAGGGTTGGCAGTGATCAGAGATGTAAATCCTCACTTGTCACATCTCCACATGGAAGGACAAGAAAATGCACTATTCTTCTCCTCTGAGGAGGACAGGAAATTTCATGGTATCTTTGATCAGAACTGTGACATGGCAAGAACAATGTTATGTGCCCAACAGTAAGTTTTGTGCAATTTGCTCAATTTCTCAGATTGGACAAATTGCACAAAACTAGGATGCCTTTTGCCTTTTTTGCATCTGTTTAAACTAGATTTCCAGGCTTGTTCTCTGTTTGCATGCTTTGCTTCTCAAATAGAATGGATGTGGGAAAACATTTTTGCACATATTAGAGAGAACTTGGGAGGAAACAAAGAACTTTTTGTCTCATACATATCTGAAGGTAAGAAATCTAATGCAGCTAAACATTCCTCATCAAGGTGGCCTATTGACAAAGCATAAACTGGGGGAAACAAGAAATTTAAAAAGTTCTCTTTCCATCCTCAGCAATGATATCATTGCACACAAAGCTGTGTTTTCCCTCAGGTTATCCTCAACTTTCCACCATCCATTGCAAAAAAAAAAAAAGGCTTCTAGTGCTTTCTAAAAGACCTTTCACCTGCTAAGAAATTTTTCTCTCCAGTATTCTTCTGTCTGCTTAGATTCACAAGGAGGGATGGTTCTTCTTACTGATTTGCTTAAATATTCTCTTTTATGTTATCATCCCATTACTCATAATTATAGCCTTCTGGAGCAATTAATATTCTTCATCTCTTTCCCTGGTTATTATGTTTTTTAATGACTTGTTCTCCACTCAGCTCTTACCCTTCTAAGGGTCATTTGTGCTTTGTTTTAGCTCTTTCCACTCATCCCTCATTAGTCAAAATATAATTGTATGTTATTTCGCTATGAAGTCTATCCAATTTTTCAGTATCTTCCCAGTATAATGTTCCCTCCTCCACTCCAAACTCAGAAATAGTCCCATTGCTACTTCACTAACTCAAAGGAAAAGAAGCCACTAATCCACAATGGTGCCCAAGAATAGAAGGAAATGTCATGCCGGGTCAAGTCAATTGTCCCAGTGGTCCAGCCATCTTTCTTTAACAGAGCCCAGAGGAAGTTGGTAGGAAAAAATAACAGTGTACAGGGATCCATTCTGTGTCATTCAATCTTAGTTTTCTGAAATTATGGAATGGGAAAAAATGATTCACAACCCATACCTAGTATTCATGGTAGGCAAAAGCTAAAGAGACACTGGAAATTAAGGAATGGTGGGTTTTTTAATGTTCATTTTTATTTACTTATTTAATACACTTATGCATACCATGATTTCAACTACAGTAATACCTCGGATAACGCTAAGACTTGGTTCCACAAGTCTTGGTGTTATCCGATTTTTAGTGTTATCTGATGCATGTTAAAATCCTATGGGATGGATCGGATAACGTTAAAGCTCCATAGAGATACATTGTAACCGCACAGGCTTTAGCGGTTGTTATCCGATACATCCCATAGGTCCTTAACGTTATTGGATCCAATTCTCCTCCCCAGATTACTTAACGTTATGCGATTTTAGCGTTATCTGAGGTAAACGTTATCCGAGGTATTACTTTATATAGGTTTCCAGGGGAGTTTAATAAAAATAATTGTGTGCTGTATGGAGACCTTTTCCAGATTTTTCCAGGTAGAGAGTTCTCAGAAGTATTCAGAAGTAATTTTCAATTCCCTTATTCTGGGGGCATCCGGAGACTGTGGAGCTGACCCAATGCCAAGATTGTATCTTCTCCCAAGAGGCAGTTTAGGTAAAGGTAAAGGTTACCCTTGCTCAAAAGCATGGCTCTAGGGTATCATGTTCATCTCCACTTACAGCCAAAAAGCTAGTGCAATCTGCATCTGCTGACATCTCCGTGGTCATGTGGCAGGAATGATTAGACACTGGAGCACATGGAATTCTGTTACATTCCCACCAAAGCAGCACCTATTTATCTACTTCAGTTTCTTGTTTGTGAACTGCTAGGTTGGCAGGAGCTGGAACAAACGAAGGGAGCTCACTCCATGTGCAGCATTTAGGTCTTGAACTATTGACTTGATGATTTGCCAGTCATCATGTTCAACGTCTTAACCACTAAGCCACTGTAGTCTTTTAGAGGCACTTTATAAGCTCTTAAATGAAGTACAGTATGAAATCACCCAAGCAACAAAAAGTAGAATTAAAACAATGGTGAAATGTGGAAGAACTGGACAAATGAAGACTGGTCAGACTGCTACTGAAAAAATACCAGATCCCAGATTTCCTGCTTCAGATGCACAGCTTGAAAGCCTAGTGGTGTAATCTCCAGCTGGTTTGAGGTGAGAAACTGGTGGGTGTTCACTGGTGATAATTCTAACTTCGTTATCCCAGAAGCTCATCATTCCAAAAGCATGTTCCACACTTTACAGGTGTCTTTCATTTGGGAGAAAGGACATTTCAAATACAAATCTGAGTGCAGAGGCCTCCTCTACCAAGACTTAAAACTACCGAAGCTCCACCAGTTCAGCTCCACCATCACTTTCCCATCCTTTTCTTGATCAGAGACTAATTATATACCTGCCATCTAACTGACTACATTGCATATTCCCCCTGTGCTCCCGATGCCATTCCAAATAACCTATCATTTAGTTCTCTTCCTGTTGTTCAAAAGTGCTGACTGGAACTTTTTAATTAAGATCTGACAGCTGGAATTTGCATTCCAAAAGCCAACAGAAGGCACCAGTATTAGGTTGTCTATTATCTTATTTCCTGCTCAGTGCACATATTTGCCTCTCCTACCCAGCATTTCCTGCCGCCGTAGATTTCAGCAGATTCTGAAGGCTACGTCAGTTATTTCTCCAGAACTGTTGTGAAATTGGCATTTTGCAGTTCTATGTCTTCATAGATTAAGCAAATGAAAACAAAATAAAATCCTCATCTGCTTAATTCTTACCTGCCCAGTACAAAAAGTGCTTGATAACAACCGGATTGACTTCTTGTCACAACTTTGCTTAGTACCAATCTATTAATAACAATAATTTCGTGTCAGAAATTATTCTGGGTTGAAAGGATTTTTGCTGGACAAACTCTGCTCAGGGGATGAGGCCCCTTTCATGTCCCCAAGAGTGGGATAGAGATGGTCGCTCAATCTGTCATGCAGTAACAGGTCTTCAACTGCAGATTTGCCAGCCTTCCAGCTAACTAGGCAAGCTTCTTAACCACTGAGCCACTGCAGCCTACACTGATTAAGGCCTCCCTGTTTTGAGAGATTATACCTGCTAAACACAGCAAATAGTTTTACCTGAAGAAAGAAAATGACGGCAGATTTACTGACTTGCCCTTGACTTTGAATTACTGCATTTCAAAACTGGACAGGTTTCTGTGGGGCTGAAAATGCAAGTACTGCATTTCTGTCTTTGATAGGAGCAGAACAACAGCCAGTAAACCCTGAACCCATCTCACTCGTCCTATGGTGAGGCCTGAATAGCAGGGCAGAAGGAGAAAAACAGACAGTCAGATGGATTCATACATTGGATGCACGTGATGCTAGTTGCAACTTAAATCTTTCAAAAATCTATGCAACTTCAGTTACGAATAACTTGATTTCAAATGGAAAATAGGTTCAGACAGCTCACTCTGGATTGGAGGTAGAATATGCCCTATATTTTTCATTCTCATCAATTTAGACTGCTATGACGTGATGAGACATGTCTATCAGAAATTTTCAAGCCTTTAAGATTCATTGCTTAGAAGAAAGAGCTACTCAAGTCTTGGTATTTTTCATTAGCTTTACAGATATACAGTATGAAGTTATCTCCAACTTGCATGAACTCTTTACACAAAACTAGACTTATTTCCCTTTTTGAAGCAAAGGAAAGCACACAGAAACACATGCAGGGAGAGAGAGAGAGAGAGAGAGAAGGAGAGAGAGCAAATATCAAATAGTAAAGGTAAAGGTTTCCCTTGCTCAAAAGCCAGTCGTATCTGACTCTAGGGTTCAGTGCTCATCTCTGTTTCAAAGCCGAAGAGCCAGCGCTGCCTGCTTCTGCAGATGTTTCTGTGTTCATGTGGCTGGCATGCCACTGGAGCACACGGAACGCTGTTTACCTTCCCACCGAAGTGGTCCCTATTTATCGACAGTACTTGCAATTTCTTGCTTTTGAACTGCTAGGTTGGCAGGAGCTGGGATAAAGATGGGAGCTTATTCCATCTTGCAGTACAGTACTTCATTTCAAAGTCAATTGCATTATTTTCATTAAAGCATTGTTTTGGGCAATTTTGTTTAACGTGAGCAAAATATCCTTTGCCTATTTTTCTGCCTCCAGTCAAGAATGCGACAACATATCTCACCTTCTTGCAGAGCAAAAAAAAAAAATTCCAATTTGTTACCCTCACTTGCAAAAATAAAGCAACAAGAATTGTGTTTGTTTTGTGCGGTCAAATCAGAACTAACAGGGTTTTCAAGGTAAATGAGTTATTTAAGGAGTGGTTTGATCTCCTGTGTCCTAGTCCATTACTCTATCCACTGCACCACACTGAGTATCAAAACAAGGATTACATCCTTAGTTTTCTGAATTAAACACTTCTCTATCTTACAGATTCTTATCAGCTGTGCCAGTTTATTCTCAATTACAGCTCCACCCAATGTTTCAGAGTTTAGTCTCAGATTCTCTTCCTTATTAACCATATTGGCTAGGGCTACTGTGAACTGAAGTACAAACATCAAGGAGGACCTTATGGTCTTATTATGACAATCATAATAAGGTGATGATGAAGGTCTAGACCAGGGTTCCTCAAACTTGGCACTCCAGGTGTTCATGGACTTCAATTACCAGAAGCCCAAGTCAGCACACCTGCTGATCAAGAAGTCCAAGAACATCTGGATAGCCAAGTTTGAGGAACCCTGGTCTAGACACAGTGGTAATCTAGAAAGGAGCTGCTGGCAGTGACCAGTTCTAGATGGCCCTGAGAAGAGAACTACCTTCCCAGTGTAGTGATGGGGGAAATAAATGATAACATTGCATTGCAAATTACCTTCCCATGTATTATATTTACCATTTGATTTCAAGGTGACCTACTCTGAGAAGGTTATTTTTCACAAGAGCAGTATTTTTCAAAGATTTTTTGGGGATGATTAAGTGATCTGGTTTTTAAAAAAAATGGAGACTAACTTTCTTTTTGGATGGAAGATTTCTTTTAATTAGACTTCAATTTTTAAAAATCAGATCATATTCCACTTTTTATTCTAAGATACCAAGCTGGGAAAGAACCTGCTGGATTTAACACAAAGTTAAAATACAGTAATACCTCAGATAACAACTGCATCGAATAATACTAAAATTAGATAACGATACAAAATTTCTAAAGGAATTTTGCATCAGATAACTATCTGCTAGCGTTATCCGATGCAGTCGTTCGTAGCAGCAGGGGGGCTGGAAAGCTGAACGGGGTTCTCTGTTCAGCTTCCCAGCAACCCTGCAGCTGCAGAGGCAGGGGTGGGGTGGCTGGAAAGCTGACAGGGGGCTCCCCCATCAGCTTCCCCAGCCACCCTGAAGCTGTGGATCACTCCCCTGCCTGGCTTGGTAAGGGTCTTAGCTATCCAGGCAGGGGGCATCTTCTTAAGAGAGGCTGGGATAAGGGGCCCAAGCTTCTGTTAGGAAGCCCCCCCCCCTGATCACTAAGCCCTTTACCAAGCCAGATGGAGGTTTCTAAAAAGAAGGTAGGGGGGAAATCCTACCTTCTTTTTAGAACCCCTCCCCCTGCCTGGCTTGGTAAGGGTCTTAGCTATCCAAGCAGGGGGAATCTTCTTACAAGAGGCTAGGATAAGGGACCCAAGCCTCTGTTAGGAACCCCCCTCCCCGGCCTGGATTGCTAAGATCTTTAGCAAGCCAGACGGAAGTTTCTAAAAAGAAGGTAGGGGGGAAATCCTACCTACTTTTTAGAAACCCTCCCCCACCTGGCTTGGTAAGGGTCTTAGCTACCCAGGTGGAGGGGTTTCTTAATAGAGGCTGGGATAAGGGGCCGAAGCCTCTGTTAGGAAGCCACCCCCCAACCTGGATTGCTAAGCTCTTTAGCAAGCCAGATGGAGGTTTCTAAAAAGAAGGTGTGTGGGGAGAATCCTACCTTATTTTTAGAACCCCTCCCCTCACCTGGCCTGGTAAGGGTCTTAGCTATCCAGGCGGTGTGTGTGTGTGTCTTCTTAATAGAGCTTGGGATAAGGGACCCAAGCCTCTGTTAGGAAGCCCCCACCCTGGCCTGGATTGCTAAGCTCTTTAGCAAGCCAGACAGAGGTTTCTAAAAAGATAGAGGGAAAATCCTACCTTCTTTTTAGAACACCTCCCCCCCCCACCTGGCTTGGTAAGGGTCTTAGCTATCCATGGGGGGTGTCTTCTTAATAGAGGCTGGGATAAGGGACCCAAGCCTCTGTTAGGAAGCCCCCCCCCCTCGCCTGGATCGCTAAGCTCTTTAGCAAGCCAGACGGAGGTTTCTAAAAAGAAAGGACCCAAGAGAGGCTTGGGTCCCTTCTTTTCAGACACACACACACACACATACCGGCTTGCTAAGCAAACCAGATTGGCCTCCTGTTCCTTTTCCTCTTTGGAAAGGGAACAGGGATTTTTTTTAACATTGTGCGATCAATGCATCACACAACGTTAAAAACCGGATAACGTTATGACTTGTGGAACCAAGTCATAACATTATCCGAGATACTACTGTAGTGCCTTTTGTATTGACAGAAGGAATGAACTAAATCTTTTAAGAAATGACTCATAAGTAATATGAAAATACGATTATTATTTTTTCAAAATGTTAGGCTTTAGCTTCATCAAATTTCTTATCCTTCTGTTGATATTAAAGTAGTGGTTTTAATTTAAAGCAGTAGTCGATTAACCATGTTAATCAAATGTGATATTTCTGATTTCTGCTCACAAATGAAGGCAACTACCCTACCACTAAAGAAAAATTCTGCCATGATGTTGTTCTTCTCCTTGTTATTTGAATACCCTATCAGTGATGGCAAACCTTGGCACTCCTGCTGATCAGAGCTTCTGGGAATTGACATTCAAGAACATCTGGAGTGCCAAGTTTTGCCATCACTGTAAGTGATGTGAAAAAGCAAATGTTGGGTTTGAAACATACATCCTGGAGCAGGGATTCTCAATCTGGGCCTGTGGGCCAGATGCAGCCCAGGGCACCATTTTATGTTACCCCCACTGCCTCCACCACACCAGGAAGTGCTATGTGGTAGAGGAAGGGCAAAATGGCCATCTGGGGCCCCCAACCTGTCTGAAGGAGTGTGACCTGGCCCCTGGCTTTAAAAGGTTGAGTACTCCTGTCCTTGAGAAAAAAAAGAAACTGAAGTGTTTACGAAATGGATTGAAAGAATAAATACTGAACTCTTGTCTGTATTCTTTTGTCTGGAACAAAATCCACAAATGGTGGAATCGCTGCTGATTGCTGATGTGAGCAGCCTGAAGAGTACTCAGAAAGCAAAGCCAATGACTTGATAAAGAAGAACCACAATAAATCCCACAGGGCTTCAAAACAACCCAGATGCCAAACGGCACAGCCTGAAAAGTAACCAAGGGGTTGGGGGGGGGAGGGAGGTGGACGACAGGTGATGAATAATGAAAAATGCTTAGGATGGGGTTGCAAAAGTCAAAATAGTTTTCATTGATTTAGCCAGGACGGAAAGAAAGCAGTAGGGGACCATGCTGTGCTATTCAGTATTGTAAAAGGAAGTCAGCAAAAGCCCATCTTGACTCCTTCTTTTAAAATTCCCCTGGATCAGGAGGACGACAGGACACTCAATTAAATGAAAGGGCAGCCAATTTAGAACAAATGTGTTTTTGTGCAGCCTGGAGTCAGGTCTGGAATACAGGTTGCTACAGGAGATCATTAAGTCAAACACTGGGCAGGATTTTTCTTTCTAAAAAGAGGATTGAGGAACTAAGCAGTTACCAACAGCATAGGTCAAGCTAGGTGAGCTCAAATCAGAAGCGTAGCGTGCCTTGGCAGGGCCCCGTATAAAAATTTGTTTGGGGGCCCTTAGGAAGGGTAAAGATTTGTTTTGCTTACACACGTTGGGGGCCCCCCGTGGCCCGGGGCCCCCGTATAATTGATACGGCAGATATGGCGGTAGCTACGCCCCTGGCTCAAATGATCTCATATAGTGCTCAAATCCAAGCCTCAGGGCTCATCCAACCCCAACCTTTACCTTAGATACTTCCCCTTATTGCTCTTGCCATTGAGATGTCATATTTCAACAACACACACACACAAAAATCACACCAAAGCAGTTGAAACTCAGCAGCCAGAAAGATAGTTTGGCATCTCAATCAAGACATCAGATCACAGGGCCAGAAGGTCACATTCTCCACCTGAACATGTTCAGGTACAAATTTTATCTGAATAAAAACAAACAAAAAGAAGTATCAGTCATCCCTCAATTGAACATTGGCTCTACAGCACTAGATTCAAAAGGTGAATCAAAGGAAAATAAGATTCACCAGAAAAGACAACCTGGTAACAAAGTCGCACTAGGAAGTTATCTGTTTCTAATCATGATAGCATTTATGGTAACAGAAAGGTATCATGGTCAGCAGGCATTTGCAGAGTGATGCATTATCAGACACCAGCATGCTGGCTCTCATATGCCAGGTAAATGGAGGACACAGCTCAATGCAGTAAGCAGATGGATGGAGAAGCATTTAGATAGACTCTTATGTTTTCACATCTCTAGAGAGTTATGGAAGAAATTCACCGCGTAAGAAAAAAGTACAGCACTATGACATTACACCAGAGCATTTCAGAAAAGTAGAGTGGAAAAAGCATTGTGAAAATTTGAAAATATGAATGGCTAAAATGAGCATAACTGGAAAAATGTGTACATACATGCTTTAATCAACGAGGAAAGACTACGTCAGGAACAATGTATAGATAAATTTGCATGGGAGAAAAGTGAATTTACTGTTGAAAAAGTTTGTTTCATCCTTGTACATAAAGATGAAGAACTGCAACATGATTCTCCTCTCCCCACACACACACCTACAATGGTGGTGTACTTTATTGTATTCTTCATATGAAGAAAAGGTTTATTTTCACAAGTTAAGCACAATCACTCAAATAACCCAAAATGTTCAGAGCAACAATGGCTGTAGCTTTGTTGTGGGACTTTGTATGACATCATAATATTGTTCTCATGTGCCAGCAAATCAATTCTGACTTACAACAGTCCTTCCCAATGTTTTCTAAGTAGCGAATGCACAAAAATGGTTTAGCTTTCCCTTCTTCTAGGAGCATCTGGGACTGTGCAGTTTGGCCAAGGCTACACAGGTTGGCTCCTCTCCTGGAAGGCACAGAGAAGAATTGAACTCCCAACTTCCACTGAGCTAGCAACCAGCTCATTCCTTTCTTAACCAACCAACCAAACATTTTTTCTTTGCTGGAGGTCCATAATTTGCTTCAAAGGAATGACTGAAAGAATTTGCACAAATTATGGGAGTCTGATGGTGGTGAGAATCCCTCATCCCACTTTCCCACTGGAAGTGTGGCATCCTTCACAGCTTGAAAAGGTCCTCTTGAGAGTCTCATTGAGTAGATGGATCCCAAATGGACAAGAATGAATCATTAGCAGAAGATGATTTCTGTTAAAACACAGAGAGCCACATATTAGCAAGCATGATTCTCATGTAAAACAACATTTGGTGCTCTATGAATTTTGGGGACAAAAACAAAAGATTGTGGTTTTTCATGTAAAAACATTCCTTTTTCCACAATACTGGGCTGAGGAGAGTGATCTCTGGACCATCTGAAAATCCTCATTCCATTCTGGGACAAAATAGCCCAGTGATGGCTAACCTTTAAGAGACCGAGTGCCCAAACTGCAACCCAAAACTTACTTATTTATCACAAAGTGCCAACATGGCAATTTAACCTGAATACTGAGTTTTTTGTTTAGAAAAAAACAACAACTCACTTTTGCCACAGACCCAACAGGCTGCCATCTGTGCTGCACCCTCACACCGCATGTGATCTGCCCACCTTACCCCAGACAGGGGAGGGAGGAAGCAGTCCCATTGGGCTGCTGGGCAGAGGGGCGGGTGATATGAAAAATGTCCTCAGGTGCACATGGAGAAGGTAGGGGAGCATCCCGCCCCCACATCCCTCTGGCTTCTAATAAAGAACTCTAGTGAACTCTGTGTTGGGGCGACAATGCGTGTGCCCACAGAGATGGCTCTGTGTGCCATAGGTTCACCACCACTAAAATAGACCATAAGTTAAATGCTGTACAATGTTTTTATTTTTAGATCTGCCCTTGGTGGGTTGCTGGGAAGGTCCATCACTCTTGGGTTTGAACTATCCCATATTTGGTAGATACTCATGTCAGTTGTTGATTGACACTTGATGCACAAACACAGGTCAAGGTACTGAAGGAAAAAACATGCTGCCCTGTTCTTCTTTGAAAAATGTAACACAGAAAGTCTCTTATCTTCCACAATACCTGTCCAATGGACATAAGGAATGAATGCTTTATTGTATAAATATATCAGTCAATGTGTCATCCACATTTTATAGATAACAAAAGGATGAAGATGGTGCTGGCAGTGTCAAGGTAATGTTTTCCTCAACAAATCAGTCATTTGAAAGAGATATCTTCTACATATCTTGTGGTGTTTTAACCATCCATCCTCCACAGGAGACTACAAGGAGTATGCAAGGAGATCAAGTAAGTGATCTGTACAAAGAAGAGATGACAGATGGGAATTGTTACCAAACTTTATTACTTCAAAGAGTTAAGTGAAAGAAAAGACAATTGGATGTTTGCATATTAAATAAATAAATGAATGAATGAAAATGAGCATCCAGCTAAGTTATCACTCCAGCAATGCATTGGTGAAAACAAGAATAAACAGATCAGGCGATATATGATTTGAATGAGTTTAATATGTTTATAATCATCAGTTTACTCCCTCTTGTTTTGTCATTCACCTGGATTTTTTCAAAAATGTATGTGTAGGCACATAAGCAGACAAATAATGAGCATGAAGGAAACTCTGGGAATTGGGACTTGCAGTCAATTCAAATCTTAATAATTGCCCCACTTTCATTTTGCAGGTACATAACTCAACATGACCCACAAAGTAAAAGAATAGCACCATCTGAAAAAGTGGACAGATGGCCAAGTTGCAGGTAAAGGTGACCTTGAATGCGCATGCATGCACTCACGCATGCAGACACACACACACAGAGAGTATTTGTGGAAAGAGTTTTTCCTTCGCATTCCATCTCAACAGCACCTGCACAAAATCACTCCATGCTGATTTAATATAATCACGCCTCTGAGATGAAGAACTCTTGTAATATCTCATTTTTCACTCTGAAGTGGGATGGAGGGAACGGCTCAGTTATTCACTTGGAAACAACAGACATGAAGGCCTGCTCATACAAATGTACATTCAGGGCTTCTGTTTTATCTCATGTTTAGCACGGCTGACTTACAAGAGCACCTGGTGGGCAGTACAATTTTATTTTGTTTTGCTGCAGCCGTTACCTTTGAAACAGGACAAGAAGGTGTGATAACAAAAAATTAAATGTATCAAGACTTCAACAGTTTGCCAGAAGCAAATGTCAGAAACAAACTGTACGGGAGGCTGCCTGCTATACATTTCACCATTATTCTAGAAGTAATTATCACATGCTGGCCAGATCCTTCTTCCATCATTTTTTAAAAAGCCCTAACCTTCACAAGGCAGAACTGCGGTTTTCTGTTTCAATCAAAGACTGCTGAGGGAAACATGCTTGGCATTTGTGGCTTTCAGACTTGCTGACTTCCAAAAAAAAAAAAAAATAATAACCCATGAATATGATGTTAACCTATGTCTTGCCCTGTGTGCTCAAAAGAGACTTACTCCAAGCTAGCTGGGAGAATAAGTCCAGTTTATAATAGTAAAGGTAAAAGGAAAAGTCACCAGTTGCTTGAAAGACAGCCATATCTGACTCTAGGGTTCAGTGCTCATTTCTGTTTATAGCCAAAGGGCCAGCTGTTTCTGTGGACATGTAGATATTTCTGTGGACATGTAGCAGGTATGTCTAGACACCAGAGTGCACGGAACACTGTTTACTTTCCCACCAAAGTGGTACTTATTTGTCTACTTCTAATTTCTTGCTTTTGAATTGCTAGGTTGGCAGGAGCTGGGACAGAGACAGAAGCTCACTCTATCATGCAGTACTCAGGACTCAAATTGCTGACCTGCAAACCTTCTAGTCAGTGTCTTAGCCACTTGCAGTCCCTCCAGTTTGCAATACACAGGATCATTTTCCAGACAAGGAAGAAATGAAACACATTTTATATTCTTCTATCTTTTCTATTGGCTGGTTGGATGGAGGAGTAGTTTAGCTATCTGGCTGAGGAACCAGAGGTTGGGAGTTCGATTCCTGTCTGTACCTCCCAGGAGAAAAATCAGCTTGTGTAAACATGGGCAACCTTCACATTCCCAGGTACCTTAAAAGAAAGGAATGCTAAACCACTTCTGTGTATTTTGTAACTAGAATAGAAAATGCTGAAAAGGGTCATCATAAATCAGAGCTGACTTGACCACACATCATCATCATCATCATCATCATCATCATCATCATCATCATCATCATCATCATCATCATCATCATCATCATCATCATTCTTATTATTCTTATTATTCTTATTCTTATCTCTTCATTATTTATTATATTCCTATATCTGTGATATCTGAAAAATTCAGTCTCTTAAAATCCTGTTTAAAATAGCCTGATTTGCATTTCTTAGCCCAAAGAAGGAGGACCTGCACTCCTCCTCATGTTGTGGAACTCCATTTCTACCAATGGCTTATGGAAGGCCAAAAAAATATCTGGAGGGCCAATTTCCCTAGTTGACTGTCAGATTAATGTGCAGAACAGAACTCACTAAGCATATGATTTCGTGCTTAGCCAAATGTGGCAGTAAGCCCTGGATAGTTCAGGCACACCATTTAAAAAGAGGACTTTTAAAAGAAATGCAGATTAATTGGGGAAAAGAACAGAACTGAGGAGTGAAATTATGCCAGAGAGACACAGACTGGAAATAAACCAACCCAATCATTCCTAATGCAATAATGATAATTCTGTGCAATCAAGTCCATTTTGACATATGGGAACTCTTTCCAGAGTTTTCTAGGTACAGGATATACAGAAGTGCTTTATCATTTCCTTTCTCTGGTAGGTGCCCTGGGACTGTGCAGCTTACCCAAGGCTAAGCAGCCTCTTTCATCTCCCAAAAGGAACAGTGGGAAATCAAACTCCTAACCTGCCAGATACATGAGCCACATACCTATCCAGCCAGCTGCAATCTTTTGGCAACCAAACATAAATTCTGCTGCTTTCAATGGCTCTTTAAAACATTTCACTTTTGCCACATTGCAGTCTAGGAAATATGAATAAATGATCTATAAGTACTGAGGAAATGTTGGGTTCTGTAACATACATTAGGCATAAACCCACATTATATGCTTTATTTCCATACATGTGTAGCAGTAGTCTGGCTGTGTTTGTAGATTCTAAGAAGTTGTCATTCCTTTTCCCACATTAAAATCGTAATAGGTGTGTTTCCCTTAAGTGTGAAAGTAATTCAGCAAAGCACTAAATACTTCATGGCAGATCATTACAACCAATTCCAAAGAACAGCAATTTAGACTTTCAAAGGCACCACAATTTCCTTTCCAATACAAGTGGATGGTAACAAAATGGTTTTTAAATCATAGAAGGAAAAATAATATATGAAGGCTAGTTGATTAAAAATGCCCTTCTCTGACATAGTTATTTAATAGATTTACATACTGCCCTAATCCAGTGGACTCTGGGCAATGTACATAGCACCTCACTGACCATACAATAAAACAAGTTAAAAACAATATAAAAACAATTAAAAACTCTTAAGAACATTTGGCAATATTGCCCACCGCTGTGCCAATTTGCTATCTAAAAACAAATATAAAATCAGCATAACATTAACATTAAAATTGATTACAGGAGGGGGAGTAGCCTCAGATAAGCCAGAAAGGGAAGCTTGTTGACAATCCTGACCCCCAGACCCATTTTGCCAATCACATCTTCAGCTCTTTCCTAAATGGTAGCAACTGGGCCTGGAGACATAGTTCTACCAAGAGGTGATTCCATAATGTGGGGGCTATGACCAAGAAGGCCCTTTTCCTTGTGATGGAGAGGTGAGCCTCCCCAACAAATGGTACCTGAAGGGTGCCCTCTCGATTTGCTCATGTGGGATGGGTAGATGACCTAGGGACAATACAGTCCCTGAGGTATCCTGGTCCACACCCGGAGACATATAGGCAGCCAGTGCAGCTCCCATAGCAGTGGTGAGGCGCAGGTGAAACAACTACACCCCACCACCCTACGGGCCACCGCATTCTGGACCAACTGCAGTCTCTGGGTGGTCATCAAGGGCAGCCTCATGTAGAGCACATTACAATAGTCCAAACTGGAGATGACCAGGTTATGGGTGACCATGAGCAAGTCCTCCTGGTCCAGGAGTGGGTGCAATTGATTAATAACAAGCACTTGCCCGAAGGCCCTCCTGGCCATGGCTGTAACCTGCTCCTGGAGCAGAAACCATGAGTCCAGGAGGACCCCCAGGTTGTGCACCTGGTCAGATTGGTGCAAAAATGCCCCATCCCAAACCAGTGGTGATAACTCCTTATGGGGACCAGGTCCCCTCACCCACCAGCCACTCAGTCTTGCCGGGACTCAGCTGTATTCTGTTGTCCCCCATCCAGACCCTAACCACCTCCAGACAACTGGTCAGGACCTTGACCACATTGCTGGATCACCACAGGCAGGGACATACAGCTGAGTATCATCAGCATACTGATGATATCTCACCCTGTGGGATCAGATGATCTCACCCAGTAGATGTTAAAAAGTAGGGTCAAGAAGACCAAGGCCTGTGGCACCTCACATGTAAGATGCCAACTTGACCCAATGCCCCACACCCACACCGATCGGGTCTGGCCACTCAGGAAGGAGGAGAACCAGGTCAACACAGTGCCCTAAATCCCCAACCCCTGGAGCTAGTCCAGAAGAATTCTGTGGTTGACGGTCTCAAAAGCCACTGCGAGGTCAAGAAGAGTGAGAATGGAGCGATACCCTCCATCTTGCTCCCGCCAGAGATCATTGAACAGTGAGACCAATGCAGTCTCCATACCATGACCCGGCCTGAAGCCTGAATGGAAAGGGTCCAGATAATCCGGTCCTTCCAGGACTCCCTTGAGCTGCCGCACCACCGCTTTCTTGACAGGGTGGAAATCGGATGGTATATTTGGATAGAGGAATTTTTTTTTTAGGAGGGGGTGCACCAGCACATGTTTGAGTTGTGGTGGGAGCAGTCCCTCTCCCAGTGAAGCATTGACCACCGCTCAAATCCAACCACCCATCACTGTCCTGCCCAGTTTCACGAGCCATGCCGGACATGGGTGTAACTCACAAGCGGTGGTGCGTACACTCCCAAGGATCCTGTCCACTTCATCAGGGTCAATTGGACCTAAAAGGATCCCAGATAACCTGGAAAGACTGGCTCCTGGCCAACTCCTGTGACACGCTCTTAAACCTGGAGTTAAACTGTGAGTGAATCTGAGTGATTATATCTTCCAGATAATCAGCAAACTCCTCAGTGGTCCCCTGCCATTTGGGGCCAGATCTCCTCCTACCAAGGAGGAACCTAGTCACCAAGAACAGGGCCACTGGGTGATTATCTGCCGATGCGATATGAGCAGGAAAATACTGACGTTTCACTGCCGTTATCGCCACAAGGTAGGCTCCTATAGAGGTTCTAGCTCGTGTTCAGTCTGAGACGCTCCGAGATCTCCTCAAGAGGTGCTCTAGGTGTCTCTTTACATGGTTAAGCTCCCTTAGCTCTTCGGGGAATCAAGGGGCGGCCCGAGGCCCACGTGTGTGGAGAGTCTGTAGCAATGCGATGACATCCAAGGCCATCCATATTGCTTCCTCCTTCCTCCTCCCAGGTCCCTACGTCACAACATTAACCCTGGTTTCTACAGACTAAAGCAGGGGATCGCAACCTACAGCCTGTGGGCCAGACCATTTCATGTGGCCCACGAACATCACTCCTGCTGCCAGAAGCAGCAGAAGCATCAAGCAACATTTCATGTGGCCCACTGCCCTCACTCCTACCACCGGAAGTAGTGGAAGAAGCAGAAACAGCCCAAAACATGATGTAAATGGACCTGCAGCTGTCATAAACACATTTACGATAGCTGTGGATGTGTTTTACGGCAGCATTTATGACTGGGGAATCATCTGCCCACCCCATTTAGCTGTCTAAGGGGTCGTGGTCTGGCCCACAGTGAGAAAACATTGAGAACCCCTGGACTAAAGCAAATATTGTCATTACTGTACCTCTCTCACACACACGCCAATTAGGCTTCTAGAAATCTAATTTTGTACATCAGAGTAGTTTGGTTTTAATAAATGATCAGTGTGGTCAGATGGGGTCCAGGGAACTTGGAGGACACACTTTTAGTCCAGATGGTCACATTTTACATGCCCTTCCATGTAAATGCCATAACTAGGTTGGGGCAAAAGAGGGTTTGACCCCTGCATGTCCAGATCAAAATCCAGAGCCGGAGTTCTCAATCTTTTTAAGCGAGGGCCCAGATCACACTCCCTCAGACAGTTTCAGGGGCTGGATGGCCATTATGCCCTTCCTCCACCACATGGCACTTCCTGGTGTGATGGAGGCATTGAGGGGCCACATGAAATGGCTGGCTAGAACAGTGTCACCAGAGCCCAGTTCTGCCATCTGTTGCAGAATTTTGGATTTCTGATAAAATTCTTGTTAACTGCATAGTACAAGTGCAGAGTCCCACAGATAAGAATAGTCACATGACTCCCAGAGTACACCCATTTCTCATTAAGTGGCACAAAAAGTCTCAATAACTCACTCTGAAACATTTGTAGGAGTAAGAATTAAAAAAATACTTTCTTTACATAGGGTTGCTTGGAATTACATATTTCTTTACTGCACACATCAGTGGCTCAGTGGTTAAGAAGCTCGCCTTGTTAGCTAAAAGGTCAGCAAGTCAGCAGTTCAAGACCCGGGTAATGCATGATGGTATGAGCACCCGTCTCTGTCCCACCTCCTGCTAACCTAACTGTTTGAAAGCAAGAAATTACAAGTAGATAAATAGGGACCACTTCGGTGGGAAAAGATCTTGGGGACATGAAAGGAGCCTGATTCGGGCATCCCCTGAGCAGAGTTTCTCCAGCAAAAATCATTTCAACCCAGAATAATTTCTGACATGAAATTATTATTATACATGCTAGTAACCAATCAAACTGACCAACAGCAACCAAAAAAAACCCCCTGTCTTCAACTGACAAGAGAGGAAAACAACACAGAGGCAGGAAGGAACAATTAGTTAGTGCTATACAGATCGACAGTCACCCCAGCCCAGAAATGTCTCTCTCAGTCACTGCAACTGCAGGCAGCATATCACAAAAACACCTCTCCAATACCATTGGATTCATGATGGAGCCCCAGACAACTCTGAAAACTTATTGTGCACAACGAGGTGCCCATGCTCAATGGCTGGCATAAGAGGTTCCAGAAACAATTTCTTAGTTGTAATGCCAAGAGCTAAATCAATAAGTAAAGCCTTGGTGTTCAAATGCTGACCAGAGTGAAGAATTCTGGGCTAGAATGGATAGAAGGCCTGACACAGTATAGGAAGTTATGTTCATGTTCTTTTTCTAATGGCCATCAGGGTGATAACTAACGTGTTTTAATCCATCTGTAATTCAAATAGCTACAGGTTTGTTTGTTGGCACCTTGCGCTCACGTGCGCGCGCGCACACACACGCACACACACACACACCAGTACCTTTATCCATTGGAGCAACATTTGCAACACAAGGCACACTACATCCCCGAAGCAATGAATACCTTGTAACAAATTTTCAAATGCCAGCAATATCAAGGGATGGCCCTTTCATTTTTGCTTAAACAAATCCCTCCATTGGTGACATGAAGAGAGCAAATAACAGTTGATGCAGAGCAAATGCATTAGATAAACTCACTTGTGCAACCTCTCTAAGTATCTTTGGAAGTCCAGGGGGATTATTCTGCAGATGGCAAATTGCCTGACATGGATGTGAACTGACAAGGGTTTAGCAACCTTCAATTATTACACAGACTCATTCGCAATTTAATGGGAGAGGGGAGGCTACAGACCTGGGAACCTCACTTTAGATTATTATTCACTGGAGGACTCCTATCAGCTGTAGGGCAGGACACACATGCAGGGTTGCAAATGTCCCTTAGCATTTGAAGGTTTAAAGATTAGGAAAGGAGGAAATCAAGAGCTTTTGCATTTCGGCTTGTTCAGGTGAAAAGGTTAATCAGTCCCTGAGTGAGTTTCAGAAATTGCAACTCAAAGTGGTATTTCATCCCCATAATTTTCAGTCACTATAGACTAGGACCATGGTAGCCAACCTTGGCACTCCAGCTGTTCTCGGACTTCAATTCCCAGAAGCCCTGATGAGCAGGTGTACTGACTTGGGCTTCTGGTAATTGAAGCCCAAGAATAGCTAGAGTGCCAAGGTTCACCACCACTGGACTAGGGTGACAGCTACAATTTGGATCCAGATGTCAAAATCATGAGCAGAACTCACAGTGAACAAATAGATTCCATTTCAGGTTCCTTATAGGTACAAAGTGAGCTTGTAAAAGTTAGTTTTTTAGAACAGCGTTTCCCAAACTATGTTCCACTGAACACTGGTGGACTTTAATTCTCAGAAGCCTAAGTCAATACATTGGCTGATCAGCACTTTTGGGGAATTGGCTTAGGCTTCCGGGAATTGAAGTCCCAAAACCAAAGACTGGGAAGCTCTGCTTTAGAATATCACTGTAAGAATCTCTTAGCTAATATGGCCAATAATCTTTTGATCAAGTTGATTCCAAGAGTTCTTTACAAAAAGTAACCATTCCTAGTTCAGGATATCATTGTATCTCTTCTTATGCCAGATCATGTTAAATCTGCTCAGAAGTCTCTAAATTTGTATTATGGATGCTGTGAGATTCTGACAATTATCTTGTTTCTTCACTTTTAGATGATATGTGAAAGGACATGTTTTGTGCCTGTCACAAAGCAAAACCTGCACATTCTAAATGTGATAGGTCTTCTGTGGTAACATCTGAATATGTCCTGCTTTGAATGATTCAGATGACAGGACAGGAATAATCATAGTTAATCTAGGTCAGGGGAGAATAAGCAAAATAAAAGAAATGGCCTCCCCATTTCTACCACACTTAAATATATTTACAAAGGTCATGGGCAGTTAGAAGGCAGAGGTCATGTTGTGACTTAAAACTGGGTCCTGACTTAAAGAGTAAACCCATTAGCGGGGGAAATTATTAATGAAGAGTTTAAGTCTCACTGATTTCTGAGCTAGGACTTGGTCAGGATCTGGGATTTAGTCAGGATCTGCTATGCTAACTTCATGTCATTGTGCACATTGAAAATGTTACATGGGGGTCAAAGATATAAAAACAAAATGGAATTACTGGCGCTTGAGTTGTAACCAGAACAAATGAAATAATGTGTCTGTGTGGCCATTTCCCCCATTTAAAAAAAATTCTATCAGAAGCACACAAATCCCTCTGTGGGGTGTGGGCCCCATGTTGGAAATCACTGCTATATATCAAAACCACAACTCTGAGCAGTGCCTCAATTGGCACTACAAGGGTGGGGCGAGGACACTTTTTTTTTTTTACTGTCCTATTCCATGCAGCAATACAATGATCAACTGGAGGGAAAATATTGCAATTTCCCTGTACTGTACCTGCAAAAGAGCCAGACAATGTTTAATGTCAGTATCCAATATGTCATGTGTTGATATGTCCCCAAGATCTTAGCTTTATGTAAATGGCCATAAAGACACATTATTTAGTCTGTTCTGGTTACAAGCAGAGACATTACAGTAAAAAGGCCAAAAAGAAAGCCAGTAAAGCTTCACATATCCAACAGAACGGTCAGACAAGAAATATCCTAAAGCAAAAGACTGGAAGCAATCGCAAGATCAAAAGCTAAGAATGGTGTTCCGAAGTCAAAGTCCAACAGCAGTCTAAAGTCAGAGATCAGCATCAAAACATGGTTGGAATCCAGATATCCAAGAATTATACATTAGCCTCTGCAGCTTGGAACTGATGGTGCCATACAGAAGCTGCCAGAGATAGAAATCCAGTTGCAGACTAAATATTTCTAGCAGAGCCCTCCACATGTGACATGCAAGGAATCCTTTGCTATAGTTGAACCTAGTTTTAAACATCACAGTTCTTCTCTGCCTCTTGAAGCAGTGAAACCCTTGGAGAGTCAAGGGTAGTTCTGACTCTCTCCTCCAGACCTCCCATCATCTTGGGGGAAGGTTTATTTTATTTTATTATTATTATTATTATTCATACTTCTATACCGCCCTCTTTGCCAGTGTGACCCGGGGCGGTTTACAACATCACAAATAATAATAATAGTACAACTGATTGGTTAACCCTCAACCAATGCTTCTGTGGGCACAGATCTCTCCTGTGGCTTAGAATGTGATTGTTCTCATACGTTACTACATGCTGGAAGTTCTGAGACCTCATCTAAAGAGTAGTCCTTCAGCAAGATACGACAGAATTGCCTATTTCATCAACCTGGAAACCATTATGTCTAACCAACAACTACACTTTTGGGAACTGAGAATAAACCCCCACCATGCATCTCCACCTACATGTCTTCTGTCACTAAACAGAGATACATCACATATCCTGCAGTTGGCAATGACTGAGATTATTGACAAGATCTGAGAATTGACTGTGAGCTCTGAGCCAGGTACATGCTTGGAACAATGCTCTTGCTTTTAATCTCATTTCTCACCACATGTAGGAGAGTGTTTGGAACTTCAGGGCCATATCATCCAAACCAGCACTTAATCAGAAACATAAGCCACTTCAAAAAGAAAAGTGTGATAGATACAGCTTTCATGTTGCAAGCCATCCAAAACATTGACTGCAAGCACTAAGCTGAACAGACACGAAGCATGCATGTATTCACAGAATGAATATTAACAACTCACATTCCTGCAGAACACTTTTATCCAGAGCCACATAAAGCTGATCATGGGATTCAATTGTAGTCAGCAGCACACAAAAACTGTGTAATGTCAGCCAAGATGTTCTGAATACGGTCAGAGAAATTGGGTTGTTATGGGGCCAACAGTAAATTCTGTCTCTGAGCAATGAAATAGAATTGAACTGGTTTCGGCAACCATATATTTTTGCCATTTCAGTTTTATCTCAATGTTTCACAAAGGAATATTTCCGGCTGCTAAAAGGGCAACAACAAACTAACAGCAGGTGTTTCTAAAGAGATGGCACTCACAAGCATCTCTGGGGACCAAGGAATGTACCTCAGAACAAAGGCCAGAGTAAATCTCCTCACCAACTACAGAGAATAAAGAAGGAATCAAAAGCAAATTAGGCCAAAGCAGGTCATTATTCCTGTTACTGTTTATACAGCATATTTCACTGGATTCAAATGGCTGCCTTTCAATAACAGTACAGCCATTTCTCCAATCCCTGGAACTGCAACAAATTTGCTTATCAAAGGTTCCTTCAACATTATTTGCAGATTGAAATGCCAAATATTATCATGGCGGTCACTTAATTAAGACAGAGGAAACTTAGGCCCTGCAGTTGCATCTGGCATTCCGGGTTTCCCCAGCTGGCTCTCTTTCCTTCCCTAGGATAACTTCGACTAGCAACCTCTCAGCTTTTGTACATTTTGTCCCAAACTAAAATGTTGAAGTGGTTTTTCTGATGTTTAAAGGTTTCCCTTGCTCGAAAGCGAGCCATATCTGGCTCTAGGGTTCACTGCTCATCTCTGTTTCAAAGTCGAAAGCCAGCACTGTCTGCTTTTGCAGACGTTTCCATGGTCATGTGGCAGACATGACTAGACACCAGAAAACATGGAACACTGTTTACCTTCTCACTGAGGTGGTCCCTATTTATCTACTTGCAATTTCTTGCTTTCGAACTGCTAGGTTGGCAAGAGCTGGGACAAAGACAAGAGCTCATTCCATCCTGCAGTACTCGGGAATTGAACTGCTGACCTCCTGCCTTCCAATCAATGTCTTAGCCACTTGAGCCACTGCAGCTGCTGGTAAAAATGCTTTGGATTAGCGTTTAAGACACTGACCTTGATGACTAGGAGGTTGGCAGGTCAGTAGTTCAAGACCCGAGTACTGCATGATGGAGTGAGTTCCCATCTCTGTCCCAGCTCCTGCCAACCTAGCAGTTCGAAAGCAAAAAAATTGTATTAGAAATATACATACCACTTTGGTGGTAAAGTAACAACATTATTGTGATACCTGCCACATGACTATGAAAACATCTGCAGATGCAGACAACTGGCTATTTGGCTGTAAATGGAGTTAGAGTTGGATACGACTGGCTTTCGAACAAGGGTGACCTTTACCTTTACCAAAAAATGCTTTAGATGAGGATCATACACTGGATGCGGAGAGATCATACATTACAAATCAAATTGGTCTGAGTCAGGCCAATTTGAATGAGGTCCAAATTAAAGCAGAATGCCCAAATTTGGTTCTGGGGCAAAAGGATGTGAATCGACAAGCCAGTCTGATAACATGTCCACATTGTTTCTTATGGAGGAGTCTGGGATTGCCGATTTTCAGGCCACTTAACTATAATAAAGGTAAAGGTAAGGGTTTCCCTTGCTCAAAAGCCAGTTGTATCTGATAGGTGTTCAAAATGGAACACTCAGTGGCTGATTGTATCACTCAGGTGTCCACAATATGTGGACAATGAAGGCAGGAGTGGCCCCTGAGAGCTCTAACTCCCAGCTAAATGTCCTGTTTGGACATGCTCTTCATCTGAGACAGAAGCAGAATACAATCAGATGGAGAACAAACTGTTTTAGTCTACTAGTTTTTTAAAAAGCAAAAGGTGCCCAGTACAGAAACTGTTCAAGCTACCAGTCTCAAATCTGGCATGTTTGGTACTCACTTTGAGGTCTATCATGTCTCCAAATTGCATGTACAACACTGGATAATCACAAAAGTTGTAGCAATGTTTAGTGTATTGATTTCATAAATATACAGAGTGATGTGATTTTAGAGAGATATGGGGAGAATGTCTAGACCAGAGATGATAAACCTTTTAGTGACTGAGTGGCCATAATCAACAGACTGCCATCAGTGCCATAGAGAGGTGGGGCAAACTCTGTACTGGAGGGAGGGAGGGAGCACTCCCATTTGGCTGCTGGGCAGAGGGACAGGGTAAACTCTGAGCTGAGGTGACAGCGTGCATACCCACAGAGAAGGCTCTGAGTGGCCCTCTGGCATGCATGCCATAGGTTTGCCACCACTGGTCTAGACTATGTCTTGGTGAAAGGGAAAGGAATAAAGCCAGTACAAGATGTATTTGGGGGGGGGGAATGAAAGGGTGAATATGAACAATTAATGATATAAAAAACACTTAATGAAGAAGGTTTACAAGTCCTACATGTGGAGGGTGCCTGTAGTGTACTATTAGTATGTTTATTTTAGTATTTGCATGTTGCCTTTTTCTCTTTAAAAATTAGAGAAAATTAAAATTAAATATACAGAGTGATTTAGATCCAAAGCTCTGATGAAGTCATCTGGGGCCTTCACGCTAACAGGCTGGATCAAGATTAAACCTTGATTTGGCCTTCAAATCAAATCCAAAGACACATGCACAACCTGAGTTGAAATACTTTTCCTAGCACCTCAGATATACTGGCAGTAAGCACTTTTGGCTAAATTAGAATGGTAATTTTGATCTATTTTGGCTAAAACTGATATGCAGTTCTTTAGAACTTTCCTGAAATTGAATTAATTTCCCAAACAAAAAACTTCCCCATTCTTGATCTATATTAGGGCTGGACAAAATGTGCTCTTCAAGATGTAAACAGTACTCTGCTCCACACCTTTGGAAGCTCCTAGACACCCCCAGGTAAAAAATAATCAATTTTTGAGTGGGGGAAATACATTTTTCTTGGTTCCACAAAATGGTATTCTGGGCTGCCCAAATCTTCCCCTGGTTCCCAAAACCGCCATAACAAAACCAGATGTAATATAGATGTGGCCTGTGGAGAACATTCAGAATGGAAAATTGGCTTTCAGATAATCCAGAATTGCCCAAGGACTACTCTAGATGTTAAAAAAGAGCTGGAGAGCAATATTTTGGATGTAAAACCTTTTGAAGCAAAAGCCTGGTTAGGACTTGATTCCTTAAATTGGAAGTTAGTTTAAAGTCCTCCCAGTTTGACACCCTGAAGCCAGATATCTGGAAATGTTCACTGGCTTTTCTCCATATTTAGCCAAGCCCAGAGTAAATCCATGAAAACAGTGAGACATAAGTTAGTCATTACTAACTTGCCCCATTAACTTCATTGGATCTACTTTAAGCATGAGTAAGCCTGGATATGGTCAGTTTTTCTTTAAACATCATTCCAAAGGAACAAGAGCAAAAGTAATAGCTACAACAAGATCTCAAAATGGTGGAAATGTATAGATGAGGTATATGGCTGATTCTACCCAATCAACGAATCCAAAATTATGTAGACAGTGAGATTCCTGATGACAGAGAGTAATTGGAGGTTTGAAATACTATGACAATGCATCTGAATAAACTATATTTTCACACAAGTGATAGCAAAAATAGTCAAAATGGACACTTATAAAAGAAAAGAGAACTACTCTAAATGAAAACACCATTCACTGTGTATGTTCACCAGCATTGCTGCAGCTAAACAGTACAATGGCCCTTGACTCTACAGGAAGGCTCTTGATCCTTCAGTAAGGCAGAATATGCTAATCAAATTCTTTTAAAATTCACTAATGAGCACGCTCAATTCTTCCATACTTTTAATCCTCCCTTTTCATTTCCATAAAGGAGATGTGTGGACAGTGCTACGTATTGTTTGAATCTGTTATAAGCAAATTTGGCAACTGTTTAACTGGAATAAAATAAAGAAATGTGTATTTCACCAATGTCTTCCCCCCTTCCCTGGCAACAAGATTTTTTGATCCAAATTTGAAAGCATATTAAACATTCAAAGGCCTTTGAGAGAGGGACAAATTGGGCACTTCTACTTGTGTTTGTATTGTACACCCTCAAGTCATATCTTCTGGTTACAGTAAAAAGGTGACAGTTTCCATGGCTATGCAGAGATTAGAACTCAGGTCTACCGACTCTTAGCTTTTTACTCTATCTAGTACATCACACTATCTCTTGGGGCTTACTTTGTAATGGTAGAGAGGAATGTTTGCCTGTCATGTAGCAAAGAAAAAAGAAAGAAAGAGGAGCAATTAGTTTCTCCTCCAATTTGATTTGTACTCTGGATATAAGTATATTTGTAAATTCATTTTACTTGAATCAGGACTGAATCTGGCCATTCTGATTCATCAGTCTGAATCAGGCCAATTTGGTTAGAAATTCAGAACACATGCAATTCGAGTGCACAACCCTAAAAACAAAACAATTGCAATCACCACAACAATCATTAATCAATAAATGTCAAAACAGCTTTAAAAGCCATCCACTTCTTAAAATAGAAAACATAGAACTTGACTGCATCTCTTAAGTGAGTAACACAGGAGAAAGCCAAGCAGATCTAGACAGGTTTGTAGTAAGACAGATGGTCACTTAGCCAGATCCTAAGCCATTTTGCAGCTTTAAAGAATAAAACCAACACTATGAATTTGACTCAAAAGTGAAAGACACTTTCCAATCCACTTTGAAGCCTCTGTTTGGTGACTTCAGATGCACTCTACTGAGCTATGTTTCTGCATATACACAGTTGTAGGTCCAAGCTCCACTGTGGCTTGTCCACTCGATGAATTGGCTACCAGTCTTCAAAATGCTTCACCTTTCTCAGGTACAATGTACCCAATGTCCATGGCTTTGCCCCAGTTACCAACCTTTAGATGGCACTGAAATCTACAGGGTGGCCCGTAAGTCCCTACCCAGCCACAAAGAGAGTAGGGCTCTGCTGGGGGAGGGAGGAAGCGCTCCCATTGGGCTGCCGGGCTGAGGGGCGGGGTGAACTCTGTGCTGGGAGGAATGAGCAAACACTCCCATTGGATTGCTGGGCAGAGGTGCATGTGCATGTGCCAATGGAGAGGACAGGTAGGGAATTGTGGGTCAGATAGGGACTTATGGGCCACCATGTAGATATGAATCTACTGATGGGTATTAAGAAAAGAAAGAGCAACACTTCCCAACCCTCTTCGCTTCCCTTTTTTCAAAAGCATAAACCTTTTCTTTCTTTTGGAGAGATATCATGCTCCTCTCCTCCTTTTTCATGAGGAACTTGTGGCCATGCCTCACAAAAAGTGTGGATAAGAGATTGTCTTGTTTGTCATGGCTGCCGAAATAACCATTTTACAGCCCTTGCAGTTCTTAACCATTTCCCCTGCCTGATGTTGTATTTCTGAAGTTTATTTTAACTAATGCCATCTCCTTAAGTCTGGCCAGGTCATCCTGCTATGGTAATAGAGTAGACCATACTGCAGCAACTCAACACCGAATTTCAGGCAGTGGTTAACTGACCTGATAACCCTGGCTGATCACCATGATGATTGCCAATATTCAGAATACGGCAGAAGAAGAAGAAAAATGCCATTTCCCTCCTTGCTTCTTCACAGATCTTCAAAGTTTCTCTTTAGTCCATTTTTATCTTTTCCAACGTAGAAATTTGACAAAGACCAATAGCCCCTGCGGACTGTGGACTGCATTGGCTCAAGTGGTTAAGATGCTGAACTCGCTGACTGGAAGGTCAGAGTTTGATTCCTGGGTACTACATGACAGAGTGAGCTCCCATCTCTGTCCCAGCTCCTGCCAACCTAGCAGTTCGAAAGCAAGAAATTGCAAGTAGATTCAATTCAATTCAATTCAATTATTCGACTTGTATGCTGCCCCTTTCACAATGCGACTCTGGAGAGCTAACAAAGAAGCAAAATATCACAGTTACAATAAATACAATTATGATATCACAGTTACAAAATATCACAGTTACAATTATAAAGTAATTACCAAACCATTTCAAAACCAAAACTCAGAAATACATTATAAACTCAGTAGATAAATAGGGGGCACCCCAGTGGGAAGGTCAACAGCGTTCTGTGTACTCCAGTATTTTAGTCATGCCTGCCACATGTCTACGGAAACCTCTGCAGATGCAGACAGCACTGGCTCTTTGGCTATAAACACAGATGAGCACTGAACCCTAGAGTCAGATATGACTGGCTTTCGAACAAGGGTGACCTTTATCTTTAGCTTCTGAGCCTGCCATGTAAATGTTGCCTTTTAAAATTCAAGCAAAGATCAATTTCCCCCCTCCCTTTTCCCCCAATACAAAAATAAATACTGTATGTCATCTCTGCTTTTCTGTTTTAATTAGGTTATAATGTTTGAACAGAGGCAGTTAGAAATGAATCGATTGTACTCCATCTACACTTCACTGCATTTTGGGGATCACAATGAGCTGTGCCAATGTGGTCTAGGCTTTGAAAAGCCAGACTGTGCATAAACATTAATGATTCCCATTTCTAACATAAATTGAAATTTAGTAACCCAGAAATACTTCTCTTTATCTCAAAACTTGGTCCGTTCACTTCCGACATCCCTCTTGCCCACAGGGCACCTACATGGGAAGGTGTGGTGGGCGCCCTTTACCACCGTATTTATCAGCTGGAGGCCACTCAGGCGCCTCCTCCCTGTTCACCCTGATGACTTCGAGTTGTTGGATTTCTCCTTCAAGGGCCAATACTTCATGGACAGGGCCATGCCTTTTGGCTGCTCTATTTCCTGCACTGCTTTTGAACGCTTTAGTTCATTCCTCCATTGGGCCCTGGTGCAGCGGACAGGCATCCCTTGGGAGGCCCATTATTTGGACAATTTCCTTTTCTGCGGTCCCGCCCTGTCCGGCCAGTGCCCCCACCTCTTGGCGGCCTTTGGCAGCCTTATGGACACACTCGGTGTCCCTTTGGCCCCTGAAAAGACTGAGGGGCCAGCATCCTGGCTCACCTTTTTAGGTATTGAGCTGGATACCTCCTCTCAGTCTTCAAGGCTTCTGCCTGATAAGGTGGCTCGTGTTGCCACCCAGATTCAGGCTGTATTGGCTCTGCACAAGGTGTCCCTTTGCCAGCTCTAAGAGCTCAATGGCCTTCTGAATTTTGCTTGCCAGGTGGTGGCCCCGGGCTGGGCCTTTGCCCGTCACTTATGTGATGCAATGCAGGGCCTGTCCAAGCCTTCCCACCTGATCAGGGTCATCGCTGGGATCTGCTCGGATCTCCGCACCTGGCTCTTGTTCTTCCACAGTTTTAACAGAGTCTCCTTCTGGCGTTCTCCCCTGTGTTTGGGTGCCAGGCTCCAGGTCCACTCCAATGTGTCAGGCGCTGCTGCCTTTGCTATGTTCTTTGATGGCCAGTGGAGCTGTGGCATTTGACCCATCAGGGGCCGCTTGTCGGCCTTGGTCTTTTACACCAAAGCTAATGGTCATGAGGATTCCTCAAGGGATTTCCGGGTTCATAAGGTGTAGTTCCAAGATGGACTAGTCAGCAAGGGAGGCCTTGCTGAACTTGTGTCGCTGCAACCGCACTGATATCTGTCCAGTTGGCATGGCGGCTACTTTTTGTGCATGCTGTGGTTTGCTCCCTGGCTTCATGCACCAGGTTCCCCTCTCACCCAGTACCAATTTTGGGCCACTGCACTGGTGGGGGCCCCCATGGCCCAGTATTGTACCCATTTGTTTTGCATTGGGACCGCCTCATTGGACAGTGGGCTTCTCATTGTTTCCAATCCTACATTCACCCTTTCTAATGTTGAGCTGTTTGCTGTTCCTTTTCGTCTCTTTTGTCCTAGCTCCTGTGCTGCCTGAGGGTCGGTGTCAGGTATGGCTGTTCAGCCAGTTTCCTCTATTGGGCCGCCAAGCATGTCCACTAGGCCCCTTGCAGTATACACCTGGGCCTCTAGGATGCAGCCTATCTTATGTGTGAAGGCCTCCGTGGTATGCGCTGGTTCAGTTGATCCCGACCCTTGCAGAGGCCCGCTGTTGTGTCCTTCCAGACCTGCTGGTGTTGCATCTCGGGGGTAATAACCTTGGAGTGATCCCGGGTATCGACCTCAGTGTGTCCATCCGCCATGACCTCTTGTTACTGTATCAATGGTGGCCATCTACCCAGTTCCTGTGGTCCTGCATTACCCCCCGGCTTGATTATGAGGTGCCTTGTGACCTGTGGCGCCTTCACAGGGCACTGCGCAAAGTCAACCATGTGGTGGCCTATTTCCTCTGGGAGGATGGCCTTGGGTCTGTGGTCTGGCATCGGCGGATCTGGCCGGACATTCCCCAGTTGTTCCATCTTGATGGGGTGCACCTGTCTGATGAGGTCACGCACCTGTTTTTGGAGGCCTTACACTGTGGTATCCAGGCTGAGGTTGAGGCCTGGAAGGGGGGGGGATGCATTTAGGTAATGCTCCCCATGTGGCGTGTAGCATGGGAAGGGGTTAATATTGGGTTTACTCTAGGAAATTCCAAAAGGCTAACACAGGCCAGTCAGAGGTTAACAACCAGCTGGCCTGTTCAAAATTGGGTTACTAACCAGATACCTCAAAGGCAGTTTTGGATGGCTACCTTGTGAAGGAAATCTAAAAAAATAGGTATGGATGTTTAATTTGCATAAACCAATTATGTACATAATTCCAATTAACGTAGGTTAATTAGGCACTTCCCGTGCTACAACCACAGTGCAATAAGTGTTTGTTCTTCCTGCCACGAGTTAATTTGTTGATATAAATAAAGTGGCCAGTTTCTACCATAAAGATGCATGTGTTGCCTCATCATTGGTGGGTTAGTTGGGCAAATGACTTCTTCAGCTGCTGTATCCATTCCAGATATTGGCTATCATCATGGTGATAGTCTTCCTGTTCATAACTCCTTGGAACAGTTCTTCTGAGGACATGCCACACCAGTCTCTCATGTTCTTCAGCCATTAAGACAGTCTATGTCCAGGGCCTCTCTTCCCAAGGATCTTTGATTAAGACAATAATACTTTGGAAGCAACATGAGGTGGTAAGATTCACTAGAAAAGATAATCATGTGGGGGGAAGTTGAAGGCAGTGGGAGGAGAGAAAGACAAAGTACAAGCTGGGCAGACTCAATAAAGTCAGCCACATACTTGAATTTGCATGGTTGTTAGTGATAGGACCTTTTGAGCACTTACGGTAGTCATAATGTGAAATCAACTTCACAGCATGTAACAACAATTGATGAACTCATTTATGACCTAGGTCAGTGATAGTGAGCCTTGGTACTCCAGCTGTTCTTGAACTTCAATTCCAAGAAGCCCTGATCAGCAAGAGTGCTGACTTGGGCTTCTGGTAATTGAAGCCCAAGAACACCTGGAGTGCCAAGGTTCTCCATCACAGGCATAGGTCCTCAAACTTGGCTCTCCAGATGTTTTTGGATTTAAATTCCCAGAAGCCCTGATCAGCAGAGGTGCTGACTTGGGCTTCTGGTAATTAACATCCAAGAACACATGGAGTGCCAAGGTTCACCATCACTGGTCTATGCAATTAATGAAAAGCTAGGGTGTAAAGCCACTGTGTGCTGCCATGCTTGCAAATTAGGAAAATGCAGTGTGGTCCTTAAAATAATATAAAAGCAAGAGCAGGTGATAGCTTTATGAGAACACTAAAAAAAATCAAATGCCTAGCTTTCAATGAGGAAGATGAATTGTTATTTAAAGCTAGCTGTTGGTTTGGGGTTTTTAGTGGTCTAATAAAGGTATCACCTGCTCTTGCATTTTGCTCTGACTAGTATCCCAACTCACTTTTGAATCACCTGTAGTTTTCAAACATTTCTCTAAGGCAGCCCCATGTGCAGAACACTACAAAAAATAGTTTTAAATTGGTCTGGATTATACGGAGAACACCTTGTTGCCTTGTTACTATCACTGCTACACTGGGTTCTTTAAAGTCTTTTACTAACTTTTTATTCCCCTGGCTGAGCGTGCCTTTCATAAAAGAACAAGGTGGGTTGTAAAAACAAAATCACCCTCCGCAGTTCCTCTGTTGTAATTGACTCAAGCTATGAAATGATCGTGCAAGGCGTTTGCAATATACCTGCTCTGAGGAAAACAGGATGGGAGAATCGCTAAGTATTCTGTGCAGCTGCTACATTAAGGTGCAGTCACGTGCAACATGTTAGAGGTTCTTGGGGGAACAAGACCCAATGCTCATAACATCATCTTAAATTCTGTGAAGAAAAGCCATCTGCCTTCCCACCTGGGGACAGATAATTTCCTTCTAGAAGTAAATGAAAGTCAAGCATCTGTGCTTAGCCCCTTATTGCTGCCAGAAGCCTTTGATACCATTTAAACAAAAGGTTTTTATTGGCCCGCCTCACACACCAGTGTTTGATTAATCCCCCAGCTGAAAGAAACATTAGAGACGTTTCAGGAGTAATTCTGCTCTGAGCCACAAGAGAGACCTGGGGAACATTTTGAACTGCCAATTAGATGGCAGTGCTTTGAAGGGGAGGTGCCAGCCATCCAAATCATTGTCTTCGGCAAGCTTCTGATTGGCCAGACCAAATGAAATGATCCAGTTTTAGCCTGGAATTACTACAAAATACCAGGTATAAAACAGATTTGGCACTCATCAAGGCCAACCGCCTCTGGAAAATATCATTTCTTCAATCAGGAAGTTCTCACATTTCTGTACGGAACCCAATACCCTGGATTCCTTACTACCAGGGGACCCCCTTCCACTTCTGGTGACTTTGACAATCTCTTAGGAAGCCAACATAGAACATTTGCTGTTTTAGGGCCCTCAAAGTTGCTTTCCAAAGCTAGGGAAGTCCCTGGTAGGTTTCCAATTCCTGGTTGCTTCTGCTGGAATACCAACCAGGTCAGGTAGGACTGAAGAGCAATGGCCTTTCAATTAAGGGCAACTGAAATTCTCCCACCAACCCTGGCTTCACAAAATGGTATGTCTTCTTTTTAAAAGTGTTCACCAGCTTTATTGTAAAGAAAAAGTATAAAAGTCAAAAGATAAATAAGGCATTTTAAAAATAAAAAGGAACAATCATTCTAAGCTTCCATGCCAACTTCTCTCCTCCATTCCCAGCATAACAACTCCCATCTCCCTGACTTTAGTTCCACCTCTTTTTCAGATCTAGCCAATTAAATTGCAGTCCGTATTGACCATCATCTTCCTTCCCTATCCCAGGTTCCAAAAAGTCATTTCCCAGGCTCCCAGTTTTCTTTAGAAGAAAGGAATTTTCACCCAGGTACCTGAAGGCCAAACTCCTCTCCTCTGGCCACCTTGAGAAATGAACCTTAAAGAATATTAAAAATAGACCACATTCGAGTTGATTAACCCTTTCTGAGGAAGGAAAACGAATGAGGAGAAACCATTTTAAAATCTCCAAAACTTAGGCCTACTTTCAGATCTTTACAATTCCCTTTTTAGCTCAAGAACCTTCTGAGCACTGAAGGAGATATTATTTATAAGCAATAAGGACTCTATGAAACAGCCCTGCTTGTCTTAGTTATTGTGCTACCCTAGCAAGTAACATAAGAGAGACCTGTCAGACCTATTCTGTGCTTTGCTTTGGTGCCACCAGTACATCTGGCCAGGTGGCAGCACAGCAGGTCAAGCTCACCCATATGTCAAATGACCTGACTGGGTGAGCAAGCTTCTCTCTGGGCTTGTAAAGCCTTAGATCAGGGATTCTCGACCTGAGGCCCATGGGCCAGATGCAGCCCGCATCACCTTTCCATGTGGCTCCCCCACCGCCTCCACCACACCAGGAAGTGCCATGTGGTGGAGGATGGCAAAATGACCATCCGGCCCCCAAAGTTGTCTGAAGGAGTATGACCTGGGCCCCGGCTTTAAAAGGTTGATGAGTCCTGCCTTAGATGCTCCTCAGGTTAAGTGAAGGCCAAGTAACTACCCACTGCCCTGTCTTTCTTCCAGTCCAGAAAACTTTGGGATGTTTGGAAAGAAGACTCTACAATGAACATTCTCTTTTAACAGAGTGGTTATCATAAGTTATTTGCAGACAGAAAGTCATTTTAAGCCCAGTAATCTACAATCCATTTTTTAGTAAAACCAGCACAGAATGTTCCAGGACTCTAAACATAGCATATTTTCACTGGCATAACCTTTGGTGGACAGTGGCTTAGTTCTTCAGATGCATGGTATAGCTTCAGTTCACAAACTGGGAGAGGAATAGAATGTAAAATCTACTATACATGTGCAAAAGTTACAGTTTAGTGATGGTTTTAATCAGTAGTGGGCAGGGGCCAGTTCACCCCAGTTCTGTAGAACCGGTGGTAACAATTCTAGGTGGTCTCCTGGGGGGGGGGGCGTTAGTAACCTTCCTGGGAGACCACCCGGGGTGGTTAGTTTTTTTTTTTAGGTGACCAGTTCAGTCACCTCACTGGATGCCCAACTCTGCAGCCCAAAATGGCTGCTGGTGAGTGCACATGTGTTAAAATACCAATTGGCACATGCATGCCTCTAGTACTGAGCATGCATGCGTCATTTGGTATTTTAACGCATGCACACTCACCAGCAGCCATTTTGGGCTGCAGAGTCGGGCAAGCGGAGAGGCCCTCATTGGCTTCCTTGGAGGTGCGGCGGTGGCAGCCCTCACTTGAGTTTCCCCATGCCGCGCTGCGATGGCGCCCTGCACTGCCGCACCACTTCCACTCACTGCTGCATGCTGCCGCTCGCCACTGACACCGCTGCTGCTGACTGCCACTTGCCCCTGCTGCTGCTGCTCACCAACGTCGATACTGCCACCCATCACCGACACTCGCCACAGATGCCGATGCCTGACGCTGATGCTTGCCATTGCATCAGGCCAGGCTGCGGCACACTGCCGTGCCAGGCCAGTACAGGCCATGCCACCGCCGACCCAGGCCATGCCGCCGGGCCGAGGCCACTCTGCACCACTGTTGTTGACACCTGCTCTGCTCCCCAGGGTAAGTGACTCAGGTTTGGGTTTGGGGTGGGGGGTGGATTATGTATTTACTGTGTGTTTTTGTGTGTGTTTTATGTCAATTTAATTTGCATTTAATGTGCATTTATGTGTTTTTATGTCTATTTAATGTGTATTTTAATTTCTATTTTTATGTGTTTTATGTGTATTTAAATTGTATTTAATTTGTATTTTAATTATTTTTATGTGTATTTAATTAGTATTTTATGTGTTTTTATGTGTATTTAATTTGCATTTTTATGTGTAATGTATTTTTATGTATTTTTTTAAACTTTGGTTCCGCCCATGTCATTGGCTCCGCCCATGATGTCATGATGTTGGTTCTGCCCATGATGTCATTATGTTGGCTCCGCCCACAGTCTGTTAGTAAAAATTTTGGCTGCCCATCACTGGTTTTAACTATGTTCTGTTTATGGAAGCTTTATTTTATACATCTGGTAGCCTGGCATATGGTGGTCCGTGGGGTCACACTCAACTGTGTGACTGAACAACCAAAAAGAAACAGGCCACAAGACATGAAAACATGAAACAGAACATAAAACAGGTTTGCTTTTAAGGAGTCACAAGGCTGATAGTTGTTTTTGCAATTCTGGAAGGTGGTTCCCATAGCACAAGCCCAGGGTTTATAACCTTGAGATTTTGGGAAAGAGCTATTCCAGCACTTGAAAAGTTGTACCTTTCTTCCTTTATTTGGTTTCAGAAAATCATGAGACATGACAGATGATAGGAAAGGAGGGGGGAGGGGGGACAATAAGAACTGCAAAGAAGCAGTTAAGTAAAGGTAAAGGTCGCCCTTGCTCAAAAGCCAGTCATATCCGACTCTAGGGTTCAGTGCTCATCTCTGTTTACAACCAAAGAGCCAGTGCTGTCTGCGTCTGCAGACGATTTCCATGGATATGAGGCAGGCATGCCTAGACACTGGAGTGTATGGAACACTGTTTACCTTCCGACCGAAGTGGTACCTATTTATCTAGTTGCAATTTCTTGCTTTCGAGCTGCAAGTTTGTCAGGAGCTGGGACAGAGATGGGAGCTCATTCTGTTGTGCAGTACTTGGGTCTTGAACTTCTGACTTGCTGCCTTCTAATCAGGGGGATACTGGCGTGTAGTTTGCACTGTTTTTACTTCAAATAATTTTAGATAATCTTTTAAACTTCATGTTTTTATATGTTTTTATCTTTTACCTCTGTTTTATGACGATGTAAGCCGCCCAGAGTCGGGTTCTCCCGAGTGGGGCGGGGTAATAAATTCAATAAATAAAAATAAAATAAATAAATAATCTGTGTCTTAACCATTGAGCCACTGCAGTCCTTAAAGAAACAGTTACTACCCAGTTAAACCCAAAATGAATAAAGAGATGGGTGGCTACCCCCAAATATGCAATAACCACCGCCCCCAGATATTATGAAAGTAATTTACAGAGTTTAGAAAAGCTTGCCCTCTCCTTCTCTCTCCTCCCCAGCCAAACACAAGAAGATATAAAAATATGAGAAGATGTAAGATGAATTTGGTCAAAGAGTTTTCTAGTCCAGAGTGGAGCAAAACATAGTTGATAAGCCACATGCAGCCCACCAGAAGAGCTTTTTTGCAGCCCAAAAATATTTTAAATTAAAAATGGGATCACGAGGTAGATATTAAAATGCAAATAGAAAAGGCCAGATCTTTCATTAAAATGCGACATCTGTTATGCAGTAGAGATGTAACTCTTGCTATGAAGATCCAAGTAGTGAGATGTTACATTTTCCCAGTGTTGCAATATGGAGTCGAAGCTTGGACATTGACTAAAGCATCTGAAAATAAAAGTCAAAGCTTTTGAAGTGTGGATCTACAGACTGTTGCTAAGGAAATCATGGGTTGACCATGTGACTAATGTAAAAGTATTGCTCTCTTGGCTGGATGGATAAAGAGCAAGAACTGTTTAAGATCATTGAACAAAGAAAACTCCAATACCTTGGACATAACACAAGGAATGAAATGAAGTACTGTATAGAATATGCCAACTCATTATGCAAGGGAAGATCCTTTGGAAGAGAGACTCCAGACATAGACAGATCTCATAGCTGAAGAATCTGAGAGACTGATGTGGAATGTCTTCAGAATTATTATTCTGAGGAGTTAAGAACAGTAAAACTATTGCCATGATGACAGCCAATATTTGGAATCTATATGGCACAAGAGGAAGAAGATGACAAAGAAGATGAAGATGATAATGAAGAAGAAGACAGTGATGACAGAGCATCCATTTTACACACAAAATTAAAATGGTGTCGAAAAAGATTTTATGTCTGCTAATGCATGTCACCAGGAAAAATATTTTTTTTCCATTAGGGAAGTCCTTTTTAAAAAAAAACAAAGAGATGCCTCTGAGTCAATCATAAGCCATACAGCAAAGCAGTAAAGCTGAACATAACACATTATAGAAGCCCTTTGAACATAATGTATTGTGGGGAAAGGCCATGTACAGACTGATGGATGTAAGCGAATTCTTAAATTGCTCATACTGCCTCACAAAATCCAGACTTTGAGCAGTAAATGAGGCCAAGAAGATTTTGAATGTTCTTTGAGAGTTGCCAAATACATTTCTGACTTACTTGAGCAACTACTGAGGTGTTTCAATTTGAACAAATTATTAGATATCTTCCCTAAAGTTTTCTGAAGTAGATCTCCCCCACTTCCCAAGAAAGAAAGATATCATCGTGGTGTCTGTTTGTGGAAAAAATATCAGAGCTTCTGACTGAGTGACTAATAGAAAAAGCAAAAACTAAAAGAGTAAACTATACCACCATCTCTGTTAAACCTCTGCATTTGTAAAATGATGTAAAATTTGCAAATTACTATGACCTTGTTTACATTGAAGTTAAACCTAGAAAAGCATCATGCCCTAGAGCAGTAGTTCCCAGTATGGGGCCCATGCCCCACAGGGGGACTTCAATTCCCAGAAACCTAAGTCAGTACATTGGCTTATCAGTGCTTTGGGGAACTGAGGCTTCTGGGAATTGAAGTCCAAAAACCAAAGGTTGGGAAACACTGAACTAGAGTGAAAATGTGGAGTAAGTAGAATAATATGTTATCTGAAATAGTGATTCAATTTATCTGTCCAAGTTATCCTGCCAAGTTCACTAGATGCCCTCTGTGTTTTATTATCAAAAGGGAGGGAAAAACATCTTCCAAACAGGTATCATTTAATCAAACTCCACTTGAGAGCTTAGAAAAGTTACATTTTTGGACTTGTATTCCCAGATCCGCTCCTGGTAGCCAAGGCATATAGATGTCATAATGCATAAGATTAATATTTTCAGCTTGAAAAATTTATTTCAAAAATTATTGTAAAATGCTTTGAAAAGAAGGTATTTGAAAGTAACAAGGTGTTATTGGCTACATCTAAAAAGTAACTTCAAAAGTGCTTGTTGTGCTGTTAACCAAAGGCAACTTAGTTAGAACTGTTGCGTAGCTCAGTAGTTTAGGCCAGAGGCTCAGAGTTCAATTCCCCACTGTGCCTGCTTAACAGGGGATGGACTTGAAGATCTATAGCAGTGATGACCAACCTTTGCACTCCACGTGTTCATTGACTTCAATTCCCAGAAGCCCAAGTCAACACACCTGCTTGATCAGGGCTTCAGGGAATTGAAGTTCAAGAACATCTGAAGTGCCAATGTTGGCCATCACTGATCTATAGGGTCCCTTCTAGGAGTGCAGTTCGAAGATGATGATTATATGTAATGTAACTTTCACTCTCTGATTTTGTTTTTCTATTGCAAGCAGCCAATGCAGCAGATTCTAGAATAGGAGCCAGCTCCTAGCAGGATGTCAACAGCAATCCACCAGCATGAATGAGACATGGTGAGGAAAAGTTAACAGTTGTATATGAACCCTATGGAGAGCCACTCTATCTCTGACTTGCAAAAGCCACACATTGCAGGATTCCAGCCATGATCTTTGGCTTTAGATCACTGCAACAGTTGCTGAGTGCCTAAGACCAGATCTGCAGTGTCTGCATCTGGAGAGACATGTTGATTTTCTGACTCATTGCAATATTTTTAAATAAAAAAATGCTTAGCAACTTTGATTTCATGGTAGATGCTAAATTAATCCAAAATGGTAAGTAATATTTACACATTCTTTGAGAATCTCAACTTTAAATGGCTTTCAAAATGAAGCAATAGCTCATGTACACCCAGGTAATTATTGCTACATCATATCTTTTTCTGGCAGATTAGAAAGGCCTTAAGCATTAAATCCAAAGGATGAAAGAAATCTGAAGATTTTACAGTCCAATATTCTGCTATAAAAACATGATATTCTGGAGAATATCTTGCATCTGGACCACACCTTGACACCACAACCTCTCAATAAAAACATACAAAAAGCAAGAAATGCTGTTCTCCACCTTTCTAGTTATAAATTTATTACCGTATATACTTGAGTATAAGCTGAGTTTTTTAGCCCCAAAAATGAGCCCCCAAAAGGGGACTCAGCTTATACTCGGGTCAATGACCACAAGAGTCACAAAACTGCGTCGGATTGAGATGTGCTAACAATTTAATTATTTTTACCATATTTTCATGTATTTTGATTATTGAACCTCACTAGCAGCTGCTGCATTTCCCACGCTCGGCTTATACTCAGGTCAATCTATTTTCCTGGGTTTTCAGGCAAAAAATAGGTACCTTGGCTTATATTTGGGTCAGCTTATACTCGAGTATATAGGGTATTTATTAACAACAATAACACAATTTAATTTGATCTTTTTAAACATTGTGAGATGCCTTAAGCCTCTATCAGGAGAATTTAGGCCCATAAATGCAATCAATCAATCAATCAGGTCTCTTGCTGATTAGATCAATCTAATGAGGATCTATACCAGTATTTCCCAGCTTTTGCTTCTTGGACTTCAATTCCCAGAAGCCTAAGTAAGTACATTGGCTGATCAGTGCTTTGGGAAATTGACTTAGGCTTCTGAGAATTGAAGTCCAAGAACCAAAAGTTGGGAAACACTAATCTAGATAGTCATGCATGACCTTATACCAGTGTAATTACTATTGCTAAGCTTTAAAGCTTCCTAACGTACAAAATGCCAAGCAGAGGATGTTATCCTTATAGCTGAAGACAAAACCTTCCGACTGCATATTGGAGAGAGCAGAACACACAAGAGTCCAGTCCCAATGCCTCACTGAACTAAACAATTTTTTTAGCTCATTCATTCTTGGGTGCAATCGCATTGATGCCCATTCTTTGGTGCAACGTATGAATTTGGCCCACAGAATGACTGGCCATTAAAATGAAAGGTTACTACAAGATGAAATATGTTCCTATAGTTCTGGATGCTACTTCTACCAAGTGCACAAAGAGAGAGAGATTTATGCTTACCCTGCAAACTAGATCTTATTATAGATCAGTCGTAATTAATGGACAGTTCCATAGTTCTTCATATTATGTCTCTTAGATCAACTACACATATAAATGTTGGTTTGTGTTACAGCCAAGATAGTAAAAGAAGAAAATATTCTGGGGAAATTGTTTCACAGATTAAACAGACCTATTTCCCCTGACTTGGATACATTCACACTGAGACACAAATACAGTGGAACCTCAAGTAACGTAATTTTTTAGTTACAAAAGAAAATCCATTGGAAATAATGACTCCAGTTAAGGATTTAAATCACAAAAAAAATCCTAACTAGAAATGCTGTTTCCCATAGGAATACACTGAAAACCAATTAATCCATTCCAGAGGTCAGAAAAAAGGTTTTCAATGCATTTCTATAGGAAACTGCATTTTGAGTAACAATTTTTTTGTAATACAAAACTCCCGAGGAATGCATTAATTTTGAGGGTGGGCAAACGGCATCCCCTGGCTACGGCTCTCAGACAGAGACTGCTATATCAGCAACGTCTTGTTCTAAAGGCCTTGGCAGTAGCACCACAAAGCTTTGAAAATAACTTCTCATGCCACCAAACCCCTGCCTGCCCTGATCCTGTGATATCACAACATTCTTCACTCTGGTCTCGTATTTCCATCCTGAAGACCCCAGGAATGGGATGCTTATTGTATGATCAACCCTACAAGTCTCTCATCTCCACCTATCCCCAGCTGGTACCAAGACTTACCAGCTGAACATGAAGATGTTTGCATGTGAGCTGTGCTTGTAAAACACTGCTACATCCAAAAGCTGAGGGAGCACATCATCTTGAGTCACAGGAAGTCCAGGAGCAGAACATGATCATCCCCAAATCTCCTGTTGCACAAAGCCTGGAAGGCAATTCCTTATGACCTATAAGTAAACCTTCTACAAATTCCAGCAGAATTACAGAGATAAATGTTGTAGTGACTAAACAACAAAACCCACCTTAACCCTTGCCTGCCCCCATCCTGTGACATCAAAAAAGCCCAGCCCCATGATCTACATCAGTACAAAGTTTAGAATCTGCTGAAATCCAAAGGCTTGAACTTCCCAATTGTTTGAACTTGGAATAAACTTAGAACTTCAATAAACCCACTAAATTTCAGTGCTCAAGGGAGATGTCATAGGAGATGTTGGCTAACTTTCCTGAATTCCTTCAAAAAAAGACATGAAGTTATTTCTGGTGTTTTGATCTTGAAACAGAGATTTGTACCATGAATGTGCATACTAGCTCTTCCAAAATGACATTTTGTCTGCCTCCTTTTTTTTTTTAATTTGGGGGGAAATAGGGCCAACCCAGTGTTCTAAATGTGACATCTAACAATGATTCCTGTACTCATCTGGATATTGTCAGGACTGATCCAAAAACACAACTGACACCCATCAGAGAAGCCATAATAATTATTTCCTTTGGCCTTTACTGTACAATAAGTAATGGCCAGTTTGGATCCACAATCTGGGGATTAATTAAACCAGATGAGAGGAAGCAATAAAAAGAAAATAATCCAGGATAAGAAACAAAAAAGAGAGAATTTGCCCACAGGAAGGGAAAGCAAAAAGAGAGGAAGAAGAGGAAGAAGTTTCATAAATCAGAAAAATAGGCTGGTTCAACAGCCTTTGGGATGATGAAAGACAGAGATACTGTTATGTTGTCCTGATGAACATCAAAGGCACTGGCAAATCCGTTAAAAATAGAAAGGTCCAGAACAAGAAAAATAAATAAATATGGAGTCCATTATATTAAAAAGCTTAACTAGGATACAATCTTAGAAGAAATTAACCCTGACTGCTCCTTAGAAGGTCAAATAGTAAAGATGAAGCTAAAGTACTTTGGTCATCAAATGAGAAGAGAGGATTCGCTAGAGAAAGCCTTGATGCTGGGAAGGGTGGAGGGCAAAAGAAGAAGGGGGCGGCAAAAATGAGATAGCTAGATGGTATTGTAGACACAATGGACACAGAGCTGAGCAAGTTGAGGTGGATGGTAGAAGACAGAAGTGCCTGGCGGACAGTGGTCCATGGGGTAGCAAAGGGTCGGAATCAATTGTGCGACTGAACAACAACAAAATGATGCATATAATAGGTAAGGACATTGGTTGATTCTCATCAGTTTTCATACTTCCTGGACGTTCGAAAGCATCATCCTACTACAGCTTCATTAGGGATATAGAAAGCTGTCTTATGCTGAATCAGATATTTGTGGTTGGTGAGTTATATACATTGTAGGTTGCCTTTTTCCAGATGAGGGGACCTGGCAGCTCACAATGTTAAAACACAATAAATTACTGGCTAAAAAGCAGTTAAACTTGCAATAATAATTTTTGTTGTTGTTCAGTCGCACAGTCGATTCCGACCCTCTGCGACCCCATGGACCATTGCCCGTCAGGCACTCCTGTTCTCCACCATCCCCCTCAACTCGCTCAGCTCTGTGCCCATTGTCTCTACAATCCCATCTAGCCATCTCATCTTGGGCCGCCCCCTTTTTCTTTTGCCCTCCACCTTTCCCAGCATCAAGGCTTTCTCAAGCGAATCCTCTCTTCTCATTTTATGTCCAAAGTACCTTAGCTTCATCTTTAGAATTTGACTTTTTAAGGAGCATCCTGGGTTTATTTCTTCTAAGATTGACCTATTTGTTCTCCTTGCTGTCCAGGGGACTCTCAAAACTCTCCTCCAACACCACATCTCAAAGGCATCTATTCTTCTGCGCTCAGCTTTCCTAATGGTCCAGCTCTCACAACCATTCATTACCACCAGGAATACCATTGCTTCAGTGATGGGATGATAAAAAATTTAGTACCCCACCCTGACGTCATCACAGTGGGGGCGGAGCTAACGTCATGACGTCATGGGTGGAGCCAACGTCATGACATCATGACGTTGTAGGCGGGGCCAAAAATAAAATAAATAAAATAAAAATAAAACACACACACACACCCCTCAAACCCCCACCCCCACAAAACCGTTAATAAAATAAATAAATAAAATAATAATTAAATAAAAATACACCCAAACACCCACCCACCCCAAACACAAACCCCTCTTACAATGGGGACCGTTGGGGCTGGCCCCGAGCCTTGGTGCCCGGCGGCGCGCCTAGCCGGGCGGCCCTGCGCTCCCGGCTGCAACTCTCCATGGGCGGCCCCGAGCCTTGGTGCCCGGCGGCGCGCCTAGCCGGGCGGCCCAGCGCTCCCGGCCGCAACTCTCCATGGGCGGCCCCGAGCCTTGGCGCCCCACGGCGCGCCTAGCCGGGCGGCCCAGCGCTCCCGGCCGCAACTCTCCACGGGCGGCCCCTAGCCTCGGCGCTCCGCGGCGCGCCTAGCCGGGCGGCCCCGAGCTGCCCATGGAGAGTTGCGGCCGGGAGCGCTGGGCCGCCCAGCTAGGCACACCGCCGAGCGCCGAGGCTTGGGGCGCCCGTGGAGAGTTGCGGCTGGGAGCGCTGGTCCGCCCGGCTAGGCCCGCCGCCGAGCGCCGAGGCTTGGGGCGCCCGTGGAGAGTTGCGGCCGGGAGCGCTGGGCCGCCGGGCTAGGCACGGCTCCTCCTCCTAAGCCCTCCGCCACTGCCAGAGCCACTTCAAAATGGTCCGGCTCCGGCAAAAACAAGTGCGCATGCGCAGAAACAGAATCTGACGCATGCGCAATTTAAAATTGCAGCACGCATGCGTCAGATTGACTTCTGCGCATGCGCACTGAATTGGAGCCATTTTGGGTCCAATTTAAAAAAAAATTTTTTTCTTTTTTTCAGGCGTCCGGAACCGGACGCCTTAAAAATAGACTACCCTCTCGGAGAACCCTCCGAAATTGTTCTTACCGGTTCCAGGGAACCGTCTGGAACCGGGGACATCCCATCACTGCATTGCTTTGACAATACGAATTTTTGTTTTCAATATGATGTCTCTACTTTTCATTATGCTCCCCAGGTTTCTCATCGCTTGCCTCCCAAGAATCAATCGCCATTTTATTTCATGGCTGCAATCACCATCTGCAGTGAGTTTTGATCCCAAGAAAGTAAAGTCTGTCACTGCTTCTACTTCTTCCCCATCTATTTTCCAGGGACTGATAGGGCCTGTTGCCATTATCTTTGTTTTCTTGATATTGAGTCCCAAGCCAGCTTTTTCACTTTCTTCTTTCAACCTAATCAGGAGCTTCTTTAGGTCCTCCTCACTTTCAGCCATTAGAGTGGTATCATCTGCATATCTCAAATTGTTGATGTTTCTCCCAGCAATTTTGATCCCAAATTGTGATTCCTCCATCCCTGCATTGTGCATTATGTGTTCTGTGTATAAGTTGAATAAGCAGGGTGACAAAATGCAGCCTTGTCTTACTCCTTTTCCTATTCCAAACCACTCTGTCATTCCATGTTTTGTCCTAACTGTTGTTTCTTGCTTCATGTACAAGTTTCTCATGAGGCATAAAATTCAATTAATTTAAAATCATTTAAAACTTTGAAAACAGACTTGGAAGAACAAACAAATGGGGGTGGGGGGGCAGCATCCAGAGTCTCAGTCTTAATTATTACAAGCTTGCCTAAAGAGGTGAGTCTTCAGTTGCTGGCAGAAGGATAAAAGAGTGTCCATCCAACCCAATATTGTTGACTCTGATGGGCAACACCTATCCAACATTACAGGCACAATTCTTTCCGAGCTCTACTTAAAGATACAAAGTATTGAACCTGCAACCTTATAGAGACAAAATATATGTTCCTCTAGCACTGAGCCACATAATTCTGCATTCCAGCACTCTTCTTCCTAAAACTCGCTTACCAAAGTTCTCATTCTAGTATTGTTCATAAAAATATGTATTAAAATTAGAGATGGGATATAACAGGTTCTCACCAATTCACCAGAACCGGTAGTAACTTTTCCCAGTGTCCCAGAAAGCCGGTAGCAGCTTTTGGGGGGAACAACCTTCGGGGCATACCTTTTCACTGGTTCCCCCACTGTGCATGCGTGCCAAGCACTTGGTGTGCATGCATGCTTACAGTGCTTGGCGCGTATGCACAGCCTCCTTGCTGTCCTCCCAAGCGGAGAGGAGGAAGAGAAGCTGCTATCCTGAAGCTCCCTATAGGGTGTGTGTGTGTGCTTATTTTTATTTTATTAATTATTATTTTTTCTTTGGCTCTGCCCATGACATCATGATGTCATGACATTAGCTCCGCCCACACTGTGATGACATCACAGTGGGGTAGTAAAAAAATTGACATCACACCACTGACTAAAATGCATATTTCAATGACAGATTGAGCACCTGTCTCTGTCCTAACTCTTGGGGACATGAAAGGAGCCTCATTTGGGCGTTTCCTGAGTGGAGTTTCTTCCAAAAAAATCCTTTCAACCCAAATAATTTCTGACATGAATTTATTATTATAGTAAAAGGTGAAAGATTTATGTGATCTGAAGAGATGCCAGAGTGTATATGATGTGTTAAAATCATTATTTAACTATCAACATTTGTACAGTTTAGGATTTTTAAGCCAGTTAATGCATAAAAAATACATGTTAGAATCAACTGTTACATGCATAAATATAAAAGTGACAGAAATTAGAGATGAAAAATTGATTCACCCATCCCTACAAAAAACGTACATCTTCAGAGAAGAGTTTCAGGGAATATTATAGTGAGACCTCTCCAGTCAATTTGTATTTTAAAAAATACTCTACCTATATGAATGATAGCAGTCTCCTGTCAGTTGCTATTATGTTTTTAATGATTTTGGTTGCCTATCTGGAATGATTTTGCAATTTGTGTCAAATCAGCTAGACTCCATCTTGATCCTGCCTTGCCCCTGTCTGTGGGACTCATTATTAACTGGCAGAATAAGCAATCAGTTGGCTGTAATGATAGGGCTACTGAGTTACAAAAAAAACCTCAGAAATATTTTAAAGAACCATTTATGCCTCTTAGTTCAGCTCTCTCTTAACATCTTTATCTAGATCCGCCACCCCTCACCCTCTTATGTAGCCACATGTGTGATTCTATCGATATCATAATGCTTCTCTGCAATGCCCATTACATTCTATTGTGTCAGATATCATTAGGTAAAAGGCAGTGATGGGATGTTACCGGTTCGGACTGGTTCGCCCGAATCGGTAGCACTCCATCAGGAGGGGTCACCGGGGGGTGGTAAAACCCCAGGCAACCGGTTTGGTTGCCTCTCTGGCCCCCTCCAAAAATGTATGATGCATGCACAGTTCTATTTTTTTGTGTGCTTGCATGCGTCAAATAGAGGTTTGACGCATGTGCACTAAAAAAAGAACTGTGCATGCATCAAACGGAGGTTTGACGCATGCACAGACATTTTTTTTTTTAAAAAAAAATTTTTGCTCTGCCCACGACATCATGATGTCATGATGTTGGCTATGCCCACAACGTCCATGACGTCACAGTGGGGTAGCGGGAATTTTGACAATCCACTACTGTTAAAAGGTAAAGGACTCCCTTGCTCAAAAGCCAGCCATATCTAACTTCATAGTACAGTGCTCATGTCTGCTTACAGCCAAACAATCAGCACTGTCTGCATCTGCAGACATTTCTGTGGTCATGTAACAGGCATGAGTAGATGCTGGAGTGCAGATAATACTGTTACTTGTCCTGCCAAAGCAGTACCTGTTTATATACTTGCAATTTCTTGCTTTCGAACTGGCAGGTTGGCAGGAACATGGACAGATGATGAGTACTCGCTCTGTTGCATAGCAGATCTGCTGATCTTCTGACCTTCCGGTTGTCTAACTCAGAGTCATAACCACTAAGCCATGATGTCCCATTCAGATATCATTGGTGCCTTTTAAATGGATCCTCTTCATGCTCTAAAGTCTGCACTGTTTAAATTTATTTGGCTAGACAGCAACCAAGGATCTCAAATTGATTTTCCTCCATTTTAAAATTTTAAAAAACTAATCCCCAGGAAGATCAGTGTATGGGAAATGATCTTCTTTAATTTTGGTAATCAGCTAAATGGCTGCTGCATGCCCAAAACATAAAACATGGAAGAAAAGAGATTAGCAAAAGAAAACGGAAGACATACAGATGCTCCAGCATTCTACTCCAGGTCTGATACAGCTGCTTGTACCATAAGCCAACAGACCACAGAGAGACAACATTGAACAATAGGTCACCTTCAGACCCCGGCCAACCAGTACAGAGGGAGAAGCAGGGTAAATGGTGGATCTGAGCTTCAAGTCTGCCAGCTCAGATCCAGGAAGAGCTTTGTGGCAAGAACAAACATTCTTGAAGGTACACAAGAGCAAAGCCAAATTAAAAGATGGAGGAAGGAGCTCACTGGGCAAGAAACATCATTAAAGGAGGATATGGCTGAGGAACTCAACCTCCCCATGTCATTTCGAGGACCCTGAATAGGCTGAGGGCTAGAGTTCTTAAATGTAAGACCCACATGCTCAAGTGGGGACTGCTAGCAGACAACACACAATGTAAATGTGGAGACCATTTACTGGTCTGCCAATTACTGCCTGAAACATGCACTGATGAGGAATTAAGTTTGGCCAATGATAGTGCCAATAAATTGACTTCATTTTGGCAGTCCATAGGAGAAGGAGAAGGAGAAGAAACAAAGGAGAAGGTCTCTCTTTTCAGTGGCAAAAGAAGACACCCACATCCAACATAACAGTGGAGTGACCATCCCATTGCTATGTTGTGTCCCTTTTTGTCTTCATACCCTGGCCAACTAGTACATAGAAGGAAGCAGGGCAAATTATTGGTTGAAATTCAGTAGTAAGTCATAATTTGTTGAATCAACACTTATGTATGTTGCATGGATTCAGTGGGTCTGCTCTAATTAAAACGTAATATTGAATATCAGCCATTATCCCATCCATATCAATGCAATTAATCAGTAGTGTATTTAAATGAACATACTTGTTGTTGTTCAGTCGCATGGTCAGTTCCAACCCCTTTGTGTCTCTGTGGACCATCGCACACCAGGCACCTCTATCCTCCACCATCCCTCTCAACCTGCCCAACTTTGTGCCCATTACAATACCATATAGCCATCTCATTTTCTGCTGCCCCCTTCTTCTTTTGCCCTCCACCTTTCCCAGCTTCAAAGCCTTCTCAAGTGAATCCTCTCTTCTCATTTGATGACTTTAGCTTCATCTTCACTATTTGACCTTCTAAAGAGCAGTCAGGGTTCATTTCTTCTAAGATTGACTTGTTTGTTCTCCTCACTGTCCAGGGTACCCTCAAAACTCTGCTCCAACACCACATTTCAAATGTGTCTATTCTTCTGCACTCAGCTTTTCTTATGGTCCAACTCTCACAGCCATACATTACCACCGGAAATACCATTGCTTTGACTATGCAGACTTTTGTTTGCAAGGTGATGTCTCTACTTTTGATTATGTTCCCCAGATTTCTCACAGCTTGCTTCCCAAGAATTAGTCACCTTTTTATTTCATGGCTGCAATCTCCATCTGCAATGATATTGGATCCTAAGAATGTAATGTCTGTCACTGCTTCTACCTCTTCCCCATCTATTTTCCAGGTGCTGATAGGAGCTGTTGCAATTATCTTTATTTTCTTAATGTTGAGTCTCAAGCCAGCTTTTGCACTCTCTTCTTTCAACCCAAGCAGGAGATTCTTTAGGTCTTCCTCACTTTCTGCTATTAGGGTAGTATCATCTGCATATTTCAAATTATTGATGTTTCTCCCAGCAATTTTGATTCCAACTTGTGATTCTTTCATCCCTCCATTGTGCATTATGTGCTCTGTATATAAGTTAAATAAGCAGGGTGACGAAATGCAGCCTTATCTTACTCCTTTTCCTATTCCAAACCACTCCATCATTCCACATCCTGTCCTAACTGTTGCTTCTTGACTCTTGTACAGATTTCTCATGTGACCTATAAGATATTCTGGTATTCTCATCTCTTTAATTACTTGCCACATTTTGTTGTGATTCACACAATCAAAGACCTTGGTGTAGTCAATCAAACAGAAATAGACTTGTTCCTGGTATTCCTTTGTTTTCTCCATTATCCAAAGTATGTTGGCAATTTGTCTCTAGTTCCCCTACCTCTTCGGAACCCAGCTTGCACTTCTGGTAATTTTCTCTCCACATGCTGCTGAAGCCTATCATGTATTATCTTGAGCATGACCTTGCTAGCATGTGGGATGAGCTCAATTGTTCGATAATTTGAACATTCTTTGGCATTCCCTTTTATTGGGACACTCGGGTCTCAAGCTGCTGACCTCCCAACCTTCCAGTCGTCAAGTTCAGTGTCTTAACCACTAAGCCACCATAGTCTCCTTTACACACTGAGTACATACATGAAAATTGCTTCAAAATTGTAAATGATAGCCACAGGTAGCCACTGGGATATAATTTGTTTAATAAATGTGATTTCATCCCTTTGACAGTCTGAAACCTTAAAATGGATTTTCTACAAACTGGAACTGGCCATCTCTGTTTGGCAGGATTTTGGCAGTCCAACATCCTGGAAATCTGCATGGGGGCTACAGGCTATAATTTGGCCACAGCTGCTTTAGAGATGAATCACCTCTGTATATTCTAAATCTAGAAGAGCCTGAAAAAAATTGTCAGAATTGTCTTGATAACACAGAATTATTACACTGCACAACAATGATTTTGCTACTAGGAATAACATGTAATTTATACGATATTGAGTTGTGCTGATTCCAAATCTAAACTCAGAATTTGCCTATCATGTACAGATTTTAAGGCATGCTATAGCTGTTGAAATGGTCAAGAATTGAATAATGTTTTTTACATGGGAACATTATAACAGTTGCAGCTACCACTATGCCTGCTGCCACCTCAGCTGAATCACCCACCATTCACATCCCCTGGTGGCATGAATGTTCCAGCAACGGCCAGGCACATCTGGGCAAGTCAGTTTGCTGACTTCAGAAATAGACCAAGGGCTTGTCTCTGGTGCAAAACCATCTTACTGGATAGTACAGCTAGGCCATAGTAAGTCTGTTTTAAGCTAAAGATGAGTAGGTGCAGCTGTGTTAATAAACAATTTTTGCTACATTTGTGGCAAATATACTCCCTGTGATCAAGACAAGAACTTAACCAAAAAGGTGAGATTTGTTAACTTAAGATCCAGACGTCCTAGGCAGAATCATATAGGACATATGGATTTGACCGAATAACAGACAATTTTTATTTTATTTTTTGTGTTGCAGTGTTATTAATATTACATCATGTATGGTTATGGTAAATCTGTTATTAAGTCTGCCACTTCAGCAGACCGGTTAATGAAATGTTTGGGGCATGTCTTAAAATCTCAAATACATATGTGTGATCAAAATATCTATAAATACTCCTCATATCTATTGCACATGAGAGCAAAAATTATCAAATATTTCTATAACACAAAGAAAATCAGTCCAAATCTAATTAACTCCACCTTGAGTAGGCCCCAAAATGAATGAGCCTTGATAAATCAACATTTAAACAAGTTCCTTGTTTCATTTGATCTACTCTAGTTATAGTTCTCAACTGGATTTAAGTCATTAATTTATTACAGCAGTAATTGCAATACTCATTATGTTGTGTTGTAATGCAATAATATTGTAGCACTGATTTAATGCTTAATTTGACTTGCTTGAGGAACGTCTTCCTTGCTTTTACCCTTGTGAGCTTAGTCCAAAGATATGCATATTTACTAAAATCCCCACTGAGTTTCTGTAAGATTTACTCCTAAGTAAATGCATGCCATATTTCAACCTGAAAGCGAATACAAATCAAAGAGAAAGGTAAGAGATTTAAAGACAACAGCTAATTTGAGAATGGCTGTAATCAGAAAAACATGAGAGTCAATAAATTCAAGATCCAGTCTTTTCATCCATCAATTTTAAGCAGAATTGAGCATGGCCCTTTGGCAGTTTCCCCCTTTGTCCCCCTGTAACCCTAGGACAAATTGTGTGCTAATAAGGAATGCTCCCTCAATCTATTATTGAAAAGGAGATAGACCTGATTCACAATGTGCCACAATGGAGGCATAATCCATTGTGAAGGGTTTCTGCACAAATCCCACTAAAAGAAAAAGAGAGATATTGGTCCCATGCAATTAAGATTATGCAAGTCAAATCCAAAACTACTCTATTTTAATTAGCAGCCATTTTTTTTTACTTTCCATCTCATCTCTTGTGTTGGCCTTTCGCCCATTGTTACATCATTGCCTTTCCCAGACAGACATCAATAACGTTTTCATATTAACATTTATGCCTGAGATTGGCAAAGGCACCTGGCATCTTGCTCAGAGCTGTCAGGATCTGAGGCAGCTTCAGAGTTCAATCCAGCTCTAATAAGATCCAACCCTGCTTACCTCCTCAAGTCAGAAAAGAGTTGCTGTGTTCAGGGGGGTATGGCTTGCTTTTGTCTTCTTATGTTTATCATTGCCAAGGGTTGGGGAATCTGCAATTATAACAGTGTTGAAGAGCTATATATTTGTCTCTGCTTCCAACTAGAACTCAGCGGGACTTGCCCAAGAGGAATTGTTCCACTGAGGCAATAAATGGGACTACTTCTCCCTGAGTACATCAAAGTGTGTTGTACGATTGAAGCCAAATATGCACATGGGGCATCCACTTCCTACAAATGAATTTATTATAATAATAAACTACTGAATTGACAATGTACTAGAAACTCTGACCATGTCCAGAACTGCACCTTATCCCCTTACCAATCTAGCAGTTCAATGATCAGGGGGGAGGGGCAATTACACTTTCCCTACCCCACTGCAGCAGAGCAGGGAAGGTGTAGAATGAAAAACATCCGTTATGCTGACAAGGCTTATTAGCCTCATAAATATACCAGATGTTGACAGAGGAAGCAGCCTTTGAAGGTTACTGCCTCTTTTAAATGATGTCCCAAACATCCAGAGGCACTTGGAAAGACATCTTTTTCTATGCTGTAAAAAAGTAAAACCCTCTGATGGAGGGTTGTAAACAAAGTACTTGATAGGGAGGCTGGGCACTCCAGGATCCTCAAAATGCAAATACCTCATGCCCAAATCTATTCCCAAGAGCTGGAAAGTGAGCTCCTCTAGACATGTTATAAGAAATATTATATTTTTAAAAAAGAAATTGCTCAGAATTCTCTAGCCAAAGTGCCGTTCCAGTGTTATGGTCATGAGAACTTTTCTGAGCTTTAGAGTGTGTTGCAGTCTCATGAATTTCCAAATTTGCTGTCTGGGGTAGATGACTTCTGAAAGCTAGAGCTGGCTCCAAATCTTACAGCTAATGAGTAAACAATGAACTACACCACAGTTAAGAATATTTTCTT